>CM056387.1:21921492-22036492 GCA_029718625.1 Synaphobranchus kaupii
TAATGTTGCACTTATAGCATAATATCACGTCATAATATTCACAGGGTATTAAACAATGTTTTTTTTAATTAACATTACACTGTTATATTAACATACTCGTGATCATAATTTGTGTCACTTTATATTTTAAATTTTACTTGAGTTATTTTGTTGCCTTCGTTTGTATCTGCATTTCGGTCAGTTGCGTTGTTTTCCGGTATTTTACGTCAGTGTTCGACTCCTTTCGTGTATGTACGGAATGAATCGGGTGTGTTCGGCATGTTTCGGCTCTTTCGGTAACGGTTAGTGTGTTTGAAATCTTCGGAGGTATTTCAGGCCCGAAAACTGAACTTAGAGAGGAGCTGCGGTGAAGAGTGTAACGAGCGACAGGTAGAGAGGAGTTTGATAACGGAATGGACGGTGCTACAGGAACCTGTCCAGGTAAATATGGAAACTATACATCGATAAATAAGGAATGTTGCAATGTATAGTTTAGCTACGTCTTTTGTGGGAACCGAAACTCTTGACTTAGCTGCCGGAATGGCCCGGTTCAGTACTCCTACACCGTGGCCTGGAAACAAACAGTGGAGGCCTCAGAGCAATGGATGGTTAGCTAGTGAGCTAGCGTTAGTTAGGCTAGACAGGTGTAGTTTGGCTCTAGCCTACTAGCTAGCTATTATTTATCAGTGGACCACTTTTCACATGCACGTGTGGTAGATGGTATACTTTGCCAAGAAAAGACCAGCTGTCTGGTTTGTTTTTGGGGGGGTGGTGACGCTAATTTGAGGAAGCTAGCGCTAGTGCTAACTTGCGAACGTTACCAGGTTTGCATGCTATCCTGCTAATATCGGTAGTAAGAAAGCGGGATTTTTTTGGGGTGAGAAATGAAGACAAACTCGCCGGTGCAAACCGTGTGTGTGCAGGTAACGCCATTGCACCAAGCCTCTTACCTGAGCAGCTAGCTAGTTAGCCTGTCAGTTTTGCTAAGTGCTAGCCATCATACCTGCAGTCACAGTAGTAGGCTAGTTGGCTAACTTTACCTGGCCAAATGATCCTGATTTCAGTTAATGTTAATGTTAGCTAAATGGAGACAGCTACCTAACTGGCAAACGTGTATATTGAATCAGGTACATTCGCTCGCTAAGTTAGCTAACGTTAGTTCACTAGGGCGACTGGTAGTTCGCTTGGTAATTAACGTTAATCGAAATTTAACGTTAGCCATCGTTAGCTAAGTTAAATTTGAAATGGTTTGCTAACTAACGTTAGCTCAGTTATGGGTAACATTTAATTGGAGTAACGTTACCATATGGCATAACGTTACTCGCTTGAATTACTGCTGTCGCTAACTGGCTAATTTAATCGTAGGGCAACGTTAGACACTCCGGTTAAAACTTCAGGTTTTTTTGCAATGAATTGTGTGGGTGCCCCCTGGCCAGCTGAGCTAACGTTAGCCAGGCAGGTACCTGCTGATTCATGCACGGAATTGATCATTCCAGGCAGTTGTGGTAGCTTAGCTAACGTTAACCACACGTATGTACAATGTAACGTTGGGAAACTAAACATGGCTAATAATGCACTGTCGTATTTATCTAGTTGAAAAATGGGCAGTAGCTATATTGCATATTTTCGCAGTAACAAGCGAGGGCGCGAGGGCTTGCCGTCCAGCTGCAGGTTTTATTCGTGCGGTATATTCAGCAGAGTGCTTCCACTTCAAAGTAGAATTTTATTAAATTGGATTTATTTCGTTTTGTCCGACAGTGAATACTGTCATTAAGACATGCATCTCATATACGGTCAAATATAAACCAGTGTTGGCGCTGGACCCCATTTGGCAGAAAGTAGCATGACATTATGGTCACCATCGTAAATATGCGTAGCTAAAGAAAAGGAGACAGTAGCCATGTCACTCTTGTGTTTGCAGGCTGCTGTTTGGCACGCGCTTAACCACTATGCCTACCTGGACGCGGTGTTTCTGGCAGAGAGACTCTATGCTGAAGGTAAGGAAATAAATCATTCGGATGAAAACCATCCTTTTCACTTGACCTGTCAGTATTACGCTAGCATTAAGTTGTAATACAAGGGCAGATGCAAGGACAGAGTTCAAAATGAAAATGTTGAAAAAAAACAGAAAGTTCGCCTTGGATATTTGCTTGAACAATCTTTTCTCACCCTGGCAGCATCGGTTTACATCTATTTCTCCCTTAATGCTCCCTGACACATTTTAATAAGTGCTTGGAAATGTATTTCTGGGACAGTGGATGTTGAGACTTGCCAAGTACTGTATGTACTCTGTGGCATTCTTCAGGCCTAACTCTGACGTCTGCTTGCCATCTCTCTTGCGACAAAACCTTTTGTTCAGAAAATAACCAGGTGTAAGTAAAGCCTTTTGTGCTCCCAGCTCTTTGATCGTTGGCACACGATGGTTCACTGTAACATAATGGGAGACTGCATGTTGAATCTTCCAAATAGAAATGCATTGAGATGCATTGAAGGGTAACTGACACCGTGTTGTAAGTGTGCATTTGCAACTCCCTTTGTTCTGTGTAATAAAATAGCATCAGATATTTGGATGGATAATAAGACAGAGGAGTTGGACCTGATTGGTCGTCCTCTATACTGTGCAGCGTACTGCAGGATAAATGATGGGAACTATGTTTGCATTTGTCTTCTATTTTAAAATGAAGGGAACCCTGAACTAGTTTTAAACAAATCAGACATCCTCTTTGAGTGTTAGAGTTGTTCCCATGGCACAGATTCAGTGACAGGGCCTGTCAGGACTGTTGGAGTAGATGTGCTGTGTAATATATCAGACTCACACCTGAATGATAGGAAAATAAAGTGCTTCAGAGCTTAGTCACATACATTGCCGTTCTCCCCAGTCATAAGGGTTTGCAAGGAGAATGCATATCAGCTGGCTCTGATCACCTTCCCAAGAAGATTCATCACACGGTGTGATGGCGCACGTATGCAGTCATTGTATCACACAGCGCACATCTACAGTCATTGTATCACACAGCGCACATCTACAGTCATTGTATCACACAGCGCACATCTACAGTCATTGTATCACACAGCGCAGATCTAGAGTCATTTTAACACACGGCGCACATCTACAGTCATTGTATCACACAGCGCACATCTACAGTCATTGTATCACACAGCGCACATCTACAGTCATTGTATCACACGGCGCACATCTACAGTCATTGTATCACACGGCGCACATCTACAGTCATTGTATCACACGGCGCACATCTACAGTCATTGTATCACACGGCGCACATCTACAGTCATTGTATCACACGGCGCACATCTACAGTCATTGTATCACACGGCGCACATCTACAGTCATTGTATCACACGGCGCACATCTACAGTCATTGTATCACACGGCGCACATCTACAGTCATTGTATCACACGGCACACATCTACAGTCATTGTATCACACAGCGCACATCTACAGTCATTGTATCACACGGCGCACATCTACAGTCATTGTATCACACGGCGCACATCTACAGTCATTGTATCACACAGCGCACATCTACAGTCATTGTATCACACAGCGCACATCTACAGTCATTGTATCACACAGCGCACATCTACAGTCATTGTATCACACAGCGCACATCTACAGTCATTGTATCACACAGCGCACATCTACAGTCATTTTCAGTACTGGAACATGAACATGCCAGAATCAGTGCACTGGCACATTTCTTTCCAAATAGCAGTCCGCTGGGCGGGCTGTTAAAACACAGGAGTATGATGTGAATGTGTACGAGCACATGCAGACCACGTGTGTACAGAAACCCAAACGCCACGTTCCTACCTACACGTGTTCCCTTTGCCCCAGGCTCGGCTTGTGTGTCAGGCAGGCCATGTAAAGACTGAGGGGCAGTCCTGTTAAATTATATCGCTTCTTTTCCAATATGGCTTGCTGTTGTGTTTTTATTTATTTATATACCTTTTACATACAGGGTAGGTTGACTGAGCATGGCACGTGCTCTTTTACAGCAACGCCCTCTTAACGCCCCCCCCCCCCCAATTAGCCTAACCAGAATGTCTTTGGATTGAAGTTACTGAAGTGTAATTTTTTATTTTATTTTTCATTCAGTTAATCCTACTGGTCCCCTTTTAACTTTGTTTAGATGCCAAATACTGCCACGTACAAATACAAATATGAGTTTTGCATAGTAGTCATGGCTTATGACCTTCTGTTGAAATGCTATCAAGGACTGTTTCTCACTTTGACCACAGCAAGAAACCAGGTATTTGCTGTCTGTCACAGAGCCATTTTTTTGGCCGGCCAGTGAAATCACTCGCGCTTAACGAGTGTCGGTGACCCGTTTACTCCAGTGTATTCCATGGTTTTTTGTTTTCCCCCCCCCCCCCCACAGTGCATTCTGAAGAGGCGCTCTTCCTGTTAGCAACATGCTACTACCGCTCGGGAAAGGCCTACAAAGCCTACCGGCTTCTCAAAGGGCACAGCTGCACCACCCCGCAGTGTAAATACCTCCTGGCCAAGTGCTGCGTGGACCTGAGCAAGTATGAGCAGCCCTGTGGCCTTTCCAGCACGTTCTGTACCCCAGTGATCAGTGCAATCTGTCTTCTCGTAACTCTGTTTATGTATTTAATATAAAACCTTGTATGTAGGCCGGTTTTATATATAAATAGTTTGGTGCTGAAGTGAACTGGCTGTAAGTGTGCACACTTCACATTCTGTATGTTACTGAAACTGGTTTACTTTTAATTTGGATCTGCACATGAGGTATTCAGTTTGATACCACACCTTCCACTGTTTGATGTCCTTCACATCCAGCCTCATAAGGATAAAAACGTATTATATTTTACACTTATGACCTTAGTATGTTCTGATTTTTATTTTTTATTTTTTTCAATTGGAATAATAGTTTTATCAGTTTTTCTCTATTTGTATTCATTGTGTATTGATTTACAATAATTTCATAATCTAAATAGGTTTTGGTAAAAGAAGGGTGAATTACATAATGATGACGATGAGGGCACTACAGCTACAGCTAATAAGCATGGTGATAAGGGCTACAGCTACAGCTAATAAGCATGGTGATAAGGGCTACAGCTACAGCTAATAAGCATGGTGATAAGGGCTACAGCTACAGCTAATAAGCATGGTGATAACGGCTACAGCTACAGCTAGCTATTATAAGTGGTTAAATGTCCGGTCCCACAGGTGGGCCCTTTTTTGGGGGTTTATGTCGTGCACCCCGTGTTTATAATACCGTACCCCTTCCCTCAGGCTTGCAGAAGGAGAGCAGATCCTCACGGGGGGGGTCCTGAACAAGCAGAAGAGCCAGGACGACATCGTCTCGGAGTTCGGCGACTCCGCCTGCTTCACACTGGCGCTGCTGGGGCAAATCTACTGGTACGGGTCGGTCACATGATCGCGTCACATGATCGCGGCACAAGTAGATTTTGGTCACCTGGTCCAATGAAAGCAGAGGCTCCATCACTAAAGAGACCGTCTGTGCTTAACTGAAGTCGCACTTCCAGTGGACGTGTTTATTTTGTTACAGTGTGCTGTGGTACTATAATCTTTGACTGGGTCAGGAAGGAAGTTGTTTACCGTCTTAATTTGCTTTGTGAGTCTTTGCTTGTGGAGCACAAGGTCTCCCTGTGAGGGGCAGTAGCGCCGTTCTAAATTAGTAAATGGCCGCTTCCTGCCAACAGAATCTGATTTGCGGCATGTTAAAAGTATTTGGCATGTTAAAAGTATTTTTGAGTTGTGTAACCAGCAGTGTCGGGAGATTGGAAGATTTCTCAGGCATGAAAATGCCTACATTCATCACGTCTTGAAAAGAATCTCAAAAAAGACTGGCAGTGCCACATTTTTGAAGTTCCTATTAGGATAGGCTGTAAATGACAAAATGACTGGTCTACATGCAGTGTAAGGTTATGGGTTTCCTTTACCCAGATTGAAATTGCTGAATTTAATTTTCTTGGAAGTTTATTTTTGATTCCCTTGTCTTGAGTGGCAGTAGCTGTTCATTGCTGGGTGGTTAATCGCCAATTTTCCCTCCTGGAGCAGCAAAACTGACCGTCTGGCCAAAGGTTCTGAATGTTACCAAAAGAGCCTGAGTTTGAACCCATTCCTCTGGTCTCCCTTCGAGGCGCTCTGTCAAATCGGTGAGTGTCTGTGGTTTTCACTTGTCACCTTCCTCATCCTCACTACTTATCCTCAGTAATGATATTGACAAGTTTATCACAGTAAAATTGTATTATAACATGAAATATTTCTGAAGAAGGTGGAGAAGAAACACTAGAAGAGGTGTTTGGAAACATAAGAGAACTGAAAGGTTCAAAAGTGTAAAAAAAAAACTAAAATAAAACCTGAGCTCTCAAGTAGTATTTATTTATATATGTTTTGCCCGATTCCATAAGCCGTCTTCCTGATGGTGACCACACCTTGCTGGGATGGTGTAAGTGCCCAGCGTTGTCATGACGACAGCGGCCTTTTTCGCACGCAGGCGAGAAGCCCGACCCGGAGCAGATGTTCAAGCTGACGTCCCTGCAGAACTTCAGCGGCAGCGTCGGCCCGCAGACGGGAAGCTCCGCCCACACCCCTTGCCACGCCCCCCACAGACAGATGGACACGGTGCTAATGGAGACTCCCCAAGACACTTTAGTAAGTACGGTCCAGCTTCGTAAGACCCCGCGAGACACTTTCGTATGTACGGTCCAGCTTCAGAAGAGCGTAGCGTAGCATGGGTGTGAAATTGACACCCTCAACCAGCCAAATGCTGGTGTAATTTTGATTGTGGCTGGTAAGCATTTCTATGCTAGCAGCCACTTTGGCAGATGACCAACCAGATTGTGTTTATAATTATAAAAGTTAATGTGGCTGGTAAAATGCTGAAAATGGCTGGTGATTTTTTTAGAATGCACAAGCCAATCTGGCTAGTGGGTGAAAACGTAAATTTTTTGCCTTGGTTGTGATTATGCCTATGGTATGCATATTCAGCTTTTAACTGTAGAAACAAGATGTCATTTTCTGCTTGATAGCTAGCTAGCTGCTCACCTGAAGGAACACTGGTTGGAGGTGTTGCGACGCTAAGAATTCACACTCAAATGGCTCATTCTAATTGTTTTATGCGGCGTCAAAAATTAACATGGAACAGTCGCCATATTTATTTGTCTCGAATAAAACGACGAAAGCACGAAGCGGACGCACAGATCACAACGCAAATTGTCTGGCCACCGTAGTGACATTGCGGAAGCGTTTGCCGTCTCGGCTGCGTTGCGCGGAAACGTATGGAGTGGAAATTCCAATAGAATTCCACGTAAACGCCGTGCAGTGAGGCTCATTTTCTTACTGGGTCACATGTTCCAATATGACCTCTGAACTGTAACGCAGTGCCGTCTCTTTCTATCCCCGCTGGGCTGCGGCCAGTAAAGAATTCTCTCAGGCCACCAACTGTCATCAGATCACAAGCCTTTGTACCGTTACTAATTCAAACTGTTTCTTTTCACTGTTAATTTGTTCAACTTAATCACCCCCCCCCCCCTCCTCTCTTGGCTTTAACAGGAGTTGAACAGACTCAACTTAGAATCTTCAAATTCCAAGTACTCGTCTCTGAATTCGGATTCCTCGGTGTCCTACATCGACTCCTCTGTAATCACCCCCGACTCTGTGTCCCTCGGGACGGGGGGCTGTCTGCTGCCCAAGCAGGCGCAGAACAAGCCAAAAAGCGGCCGCAGTTTGCTGGGGGGCCCGGCCGCCCTCAGCCCCCTCACCCCCAGGTAGGGACGCCTCTCCGTTTTCAACTTTTCTTTCCTTGCCTCGAGTGGTGGGTGAGGCTCTGTGCTCGCTGAGCTCACTAATGCACACTGGCTTCTGAAACACACGCTGTCAGTATTCTTCCCTATCAACACTGTGGCTGTATAAACTCTGCTGGATTGCCCCCACAGAGGAAACAATGTTTCTGACAAAGACTGGAGATGTATTTAGTACCAGATGGTTTCTAAAGCGTGACTTGCAGGGGGCTGTTCGGTGGGTGAGGTTGAGGTTGGGGTGGGGTGTTTCGGCTGAAGAGGGGGAACTTTGTGTGCCCGTCAGCGGGGTTGTGACCTCTCTCTCTCTCCCCCTCTCCCCCTCTCCCTGTCGCAGTTTCGGTATCCTGCCGTTGGACCCCAGTCCAGGGGACACGTCATACTTGCAGAACTTCACAAATAGTGGGTCGGTCATGGACCCTCCCCCTCCCGGCATCCCACCAAAGAAGGTGTGTAACACGCCCCTTCAAACATTCATACCCTTCATCTGTATTCTAGTCATATTTATTGTTTTATATTACATATAAGGAACAGGATAGTAATTTAAGCAATCATCACCACACGCAGGTTAGCAACATTGCACTATGTATTCAGATTGCTCTCCATTTGTAATTATTCACATTCCCATCTTATGTTGGCTCACAAATAACATCTTAAAAATATCCTCCTGAACAAATGCATAACGAATAACCTCCTTCTCTAGTCTGTAGCCCGAATCAGCCAAGCTGGAACCAAGTCAGTGTTTACACAGAGCGGAAATAGCAGGGAAGTCGTGCCCATACCTTTCAACCAGTCCCAGACCACTGCCCCACAAACCAGGTGAGTGCACAGTAGGGCCCCCGCAAGCCTGTTCTGCTGGGGGGCCTGTTACACACAGCAATATGGTGTCATTTATGCTACGTAGCGTCAATGTCTGGTCTGCCAGCACTGGATTTCTGAACAGGGGAAATGTTTAATCCTAAATCGGGGGGGGGGGGGCTTGACTGGCTTGAGGCCTTGAGGATGCCTGTCTGTCTGTGGAGAATGTTTAATAAGTGTCAAAGCCATCGATCCTCTTTTATCGATTTGTATTTATTCATGTGAATCCACAGCATGATTAGAGTTTCCCCTGAACTTGGCTTGGCTGAAGCACGGGGCCTTCTTGCTGAGCATAGACTGGGAGCAGAAGTATCCAGAGGGATTTTCCCCATTTTATGACATTTAAGCTGTGTTGGCGCAGTAGTGCTGATTGTCCTTTGAAGTGCGATATTGCCGGCTGAACCGCGTTCACTTGCCGGTTGTTTCTCTGAAGCACGACGCCTCAGGTGCTGAGTCCGACCATCGCGGCACCCCCCAACGTGCAGCCGAGGAGGAGCTCCCGACTGTTTACCAGTGCCAGTTCTACTGCCAAGGTACCCCGCCATTTCAGTCACAGTCCTCAGTACCCCGCCATTTCAGTCACAGTCCTCAGTACCCCGCCATTTCAGTCACAGTCCTCAGTTGCCCGCCATTTCAGTCACAGTCCTCAGTACCCCGCCATTTCAGTCACAGTCCTCAGTTGCCCGCCATTTCAGTCACAGTCCTCAGTACCCCGCCATTTCAGTCTCAGTCCTCAGTACCCCCGCCATTTCAGTCACAGTCCTCAGTACCCCGCCATTTCAGTCACAGTCCTCAGTTGCCCGCCATTTCAGTCACAGTCCTCAGTACCCCGCCATTTCAGTCACAGTCCTCAGTACCCCGCCATTTCAGTCACAGTCCTCAGTACCCCGCCATTTCAGTCACAGTCCTCAGTACCCCGCCATTTCAGTCACAGTCCTCAGTTGCCCGCCATTTCAGTCACAGTCCTCAGTACCCCCGCCATTTCAGTCACAGTCCTCAGTTGCCCGCCATTTCAGTCACAGTCCTCAGTACCCCGCCATTTCAGTCTCAGTCCTCAGTACCCCGCCATTTCAGTCACAGTCCTCAGTACCCCGCCATTTCAGTCACAGTCCTCAGTTGCCCGCCATTTCAGTCACAGTCCTCAGTACCCCCGCCATTTCAGTCACAGTCCTCAGTACCCCGCCATTTCAGTCACAGTCCTCAGTACCCCGCCATTTCAGTCACAGTCCTCAGTACCCCCGCCATTTCAGTCACAGTCCTCAGTTGCCCGCCATTTCAGTCACAGTCCTCAGTACCCCGCCATTTCAGTCACAGTCCTCAGTTGCCCGCCATTTCAGTCACAGTCCTCAGTACCCCGCCATTTCAGTCTCAGTCCTCAGTACCCCGCCATTTCAGTCACAGTCCTCAGTACCCCGCCATTTCAGTCACAATCCTCAGTTGCCCGCCATTTCATTCACAGTCGTCTCATCAGTCTTACAGATTCATACCGCCTTTAACTGTGTTTTAAACAGAAAGTCCCTGGGTCGAATAAAATGGGTATAACAGTTATGGAAATTGAATAAATGTATATTTCAATATATTGCAGTATGTTCCATTTCTGTAATGGAACGGTTTTGTTGGTCTGATGCTCACAGCTAAAGTTATGTTCTCAAATACAAAAAAAAAAAACCAAAAAACATTTGGAACACTATTTTTGTTACTAATTTTATATAGTGTGTTTCCACTCCCATGTGCAATTCAGAAGCCCTGAATTCAGGCATCGATTGTGATCAACATTGTGATCCTTTGTACTTAAATCAGAATATAATGTTTACAGTGGTAGATGGAAGATGTCTGGTGAGGAGGAAAACGGTCACACCAAATCCTGATTTATACTTTTCACCCGTGCCGTGCAACAAAAATGACGCATTTTCAACGGAAAAAAAGTGTTGCACGAAACGAAATGTCATGCGACACTTTTTCTCAATGTTGCGCACCTCGATAATTTTATGTCACGTCGTGGGTATCGTCATACTTTGTCGCGCAGCGTGATTGGACAGTTTACAAGTGTAAACAAACAAATGGTCAGATTAGTCTCTTGTTACCATAGAGACAACAGAACCCTCCCCGAAGTATAAACACACCTTTATTTTTGTCTAAAGTGTGGTGCGACGGAGTGTAAATTAGGTTTAACAGCACGTCCCCTCCCACAGGAGAACAGCAAGAAACTCAAAATGAAGTTCCCCACCAAGATCCCCAACCGAAAGACCAAGACCAAGATCAGCAAAGGGGTCATAACCCCGTCCAACATAAACGACACCTTCGAGATCCTGAAGCTGGACTCCTCCATCATGTCCGAGGGAAAGGGCTGCATGATTACGCCACAGTTCCAGGCCTTCTCCCTGCAGAAAGCTGCAGCTGGTAGGGCTTCAACCCCCACTGCACCCAATACTGCAGCCTGTTAAAAATCTGACTTTTTTATTTTTTCTATATATATATATATATATTAGTCAAAATGCCACCATGATTAGTGTGTATCCATTTTGATTAAAATTAAAAAAGATATATTACCTTTGACCTCCTGCAAAGTGAATTTTAAAAAGTTCTAAACATTTTCAAAATGGAAAGTTGTCATTAAATGAATTTTAAAGTTATAAACCTCATAAAGCTGTCATTTGTTGTGTCAAGTTGCGAGTAATTACTGGCAAGATGCAGTCTTTACTGCTGTGCAGTTTGAGTCGTAAATTTTAAGATAACGTTTAATTTTTCATCTTTCGTGACTTCCCTTAATGCCTGCCAATCTGATGCTTCGTGCGAAACGGAGAATTAACTTTTAAATCTGTTAAAACTGGCCCTGCTCCCAAGTCTCCATTCCGTCTGAAACCTGCGAGGCTTTCTTGGCGGTTAAGGCCGCACGGAATCGCGTCGCACAAATTCTTCAGCAAATTCAGCCCGTGAAAGCTAGCTTTCCCACTGCATTGGCCATGGCTCTAGGCTGTACTTAACAACTGTAGACTTGATTGTAAGCAGGCAGTTATGAATGATTAATCAGGCCGCTGTGTACACACTGATCGGTTACACGCTCATCTCTCCTCTCCTCATCTCTCCTCTCCTCCTCTCTCCTCTCCTCTCGTCTCAGATGGACTGATGAATCTGATGAGGGATATTGGGAAGGGTTACCTCGCTCTCTGCTCCTACAGCTGTAAAGAAGCCATCGCCATTTTGAGCCAGCTTCCCTCCCACCACTACAACACGGGCTGGGTGCTGGTGCAGATCGGCAGGGCGCACTTTGAGCTGGCCGAGTACACGCAGGTACCGAGCGCCTTGCCTTTAAACGCCAGCGACTGAGCTTGCGCAAAGGCGCCACGTTACCTTTTCCTTGCATCGCTAGGGACGAGTCCTGCGGAGACCGGTCGAGATACTCCGTCACTTACTGACTCGCTCGCTTGCTTACAAAAGCTCAGTTTTGGTAGTCATTTTTGAGCTGTGTTAATCAAGTAGAGCCAAGGTAAATTTAAGCAAGCCCACCCAAACCGCATGAGTTTCTGGGTGCCAGAATGAGTTTAGAAACTTCCGGTAATCTCTATCGGCTGCGCGGGATGTGACGTTCCCACGGTAACCACGCGGAACCCTAACCCCGTTCCCTTTGGGCCCCCCCCCCCACCCCCAGGCGGAGCGGATATTCTCAGAGGTGCGACGCATCGAGAGCTACAGGGTGGAGGGGATGGAGATCTACTCCACCTCCCTGTGGCACCTGCAGAAGGACGTGGCCCTGTCCGCCCTGTCCAAGGACCTCACCGACATGGACAAGAACTCGCCTGAGGTGAGAGCGACCCGGTGATCCCCCCCAGAACCGGGCCTAATCGCAGTCTTTACCCAGAACCGGGCCTAATCGCAGTCTTTACCCAGCAGCATGGAGAGTAGTCTAAATAATAATAAAATAAATAAAGAGTGCAGTTTTACCTCTCATGCTAATTCACTAGCTTACTCGTGGCGGTAATTTGTAGCTGGTATTCACTGCCAAGGGCATCCACAAGCTGCTCATACACAAACCCCCCCCCCCCCCCTAACTCCCACAGAGTATTACATCAATAAAGATGTCTTTGTTTTTTATGCTTTAAAACTACTTAAAAAGTGATTTAAAAAAACTCCTCTTGTAATGCATGTCATGCTTGTATAAGCCTCTGATCTTGTCTAAATTATGCAGGCAGAATCTCCCTTGTATAGGTAAGGTACACTTCAGAGCAAGCCCTCCGCACCTGATTGGTCTGTCTGTGTGCGGCACATCTTTTCCATGTTTTATATGTATACGTCAATCCTCAGACGAGCCCCCTTACACAGTATAACCCTGTGAAATGTGTGCTCTGCGTTGACCCTGAGCAGCGGGTTAATCCGGCGGTGCTGTCTCTTCCACAGGCCTGGTGCGTGGCGGGAAACTGCTTCAGCTTGCAGCGGGAGCACGACATCGCCATCAAGTTCTTCCAGCGGGCCATCCAGGTGGACCCCAGCTTTGCCTACGCCTACACGCTTCTGGGCCACGAGTTTGTGCTCACCGAGGAGCTGGAGAAGGCCCTGGCCTGCTTCCGCAACGCCATCCGCGTCAGCACCCGCCACTACAACGCATGGTGAGAGCCGCGTTAGCCAGCCGCGCCGCCCGCGTTAGTGAGTCGCGCCGCGACGCACGGGAGTCCTCCTGCCCGCTAAACGCTAAACCGCTCGCGTTTGCTATGCTCCCTGCAGGTACGGTCTGGGGATGATCTATTTCAAACAGGAGAAGTTCAACCTGGCGGAAATCCACTTCAAAAAAGCCCTGAGCATCAATCCCCAGAGCTCCGTGCTGCTCTGCCACATCGGAGTGGTGAGTCCCCCGAGGATGAGGAGGGAGAAAAAAAAATAGCTCGGAATTTTACACTTGATGGGAGAATTTTCCATTCCCATGCATGCGATCCTGATTACGGTGTTCTCACTTGTTCGCTGTGACCAGTGTGTGTGCCAGTCCTTGATTGTGACTTCTGGTTTAACGCTGACCATCTCAGACCACAGGAGAGAGAACTAAAAAGTGGTATGCAAACATTTGGCCACCCCTGGTCAAATTGCATGGTTTGTTGATTTTTTTGTTGACACAATTACTTTTGATTTGCTGAATTTAACCGATTGGGGGAGTTACATTTACATTACATTACATTATAGGCATTTAGCAGACGCTCTTATCCAGAGATAAGACTTTTTAGCATTATCCATTTATACAGCTGGATATATACTGAAGCGATTCAGGTTAGGTACCTTGCTCAAGGGTACAACGGCAGCGTCCGACCTGGGAATCGAACCTGCAACCTTTCGGTTACAAGGCCAGTTCCTTAACCATTATACTACACTGCCACCTATACATACAACCCCTGGTTATGGAATCACCACACTTAGAGGATGTTCATCCAGCTTTTTTACTTCGTAGCAAATAAACAAATCATAGATATGACACAAAGCAATTTTTGTTTAATAGCTGAACATTCTGGCTTTGTGAAACATGCCTCAAACAAATTAAATTAAATTATTTTAATTAATGGCATATTTTTTTCCAGATCAAGTAGAGGAAAATATTATTGAATCACTCAATGTTGAGGAAAAAATTATGGAATCACCTTGTAATTTGCATGTCTAAAACAAATACCGGCACAAGTCTAAAAATGCTAATTAGTCTGCAGTTAAGAGAGTGCTTACAGACGTTAACAAGCTGTTGGACTTGGCTAATTGAAAGGAAACATGGCCCCAACAAGAGAGTTGTCAATTGAAACAATGGAAAGGATTATAAAACTCCTTCAAGAAGGAAATCCAACACGGAGTGTGGCAAAAGATGTTGGTTGTTCCCAGTCAGCTGTGTCTAAAATTTGGTGCAAGTATAAACAAAATATGAAGGTTATAAAAGGAATACGGGTAGACCAAGGAAGACGTCAAAGCGTCAGGATAGAAAACTCAAAGCAATATGCCTTGAAAATAGAAAATGCACAACAAAACAAATGAAAAACAAATGGGCGGAAACAGGAGTCGATGTTTGTGACAGAACTGTAAGAAATTGGCTGAATGAAATGGGATTTGCATATAGAAAAGCCAAACGAAAACCTGCACTAACATCTAAGGTTACAGTGGGCTAAAGAGGATGATTGGATGATTGGATGAAAGTGATATTCAGTGATGAATCGCCAATCTGCATTGGCCAAGGAGATGATGCTGGAACTTTTGTCTGCTGCCGTTCTAATGAAACATATAAAGATGGCTGCCTGAAGAAAACAATCAGATTTCCCCAGTCATTTATGATCTGGGGTTGCATGTCAGGTAAAGGACCAGCGGAGATGGCAATCATTACCTCAACAGTCAATGCACAGATGTACATTGAAATTTTGGACACTTTTCTCATTCTATCGATAGAGAATAGGTTTTGTGATGAAGTCATTTTTCAGCATGATAATGCATCTTGCCACAGAGCAAAGAGTGTTAAAGCTTTTCTTCAGGAAAGGCATATCAACTCAATGACATGGCCAGCAAACCAAATTTATGGTGGAAATAAAAAAAAATTAGTCCATGACAAGGCTCCATCCTGCAAAGCTGATCGGTCAACCGCTATTTGAGAAAGTTGGAACCAGCTTGATGGAGAATATTGTTTTTCATTAGTGAAGTCCATGCCTCAATGCCTTTTGTTGATGATTCCATAATTTGTTCCTCAACATTGAGTGATTCCATAATTTTTTCCTCTACTTGATCTGGAAAAAAATATGCCATTAATTAAAATAATTTAATTAAATTTGTTTGAGGTATGTTTCACGATGCCAGAATGTTCAGCTATTAAACAAAAATAGTTTCGTGTCATATCTGATTTATTTTTTTGCTACAAAGTAAAAAAGCTGGGTGAACATCCTCTAAGTGTGGTGATTCTATATTTTTTGCCAGAGGTTGTAGTAAACGTCACGTGCGAAAGTAGGCCATAGATATAGAACCATAGATATGACATATCATGTAATGTAATAGTAATTTGGAATTCTGAAATGGAACAATTTGGCAGCCATCTTACCTGGGTACAGCTATAATAGGAACCTATGGCAAAGTGTCATGTACTTTCTAACCCACTGTGATGTCATAATCAGGTCTCAGAAGCCAGATAGCTGATGATTGGCTTATAGGTATAAAACCATGGTTACTGGCCACCATCTTACATGGGTATGGTCTCAAAAATTGTGCCATTATCTATGACATATGTCACATCTATGGTTCTATGTCTATAGTTTAGGCACTCTTCCAGTTCATCCATTAATACTTTTTCTTGGGATTTCTTTTCTTTCCAGGTGCAGCATGCCCTTAAGAAGTCTGACCATGCATTAGAAACCTTGAACAAAGCCATTGACATCGATCCCAAGAACCCGCTATGCAAATTTCACAGGGCCTCCATTCTTTTTGCCAACGAAAAATACAAGGTCAGTCCTTATTCTCAGGCATAGTGGACAGAAATCATTTTCAAAACGGCGTTGCTGGTCTGCGCTCGTTCTGGCGAAGTTATAAGCGGGTACTTCCTCTCTCCTCAGGCGGCTCTGCGAGAACTTGAAGAGCTGAAACAAATAGTGCCCAAAGAGTCCCTCGTTTACTTTTTAATAGGGAAGGTAAGCTGTTTCATTGCGTTGTTTTTGCACTACTGTGGGAACATTTGGGTATATTCTAACAGTCCAGTTACTGTCTGCATTGCCCTGGGCTTTTGTTAACTGATGGGACCCGTCTGCTTTCTGTTGGCTTTGCTCAGGTGTATAAGAAACTGGGCCAGACGCACTTAGCCCTGATGAATTTCTCCTGGGCCATGGACCTGGACCCCAAAGGGGTCAACAATCAGATAAAAGAGGCCATAGACAAACGATACCTCCCTGATGACGAGGAGCCGGTCACTCCGGATGACTTCCCTTACGAATCAGGTACCCTGTGCGCAGGCACATGGACGCACACGCATAGCTGGAATTGTCTTTAGTGGCACTAACCCTTAATTTTCAGTCAGCCATGATTAAATAATTTTTCTAATCGTGTAGAAAGCACTGGCTTTTTGATAGTGATAAATGGATGAACGCAATGACACATTTAAGGCAGAATGTTTGTTGAGCAGTAAAGAGATGGAATTTACAAAATGGTAGCAACTGAACTTGCAGAAATACAGAAATCCCCTCTGCAATTTCATAAGAAGGAATATAGCGTCCTAGTATAGTATTTTATGTAAGCATTAAGCATTAGCTGAAACAATGTTATGAGCGTGGATTTCATTACACGGCATCAACATGTGTTCTGATGCCACCAATCTGACAGACACAAGATGCATGATATTATCCTCTTCCCATGGCTATTAGTGCATGTCTTCCAATATGAGAGCAGAATGTAGGTGTCCAATATCCTGCTTTGTCCTCTTGCTCAAGGACTCTTGGTTTCAGTGATTGAAATTCCACTCCTATGTGTCTGATCGATCAAATTCCTGCAGACTAACTGGCCATTTGATCATACTTTCTACGTACGAAGTAACAAATATTAAATGTTCAAAATGCAGTGACTAGAATCAGGGAATGAAATTAACTTTTTCACCCACTGGCCATTTTCAACATTTTATCAGCCACATTACCTTTTACAATACAACACAACCTGGTTGGTTACCTGTAGAAAATCTACCAGCCACAATCTAAATTTTACCAGCATTAGGCTGGTGGCGGGGTGTTAATTATGTACCCCGACTGAAGTGTTGTATCGTATAAGATGGGGACCCTACTGGCGCTGGGCCTAGTTAAAGTGATGCAATGAGAGCTGAGGAGGCTTTGCAGCGCTAACGTGCTAACGTGCTCGCATTGCGTGTCCCCTGTACAGCGGAGGTGGAGGAGTCACAGGAGAGCAGCATGACGGACGCGGACGACACGCAGCTCCACACGGCCGAGAGCGACGAGGTCTTTTTACTGTAAACCGCATCTGCCTGGATTCGGAGACCAGGAAACACGGAAAAACAAACTGCTGCTAATTACAGTACCTCCAAACTTCTTTCATGACCATTGGCCATTTTTTTTTTTTCCTTTCTCCTTGTTCTTGTTCTTGTTTTGTTCCACTGTGCCTTAGTGACTACTGGGCTCCTCTGTGGTTCTCATTTCCCTCATCCTTAACATGTGCCAGTGGATGGAGATCCCCTGAACCCCTTTACAGCTCTCTGGAATGCTGTCTTTTCAGTGCCCGGACTTTTGCGGGGACATTTGCTGGCATTTTTAGCAGGCAGACTTTTTGTTCCCATAAGTTTTGAACGCTGCACTTGTATAGCGACAGCCATTTTAAGGTCCAAGTGTTTGTTTTTTTGTTTTTGTTTTTTTGTGTGTGTGTGTGCGTGCGTGTGTGTATGTGTGTGTGTGTGTGTGTGTGTGTGTGTGTGTGTGTGTGTGTGTGTGTGTGTGTGTAGGAACCCAGAACTCATGATTTTCCTTTTTGACAGATCCTTATGGTAATGTGAATCTTATAAGGAAAAGAAACAGACCTTCAAGCACATTATCTCCCACTTCAAACGCGCATATGCCAGTGTAAAGTCCGCTATTGACATGTTGCCACCAGAGGGTCAGGATGCTCCAAAGATTATCAGATGGAAAATCAACTGGAGTGATTCCTCAATCTCCCTGGCTTCAAATCCAGCTAGTCTGGCTGTGTCTGAGTTACAAAAATTAATAAAATGCAGTATTTAACTATTGTTCTGGAAGTGCCCTTCTTGAAGCTAAAAAAAGACCTGCGATAACGAAGCCGTTGTGTGCACTATTCATTTAAGACCCAATGTTTCAACTGACGAGTTTTAAGGCTGTTGTTTTTGACATATGGAATAATGTTTTGTTTTATTACCATACTCTGTAATCAATGAACTTATAAAGATATGAGCCATCTTCGTGTTTCAAGTCAAATTAATTTGTGTAGTTCTTTTGCTCAAAATTCTGTAGAATGTGAGAACAGAACCTATGAAAATGCTCACGCCATATTTAAATAACGTTATAAAAAGGAAAGGTACCGTTTCTAAGTAAAGATCACTTAAAATATTTGCATGGCTCAGCCTTTAAAAAGAAATGTTTTGAAATGGTCTGAGAAATTAGATCCACAATATGTGTGGCATACACATTTACACATTACCTGTTTACCGTGATTTCAGATAAGTCACTGACAGTGACATGTGAGTCTACACACTGTTCTAAATGATCTGCAGAATCCGATTGACTTTTTTGTGTAATTGTCTCATTTTGAAACATGTACAGTCTAAGGGAAAGCATCTGTTGATATATTTGAAAGTTCTGCGATGCATTTTAGGATGTAAATAAAGAATTACCTTGAGCAAATTATTCTAATTGATTGTTTGGAACAGCTGAGGATTTTCAGCAGGACACGCAGGGATAAAAGTTCATGGCAAGATACTTGCATATGGACGAAGTGCAGAATTCTGAATCAGTCGTGGATCTTGTGCATTAAACCAAGGGAAGGATGGTAAGCAGGCTGTCAGGACGCATGGCATAATGTTCTACAACTACAAGGCAAACCATATATAATTAATCCACAAATTTAGAAAGGCGTGTTCACGCCTATAAACGTGGCACGGTTCATTGGTATGTGTTATGTATTTTATATCGTACCGCAATTGTATTTTTTTTTCATACTGGTTAATTTCAAAGCCATGCTGACTAGGACGGAACATCACTTGGAAGCCAATTAATTTGTCCTTATGGATTGTGTATGATTTTATACTTAACACTCCAACTTAACATATATGATTGTTTCAAACAGACCAATGCACTTGGCTGCACGTTATTCCCAGGCACCTACACGGGGACTCTAAAATACATATTTTAATAGCAGCTAGTTATAATACGGAGTCCACATATGGTTCTATTGTGTGTGCTCAGGGTGGGTTTATCGTTATTTTCAAAGAAGAAGCAAGAATAAGCTAATGAACGTCACCTTACATAGGCCTACAACTGCGACTGCAATATAAACAAAACCAAGGTTCCTATTCTTATACCGATGTTGATGCTTTGATTGTTATGGGTATTGGTTATGGGTTATAACGTTACAATTCTGCTTAAGAGCTTTGCAACTAAATGTTGTAATTTATCAGATAGATTGGGGCGGCTGCCATTTTATAATATTATTAATATGTCCCATTGTTGCAGGGTCATTGTTTCTATATCCATACTGAAAACAACTCTCAAACTTCAATGTAGCTAATGTGAGTTAGCAAGCTAGCTGAAACACTTTCCATGTAACGCCTCTGTTTTGAAAGACGGACGTATAAGCCAATGAACAGGCTTGTCTTACCACACTTTCCAATCATACAGCAAGACAGGCGGGCGATTCCGGTTCAAGGCTGGTTGATCTTTGCAGGTAAGTGAACATGGATTTCACATTTTGACACTTAAAAAACTGCATTCCGAAACAACATTACTAAAAGAATGGGAGAGACGTCAACAAACGAGGGATAGAGGGGAAAAAAAAAGATGCTTCACCCTTTCGTGCTTTAGCAAATAACGGTGCGTAGAAAGTGCAAAATGAATAGATACCGTTGTTGGCCAGTTAGCGTTAGCTACTTTGCTGTGCCTGGTTGCAGTCAACAGGCCAAAATAGTGGTTCGTTTATTTAGCTAGCGAGGCAACTTTGCTGGCTTGATAACGTTAACATTTCAGTTAGACAGTTAGGTACAAGTAATTGAATATATGTGTAATACATTACTGAAATGGATGCAACTTTCAGTGTAAACGAAACCCTGAATGTTGCCGTCTAAAGCTGTGAGGGACAAATCAACTGTACCAGCTAACGCTAGCGAGTAACGTACAGCAAGCTAGCCTACTTGAGACAATTTTGCAAGGTTAGCTAGCTACCACCTCTAACTTGGCTATCCGCTAACTAAACAAAACGAAAAATTCGTGGAAAGCTGGTTATTTAACTATTTATTTAGCTTGATAACTAACACAATCTAACTTGTAGCCACATCAATATTCCCAAAACGGCAATAATTGCCTGTAGTGCTATTAGGCTGTTATTCAGCTAACGTTAGCTAGGTAACTTAACGTTACAGTAACGTTAGTTAGCTAGATGGCTTGGTGTCTTTACAGTTAGTTATTCTCACAGCGGTAGCTTCAATTGTTTTTTTACTTTGAATTTTAAGACGAGTAATGCTGGCTGGGCGTATAAATATCTAACGTTAACAAATAAAATTTAATAAATAAATAAAAAACTGTCACTAGTAGTCAGCGCCAGTCAGCTATTGTCAGTTGCGCGATAACGTTTAGCAAACAGTCCATTCCGATGTAGCGAGTTAACGTTAGCTAAGGCAGAAGGACAAACATATTGTCAGCTGGTTAGCCGGCAATACAATTAGGTTGCTAAATATTAAGCTTAAAAAAGCCCTGATATCCCTTTGAATTTACTCCTAATTAGATATTTTCCCTAGCTAACGTTACAGTAGTTGCCATTTTGCCAGACTACTGTAACGTTAGCTACTGTAAGGTAAAAAGGTAAATGGATGATTTTGGTGCGCGGGTGATAAGAGGACCAGGGGGTTGTAAGTATAACAGAGCCAATACTTATGACAGATTTAGATTTTAATTTAACTTTTGGCTTTTGAACTCAATTTTGACTTGTGCGAAGTTGAAATCTCAGAATTGTCTGTTATTTAACTAGATGGCTGAACACCATTTAAATAAAATAGTAACCTACTTTTTACAAATCATACCATATATATAGTTAAATACAATAAAGGACTTGAAGGCATATACACAATATGCCTACATTTTAGGTAAAGTAATATTTCATAAAAAATAGAAAATTGTGTATTTCTGTTTTCAAAATACCCTTCTTCCATTTCTGCAGGTGTGTTGGCGGTACTTCCCACGGAATAACTGTCAGATTTTCTGCGCAGGAACATTGGACTAATTTTTGATTCGCTAGTTAACCTGCGGGACATGGATACCGTATATCACAGGTAGGTTTCGAGCAGAAAAGCTTTATGAGCAACGTCCAAATGACTTATCGGCAGCTTATTTACTTGAAAAAAATTGTAATAACTAATTATAGGCGCAGTTATTGTTTAGTTTTTTTATTACTTATTATTATTACTTGACTGTCCATGTAAACATGCTATTCTTTGCCGCCTACTTATTTCGCCAGTTTTTCTGTGTATGAACACCAGATGGAGCTATTGTTCAAGTTGAGACATTTTACATTAGCGCAAAGGAAAGGGAAGCATATTTTACATTATTAGCGCAAAGGAAAGGGAAGAATATTTTACATTATTAGCGCAAAGGAAAGGGAGACATATTTTCCCGTGGTGTTTTCGAATGTATGAATGGATTCAATAACTGGGTTATCTTGTGGTCTACTGAGATCACTAACAAAATATAAAGAAAACTAGCTGGTTTCTGAAATATTGGTTTGTCTTCTCGTTTCTCATAATTATGGAATTAAATGTTTAGCAGCATTAAATTGTCCAACTTAGCACCGATACTATGTATTTTATCGCCTGCTCTCATTTCCCCCAAATAAAAATAGCTAGGGGGATATATATATATAATTTTTTTTTTTTTACCGTATTTACGCCACATATTGCGCGAGACTATCCGTCATTTGACAAAGTGGCTTTGCAATTGGGAAAAAAAGCTATGCGATTAAACGTGCGTTTAAATTATTGGATGCAACTGGACGGACCACAATACATGTCTGTGTCTGGCAGCGTAATTTGAGAAGCTCCACTTTGCTACGGAGGTTAAGACAAGCCTTTGTGAGGGAGTGGGCAGGGCAACTCGCTACACCCAGACGGAGCATGCTCTGTTAAACATGTAGCTGAGCCTACCTCTGCCCCACAGAACAAGCTCTGCCCCCTCCCCGCCCAAGAGCTCCTCGATGTTCATTTGTCTTCCTGTAATGGCAACAGTTTAGCACTGCGGTAATGGTTTCGAGCTCCGTCTGGTGGCAGAGAGTTCAATTTGTTTCTACTGGCACATCTTTATTGGTTCGTAAACGGATAGGGATAGCTAAGGTGCTTTCCTACCAATACTAGAATTTCCCTGGTATAAATTGAGCCGCGAGAGTTTAGTTATGATTACGCTCAGCAATTACATTTCTGTCGCCGTGGTTTTTTATCATTAGAAAAATAAATTGGAGCAGATGTTTTGCATCCTATGTAGTCACCTTTTTTTCCAGAATATACATTTCCGGCATGAAAGTAATTGAAATTTGTTAGAAAAAATAAAAGATTTGTGCTCGTGAGTACGTGAACAAAATGTTAAGATTATGGAGGAGCCGCCATGGCGGACTGTAATGGCACAGTTGCATTGATTCGGATGGTTTTGACGGTAGAATCTCCTCTCTGTCAGCCCTTGACTCTAGCGGCGAGTATGAGGAATGTCTCCCGCCGCGGCTCTACTCTCCGGCTCTATGTTTGTCACACTTGAAATCCGAGGGAGAGGAGCGAGCCGCCATTTTCCCAACGTCGCTCTCCCACAAACAGCAAAAAAATAACCCAGATAAAAAGGGAGAATATGCTCAAATCTGATTAAGAACCAGGTTTGAGAAAAAAGGAAGATTACAAATAATAAAACTAGAACACACTCTGGTCGGAAAGGACAGTTTTTCGTTTTGTATATTTAGCTCTGGCTTCTTGTTCGTTGTTTCGCCCATTTCGTGAACCCGAGAGCAACACGGGGCTGCAGAAAGCAGAAGCTCACGAGAAACTGGTGCGCGTCGGAAGGGGGGATTACCCATGTAACGTATTAGTTAATTCTCCTTGTTTCTGAGTCTTTTCTTTATTTTTCCTTTAAAACTGCGGAGATTTGTTACTGAAATTCCCCCGGACTCTGCTCCCCATCACGTGGTAGGTTCCTCCTTTTCTTTGTTAACGTTAACTTAAAATGAGCAGTAAAAATAACTTTGCGTTTAAAGTAGATGAATCGAATTTAACCGGATGTATAGGCTTTGTTGTGTTGTATTTATGTGCATTTATAATAATTGGCACTGTGTTCACTGTAGTTTAAGAAATTTATTCTGACTAAAATATTAGCCAGCTAACGGGTTAGCTAATGCTAACTAGATATCCAACTAGTCAGTTTGCCATCTTAATTCTGCTGTCAGTGCTAACGTTATGTTTCCTAAGTTTGTGCAAATTACATGGCTATATTATTAGCTTCCTAGTTAACGTTCGCTAAATTTATCGCAAACCTGTTTCCTAGACATGTACATGTAGCCTACGTTAGCTAGCTTGCGTACGAATATCTTGATGGCTAGCAAAATTTCCCAAAAAAGCCCATTGTCCTTGAAAACGGGCTGCGAGCTGACTGTTAACATTATATTACATTAAAACACTGCTGCATAATCCGAGCTCACCTACCGAGTTAACGAGCCAACATAGCGCGGAAATGCAATAGGGTTTTTATTTCTGGGTTGGACGCTAACATTAGCTGAAGGTTATTGATTTAGCTAACGTGCTAGCTATCGGGAGCTATTTCAGTGTAGCTAGCTAGCCATCACCGGATATTAAAGTTAAAAGCTACCAAAGTTGTTTGCTTGGTTTTCACCCTGTTGGTTAACAGGCGATATTGTTTCACTTGCTAACGATCTTGGAGAAACATTGTTGAATGTGAACCTGGAAACCTTCTCAAATCGAGCAGGCTGGCGAACTGTAATTTAGAGGGAAAATGTTGTGCAGTTGGCGAGCTTAGCTCGTAATTTGTGTCGAGGTGGTCATAATGGCGCAGGCAGTTTCGGGCGCCACGTTTCCCCACGATTGTTTCAACAATATACATGTAATATAAATGTATCATGAGGCAGCCGATCCAATGTTCCGGGCTGGAGCCTCTTTTCCCTTCATCGGACACATTCGGCTCAGCCTGCTTCCCAATAATTATTTAAAGCTTCTCACACAAATGGGAAGGCTGTATGTTTGTACCGAGGTACTTATAGCCTTGTTTCTTTTTCATTTATGTAATTAAGGATAGATAACCTATTAGACGTTTTACGTTTCGACACAACAAAATGTAACAAACGAGGCTAGATTAGACTGCGTAGAAGCGGAGCTTTTACATAGTGAGCCGTGTCCGTAACTGGGTGAATTACGTAATCACCCTTTAAGTTTTGACTGGGCCGCCCTCACAACACGGGTTTGTAGGAGGCTAGCGAGCTACATCTCCGTGTCGTTCTCGGTGTTGATCGTGAACGTGCTTGTTTGTGTTTTACTCCTAATCTCCGTAAATCGCCTTGGATGCCACATTTTTACCGTATTGACCAGTACGGCGCTGCCTGTGCTTTGGTGAGCGATGGTCCCTATATTGATTTTTGGTCGGTCTATGGGCAAACTAGCCTCTTGAAATCCAAACCAGTTCATATTACGCTTGTTAATTTGTTTGGTTTTTATGCAGCTTACTACGTTGCGTATCCCTGCACCCGATGCCTGATACCCAACCGTTCAATCACGTCATTGTCTAAAATGTTGTCCAAAAAATGAATACCGAGTAGCCTACGGTGGTTCTTGTTTTGGAAATGTAGTCTAGTTTCCTTTGAGATGATTAAGTATACGATTTGTCATTTGGATACTGTCGTTCGTCACCCTGCGTCTGTGCTGATGCGGCTTCCTTTGTAGTTGCGTGCAAAATCCTTTGACCGAATTCATAGAGGGATCAGGATCTGGCCTACATATGCAAGGTATGAAATGGTTTCTGCGGGGAACGTACACTGTAAGCGAAAATACCCCCCCCCCCCCCCCCCACACACACACACACACACACACACACACACACACACAGTCCAGAATTCAGAATAACAGGAGCATTGTAGTCGAAGCAAATGTAATAGATCTCACCTCATCCCCTACCTGCAGTGTAACACTTGGGCCCTGTAATCCTCCAGAGCCTGGCCTGTATTAAAGGGCATTGCAGTCAGGTATGTTTGAGCGTCCCCATGATAGCTTACCGTGTAGATTTACTGCCAGGCCAGGTGTCACCTCTGCCACTCCCCTTTCCAGAAACACCTGGATTCACTGATTCATCCCTATTGTGGTTGCGCAGAAGGCCTGGCCCGCGTGCGGCGGTACAGGTGCGAGCCCGCATCCCCGGCAGGTAGTTTGGGTGCGATCGTATGTCAGGAAAGGCCCTCTGCTCACCCTTCAGGTTTGTGGAAGGTGTCTGACCACTTAATCCTGGCCCTTTGATTGCGCTGCAGAGCAAAAGAGAAGTTGGCGGGTAAAAAGAAACATGATGTCATGCAGGTAATATCACCTCGCTACAGTGCAGGTGCTCGCATTAGCGGATGGGGAATATGCGCACACCGCTATTAATACCTGGGAGAAGCCACTGATGGTTTTGTTCTTGAAAATTGCATGTGTGTGGCGTGATGCTCACTCCCAGAGTTTCATCGCTCCTCACTGCAGAAAATGTTCCAAATTAACCTTTACGTGTTTTATTGAACCATCGCCCACGTTTATTTAACAGGTGGTTGAGGTTGCGCAGTTTTGTACATTTGCCGGCTAGCCCTTATGATGGATGAAACTGAGACGGTTGAGCTATCTTGTCCCACTTTTGGTGTGGCTGGCCTTGTGTGGAATTATGCCGATAAAACGTGGAGGAACAATTTGTAGTGCTTCCCAAGTATGTTTGTTTTTTTGTTTTGTTTTTAAACACAGGTTGAATGCGCCCGAATGCACCCGGGTTTGACTTAATCTGCAGCTGTTCCAGACCAATGGAAACCTGACACTTGAGTGTGCTGCTTGTGCTGTTCGTTATCGCACCTGCAGCCAGGTGTACCTGTGAATGGCACAGTGTAGCAGGGTAGAGAAGTGCTTTTTAAAACTGGGGGGGGAAAAAATGTTATTAAATCAGTTGCTGAAGAATGGGACTATTTATTGGGATTTATTGATTGATTAAAACCATGTTGGCCATTGTCTTTGAAATGGGGGAGCTTGCACACTGCTCTGTTTTCCTTCAGGACCCCCCCCCTCTGGGCAGAGTCTCCATCTGGGATGGGTGTTCGGTCTCCAGGCCTGTTTAACGTGCAGTGGAATGGGTGTTTATCTCCTACTCTCTAAGTATAGCATTCCCAGAATTCTCAGCAGATCCGCACCCAACACCCCCCCCCCCCGCCTTCCTCAGGCTGAAACGGGGTACACGCCCTGAATCAGCCAATATGGGGCTTTTTTGTGTGAAAATGTGATAAGTGCAGCGCTGTGATTGGCCGTTCGCTGCTTCCCAGCCCCCCCATCCCGCAGCACAGCATAGCACCCCCGGCCAGCTTCCTCCCCAGAGCACCGTTTCCTGCTCGGGGCGTGGGGCGGATCCAGATTCTAACGGGTAGGACCGGTCACAGGAACGTTGAAGTTCACTCGTTTGACCATCGTGCGAGGGTGTGGATCTGTGGTGAAGACAGTGGGAGGAGCAGAAGGCTGCCCTCTTCCTGTTCCTGGTAAAATCGAGACGTCCTCACTGCACAAGCCAGGCCAGGTGTTTTCCCCCCCCCCCACACACACGCACACACACAATTGGACCAATTTGTTAAACAGAAGTACAAAGACGTTGGACAAAGGGTTGCTGAGACTCTGGACTCTTATAGTGTGCATGGAAGTCATTTTTATTAAACGGGTTTTGCTGCTGCTTTGATGGAGCCTTTGTTTTGTGAAGAAGAATGCTGAGCTTCCCTTGTTTCTGTTAAAGATCAGAATCCCCCCCCCTAGGCACAGGAAAAGCAGCACGGGACTTAGGCTTCAGAAGTGGGCTCTGTTTACGAAACCCGGTGCGGGACGGGGCCCGTCTGTTCAAAGTCCAGCCCTGCTTCTCACTGGCCTAATGGCACGCAGGCCCAAAGTCCAGACCCAATGAAGCCTTGCAGGAAAAGGGTACAGTGTTATACTCCCTACTCCATAACCTTGTCAGAATCAGCGCCAGTTGAATATACTTTTTTTAAAGGCTATTACGTACGCGACAATTCTGTTCGTAATATCCCCAGATGATGAGTTTATTTCCGGGTTTTTGCCGATAATAGCATGGTGGGTATTTTTCTGCATACTGCATGACACTAAACAGTATGCACTAAGTAGCATACTCTATGCTAGTACACAGTAAACAGGGCTCTGATTCGGACACAGCCCATGTCTTCGGTCTGGCACTTCATTTGCCTTGTAGGACTTGTCCATATAGACTTTTTGGGGCCCCCCCGTCTTGCGTGATGGACGTTGAACGGGACGATGTCCACTGTGTTTGCGTTGGGTCCGTTTCGGGCCTTGTGAGCGAGCTCTGTTTTAAGCGCATAATGTAATGAAGCTGCTGATGGAAAGGCGAGGCGCGCTGTCACAGGGTGCCTGTTTTGTGCTGGAGGTGAGGTGAGGTAAGGTGGGAGGGACAGCGCCTCCTGCTGGTCTGGATGACCTGCCTGCAGCAGCAGGAGCTTGGTTCCCGCCTCGGCCGCGGGCAAGAGCGCTCGAAGCTTCGCGTTTACGGCTAGCGGCTGTCCCCTCCCGCCCCCCACCCCGTACACAGGCGGGAGAAGCTGTTGGGCGCTTGGATGTAGATGATCGCCACTCGTTCCGGTTCATACGGTGTGCACATCAAATCAAGTGAGCTTGTGCCCTTGCCAAAGTAAAAAAAAAAAAAAAATTTCTTCCTTCGTTAAAATTTTATGAGTGTGTCGCTATGTCTGAATCCTGTGCCACTCCGCGTGGCCGGCCGCCAACCTACCTGATGGGCACCGGCGGATTGTTTTTTCACCCCACACTAGTGGGTTTAATGAAGGACCGGTCACCACCATGACTGGAAGACATGTGTGGGCTCTTTAAAACACACTTGCCTGCTAAAGGAATTTTTCTTGAGAGGCGGAGAAGAGCTTGTTTGTGGGTTTTTGTTCGTTGTTTTGTTCTCGTTAATCAGGAGGGTATTTCACAAAGCTGGATTACTGAGTTAGCTGGATAACTGCACTGACTAAAACCCGGAACCTTCATCCCAAATCTGGAACATGGACTGAAGTAAAACGAGCAGCTCCGGGTTTTGCTCCGTGCAGCTATCCAGCTAACTCAGTAGTCCTGCTTTGTGGAATACCTCCCAGGTCTCACCCCTGTGTTATCATCTTGGACGCCCCTTTCTTGTCCTCTCAGAATAACCCTGTCACACCTGCCCATTTGTGTTTGTGTTTTCACTATTAAACGTTCGCTCCCGTTTCTCCGCAGCCCCCTTAATTGCACCTTCACTTAGCGTTTGGGTTGAACTGTGATCGTACATTGTCTGCTGATGGCCAGTTTTTCAGTCCATGCAGATGGACATAAACCAGGGCAACCCTCTGTACATGTGGTCATTACAGTCATGATTTCACCTCATTGTTTCCATTTTATCCGTGGCATTATTTATATTACTACTTCATTTTATATTTAGATATCTGTGCACAGGTATGTACTGGAGCAGGGCCAGTATATATGTTTTACCTGTGCACATGTATGTACCAGAGTAGTGCCAGTATATATTTTACCTGTGCACATGTATGTACCGGAGCAGGGCTAGTATATATGTTTTACCTGTGCACATGTATGTACCTGAGTAGTGCCAATATATATTTTACCTGTGCACATGTATGTACCGGAGCACTGCCAGTATATATGTTTTACCTGTGCACGTGTATGTACTGGAGCAGGGCCAGTATATATGTTTTACCTGTGCACATGTATGTACTGGAGCAGGGCCAGTATATATGTTTTACCTGTGCACATGTATGTACCTGAGTAGTGCCAATATATATTTTACCTGTGCACATGTATGTACTGGAGCAGTGCCAGTATATATGTTTTACCTGTGCACGTGTATGTACTGGAGCAGTGCCAGTATATATGTTTTACCTGTGCACATGTATGTACTGGAGCAGTGCCAGTATATATGTTTTACCTGTGCACATGTATGTACCTGAGTAGTGCCAGTATATATGTTTTACCTGTGCACATGTATGTACTGGAGCAGTGCCAGTATATATGTTTTACCTGTGCACATGTATGTACTGGAGCAGTGCCAGTATATATGTTTTACCTGTGCACATGTATGTACTGGAGCAGTGCCAGTATATATGTTTTACCTGTGCACATGTATGTACCGGAGTAGTGCCAGTATATATGTTTTACCTGTGCACATGTATGTACTGGAGCAGGGCCAGTATATATGTTTTACCTGTGCACGTGTATGTACTGGAGCAGGGCCAGTATATATGTTTTACCTGTGCACATGTATGTACCGGAGCAGTGCCAGTATATATGTTTTACCTGTGCACATGTATGTACCGGAGTAGTGCCAGTATATATGTTTTACCTGTGCACATGTATGTACTGGAGCAGGGCCAGTATATATGTTTTACCTGTGCACATGTATGTACTGGAGCAGGGCCAGTATATATGTTTTACCTGTGCACATGTATGTACTGGAGCAGTGCCAGTATATATGTTTTACCTGTGCACATGTATGTACTGGAGCAGTGCCAGTATATATGTTTTACCTGTGCACATGTATGTACCGGAGCACTGCCAGTATATATGTTTTACCAGAGTAAGGCTCCATCCATTGTTCCCTGTCTGTTGTGGTAGGTAATGAACTACATGCTGACAGTTAAAGAATAGAAAACAGAGCCGTCTTTACCCTCCTCCCCCCTCTCTTGGGTTTCCTGTGCGGTTCAAGATGGAGAGCAGATGTGAAAACGTTTCTGTTTGAAAATAAGGGTGCCGGTGTGACGAACACAGGCATCAAAACCTCTACACGACCTGAAGCCAGTAATGTGGCTCCATAGACTCACAAAACACCTTTTTTCTCAGTTTCTAGTCATGGTGACATGACCGGGCTTCCTGCTGTTTGCTATAATGGACACGCCCACGTTATGAATTAATGTAGCACACCTTTCCTCTTTCCTGTTCTCTAATGGCTGCATATGAAAGATGGAATATTAAAAAAAATTCACATTTTAACAATTTACCAGGTCTGTGCTTGAAGTACAAATGCTGTACAGTCATACTGGTTTAAAAACGAAAACAATACACAATACCCACTGTGTTTAAATTAAAGGGTTCTGTCCACCTGGAAGTGGGAAGGGGGTTTCCTTAGTAAACAGAGTTTTTGCTGCTAGCGGCGTGTCGCGTAAGATCAAATCAGACCGGCGGCATTCCATTTGAAGCACCTGTCTTTAAGAAAAGAGAAAGGGAAGTACCAGCGTTGGGCTAAACGTGACGTTGACGTTGTGGGTGCCCCGAGCTGGTGATGTGTCCCAGACCCATGACGTCTCATCTCGCAACGGTTTTGCTCTGTAGTGTTTGTGGAGGTGGAGGAGGCTCGAAGGAGATATGTGATGGACAGACAGGAGCGTATTCCTTCTCTTGAGTGGACTGAGCTTGACCCGCTGTCATACAGTGAGGCCGGCCCTCTCGGGCCCTCGAGCGAAGCCTGCTGTTTTAAAAGGCCGAAAGCCGTCTGCGTCGGTCCGACGGAAACGGCAGCTTGCCGATGGCTGTGGAAATGGGGGACCCGAGCTTTTTTTCTGGGGTTCGGATGAAACTAATGGATTGCAGTTATATAGCGCCTTTCCTGAACTCAGAGCTTTAGGGGTTGTGGGGGGTTTAAATGGGAGTTTATGGCGTGTTTGCGCGCATTCCCGAGTGATGGAACATCTGTTGATCTAATGCCATTGTTTGCTCAGCTGATTCCCTCACACGGTAACCAGCCCTGCTATTGTTTACAGATGCTGCCATTCTTTTGTGTTTTTCTACAAGCTCAAGGCAGAACATCTTAAGCTATCACCCTTTCATCAAGTCCCTGTACCGTTACAGAACAGTCCGACCCCCCCGGTCCCCTTAAAAACCCAGAGCGTTGGCCTTATTCTGGGCTAAAACAATCATAGTTTGTGTGTTTACGATCACGGGAACGAGCAGTGAGGAATGGCACTCTAGAGTTGGACTGTGGGAGAAACTTTCCAGGAATAATTCCAAATTAGCATGTGTTCGCCCGTCGGGTCGGTCCAATGCTGGCTGTATCGGCTTCCTGTCCTCCGGAGATACGATGGATCAGCGTGTGATCAGTCTCGTGTGATGGGCGTTGGTTGTGATGCGTGTGATCAGTCTCGTGTGATGGGCGTTTGTTGTGATGCGTGTGATCAGTCTCGTGTGATGGGCATTGGTTGTGATGCGTGTGATCAGTCTCGTGTGATGGGCGTTGGTTGTGATGCGTGTGATCAGTCTCGTGTGATGGGCGTTGGTTGTGATGCGTGTGATCAGTCTCGTGTGATGGGCCTTTGTTGTGATGCGTGTGATCAGTCTCGTGTGATCAGTCTCGTGTGATGGGCCTTTGTTGTGATGCGTGTGATCAGTCTCGTGTGATCAGTCTCGTGTGATGGGCCTTTGTTGTGATGCGTGTGATCAGTCTCGTGTGATCAGTCTCGTGTGATGGGCCTTTGTTGTGATGCGTGTGATGCTCAGTCTAGGGTTGGGCAATCGTCTCTCTTCAGATCGGGTTGTTTATAATCGTCAAAAAAATGCCTCTTTTTGAAACAAATTGTCAATGCGCCCAATAAAATGAATGCATCCCATCTTTGTACTTTGTTTCAGTTAGGCAATAGGCCTATGAGTGTAGCATTCTGCGTGGCGTGAAGCTACATTTTATTCAGTTTTGAAATCACAATCTTTTTGCTGCCGGATACCTACAGCATAGCTGTATCGTAGACTAATTGCAAAACAACTGTCTCAACTAGCACATTTCATGTGAAACTAGTTTTATTTTATTCATGATTATATTGTTCTCACTATTGTGAACGACTGCGTGTGTATGAAACTTTGTGTAGTAGGAAAATACGTAACAAATTGTGCCCTGTATCGATTCAATAAGGAACGCAACATTATATTCTTTATACGGGCAATTCCGTATTATAAGGAATCAGTGGCAAACTAAACAAAAAGGTGTCAAGATATTTATACGTATTTAGCTGAACTGGGGATAGACCACTCAGTTAAACAGTGCTGGGGAATATAAATAAATAAATAAAGCCCACGATACTTCTTAGACATAACCGTGTTTTTTTTCCCCCGTCACTTCCTGCTTTTGCCTAATCTTCACGGTTCTCAAGGTGTGGTGGGAAAGCAAACAGAAACGTGTTCCAGGAATCGTTTTAGTCCCCGTTGTAGAGACCACTGGTTGTTTAAAGTGGCAAAAACGTCAACAGACATGTCATCTTGATTTACATCCCATCGTTGATACTCCCATAAACAGTTCACAAAAATGAAAGTAGGATGACCAGCTATATTGCTTTATGGGTGGGGGGTTGTGTTTAGTTTGAGCTAGGAAAGATTTCTACATTTCTGTTAAAAAATAAAAAAAGAGCTTTGTAACAAGTTAATCATTGCATAAAATAATATTTCTCAAAGTGTAATATGGAAGATCAGCAGTAATGCTTTGTAATTTACTACTTTACCCAGCAGCCACTTCTCACCTGGTCACACGGCTGCTTTCTGTGTGTGGAGTAGTCATCTGGGTAATGAATATACCTCTGCTGGTGGACTACAGTGTGAGCTGCATTAATAGTGTGGAAGCTATTAACGTATCCAGTAACACGGCAATCAGGCCCGCGCCTGACGGCTATCCCACAATGCCTACATCTATGACAGTGGTCCCCAACCCTGTTCCTGGAGATCTACCTTCCTGGTATTTTTACTCCAACCCTAAGAAAGGACCCCTCATTCAACAGCGAGAGATCTCGTTGAGCTGCTAATTAGTAGAATCAGATGTGCCAAATTATGGTTGAAATGAAAACCTCCAGGAGATCTCCAGGAGCAGGGATGGGGACCACTGATATGAGAACACCTAATAATCTTGGAGAAGTGTTAGTAAAGGTTTGCTTTGGAGCAGGTTGATAATGTTTTGCAGCTAATTAGTAATGCTAGTGTAGTTCCATGGAGTTCCATTCTTTGAGGAGTTTGCATCCCTGGGATGGTGAATGATTTACCCTTCAGTTTAAAGGGGACATGAAGCACTCGGTAAAGTGGCTCTGGTTCGTTAGCGTTTTACCTTAAATTAGATATGACCGTGCGTTCAAATCTCAAGCCGACCTGTATTTGTTGGAAAAATAAGTTACAATTTGCTTTTTTTCCACTAGGGCGCAGCCATCTTCGACCAACTGTGGTCATGACATGACTAGGTTGGTTTGTCTCAGCTGTTCAATGTATTACTATGGTAGAATAGCTGACTTTCAGTGAGCTCAACGATGTATCGTGAGGAAAAAATAAAACAAAAAACGCACAGACAGTCTTTTTGTATTGCCCTGAGATGCTCAAATGAGTATTACCGAACAAAACTTTATTTAAAACTTAATTTCCACGAACTGCTTCTGACCATAGCTACTAATGCTGTGGCCTGACGAGCCGGCAACTGCAGCGCCGCTTCATTACCTTGATAAACAGTTTGGGAGCTAAACTCGTGTTTAGCTAATATTGCCTATAGAAAATAAGCGTTAGCTTGTGATGCTAGGTCGCCGTAGGTATATATTTGCAGACTTAACTAATATATCAAGGCAATGCAGTTGCCGGCTCGTCAGGCCACAGCATTAGTATTGTCAAAAGCAGTTTGTATATATATCTAATTTAAGGTAAAAAAGCTAACGAACCAGAGCCACTTTACCCGGTGCTTCATGTCCCCTTTAAATAGCGTTCTTTGATGTTTTCAGTCAGCGGTAGGAGTTCCGCATGTTTGTGGATTTCAGTGCTCTAGCTTGGTCTCGGCTCATTGTGTTGTCATAATACGTTTGTGTTTGTTAGTGGCAGTGGGCGTGGTCCCTCAGTCTGTCTTACCTGGTGAGGGGCTGAATCCTATACGACAGTACTCTGTCACTCACACCCCGCGGATCACTGTTCAGTGCATAAATTATCTCATAAAAGAGTCTCCTTAGGCACAGCCTGAATTGGAGTTGGGGAACTAGAGCTAGAGTTAGAGAAGCAGGTGTCAGAGCCTAGGGCTGGATATGTGTTCTTTCAGTGCTGTGTACGTCACTGAGGCCTGTAAGTGTATCTGGTGTCTGATGTTCTCTCTCCTCCTATCTCCCTCCCTCTCTTTCCCTGTCCCTCTCCCTCCCTCTCCCTCCCTCTCTCTCCCTCTCCCTCTCTCCCTCTCTCTCCCTCTCTCTGCAGGCTGTCCTCTGGCGGGGCAGTAGGTGGGTGGTGTGGAGCAGCTGGCCTCAGCGCTGAGGGAGGCCCCTGCGCCCGCCGCTCTGCGCTGCATGGCTGCGATGGCGCCCGCTCTTACCGACGCGCCAGCCGAAGCTCGCCACATCCGCTTCAAACTGGCCCCACCGTCCTCCACGCTATCCCCGGGCAGCGTGGAGAACAACAGCAACGCCAGCAACATCCTCATCTCCAACGGCGCCGTCAAGCGCAAGGCCCTGGTCGTCTCCGCCGCCGTCGCCGCCGCCGACGAAGACCGCCCCCGGGACTTCCGGCCCGGCGGCAAGAAGGAGGAGCCCAAGCTCCCGGAGGCGGTGCCCTCGCCCGCCCACCTGGGCAAGCTGCAGCCACTGGTGGCATCCTACCTGTGCTCTGATGTGACTTCGGTCCCCTCCACCAAGGAGTCCCTCAAGCTGCAAGGCGTCCTCATCAAGCAGACGGTCCTCAAGACCCACGGCATCCTGCCCGACTCGTACTTCAACAGCGGAGACTTCCTGCCCAGGAAGCACCAGGCTCTTGAGCTCTGCGGAGAGCAGCTCAAGAGCATCATGAGTGCCGGAGGAGGAGGGGGAGGCGGCCAGCCCACGGCCCCGCCCGCCCTCAACGGCCTGGCCAAGAAACTGGGCAAGGCCGGCCCGGATAGAGACCGCACGGCCTCGGTCAACGGGGACCGCCCCCCCCGCGGTTCGGACTGCCCCTCCACAGGCCCCGCCCCCGCCCTGCGTCCTGCTCAAAGGAGGGGCGGAGCCCCCACGGCCGCCACCCGAGGGAGTTTCCCGCCAACCGGCCGAGGGGCCGGAGCTGTCGGTCGCTCCGGCGACCGTCTCGGAGACGGCGGTCCCGGAATCGAATCGCTTGGCCCTCCTGCCCGCCGCCGCCACCTCTTCGCCCCCCGCGGACGGAGCCCCTTCCTCCTCCTCCCTGCTCCCGCCCAGTGGCCTGGATGAGGAGGTGCGCGACCGCACCTTGCAGAGCCAGAGCCGGCAAGGCGAGATCGAGGGCCGTCTGCGCAGGCTGCGCAAACGTCTGCAGGTGGTGCAGGCCAAGCAGGTGGAGCGCCATGTGCAGCAGCAGCTGGGCAGCCTCCTGCAGTCCACCCTGTCCAGGCTCCCCGGACCGCAGGCCCCGCGGCCGCACGGCGCCTCCCGGCGGCCCGACGACTCGCCCGCCGGCTTCCTGAGGAACGGCTCGGTCCCCGCTGAGCTGGAGCGCCTCTCGCTGAGCGGGGCCGCCAACCTGCGCTCTGCCGAGAACGCCTTCGACTCGGACGCCACAGAGAGCAGCTCCGGCGGGGAGTCGGACGTGGAGGAGGAGGAGCTGACCAGAGCCGACCTGGAGAAGAGGCACGTCTCGCTGTGAGTACCCACTCCGGAGGCGGGGCTGGGGAGGGTGAGGTCACTGCGGCGGCCTGAGGCCATTGGTCAGGGAGGGACTTTGTGGTGTTCCGGGAGGAGGGGCTAAGGGCAGCAGTAATACGGTGCTACAGATGAAGCCTAAAACGTGAGAGTAACCATACGTATGAACAAATGTTTACACACACTGTTAGTTGAGTGAGCAAGCAAACGGTGCAAAGCTTGTGTAATGATGGGGTAGAGGAGAAATGGCGGAGGCTGTATCTGCATAAACGAGATCACGGTTTTAAAGTGTTTCAGAGGGATTGCAGTGCCAGGGGTGTCAACTCTTATCCGATAAGGGCCGGTGTGGGTGCAGTTTTATGTTATAGCCCAGCACTACCAAACGTGATTCAACTAATTAACCAATCATGGCCTGCGGTTGGAATGGCTCCCTATACGCTTTCTAGTGCACTGTTTAGGGAATCAGCCATTTTGTAGAATGTCCTTTTGCTCAGTGTTCTCAATTGAGAATTCAGAAACCAACAGAATGACCAATCCCCTAAATAGTGCATTTTAATGCGTATAGGGAGCCGTTCCAAACGCAGCCATGGTCATTTAAGACCTTTATAGGTAGAATTGAGTGTCTTGGTGCTGGGCTGGAACAAAAACCTGCACCCACACCGGCCGGTTTGGATAAGTTTGGACACCCCTGCTCGAGAGCTGGGGAGAGTGTGCGTTCATGGGGAAATTGGACGCATGGGGAACTGTTGGGGGGTGTGCCTTCTTGTTAGCCTGCAGATGGAGGCCAAGCTGCCATGTTTGAGCATGAAAAAGTAACGGTAATAAGAAAGCACCGTACGCACTGGTCTTCATCTTCCAAAATGCAGCGAGCGGCGTCTTAAGGGATGAGCTTGGGATCTAATGCACTTATCAGACAAAGCGGCGTTCGGCCTCGCGAGGGAGTTGCGGCTCGTCGTCAACAAACAAAGAAATCCTGTTTCTGATGTCGAGCAATTTGGGCTTTTTTTATTTGAGGTTTATTTAATCTTTTAATCTCTGGCTGGCCTCGCGCCAGAATAGGATGCGCGAAAGTTAAGATGCGACGTTTTAAACCGCATTCACGGTTTGCGTGCTTTGTCCATGGTGAAGGATCAGGTTGTGATGCTGGGGGGACAGTTGTCGAACCTTTAGCAGGATTGCATACAAATGGCGGCGTGTTGATTTGATTTAGCTTTTACGGAATGATTTGATTTAGCTTTCACTGTTTTCCTTTTGTTTAGTTAAATGAATCCCACAGCGCATAAATCTGTGCGTATCTTTAGGTGGACGTTGATAGATTGTGCTCTCAGGAGAGGCCTTTACCTGTGCCATTGGCTTTATTATTTGTAATGCAGGGTTAACGCACACTGTGGTTTAGCACAATGGGCCCAGAGCAGCGGCCGTATTGATCCCTCTCTCAGTTCCTTTTTGCATTGAAGTGCGTGGCTGAGCGGATCACTCAGGAGATGCGGTTGAGACTCGGAGGGTTGGAATTCTCACAATCTGGCCTGGTATGAGCAGATTGTTTGGGGGGAGGGGAATGTGGGGGGGGTGGGGGGTTGGTGGTGGTGTACAGGAAATCAGTGCCCAGCGCCTTTGCCAGGGTGCCTAGCAACATTGTCTGATTAGCTGCTGATAGACCGATCGACAATTGCTGATTAACCCTGGGGTTTCTGATCCAGGGACCCACTCTCAGGCTCTGATGGATCTAGGGGAAGCCCCCTCATAATTTAAAAAGGGTTATATTTCTTTAAAAGGAAAAAAAAAAAAGGTTTTATACTATATAAATATTTCCCCAAATCTATATATATTCATTGCGTATCAAGTCTGCCCTACAGTAACTTCGCGGACCCCATGTTCAAAACCCAGGTATTAACCAATCGAAGCTCCATACGATTGAAATTGGTTTATAAACATGAATTTTTGGCCCTTAAGTCAGGCTGAAGCAGGGGAAACTGTGTTTGTTTGTGTCTGTGTTATTTGCAGGATGTTTCCCAAATGTTCAAGTCGCCAGTTAACTAAGAACAATAGCAGGCTAGGGGGATCAGATAATGTACAAATTATGAGGGTTTTGATGCACTCTGCTGCTGTTGCTACGGTTACTCACCTCGGCACTGACGTACGCCTCATTTGTCCCAACGATTATCAAAAAGTCTTAACATTACCTAGCTACATCTATGAAGTACCTGAGAAGATCAAAGATTTGAAAGTGAATTGAACATTTTTGGGGAACCTTTTTTTGCCTCTGATATATAAATGCCTTTTAAGCATTTTACTGGGCAAATTTCTCCCCAAGCCCCCATGGAATGTTTGATCCTGTAAAATGGGTAAATCTGGCACATAATTATACTTGTTAATGGAAAGGTCAAAATAGTGCAGACATATAGGACTGGAAATTATAACATCTGTGGAGGTTATGCTAGTGAGTAGGGACAGTACTGTTAATTTGGGAGTGTGGACAGCTAATTAAGCATCTCACCTCACTTGATTCATTTGGATTATTATGGATCATTTATGAATTTTTCTCAGGTGTTTCAGCTCAGCAGTCACCTGTCATACCTGTTGCATGGTAAAGAAATGCTGCCGATCTTACATTTCAAAACGAATAAGGTCAAAAGCAGAGCTCTGCACACTCTTCTGTCTTGGCTTCTTCCACGAATGGATTTGATGTTCTCCGCCCGGCCGTCTGATCCCATGTTCCCTCAGTTTCCTGCTGAGACGGAGAGAGCTGACGTTCACTAAGTTATCTCGTTATTAGAAAGTGTGAAGCCTGAAATCCTGTGTGACGATCTTGTGGTTCGTGCCGAGCGCGGAGCGGCGGCTCGTCTGTGCGGGTGAGCAGCTCTGGCCTTTCTGTAGAAGCCCTGCTGTCGGCCCTCTGTGGAGCTCGCCCGAGTCTCTCCCTAAGCAGACGCTTGCCCTTTGTGGCTGTGGGACAGTCTGTCTGTGGTGAGTCAGTGCCCGTCTCCCGTCCAGCCTCGGGACGGGGGGTTGTAGCTCTGCTAAACTTTCCAGTAGGGACCCCCCCAGGCAGCATCTCCTCATAAACGGCACTAATCGTACGTGAAACCCGTTGGTCGCCGGAGTAGAACTTGGGATTGCTGTGGTTGCTTAGTTCCCTCTGAGCCCACTAGACCCCCTGGACAGTTTTATTTCCCAAGCTGACAACGTGGCGATCATGTTTACCGGGCATGTCGTAAGAAAGATGGTCGGGGATGAGGGATGAAGTTTGTCACATGTTGATTGCATAAGAAATAATAGGCTTACACCCGAGATTGACACACAAAGACGGTGATGTCACTTGTTTTTGCCGCGCCGGGCGATCCGAAACTGGCCCGTGTTTTTGGGGGCGAACGGTGTCCTGAAGTGTGCCTGTTGTGGATGGTGATTGGCTGTGCAGGATGACCAGGCCCCGCCCTCGCTAGCTGTGCACCCCGTCCACACAAACTGGTAGCCCCGCCCACATATGTTGGTGGCTTTGATTGACGGCCCCTTGGCACAAACTTGCTTGGCCCCTCCCACCACATGGGCTGACCTATGAAACGTAGCGGGTGCGAGCCGCACTTCCTGTTTAGTTTCTGCACGGCGACCTTTAACAGAGAGGGCTCGGGTTTCGTTTGACAGGAAACGCCCGCTGTTCAGCAGTGCCTTCTGGGAAGAGTAGAACAGACGTGGGCGCCGGCTTTTGGTACGGCTGGCATCACGTCTCCAGTGCCAAGCTTTTTTTCCCTCCGGACCCGGTCACCTGCGTCGGGCACGGTGGCGCTGACAGGACAGCGATTCGCAGGTCTCTGCGCTCCATGGTTTCTGGAAGGCGGAGAGCCGGCGTACCGTTTCTGACAGCTGGGAGGTTTAAAGTGCAAACTGGGCCAAGATTACTTACAGACTTAATGGCCTGAGTGCAATTTGGCTAATTATTAACATTAACCATTAAGGCTTGGCTTTTCCCTGCTCTACTCTGCTCTCTGGCCTTGGACTCTTAACCCACTAAATGGCTTAATGTCCCTGGCTGCTTTCAGGCCGACATCGGGCTGAATCGGACGCTGGTCTCTGGGATTCAGCTTGCTGACGTTCTTTCAGAGTGCAGCTCTGTTTGAGTCCTCCTTCGATAAAAACGTTTTTGGTGTTTTCACACCCTGGCAGCCTTGGGGGAAAACAGAGTGACTCATGAACACGGAGTGCTGGGAGCCCGCAGGGGATCCTGTTCTCAGATGTAAACGGCTCTGAATGTTAAAGATGCCGCAGAGGGGGCTAAGGATCAGCTCGTAGCATAGCTTCTGAATCACTATGGTTACAGTGACCTTCTACAAGATGGAAATGTGGACTGTTTCATTAGTGCACACGCGTGTTTTCATTTGGATGGGCTCCCCTCTCTACGCCAGGTTTCTCACAAAATGTATTCCAACTGGGGTGTGTGGTGGAGGTGAGGGGGGTGGTGGGGGGGGGGGTTACCTCACCGCCTGGTTTTTGGGGGCCCGAGCCTTGGCTTTCCCCATCTTCTTATTTTTCTGTGTTGCCATTTTCCTCTTAAGCTTCTGACAGTGTCTGTTAAACACCATGTATTGCATTGAATTAAATTAGCTTTATGTGTATATCAGGTCATTGTGGCTAAATCTGTGAATGAGGATGTGTATTTAAAAGGTTATGCGTTGCCATACACCAGGGGTATTGTCCTGGAGGGAATAGACTCCAAACCACTCCAGACTGCTTCTTTGCAGGGCGGTGACGAGCGTCGCTTCCGCGCGTGTATTTTGGAGCACACGACAGGCCACTCGGACGCAGTCTGCTCGTCGCCCGCCGCATTTCATGCGTTGCGCGCATTGGGCTCCTGCAGAAACAGGATGTTTGTGTCGTTTCGCATCAGTCCACACAGGCTCTTCCTGCTACGCTGGTTAAATAGCGGCCGGGCCCTGCGTCGTCTGTGAGAATACGCCGTTAAGCTCCAAACGTGCTCTTCCCTGGCCCTCGTAGAAGGGCTAACGGGGACCTGGGCTTTCGCTTGGCCCGCGTGTGATTGGCTCGCTGTGTTCCTAGCCCGGGTTCATTTCCTGTTGCGCCCGGTCGCGCTCTCATCGAAGGATGAGAAACGTGTTGCGTTTGGGTGCGAGGCTGCAGCTAGGCTGACCTCAAAAACGCCCGATAACCTTCCCTTACATTTTTCTGGTGGTTTACGGGGACGTCTGGTGAGCTTCGGCTATAACCCAGCTGCGGTTGTTGGGTTTGGAGGACTGATTCCCCCGGATCCTGGCACCTCCTCGCCCTCCCGCAGTTCATGTTCTGCTTCTTCCTCAAGTGGTTGTTTGACATTTTTATATAATTTTTATTTATTAATTTTCTTGCCCGTTTTGGGTAGTTTTGTCACCGTGTGTATGTTTCAGCTGATTGGCGGGTAATCCCAGAGGTTGTGGTGCTGGCATGGCCTTTGCAATTGAGCCGATAGCAGGTTGTAGAACCAGGCCTCAGGAGTGTGAGCAACCTGCTGAGGAAGCATTTTTCCACAAATAACATGGTATTTCAGTTTAGTTGTGCAGTGCAGGGGTTTTCAAACCTTTCTCATCCAGGGAATTCCACCCAGGATCAAAGGCATCTAGGGCAGGGGTGTCAAACTCCAGTCCTGGAGGGCCGCAGTGTCTACAGGTATTTGTGGTTTCCTTTCAATCAGCACCCAGTTAAAGCATTGAGAACAAGGTGTGTGGACTTCTTAGCCAATTAGTGACTTAAATTTATCACTTGTGCTTAAACGCACCAAAAACCAGCAGACACTGCGGCCCTCCAGGACCGGATCTTGACACCCCTGATCTAGGGTATCTCTATCAAAAGTTAAAAGGCTTATTTTTTAAATATTTAATATTTTGAAATATTTCCCAAATTTATATATGGTCATTGCATGTCAAGTCTGGCCAGGCACACCTTACAGTACCTTCAAGGACCCCCAGGGGTCTGTAGACCCCCTGTTGTAAACCCAGGGTGTCCTGAGCAGTGGTAATGCCCTAATATCCATACTCTTCCAGGGGTCTGTGGACCCCCTGTGATGCCCTCATATCCATACTCTCCCTACAGCAGAACCTGACATATTCGTATGAGCTTGAGTGACAGGTGACTTTCACGTCATATTCCTGTCTCTTGCACTGTTCAAGAATGCAGGCAGTCGGAACATACAGGGTGTGGTATCCTGGATGATATAACAAGTTCCTAGGTAGTAAATATCTTTATCAGGATCATGTTTTTTTTTTTTTTTTTTATTTTTGCGCCAAGCTGAACTCGGGGAACCAGAGCTGTGATTGAGACGCGTGTTGAACGCGCTGAGGTGCGGATGTCTGGGTCCGAGCCTGTGGCACTGACCTTTAGCCTCAGCCTTGTCTTAGTCCGAGCCCGTCTGACGCGCACGCACGCACACACTCACGCACACACACACACACTCACGCAAGCGCGCACCCAAAGGGGTGTTTTGATTGGTTAAATTCATCACAAGGCAGGTTGATTTTCTCAGTGACTTATTTATTCAAACACGTGAGACATTATCTGTTAAAAGGACCATGTGTTGTGATCAGGGTGTGAAATTAACACCAGCCACCAGCCAAATGCTGGTAAGATTTTGATTGTAGCTGGAAGATTTTTTTAAATCTAGCAGCCACTTTGGCCGGTAACCAACCAGGTTGTGTTATATTGTGAAAGGTAATGTGGCTGGTAAAATGTTGAAAATGGCTGGTGATTTTTAGAATCCACTAGCCATTCTGGCCAGTGGGTGTAAAAGTTAATTACATTCTCTGGTTCTGATTCATGTTAATTCGGGGGGGTGAAGGAATGGGGTTTTTGTCTTCAGTGCCTGCTTACCCTTCTGGAGCCGTGGTAGTCAGGTTTAGCATTTTGCAATGTTCTGCATCTGCAGAGGGGATTGTTTTTAGTCAGACGGCTAATAGCTCGCATGAGAGCAGTTTGAATCGGTAGGGTCTGGAGTATGGAGAGGGGGAAAAAAAACCCGGTGTTTATTTGGAACAGATCTGTAATGGTGGCTGATGCAAGACAAATGTTTGTTGCCTGAAATGTTCCAGAAGCCGTATCCTGCTTGGCCTGGGACGGTCAGCTGACCCAGACGAGGCTAAAATTAGCCGGCACGAGGAGCTCGGCAGCGAACAAAAGGCCCGGGTGGGACTGACGTTGTCTTCAGGCCGGTTGCGTACGATTGCATTGTTCATTTCAGAATTTCAACCTCAAAATGGCAAAGATTATTGTTCAGAGAATATGCCAACTCTTCCATTTGAATGGCATGACTCATTTTTAAGTCTCAAATGGTGGTAATGTAGAGGTGTGACGTTTGATACAGTTGCTATGCGTGGCCTGTGTAAAAGTGTAAATTGTGCATGCTAGCTATCGATACATAAACCATGCATACAGAACCATGCTCATCAACAATAGCCTTTCTCTGAGTAATTGCATATAGCTGCGTATGTAATGCGAGTAGTTCATGGCTACTTGTTGGAACAGCCATACATTTCAGTGGAAAATGCAAATTCCCCTCTTAATTACCAATATCCTCCGAATGTAGCCGAGCTTTTGAGGGATGTTTTTCCGTAATGCGTTTTGTATTCTATTTATAAATACTGAACATCCATCCAGAGTGATAGTGTCATGGCTGGGGGCTTTGGGAGGAAATGCCAGCCTAATCTTAAAAGCGATTTCAGATTGGAACAAAAGGGATATAGAGTTACAAGCGCTGGAGCATGCTGGTGAGAACATGCAGACGCAAGGCGATGTTTTATTCACCTTTACCTCGGTTTGGTCTGTCAAAGTCTTGCCTCTAAGTTCTCCTTGGTTTGGCTTGATGAGAAATGAGAAGATCAGTTTAACTGCAGTGCCGGTGTGGACAGGATGGGCCTCTGTTTTGGTGCGTTATTTTTGGTTAACTGGCTATGATAATGTTTTTGGGAGTTATTGTCCACAGACCTCCCTGGCTTCTTGCCTGCTGAAGCGTTCTCATACACTTTGGACCTTGATCCTGGTTATATGACTCAGCTGGCGGTTATTGTGCATTGCGCTCCTATGCACGTGCTGTATTTGCTTAGAGGCCATAGACTGCTCGACTTTAATAAAAATTAAGGAAAGCAAGCGGTAGGATTTTTTAAAATTGGGTTCTTTACCGTGTCAAGTATAATCCGGATGTGAAATGATGAAATGGTGGACAGCTCTTAAGTGAGAACTCGAGCGATCTTGTTCAAAGAGGTGAGCAGGTCAACATTAGCGCAAAGGAGGACAGTGGGTGGGGCCTTACAATAGGCGAGCGGTTGAGCCGCTGAAAAACTCACCCCTACCTTTAAATAGCTTCGATTGTCAGCTGTGTAAGGTCACTGAGGTCTTTTTTTGATTTGATATGTGAAGTGAGTTGTGCTTGTTGATTTTGCAGGTCTTTGTGAACGGTACACAACTTCCTGGTCCAAGGTGCATTAGTTTTGGGAAGGTAGTGACTTTGGTTCTTTGTGTTTTAAATGGGACTGTCCCTGCTTTAACCGTGTGGCGATGTTCTCTTACGTTTTTTATTTTTATTTTTTACATTTTTAAAGATCGCATTTTCCATCAGCTGGAAATGAAATGTTTTATTAAGTTTCCGAATCCTGAATCTGCTGGCATCAGTGGCGTTTAACCGTGTTTTTCCAGTTTAGCCAAAGGAAAAGAATTCAGTATGATCTCTAGCTGTGCATGTTGTGAAATGCCCCCCCCCCCCCCCCCCCCCCTCCCCCCCCCTCCATTAAGGCACAAGTTGGGGAAACAGTTTATCAGCAAAACCTTGCAGTTTAAATCAGAGGAAAGCGGAAATGGTGACACACCTCTCTCAGACAGACCGCTTCCCCCTCATTTTCTATATGATTAGCAGTATGAATGTACACACTCTGATAGAGGAATTACTCATTATTTTACTGGTTTAACGGGTTAATTTTAACGGGTTTGCCTGTTATATTTTGTACTGAGCTGGACCCTCCGATGTTGTGAAGCGCGTATAACAGCATGTGGTAGGAGGCCCTTCACTGCCTTTGCAACAAACTGACCCAGGGTGGTGCACTTACCCCCCCCCCCCCCCCATTGGAGAGGCATCGATGTCTTTGTGTCACAGAGCAGGTATACTCAGTCTGGGTCATTGGTGTTCAGTCTTTGTGTCACCGAGCAGGTATGCTCAGTCTGGGTCATTGGTGTTCAGTCTTTGTGTCACCGAGCAGGTATGCTCAGTCTGGGTCATTGGTGTTCAGTCTTTGTGTCACTGGTGTTGAGTCTTTGTGTCACAGAGCAGGTATGCTCAGTCTGGGTCATTGGTGTTGAGTCTGTGTCACCGAGCAGGTATGCTCAGTCTGGGTCATTGGTGTTGAGTCTGTGTCACCGAGCAGGTATGCTCAGTCTGGGTCATTGGTGTTCAGTCTTTGTGTCACAGAGCAGGTATGCTCAGTCTGGGTCATTGGTGTTCAGTCTTTGTGTCACAGAGCAGGTATGCTCAGTCTGGGTCATTGGTGTTGAGTCTTTGGTGTTGAGTCTTTGTGTCACCGAGCAGGTATGCTCAGTCTGGGTCATTGGTGTTCAGTCTTTGTGTCACCGAGCAGGTATGCTCAGTCTGGGTCATTGGTGTTGAGTCTTTGTGTCACCGAGCAGGTATACTCAGTCTGGGTCATTGGTGTTGAGTCTGTGTCACAGAGCAGGTATGCTCAGTCTGGGTCATTGGTGTTGAGTCTTTGTGTCACAGAGCAGGTATACTCAGTCTGGGTCATTGGTGTTGAGTCTTTGTGTCACAGAGCAGGTATGCTCAGTCTGGGTCATTGGTGTTGAGTCTTTGTGTCACCGAGCAGGTATGCTCAGTCTGGGTCATTGGTGGGCTGGCTTGGGCTTCCCCTGGCGGTGAGGCGTGGGGGTCGAGCCGAAGCCTCTGGAATGCTAAAGCCCTCATCACTCTCCCCCTCCTGCTCGTGCCTCTTTCCTCCTCCTCACTCTTTCCTCCTCCTCACTCTCGAGTTTGGATGTCGTCTGCATACTGGTGGATGTGGATTCTCAAGGGAGGCTGGGAAATTTCACTTTGCTTCCATTTTGTGGGAAGCAAAAACTTAAAACGTTCTGCAGTGTGCACTTGAGAAGCAATTTTACATGCTGCAGGGACTTGGGTGGGGCTTTGGAGGAAACGGTTAGGCAGTCAGAGATTCCATTGTACCATTGCTGCGGTTATTTCGGGTTGACTCAATGGGATTTCAGTTCTTGGGTCAGGCTGTAAATGGTCTGCTTACTTGTGGTGGATAATAATTTGAAACCAGTTTGGATGGGGATTCGGTTCCACATCTTTAACCCCAAATTAGAAATGTATTGGATCAGCGCTCTGTCTGTTCTCTGCTAGTAAACATAGCATCTGTATGGAGATTTTTCACCGGTAGTAGAAATTTTAATTTCCTTAATAGGAAAATGTACTGGGCGAATGCCAGCAAACAGCTTCCCTCCAGGTGAAGGGAGTGAAATCGGTTGGTTTATGGTTGAGTTTGTGTAGCCTTTCCTACACACCACCACACCCCGTACTCCTCTTTCACAACCGTAACCACAATCTTGAACTGGTCTTTTTAAAAATAAACAAAAAATAATAATAAATTGTACTTGACTTACTGCAACAAGAGGCCACAAAGTCAAGTCAAGCTAGTTGACGGGGCCAATCGGAGGCTTAAAATAAGTCACAAAAGCTCAAGGCCTTTCATGGAGTGCAGGGAAGAGCCAATGGGCTCGCAGCTCTGGTTTTGTGGGTGAACCCTGCGCTTTCCGGACCGGTTATTCCAGCCACGGGCCGTCCTCCTGCGTGGGAGATACGTGAAGCGTCTCCACCCCACGGCTGCATTGTCTACAAGGCGTGCCTGCTGACACAATGTCCCAGGCGCTGAGGGCGGCCATTTTGCCTGCTGAGGTTGGTGTAAATAAAACATGAATGAATTGGGCCTTTCAAGATCGCTGAGCGGTTTACAACGAATGGGGGGGGGGGGGGGGGGTGAGCTGCGGTGCGGAGGGAGGGAGGAACTGGGGGATGGTTCGGTAGCCGGATTGAGAGAGCGTGGTTTGGAATTTGGCAAGCTTTGCTGAGGTATGTTTAATGATGATGGTGACTCGGCACATTGGTATTATTTAATCTGAAAGTTTGGGAGTGTGGCAGTTGCACTGCTGTTATAGGACGGTTGTAGTTAAAAATGAAACCACCTCAGATAAATTACATAAGTTGCATTGAGGTCTATTGTCATGTTGACCTACAGTCTTTAGGGAGTGCAGTAAAGTCCGGACTGAACGCATTGCCATGGATATGTGTGCATATGTGTTTGTTAGTTGTTCTGGATGGGGTGAGGCCAGTGTGCACCTTTGTCATTCAGGGTAATCAGGCCCGACGTGCCTTTTCAGTCATAGTGACCCACCTTTAAAGCGTTTGCTTCTGTTGTGGTGAAAGGTCTTCCACAGCACCCAGCAGTGTCCTTGCGTTGGTGCCTAAATCTGATTATGAAGCATCTGCAGTTTGTTTGGCGCACGATTCTGTAGAATCTCCTGCCCATTTATCTCCTATCAGGATAGCTTCACGGGTGAACTCTTAACCTGCCCTAAAGGTGTGTGCGCTCGATTGCCTGATGTCGATATGTACCAGAGCGTCGTTCTACGTCTGCCGTAAACCAGTCCTCGCACCCAAATGCTAGTTTCGGGAGACGTCCTCGTAAACAAGGAAATGTGCTGAGATTTCACGCTCTGTCAGGTCCATTACTAGTGATCGTTGGTTACACGGATATGCATTATGGGACGGATCCGCTGTTGAAAACCTGACACCCCTGCTGTAATCAGAATCCTTTTGTTGTGGATTCCGTGGTTGAGATCTGTTGGTGGTTTTAAGGTGCAGAAGGCACTCTTTTATCTGTGAAAAGACACCTAATTGGGCAACTTTTTTTTCTTTTTCTTTTTTTTTTCTTTTTTCTTTTTTCTTTTTTTTGCATCTTCCATTCGGAGCTGGTGTTTGGGTGTATAAAAATATTTGTAATGGTCATAAACATAAATTTCTATTTCTATTTTCATAAATGTCTATGGGGACCCGTTAAAATTTTTCCTTTGCTGATTAGGAAAAAATGGCCCAGGACCTGTTGGATTTAAAATATTAAATGACCTTATACATGGGAGTGATATGGGCGTCTCAGAGTAGAGGTACAATGGGTGGCATTGTGTGTGTTCGGTACCGAGCAGAGGGGCGTTCCATTAATAGGATTTCCATTAAGCAATGCTTCCCATCTGGGACTGCGGGGCAAAGAGAATGTGCTTCGAAAGGAGTGCGCCAGCCCGTCCGTGCCGTTCCTCCTCATCCTCATCATCATCCTCCTCCGCGGAGGACGAAACCGACGAAGAGACGGGCGCACAGATACGATCCAGCATTCCAAATCGGGAGAAGAAAATTTTAATAAAAACGGAGGCCGTCTCGTCAGACGAAGAGTGCTCCTCAGCGGCCCGCAAGGGTGTGAGTCAGTGATAGTGAACGGGGAAGTGTGCTCTCAGCCGCGGACTTTGAGCAGGAATTTAAGAAGCGTCCCACCACGTAATCCCACTGTGAGCTACGGAAATGAATGGCTTCTCTTGACTTGGGTTTTTACCTGTTGGCTTTTCCCCCATTCAACAGTTCCTGCCTCAAAACCAGCTGCTTAGGACAAGCCCCTGTCTTATTTTGTGAAGTATGTGTTACGGTAGAATGAAATGCTTTAACTTTGTAGATTTGTGTCTATATAACCAGAGGTAGAAAGTCCAGGGGTCAGAAAGTAAAAGTCCTGCCATGTTTTTCTTCCACCCATGAACTCAGCCAGCTGATTTCACTAATTACTAATAACTAATCTCCAGGATGAAGAATTGTGCTGATGAGCAAATCCAAGTGATTGGAACCAAAATACTGGGGAGGACTTTTACTTTCTGAACCTGGACTTTCCACCTCTGTATAACACACACGTTGTAGGATTGGCAGCTTCATGAGTGGCGGATATCTGGTTGAGGGTTCTTTTTTTGTTTTGTTTTGCTTGTGTTCTATATCCTTGATACAGTGATGTATGCATATACATGTATGGTGTGGCGAAATATAGGTACGCAGTAGATTTGTATAAAAATGAAAACCTTGACTTAAAATTTTGCATGCGGTATAGTTTTATTTCCTGGCGTCGGAGCACCAGTGCAGATGATCAAGAGGCTTGATCAGGCAGCGCGTTCAGCCGCGTGCATCGATTCGTTGCGTGTTTTTATCTGTAGCTGAAAGGAAACCGCTCCGAATGTCTTGCCTTAATTGCCGTCTTTGTGGAATAATGGTCCCGTATTCCATAAGACCTTTTAAAGACGCTAATCCAACAGGAAGATGTTTTGTCTTCGTTGTTTTCTTTCATCCTCCAAGCCATGTCATTTCCCTTAACTCTGACGTGACCGTTCTTGTTCTATGGTTTTCCCCGTTGGGATTGGAGGGGGGGGGTTGCTTATTTTCTAATGAATTCCTTTTTATGTTTAGTGCCTCCAGGTGCAGCCTGCAGGTAGACTAGTAGAAGAGATAATGTGCGTGGTGCAAAGATAAAAAATTAATAAGCTAAATATAAAGAGTGGGTCAGACATCCAGATCTTTAACTACTCTCTTTGCCTGTGATGGGTAATTCCCTGTTTTTCTTCTGTTTTATCAGAAGGGACAAATGCTTTTCAATAAATTACAGCTAAATTCAATAAGTTTTGGAGCTTGAATTGACTAAGTGCATGTCTTTGTCGTGCGCCGGTGCCTAAATCTGGTTATGAAGTAAGCAGCCTGTGGCCCAGCCTGTGAGAGATGCGAGCTGTTTTTGTCGACCTTGTTAGTCTGACTGCCGGGGGCCATGTCTTACAGTATTGTGCCCAGCCTACAGAGCGAATAGCGCACTGTTTACAGTTAAAAACAAGGCACTGCGCTGGCAGCAAAGGTAAAACCTCAGCTTTGAATAACCTCAAAGGTCTCGTACTCAGTGCTGCTTTCCCCGGTCTGTGTGATGACACACCTTTCAGTGTGGAGTGTGAGGGGGGGGGGGGGGGGAGTGTTTTGGTATTATTCCAGTGCTATTTGGGTATTTTTCCACTGTTGTTTTTGGTATTTTTCCACTTTTTGGTATGGTATTCCAGTGCTGTTTTGGCTATGGTATTATTCCAGTGCTGTTTTGGCTATGGTATTATTCCAGTGCTGTTTTGGTAATAGTATTAATCCAGTGCTGTTTTGGGTATGGTATTAATCCAGTGCTGTTTTTGGGTATGGTATTAATCCAGTGCTGTTTTTGGGTATGGTATTAATCCAGTGCTGTTTTTGGGTATGGTATTAATCCAGTGCTGTTTTTGGATATGGTATTAATCCAGTGCTGTTTTGGGTATGGTATTATTCCAGTGCTCTTTTTGTGTATGGTATTAATCCAGTGCTGTTTCTGGGTATGGTATTATTCCAGTGCTGTTTTGGATATGGTATTATTCCAGTGCTGTTTTGGATATGGTATTATTCCAGTGCTGTTTTGGGTATGGTATTATTCCAGTGCTGTTTTTGGGTATGGTGGTATTCCAGTGCTGTTTTGGGTATGGTATTAATCCAGTGCTGTTTTTGGGTATGGTATTAATCCAGTGCTGTTTTTGGATATGGTATTAATCCAGTGCTGTTTTGGGTGTGGTATTATTCCAGTGCTGTTTCTGGGTATGGTATCATTATAGTGCTGTTTCTGGGTATGGTATTATTCCAGTGCTGTTTTGGGTATGGTATTATTCCAGTGCTGTTTTTGGTATGGTATTATTCCAGTGCTGTTTTTGGGTATGGTATTATTCCAGTGCTGTTTTTGGGTATGGTATTATTCCGGTGCTGTTTTGGGTATGGTATTATTCCAGTGCTGTTTTGGGTATGGTATTAATCCAGTGCTGTTTTGGGTATGGTATTATTCCAGTGCTGTTTTGAGTATGGTATTATTCCAGTGCTGTTTTTGGGTATGGTATTAATCCAGTGCTGTTTTTGGGTATGGTATTAATCCAGTGCTGTTTTTGGGTATGGTATTATTCCAGTGCTGTTTTTGGGTATGGTATTTTTCCAGTGCTGTTTTTGGGTATGGTATTAATCCAGTGCTGTTTTTGGGTATGGTATTATACCAGTGCTGTTTCTGGGTATGGTATTTTTCCAGTGCTATTTTTGGGTATGGTATTAATCCAGTGCTGTTTTTGGGTATGGTATTATTCCAGTGCTGTTTTTGGGTATGGTATTATTCCAGTGCTGTTTCTGGGTATGGTATTATTCCAGTGCTGTTTCTGGGTATGGTATTTTTCCAGTGCTGTTTTTGGGTATGGTATTATTCCAGTGCTGGTTTTGGGTATGGTATTAATCCAGTGCTGTTTTGCGTATTTGTCTGCCCGCCTGCCTGTGTGTCTGTCTGCGTGCCTGTGTCCATTTGTCCGTGTGTGTGGCTGCTCTGTCCGAGCTGTTTGACAGGTGTGTAAAGGCAGCTGTGTGTGTGTGTGTGTGTGTGTGTGTGTGTGTGTGTGTGTGTGTGTGTGTGTGTGTGTGTGTGTGTGTGTGTGTGTGTGTGTGTGTGTGTGTGTGTGTGTGTGTGTGTGTGTGTGTGTGTGTGTGTGTGTGTGTGTGTGTGGGGGAAAGGGAGGCACATGAACAATGGCCTGTCACTCACAGATTTACTCTCCTTTTCCTGCCTGTCTGTTCCCGGCCTCATATGCCTGTCTCCACTCTTGTTGATGTTTTTGGCAGTAGCCCCCCTCCCCAGTCGCTGTGGCGCACTGTTCACTTTCTGTGAGGACCCGCTGGCTTTTATTCTCCCTCAGGTTCCATTATACTCAGCCGTTTATTCATAATTACATGCAAGATCCTTTTTAAAAACGGTCGGAGCACCCAATTCCGACCGCGGCCTGCCAAGGTAGTCCTCTGGCAGCGGCTCGACCGTTTGGCCATGTCAGTTTCCACATTCCTTCCCAACGGCCAGACACAACAGGTGCGATCATCCGAATGTGACGACGTTGGCTGGGTAGCCGGCTTAGGCTAATTTCCTCTATCAATCACCATTAACATTAATGGTGCCCACCCGTAGCGTAGCGTACACGCTCTGGGGACGGCTTTCTTTTGCCCCAGTTTGTGGACGGCGCGGCGGCTCGGCGGTACCGGAGCGTGGAAGGTACCGTTCTGAACCCTCTTTGGTCGCACGGCGGTTATCTTACTGCGCCATGTGCCTTTGGCAGCTCCTGTGGTGTCTGGTTCATAATTAAGAGCTCCGAGCGAGCGAGCGGGGGGGTGGGGGGGTGGAGTGGGGGCTCTCGCAGCGCCTCACGGCCGCGGGTGGAGTCTAAACCCCTTCTCTGGCACGGTTGTCACGGATAATGCGATTAGGGCGGGGCCGACGTGGCGGAAAGGCTGGAAGACATCAGGCTCGCCCGGTTCGGTCGCTATTGCAGAATGTCGACTACCGACAGCGGAGTTCGTTCGGTTGGAAACGGCCATCTGCGCGCGTGTCCGGTTCTGCTGCATAGAGAGCGTTACTGCCGTCTGCATTACATCGTTCGCTTCACTGGAGCTCCCGCCAGAGCGCTGACCTGGTTACTTGCTCAAATCCGCCATTCCACCCCAACGCACCGCGCCACGCCGGCTTCTGCACCGTCGGGGAGTGGGGGGGGGGGGGGGGGGATAATGACTGTGCATGAAAGCAGACGCGCACACACACACACACACACACACACACACACACTCGTATGCATACACAAACGCTTGCACGTACTGGTTTTGCGCCTCTTTGTTTACACGACAGCTCTTGTTGTGTATTTGTTGCTTAGTCATGTTTGTCTTTCACACACGGTCTGACAGCAGAGGGAATGAACTGTCCGTTTCAGTTTCAAAGATGAAGTGGGTTTCGGTACACATTCCTCAGCCTCGGGACGGAGGAAGCGATGGTGCTGAGCAGAACGGGCCAATGGGAGCTGCCCAGGTGCGGAATGGGCCAATGGGAGCTGTCCAGCTGGGCCCTGCGGTGGGACTGTTTGGAGAGCGGATTCCTGGCTGCGCTGTGTGATCAGCTTTTGACTGGAGGCAGCAGGACTCTGTTTCGAATGCGACCTTTAGGCTAGTGACCTAAAGATCCTAAAACACGAAGCCGCACGCACGCACGCACGCACACACACACACACACACACACAGGAAGTGGTGAGTGAAAGTGAGAATTCACTCCACCAGAGCTTGACTCATCGCTGGGCCAGATTTTATTTTTCCTGTTTGATCGGTATGGTAACAGGAACCAACAGATGATCCAATTTGCAATATTTCAACTTCACACGTGATTTATCTTTCAAAAAAAATAATAATTTGACGATGTGTGTAAAATTTATATCACATAGTCATGGTTTCCCACATCTCCCTGATGTGAGGAATGAAAGGAGATGAAGGCCTGGGTGGTTTTTAAATGTGAAGTTTATGTATGAAAGTGCTGAAGGGGAGGAGTTCTGGCTGACCTTGGCTCCTCCCCCTGTTGAATAATGCATGAGTGAGTGCTGGCTACCATGAGAATGGTGCAGACTGCAGGTGAAATGGACCACTCCGCTACGGCCGTTGGGCCCGTCTGCAGCGCCAGCGTCCGACACAGCACTCTAAGGAGGGGTGGGTTGGGGGGATCTTTCCTGTGCCAAATATTACTCCTCAATCTATTAATGTTCAAAGTTTATGCAATTCAGGGCTACTCAGCTGATGGAAGGGGGGCCCCGAGTGTGGCCTGCCACTGATGTTCCCTTGGCCCTCGGAAAGTTTATCCGGGTTTATCCAAGATTGACTAATGCCAAGGTCTGCGTGTGTACGCCATTGGCACATCCACTAGATAATATGCCAGAGCTACAAATACTGAGAATTCATCTTATTTTACACGCCTGAAGTGCTTCTTACTCGTGCGCTGTTGAATAAATCGTTGATGGAAGGTGTTTGGCTCATATTCTGTACCAGGATCTGGGCCCCATACTGAAGCAGCTGAGGAATCTTGTACTAAACCAGGAGCAGATTGTCACTGCGATGTTGGGTTGAACTGATAAAAGGGTGTTTTATTTTTTTGGGGTTACTCTCAGGTGTTGTTCTACAGGTTATAGGGTACATTGCGTCTGGCTCTTCTCGGTGGGCGGAGCCTGGCTGTTTTGCGAAGGCCCCTCCCGTTCCAGCTTCTCTCTGCGCGGTCGCGGGGGGGCGGCGGGAGTCTTTGATGTCGTCCCTTTGATCCGTTTCCCATCTGTCCCGCGGAAACCAACTCCGCCCTGGTCTCTGGGCCGCCATTGGCCCCCCGCCAAGGGACGCGGCCGCGATCTCCCGGCTGATTTGACGCACGCTGACCCAATGGGGAGGTGGGGCGGAGCCTGCTTTTCCGAGGAATGCAACGGCGTTTTTGCCCCGCTCTTGCCGTGACCAGCGTGATTGAAATTTTTGTTTTTATTACTTTTTTATTTTTTAATTTTTTAAAATTTTTTTTTAAAGAGCGAACTATTTTTTTTATTTTTTTGCTTTATTCGGACGGGGGAAAGCAGAGAGAGGGTAACGGACACAGAAGGGATAACAGTGCAGAAAAAGCACCACTGGCGGGGATAGAACCGACGGACTACACTGCACGTCTCACCTGACCATCGTGGTTTCTACACCACACATTAAACGGGACCCTCCAGATACGGTGTACACTGTGAACCCTGGGGGGGGAGGGGGGGGGGTGTTGGAAGAGGCGTCTGGAGGTTATGTCAGCATAAGGCATCGCTGCCATTTCAATTGAATCAGCAGCAGCAGGAGAAAGTCAGACCGTACGACCACTCGCCTCAGTGTTTTTACACACAGACTATATGGGTTTTTGTAAAGATTACGTCCATTACGGGCTGCAGATTGGCTGGGAGTGATCATTTAGAGAGAGAAAACGTGCGCACTCCTTAATTTATAGAAACCATATGCCTGCCTTTCCCACAGAACCAGAGGGGAGTCGTATGAAAAATGGATGGACTTTTAAATGATCATAATTTTGCTCTCAGAAACGTAGCCATCTCAGACGGTATGAATACCGTGAGTAATTGAATAAAAATGTGAATTGAGTCATTTTTTTAGTTTTTTTTTATTTATATATACTTAAAAGCTCTTAAATTTTTCAGTGCCCTGTTGAAGGTAAGGCAGTGTACATGCTGTGCTAGTTCTTGGCCTTGGACACTGCATGTGTTCTTGAACGGCATGTTCCTGTGAAGGTGTTGCCCTTGCAGACATTGATGATTTAAAAGACCCACCCCATGTGTGTCAAACAGCCAATCAACCTACTCCCTGTGTGTCAAACGGCCAATCCCGTCTCCCCGTGAGATGACATCACTCTTTCAGGTGCTGCGAGGGCCTTTTGGAACCACACTGGATTTGTTTTGTGATGTTCATAGCATAGGTGGAAATGTCTTAGTTGTATGTAATGGAGAAGTACAGTGAGGATTGTGTTGATGCTGCTGTCTTTGCAATGTGTTAACTGGAACAGGTGGAACAGAGGATCACTCTTCAGGGCCCAAATGTGGGTTCCATTTAAAACAAATATATTTATATATTATTTTTAAAAATATTTTTGGGGCTTTTTGACCTTTATTGCACAGCTCAGTGTAGGGAGATGGGAAGGACAGGGAACGAGAGACATGCTCCCTTTCAGTGATGCGTGAAGGAAGGAAGTCTGCGCCCGGAATCTGCATTCCTCCTCTGGGGAGTTTCCTCTGCTGATCGGCGTTCCGTAAAGAGGCTGGCTCTGGCATTCCCGCTGTCCCCCCCTTCCCCCCCTCTTCTTTTATGGGATGTTTCGTTTGGCAGTGGGCGGGAATGTGGGCATGGACGGATCCGATCAGGATGGGAAGGGTGAAGGGGACGGACCGTGTTCTCGCCTGACCCCCTTTCCGATTGCGCAACCCCCCCCCACCGCCACATCTGGGTTTGTTTAATGGAGCACCGTCTCCTCCAAACTCCTCCCCTTCTCCCTGTTGCATCACCTCTGTCTCTTTCTCTCTGCTTTTAAATAAGACATCCAGCAGCGTTTGGGACTTACTTAACCTCCGTCCGCTCACTTGGAAGAGTGGTTACATCCCCCCCCAGGCCTGGCCCTGTTAGTCTGGGCCCGTGCCTGACCCCCTCCACCCCACCCCCCCCCCCCCCACCCCCCCCGTGCCTGACCCCCTCCACCCCGCCTCACTCACTAACGACAGCGCAGGCTTGTCTCTTTAACGACAGCACCAGGCCTAAAGGGTGGGTGTGTGGGTCTGTGTGTGTGTACACAATGTGGAATAAATGCAGGGTTACCATTGCTAAGTTTAGTCCTCTCCTTTGTCCCTATAGTTACACCCTTATGTCTATTAAATGATTTATATTATTGTTTATGAAGTGTGCAAATCATGCACACTTAAACCATTGTAAAGGTTGTTCTTTTTTATTATAATGTAGCCTTGGCGCTGAAGTTGTGGTTTTCAGTGTCACATCCAGAAAACAATGGGGCTCCTTGCAGTTTATCAGGCCGCTGTGTTCGTTTTCCTATTCAAACGGGGGGGGGGGGGGATCTGAAATAATACGTCCTTCGATAACGCAAGCCGGCCGTTTTGCGCGATTCTTTAACATGCCTCCAGTGTTGGCCTGTGGCTTTATCAACGTGTTAATATAATTCAAAGCAAGCGGAATCATAACCGGCTGAGCGTGCGCAGTTTTGTGCAGCCGAATACCTGCATGAGCTTTACCTGGCCTGAGTACCTGCGCAAGCTTTACCTGGCCTGTACGTTACAGCACCTTTACCTGGCCTGTATGCTACAGCAGCTTTACCTGGCCTGTATGCTACAGCAGCTTTACCTGGCCTGTATGCTACAGCAGCTTTACCTGGCCTGTATGCTACAGCAGCATTACCTGGCCTGTATGCTACAGCAGCTTTACCTGGCCTGTATGCTACAGCAGCTTTATCTGGCCTGTACGCTACAGCAGCTTTACCTGGCCTGTACGCTACTGCAGCTTTACCTGGCCTGTATGCTACTGCAGCTTTACCTGGCCTGTATGCTACCGCAGCTTTACCTGGCCTGTACGCTACCGCAGCTTTACCTGGCCTGTATGCTACCGCAGCTTTACCTGGTCTGTACGCTACCGCAGCTTTACCTGGCCTGTACGCTACAGCAGCTTTACCTGGCCTGTACGCTACAGCAGCTTTACCTGGCCTGTATGCTACAGCAGCTTTACCTGGCCTGTATGCTACAGCAGCTTTACCTGGCCTGTATGCTACAGCAGCTTTACCTGGCCTGTACGCTACAGCAGCTTTACCTGGCCTGTATGCTACTGCAGCTTTACCTGGCCTGTATGCTACAGCAGCTTTACCTGGCCTGTACGCTACAGCAGCTTTACCTGGCCTGTATGCTACAGCAGCTTTACCTGGCCTGAATGCTACAGCAGCTTTACCTGGCCTGTACGCTACAGCAGCTTTACCTGGCCTGTATGCTACAGCAGCTTTACCTGGCCTGTACGCTACAGCAGCTTTACCTGGCCTGTATGCTACTGCAGCTTTACCTGGCCTGTATGCTACAGCAGCATTACCTGGCCTGTATGCTACTGCAGCTTTACCTGGCCTGTATGCTACAGCAGCTTTACCTGGCCTGTACGCTACTGCAGCTTTACCTGGCCTGTATGCTACAGCAGCATTACCTGGCCTGTATGCTACAGCAGCTTTACCTGGCCTGTATGCTACTGCAGCTTTACCTGGCCTGTACGCTACAGCAGCTTTACCTGGCCTGTACGCTACAGCAGCATTACCTGGCCTGTATGCTACAGCAGCATTACCTGGCCTGTATGCTACAGCAGCTTTACCTGGCCTGTATGCTACTGCAGCTTTACCTGGCCTGTACGCTACAGCAGCTTTACCTGGCCTGTACGCTACAGCAGCTTTACCTGGCCTGTATGCTACAGCAGCTTTACCTGGCCTGTATGCTACAGCAGCTTTACCTGGCCTGTATGCTACAGCAGCTTTACCTGGCCTGTACGCTACCGCAGCTTTACCTGGCCTGTATGCTACCGCAGCTTTACCTGGTCTGTACGCTACCGCAGCTTTACCTGGCCTGTACGCTACAGCAGCTTTACCTGGCCTGTACGCTACAGCAGCTTTACCTGGCCTGTATGCTACAGCAGCTTTACCTGGCCTGTATGCTACAGCAGCTTTACCTGGCCTGTATGCTACAGCAGCTTTATCTGGCCTGTATGCTACAGCAGCTTTACCTGGCCTGTATGCTACTGCAGCTTTACCTGGCCTGTATGCTACAGCAGCTTTACCTGGCCTGTATGCTACTGCAGCTTTACCTGGCCTGTACGCTACAGCAGCTTTACCTGGCCTGTATGCTACTGCAGCTTTACCTGGCCTGTATGCTACAGCAGCTTTACCTGGCCTGTATGCTACAGCAGCTTTATCTGGCCTGTATGCTACTGCAGCTTTACCTGGCCTGTATGCTACTGCAGCTTTACCTGGCCTGTACGCTACAGCAGCTTTACCTGGCCTGTATGCTACTGCAGCTTTACCTGGCCTGTATGCTACTGCAGCTTTACCTGGCCTGTATGCTACAGCAGCTTTACCTGGCCTGTATGCTACTGCAGCTTTACCTGGCCTGTATGCTACAGCAGCTTTACCTGGCCTGTATGCTACAGCAGCTTTATCTGGCCTGTACGCTACAGCAGCTTTACCTGGCCTGTACGCTACCGCAGCTTTACCTGGCCTGTATGCTACAGTAGCTTTACCTGGCCTGTATGCTACAGCACCTTTACCTGGCCTGTACGCTACAGCAGCTTTACCTGGCCTGTATGCTACAGCAGCTTTACCTGGCCTGTACGCTACAGCAGCTTTACCTGGCCTGTACGCTACAGCAGCTTTACCTGGCCTGTATGCTACAGTAGCTTTACCTGGCCTGTATGCTACAGCAGCTTTACCTGGCCTGTATGCTACAGCAGCTTTACCTGGCCTGTATGCTACAGCAGCTTTACCTGGCCTGTATGCTACAGCAGCTTTACCTGGCCTGTATGCTACAGCAGCTTTACCTGGCCTGTACGCTACTGCAGCTTTACCTGGCCTGTACGCTACTGCAGCTTTACCTGGCCTGTACGCTACAGCAGCTTTACCTGGCCTGTATGCTACAGCAGCTTTACCTGGCCTGTATGCTACAGCAGCATTACCTGGCCTGTATGCTACAGCAGCTTTACCTGGCCTGTATGCTACAGCAGCTTTACCTGGCCTGTATGCTACAGCAGCTTTACCTGGCCTGTACGCTACAGCAGCTTTACCTGGCCTGTATGCTACTGCAGCTTTACCTGGCCTGTATGCTACAGCAGCATTACCTGGCCTGTATGCTACAGCAGCTTTATCTGGCCTGTACGCTACAGCAGCTTTACCTGGCCTGTATGCTACAGCAGCATTACCTGGCCTGTATGCTACAGCAGCATTACCTGGCCTGTATGCTACAGCAGCATTACCTGGCCTGTATGCTACAGCAGCATTACCTGGCCTGTATGCTACAGCAGCTTTACCTGGCCTGTATGCTACAGCAGCTTTACCTGGCCTGTACGCTACAGCAGCATTACCTGGCCTGTATGCTACAGCAGCTTTACCTGGCCTGTACGCTACAGCAGCTTTACCTGGCCTGTATGCTACAGCAGCTTTACCTGGCCTGTATGCTACAGCAGCTTTACCTGGCCTGTATGCTACAGCAGCTTTACCTGGCCTGTACGCTACAGCAGCTTTACCTGGCCTGTATGCTACAGCAGCTTTACCTGGCCTGTATGCTACTGCAGCTTTACCTGGCCTGTATGCTACTGCAGCTTTACCTGGCCTGTACGCTACAGCAGCTTTACCTGGCCTGTATGCTACAGCAGCTTTACCTGGCCTGTATGCTACAGCAGCTTTACCTGGCCTGTATGCTACAGCAGCATTACCTGGCCTGTATGCTACAGCAGCTTTATCTGGCCTGTACGCTACTGCAGCTTTACCTGGCCTGTACGCTACAGCAGCATTACCTGGCCTGTACGCTACAGCAGCTTTACCTGGCCTGTATGCTACAGCAGCTTTACCTGGCCTGTACGCTACAGCAGCATTACCTGGCCTGTACGCTACAGCAGCTTTACCTGGCCTGTACGCTACAGCAGCATTACCTGGCCTGTATGCTACAGCAGCATTACCTGGCCTGTACGCTACAGCAGCTTTACCTGGCCTGTACGCTACAGCACCTTTACCTGGCCTGTATGCTACTGCAGCTTTACCTGGCCTGTATGCTACAGCAGCTTTACCTGGCCTGTATGCTACTGCAGCTTTACCTGGCCTGTACGCTACAGCAGCTTTACCTGGCCTGTACGCTACAGCAGCTTTACCTGGCCTGTATGCTACTGCAGCTTTACCTGGCCTGTACGCTACAGCAGCTTTACCTGGCCTGTATGCTACAGTAGCTTTACCTGGCCTGTATGCTACAGCAGCATTACCTGGCCTGTATGCTACAGCAGCTTTATCTGGCCTGTACGCTACTGCAGCTTTACCTGGCCTGTATGCTACAGCAGCTTTACCTGGCCTGTATGCTACAGCAGCTTTACCTGGCCTGTACGCTACAGCAGCTTTACCTGGCCTGTACGCTACTGCAGCTTTACCTGGCCTGTATGCTACAGCACCTTTACCTGGCCTGTATGCTACAGCAGCTTTACCTGGCCTGTATGCTACAGCAGCTTTACCTGGCCTGTATGCTACAGCAGCATTACCTGGCCTGTATGCTACAGCAGCATTACCTGGCCTGTATGCTACAGCAGCATTACCTGGCCTGTATGCTACAGTAGCTTTACCTGGCCTGTATGCTACAGCAGCTTTACCTGGCCTGTATGCTACAGCAGCTTTACCTGGCCTGTATGCTACAGCAGCATTACCTGGCCTGTATGCTACAGCAGCTTTACCTGGCCTGTATGCTACAGCAGCTTTACCTGGCCTGTATGCTACTGCAGCTTTACCTGGCCTGTATGCTACAGCAGCTTTACCTGGCCTGTATGCTACTGCAGCTTTACCTGGCCTGTACGCTACAGCAGCTTTACCTGGCCTGTATGCTACAGCAGCTTTACCTGGCCTGTATGCTACAGTAGCTTTACCTGGCCTGTACGCTACAGCACCTTTACCTGGCCTGTATGCTACAGCAGCTTTACCTGGCCTGTATGCTACAGCACCTTTACCTGGCCTGTACGCTACAGCAGCTTTACCTGGCCTGTATGCTACAGCACCTTTACCTGGCCTGTATGCTACAGCAGCTTTACCTGGCCTGTATGCTACAGCAGCTTTGCCTGGCCTGTATGCTACAGTAGATTCCTGCTTCCCAGGTTGTTCTTTGTGCGTTTGCTCGGCTCACAGAAAGTGCACAAACCCTTCTTTGTCCCCTGTGTAGGAGGAGCAGCAGAGTAGAGCCTTTTATTACATCGCATACTTTCTGGGCCTGAAATGGGGGAAATCCTCAAAGCTGGGGGAGAGGAGGAGAAAGTAGCTTTAATGCGATTAACTGCTCTCTGGATGCCAGGTGTGCCCTTATACTGCCTGATATACACCCTGTTCATTTAAAATAAAGCCTGAAGTGTCAGACGGAGACACACCGAGCTGTATGGATGGTGCGTGCGCTGTGGCCTTGCTGCTCACCTCCGAAGCTCAGAATTAAACGCAGCAGCTTGCACTGTGTCCATAATCCATAATTGTTTTCGTTTAACCAGAATACCTACCTTTTTTTTGAATACCTAGTCCTAGAGCAACAGCTTTTCAACCAATGGTACAGCACTAAATCCTGTCTGATCTTGTATGGGGAAAAAATTGCAACTTTATTGTGTGTGCGCGCGCGTGCTTTTTTGTGTGTATTTGTCTGTTTATAAATGTATATACCTTTTTAAAAAAAATGTATATATTATATATGCTGCAATATATCCTCCAGTTGTATGTACGGAGAGCTGTGCTGTTAAAAGGTTATATTTCTTTGGGCCGTCAAAGTTTTCTGAAGTCTTGTATGGATTCATTCACCCCCCCAAGCAGAAGTGAAGTGTGGCTCATCGGCTTCCTCGTGTCTAACTGGTTAACTCTATGGTATCTGACGGTATACATGTGTGGATTATTCATGAAGTCAGACATTAAATTAACTCTATGGTATCTGACGGTATACATGTGTGGATTATTCATGCAGTCAGACATTAAATTAACTCTATGGTATCTGACGGTATACATGTGTGGATTATTCATGCAGTCAGACATATTAAATTGGCTACATTTGCGCACTCTAGCATTATTTTTCTGGCTGTCAAAATGTTATTTTTATCATACACCCGCACTCTGCCGAGACGAGACGCCATTTTGTTGCGGCCTATCTCTGTCCACGCCACACCCTTGCCCGGACCTGCGGGGGTAGCGGTGACGGGGACGGTCCTGGATCCGTTTTGGCGGGCGTCAGTGGAGCTGAGAGTCCAGAGGCAGGAATGGCACTCTATCGGGGGGCCCAGCCGGACCCTATCTGGTCACACACCCCCTGTCCAGCCTGGAGATAAGGGGGTCTATCTCACTGGCCTGGGGGTGCGCCCCCCGATCACTGTCCCATGATCAGCAGCACGCTGGAATCATGCTGACAGAGAGAAATGCACACGGCTGTGTGTGTGTGTGTGTGTGTGTCTGTGTGTGTCTGTGTCTGTGTGTGTGTGTGTGTGTGTGTGTGTGTGTGTGTGTGTGTGTGTGTGTGTGTGTGTGTGTGTGTGTGTGTGTGTGTGTGTGTGTGTGTGTGTGTGTGTGTGTGTGTGTGTGTGTGTGTGTGTGTGTGTGTGTGTCTCTGTGTCTGTCTGCAGCTCTAAGGACCGTTTCCAGTGGAAAAGCGAAAGCTTGTTGCTGCTCTTTAGTGGGAATCACCAGATACCTTTTGATTATTGACAAAGATCTTACTTCCAATTAATTGTAGCTTAGATTATTCTAGTTATCGGAGTTGCATCACTCTGTCGTGTCACTAATTTAACCCTTTTTGTTCAGCTAATGTTAGAGCAAGGGCATGTAATAAAAAAATTTTTTTTTTTTAAATAAACATGTTCTGCACTTTATTTTAAAGGCAATTGATCGCCCCCCAATTTTATTTGCAACACTAGCTGAGCAAGGACCGTGCAAGAAAACAGTAGGCTAAACAGTATGTCATAAATCAACCTAATAATTTTCATTATGAATAGACTTATATTTGTTGGAATTAAAATGCTATAATACCGACATGCATCCAGAAATGCATTGTAAACGATATAGAATTGGTAAAAATGAAAACAAACTTAAACAAACCTAAAAATAGACGGTGACGTTGACAGATCTTTTTTTCCAACCCCGTTCGTCATGTTGATTGATTTATTCCAGCACACCCACTGATATAGTTTTAAAGCTTTGGTGGTTTCATCTTTTCGGTACATAATCTAGGTTCTACCGCGTTGGGCATATTGCGAAAGCCTTGGTTTTCTACCACGTTGTACAGGCACAAATCTTTCTACTTTTGAGATTAAGTATGCTATCGATTTTAGTTATGCTCATTTCTCGCTCACAGTTGAATGGACATTTTCCAAGAACTTGATCTAGAGTGCGTTGATTGCTGGCGAGAACAGGATGTTGTTTTTTTTCTGTCTCTGTGTGAAACCACGTAATGTGGTTCCACATGTTTGTGATATTCCTACAATATTCACGCTTTGTGTGGCACAGTTTAGCCTACATACTGTGCAGCTCTTATCAAGTTCCTTCTGCCGTGCTATCGTGCTAAAAACACCGCTCTGGCTGACAAGGAAGTATCTGCATCTCAAACTTTGTCTCTGTAACAAACTGTTCTTTCGTCAACGCGCTATCGATGGTTGGGTGTCAACTCGCATAAGATGCTGGCATAAACGCAATGGAGCCCAGAAAAATATAACGAGATATTCGATGTTTGAAATTCTCGCATCGATGCAGAATCACAATGTATAATGGCGATTATTACATGAATCAAATTTTTCTCCCACCCCTGTCCTTTAGCTCGCTTGACTTTAAGACTTTGTTGTCTGTAAGTGAGGGTATTAATGTTGGACACAGTTTGGATGAAACATGGGGAAGATTAGCCTCCTCCCCAAGCCACAGCCTTAAATTTTGGCTGCTGCTGCACCAGCTGGACTGGGAAAACTGGAAAATTCTTCAGTCAAGGATACGTGCCGCAGACGGGAAGCTTTGTCCTCTATTGTGTGCACAGACGCTTGTGAAGAATTCCCCTGAGCACGCACCCTTGAAGTAACAGGCTGTCACTGTTACAGTGCTTCAGAAAACGCTTCCCGTTAGTGCTTCAGAAAAGGCTACTCGTTACAGTGCTTCAGAAAACTCGTTTTGCCAAACCACCAACGTGCCTTTTTTTGTGGGTATTCATCACAATAATAGCAGTTTAATGTTCAAGCAGGAGTAGGTGTGGGATGAGGGAGCAGGACGTGGTGTGGTATGAGGGAGCAGGACGTGGTATGAGGGAGCAGGAGGAGTAGTGTGTTATGAGGGAGCAGGAGGAGTATGTGTGGTATGAGGGAGCAGGAGGAGTATGTGTGGTATGAGGGAGCAGGAGGAGTAGTTGGATGAGGGAGCAGGAGGAGTAGTTGGATGAGGGAGCAGGAGGAGTAGTTGGATGAGGGAGCAGGAGGAGTAGTTGGATGAGGGAGCAGGAGGAGTAGTTGGATGAGGGAGCAGGAGGAGTAGTTGGATGAGGGAGCAGGAGGAGTAGTTTGATGAGGGAGCAGGCGGAGTAGTTTGATGAGGGAGCAGGAGGAGTAGTTTGATGAGGGAGCAGGAGGAGTAGTTTGATGAGGGAGCAGGAGGAGTAGTTTGATGAGGGAGCAGGAGGAGTAGTTTGATGAGGGAGCAGGAGGAGTAGTTTGATGAGGGAGCATGAGGAGTAGTTTGATGAGGGAGCAGGAGGAGTAGTTTGATGAGGGAGCAGGAGGAGTAGTTTGATGAGGGAGCAGGAGGAGTAGTTTGATGAGGGAGCAGGAGGAGTAGTTTGATGAGGGAGCAGGAGGAGTAGTTTGATGAGGGAGCAGGAGGAGTAGTTTGATGAGGGAGCAGGAGGAATAGTTTGATGAGGGAGCAGGAGGAATAGTTTGATGAGGGAGCAGGAGGAGTAGTTTGATGAGGGAGCAGGAGGAGTAGTTTGATGAGGGGGAGCAGGAGGAGTAGTTTGATGAGGGGGAGCAGGAGGAGTAGTTTGATGAGGGGGAGCAGGAGGAGTAGTTTGATGAGGGGGAGCAGGAGGAGTAGTTTGATGAGGGGGAGCAGGAGGAGTAGTTTGATGAGGGGGAGCAGGAGGAGTAGTTTGATGAGGGAGCAGGAGGAGTAGTTTGATGAGGGAGCAGGAGGAGTAGTTTGATGAGGGAGCAGGAGGAGTAGTTTGATGAGGGAGCAGGAGGAGTAGTTTGATGAGGGAGCAGGAGGAGTAGTTTGATGAGGGAGCAGGAGGAGTAGTTGGATGAGGGAGCAGGAGGAGTAGTGGTATGAGGGAGCAGGAGGAGTAGTGCGGTATGAGGGAGCAGGAGGAGTGTGTGTGGTATGAGGGAGCAGGAGGAGTATGTGTGGTATGAGGGAGCAGGAGGAGTAGTGTGTTATGAGGGAGCAGGAGGAGTAGTGTGTTATGAGGGAGCAGGAGGAGTAGTTGGATGAGGGAGCAGGAGGAGTAGTTGGATGAGGGAGCAGGAGTAGTTGTTGGAGGGAGCAGGAGGAGTATGTGTGGTATGAAGGAGCAGGAGGAGTATGTGTGGTATGAGGGAGCAGGAGGAGTAGTGTGTTATGAGGGAGCAGGAGGAGTAGTTGGATGAGGGAGCAGGAGTAGTTGGATGAGGGAGCAGGAGGAGTAGTGTGGTATGAGGGAGCAGGAGGAGTACGTGTGGTATGAGGGAGCAGGAGGAGTACGTGTGGTATGAGGGAGCAGGAGGAGTACGTGTGGTATGAGGGAGCAGGAGGAGTATGTGTGGTATGAGGGAGCAGGAGGAGTATGTGTGGTATGAGGGAGCAGGAGGAGTATGTGTGGTATGAGGGAGCAGGAGGAGTATGTGTGGTATGAGGGAGCAGGAGGAGTATGTGTGGTATGAGGGAGCAGGAGGAGTATGTGTGGTATGAGGGAGCAGGAGGAGTAGTTTTTGGATGAGGGAGCAGCTGCAGCAGGAGTAGTGTGTTATGAGGGAGCAGGGTTATGAGGGAGCAGAAGGAGGAGGAGCGTGGTTTAAAGAGGGTGCATTGTGACAGGAAGCAGAGGCCTGGGCTGCAGGCTTCTCTCTTTAGCTGTTTCTCTAAAGCAGGATCTCTCTTTGTCTCTCTTTGTCTCCAGCAGGAAGTGGGTGAAGGCTCTGCCCACAGTTCCTTTCTCTTTAGATTTCCCTCTTTCTCAATCTTTCTTTCTCCCACTCTCCCTCTCCCTCCCTCTCTAAACTTCTCACACACTCTCCCTTGCTCTACTTCTGGCTTCCTCCCTCCTCCCTCTGTTTCTCTCACGCTCATTCTCTCTCTCTCTCCCTTCTTCGCTCGCTCGCTCCACTTCTCTCTCTCCCACTCGCACATTTTCTCTCTCCAGCTGGGCTCTGTGCTACAGGCAGGTCATGTGACTCAAAAGGGGGGGGGGGGGGGGGGGGGCGGGGCGGTCCTTCGGTTCTCATGACATTAAATTCTTTGTTCTTTTAGACCCAGCCCACTGATTGGCTCCCTGTTTATGAAGCGTTTGTGCTGGAGAGTGTCTTGTCTTCTACCTTTTTCCACTGGAAAGCAATCGTATATCTTTATAAAATATCCCATTCAGAGGCATACGTTTTAGAAGCGGCAAGTCTCCTTGTTAATAAAAAATTATTTGCTTTATAATGTCAAATGCATTGTGCTTTTTTTTTCTTTTTTTTTTAGGAATGATGATTCTTAAAGGATTATATTGGAGGGTGTTTAGTTTTCGTCCCCCCCCCCCCCCAAAGCTCTTAATCCAAGCCGCCGTTCCCTCATAGGGAAGGATTTTATGTATGTATGCATTCATGCAGAAATGCCTCATGCATTCCAGCACTTGCCATTAATTATACGTTGAATATAAACGGCCAGTTTAAGTCATGTTGACATAATATGAAAGCTCCCTGTACTATTACTGTGGAGTACCTCCTACAGCCAGGAGTACCCACCCCAGTGCCCTGTACCCTCTCCCAGCCAGGAGTACCCACCCCAGCGCCCTGTACCCTCCCCCAGGCAGGACTACCCACCCCAGCGCCCTGTACCCTCTCCCAGCCAGGAGTACCCACCCCAGCGCCCTGTACCCTCCCCCAGCCAGGAGTACCCACCCCAGCGCCCTGTACCCTCCCCCAGGCAGGAGTACCCACCCCAGCGCCCTGTACCCTCTCCCAGCCAGGAGTACCCACCACAGCGCCCTGTACCTTCCCACAGCCAAGAGTACCCACCCCAGCGCCCTGTACCCTCCCCCAGCCAGGGGTACCCACCCCAGCACCCTGTACCCTCTCCCAGCCAGGAGTACCCACCCCAGCGCCCTGTACCCTCCCCCAGGCAGGACTACCCACCCCAGCGCCCTGTACCCTCCCCCAGGCAGGAGTACCCACCCCAGCGCCCTGTACCCTCTCCCAGCCAGGAGTACCCACCACAGCGCCCTGTACCTTCCCACAGCCAAGAGTACCCACCCCAGCGCCCTGTACCCACCACAGCGCCCTGTACCCACCACAGCGCCCTGTACCCTCCCCCAGCCAAGAGTACCCACCACAGCGCCCTGTACCCTCCCCCAGCGCCCTGTACCCACCACAGTGCCCTGTACCCTCCCCCAGCGCCCTGTACCCACCACAGCGCCCTGTACCCACCACAGCGCCCTGTACCCTCCCCCAGCGCCCTGTACCCTCCCCCAGCCAAGAGTACCCACCACAGTGCCCTGTACCCTCCCCCAGCCAAGAGTACCCACCACAGTGCCCTGTACCCTCCCCCAGCGCCCTGTACCCTCCCCCAGCGCCCTGTACCCACCACAGTGCCCTGTACCCTCCCCCAGCGCCCTGTACCCACCACAGTGCCCTGTACCCTCCCCCAGCGCCCTGTACCCACCACAGCGCCCTGTACCCACCACAGTGCCCTGCACCCTCCCCCAGGCAGGAGTACCCACCCCAGTGCCCTGTACCCTCTCCCAGCCAGGAGTACCCACCCCAGCGCCCTGTACCCTCCCCCAGCCAGGAGTACCCACCCCAGCGCCCTGTACCCTCTCCCAGCCAGGAGTACCCACCCCAGCGCCCTGTACCCTCTCCCAGCCAGGAGTACCCACCCCAGCGCCCTATACCCTCCCCCAGCCAAGGTTACCCACCACATCGCCCTGTACCCTCCCCCAGCCAGGAGTACCCACCACATCGCCCTGTACCCTCCCACAGCCAGGACTACCCACCCCAGCGCCCTGTACCCTCCCCCAGCCAAGGTTACCCACCCCAGCGCCCTGTACCCTCCCCCTGCACTCGCACCTGCCTCCCAGCTGCGAAACAATTTAGTGATTTAGCAAATGCTAAATTTTTTCACCAAAGCCACTTACAGAAGCGCATTATGCGTGCTACGTTAGAGCCACAAGAGTTCAGTGAGCCACAAGAGTTCAGCTTAAAGCCACGAAGGCGCAAGCCACAAAACATGCACGATAAAGCCGGGAAAAGGGTTCTTATTTTCGTGTGTAATCCAAAAGGGGGGTCGGAGAACAGGCGGGTCGTGTGGAGTGGCTGCTTGGAGCTCAGATATGGGACAGTCAGCTTGCAGAGAGGTTGCTCAACGGAGAGGTCTGGTTGGAATGTGTCTGATCGTTGTCTGTTGATGGGAAGTGATGGAGCCAATCGCAGCTCACTATGCCAGTGTGAGAGATTATAACCCTGTTTGGCATAAGTGATTATATGATTATTTGGCAATATGTGATTAGAATGTTCTTCACTGAACATTCTAATGCTGATGTCACAATCACTACTGGTAACTGAAAGCAGTGGAGTTCTGGGCCCCTCCTTGTTTCCGCGGGGGGGGGTGTGTTCATGGCCATTTCCCGCTACCGTAGATCGGCTCGGCGCGGCGGCTCTGCACAGCGGCTCTGCACAGCTGTCTCAGTATATCCACACCGTGGCCTACCCGTGTCTCTGCGCTGCGCTCTGCTGCCCCTTCCTGCTTGTGTGGCCGACTGAGGTACTGCGGTCCCGGAAAAGCAGGTCCTTGTGCCCCTCCCCCACTCCTGCCCCCTCAGTGAAAATAAAGGCCTCCCATCTCCCGCCCCTTGTGGAAAGTTTTAATTGAGAAGGGGCCATGTGGGGAGCGGGCGGAGGGGGGGGGGCGGCGTTGCAAACTGTAAATCTGGAGTAAAAGGCGGAGGAACTCTGTCCTGGTTTGTGTGTGGCGTCCCTGAGGGACTGCTATTAGTTTCCCCACCATGAACCTGGCCCCTTTAGACTGTTCTGCAGTAAACTGCACTGTGTGTGGGTGCGTGTGTGACCTAGCTTGTGTGAAAGTTCAGCTATCAGAAGGAGTTTCGGTGTGGGTATGCTAGACCTGCACAGCAGTATGCTATGACTATGATGAGTTATTATTATTTTATATTACTGTGGGTATTGGGCAGCAGCCAGTGTGCAACAGACGTGCTGGAAGTGAGCAGTAGTCCTTAAAGATTTATTTTGCCCTTTAATTTTGTCTCATGTACATTCCTATCGTGTTTTTTGTTTTGTTGAGACACCATGTGAAAAAAGTCGCTGAAGATTTTGCCGGAAGCTTCTTCAGTGAGGTGCCAATCATCTCAAGGATTTCGATATTTTAATCACTCTCTGTTACAGAAGCAGCTCCTACCCCCTCTCCCCCCCAATACATCATTTAAGGGTCCAAGCCTTTTGCATTGACCATTATTTAAATATGGCAGTGTGCTTCAGATCAGATATTTGAGTAGTCAAAGCAGCCGATTACCCCCCAAAGGCAGTGCGTGGTGTTCAGTGATTCACAGAGAGCTTTACTCACTCTCGTTACATGAAGTCAGAATAATATCAATGAATTATGAACGTATGCCTAGTTCTTAGGCTGCACTGCATGAATATGAATATTGATAAGAGCAGGGCTCATTTAATTAAAGGGCCTTCACAAACGGCCATCCAAATAACCTCGAGCCGATCCCCCTCGTCGATTTACCGCCCCCGATCCCCCTCGTCGATTTAGTTGGTATGTTAATGTTTTGCCTGCGGATTGGCGCGTTCTTCTGTGTTCTCTGACTGCCTTCCTGGCCGGACGCTGGCGGCAGGTTGCCGCGGCGATCGCGTGCCGTCGGCCGGTGCCGCTTTTCCTTGTTTTTCTGCCCCTGTTTCCGCGAGACTGAAAACGGCGCTTTTTTACCAAAACGGTTCTCGTGCCGCCGTTTCTGAATACGCCTTATGGCCGCCGTTAATCGCGCACCACCACTTCTTTACCGCGGCAGGTCGCTGGTCACTGCGCTGTTTATAATTCCCTTTTTGTTAGTTTGGCCTTTGGGGATTTCCCGTCTGAAAGCCAATCAAATGCACGTCCTCGCTTTTACGTTACCATGACGAGAAAAGAATGTCGGCGGTATCGTGTTCCGTGTTGCGGGAAGGCGGTTAGTAAACGGAGTGTGGTATAAATTCCGGGCTTAGCGTGTGGCCGGAGCAGTGGCCAGCGGCCTCCAGGGAGCAGCTGAGGCCTGGGTGGGTCTGTTACGTAAAGGGCTCGGGAAGCACGACCCCACGCTGCCGCGATTAACGGGAAGCCTGAGTCATTCCGGCACAACCTTGGCCTGCTCAAAGAGGAGGGGGAAAAAACTGCTGCTTTTACTATTTTTTAATGTGTGTACATCTTTGAGTTTGGCAGTCTCTCTTCTGTGACAAACTGACAAAGGCTTTTGTGTATTTGGCTTATAGAGGTGAGTGGGAGGGAGGGAGGGAGGGAGGGAGGGGAGGTCAGTGAGTTCATGCGTGCATCAGCCGCGGTGCTGAGTTCTGCGGCTCGTTCGTCACACAGAGCCAAGCCAGAGCAAACGATCACAGAGATCCTTTCAGGGTTTTGTGTATCAGGGTTTTTATATCAAAGGCAGTTATTTATTTAGTTTTTTATTTTTGCGTAGCCCGATGCTATTTAAAGCCACTTCCTGCAGTGCTTACAGTTTCTGTGAAATATATCTCCAGTAATATTCAAGCTCGGAAAATGTAAATGGGTTGAAATCTGATTTGGCTGCTCCCCTCGGTAATGGAGTGAAAATCCACGTCTGTCCAATAATTGTCTTTATTGGTTTTTTAATTTAATTTTCCCAATAAAAACATTTTCTTTTAAATTACAGTTAGTCATCACTTCATTTCACATTTTTTAAAATATACTTTATCGGGGGGAATTTTTATTTTCCCTTCCCTTTTTAATTTTTCCCATTAAAATAAACACAACAATCAGGACACCACAGTAAGAGACATCACATACAAAAATTCACAAAAACAGAAAAAGAGATTCAAAAGACATTGAAATGAAGGAAAAAACATTAGTTCCCGGGTTGTCGGGCGGACTTTGGGATCTGGATGGTACGTACGTGCAGGGTACGTACGTACGTCGTGACATGCTGTAGCTGACTTTGGGATATGGAGGGTACGTACGGGGTGACATGCTGTAGCAGACTTTGGGATATGGAGGGTACGTACGGAGTGACATGCTGTAGCAGACTTTGGGATATGGAGGGTACGTACGGAGTGACATGCTGTAGCAGACTTTGGGATATGGAGGATATGTACATGGTGACGTAAACAGCAGTCTGGGGATGGATTGCCCTGTGGGGGGTCATTACAGTCAACAAACTATAGGAAGTCATGTTAGCGATGACGTCACCAGCTGCAGAGCTACAAATGATGAGTCTTTGTTAGTGACCTCTACTGGTGCTTCAAGATACATCACCCTCAGAGTATCCTGGTACAAAACGACCAGAATGGCATAAAAGATGCCATACAGATGGATAGGGTGTAGTATTTGGTATAGATGTCGTCCTACAGATAGATTGGGTGTTGTATTTGGTACAGAAGATGTCATACAGATGGATTGGGTGTAGTATTTTGTATAGAAGGTGCTATACAGAGGGATATGGTGTAGTATTTTATATAGAACGTACCATACAGATGAATAGGGTGTAGTATTTGGTATAGAACCTACCATACAGATGGAGAGGGGATAATATTTTGTATAGAAGACACCAATGCACATGTATAGGGTATAGTATTTGGACAGGGCATCTTTGCTAGAAGCCAAGCCTTAAATGCGAGTTTATGTTGAATTACGTTTGAGCGTTTTCCATAAAAAATGTGGCAATTTTCAAACGATGGCAAATTTCACCACCTGTCAGGAATGTGAAATTTAATTTGGTGGCGGCGACACAAAGGGATCCCGCTGAATTTTATTAGCAGAAGAGTCGCTATCGTAACCGTTGAGCCTTTTAGATGGAGAAGGACAGGAAGTGTGAGGTTAAAGCCTGGTTCTGTGTTTGTAGATGGAGAAGGACAGGAAGTGTGAGGTTAAAGCCTGGTTCTGTGTTTGTAGATGGAGAAGGACAGGAAGTGTGAGGTTAAAGCCTGGTTCTGTGTGTAGATGGAGAAGGACAGGAAGTGTGAGGTTAAAGCCTGGTTCTGTGTTCTTGTGCAGATGGAGAAGGGCGGAGGGTCGCTACGCGGTGGAGAGAGCCTCCATCATCAGCCACTGGAACTGGCTCCAGGCCCACATCTCCGACCTGGAATACCGCATCCGCCAGCAGACCGACATCTACCGGCAAGTCCGCTCCAACAAGGTCAGAGTGCACGGCGTGAGAACGACATACTCCCAACACGGCTGGGCTTCACACCGCTACATACTCCCAACAACACCTCAGCAGAGCATAAATACACACACTGCTACTGTTCAGTGGCTCAGCGCTACACCCCCCCCCCCCCCCCCCACCTCTGCTTTCTGCTGATTGGCTACCGGAGGAACTCCGTGTTATGCTGCCCAATGTTCAGAACATTACTTTTTAACTCACTCACTGCCGAGGGCGCATATATGCGCCCAAACTGCCGACGTTCTAGACTGCCAGGGGCGAATATATGCGCCCAACACGCATCACATGTTGAAGCTTCATTTTCTAGCCAATGACAATATTGTTGCTGGGTAAATATATCATGAAACATTGAATAAACGTGATGTGGTATGTCAACATGTGTTGTGATTGGTTGAAAATTTCATATGATATTATGGAGCTACAACTAAGCTAGCTAACTTGCTAGCAAATTTGAAGAGCCACCTTAGCTGCCGTGTCTTGATAGGATAGAGGAGATTTCAAGAAGTGGTGTCCTATCCTATGACCACATTTGTTAGCCAAACTAAGGGTAAATCGTTTGGAAACTATAACCCTAGGTAACTTTGAAGCTTAAAATTCCCTTTGATTTAACGTTACGTTATATGCTTAACTTCAACAAGCTGTAACGTTAACGTTAGCCAACTTTAACAGTAGACGCCTAACAAGCTAACGTTACCTAGGGTTTCTAGTTTCCCAACTTTATTTGGACTTAACTTTCTGTCCAAACAATTTATCCTTCGTTTGTCTAACTTAATGCGCTATAGTCAGTGCTTGACGTGAGCCAGAACGAGCCACTACACCGTGCCATGTCTTGTACGTTTTGCTCAGAGCAAGCTAACTTACCGGCAATTTCTCGCATTCCGCTACTTCTCATAAATTGTACAGTCGTCCGTGAGATTCCCTTTCTTTCATTCCCACAACAGTCACTGTACGTAAGTACATAACGATTAATTCAAGTGAGCCAGTCCATTGATAAGCAATTCAAACGGTACATGCTTTAAAAAAATTTAAAAAACGTATCTTTCCTGATTTCTCACTGCTTTTCGACAACGTAACTTGTCTTTCCCACTTCAAACGCTGGCTATAGCAAGCAAGATAGAAAGAGATGGGAGCAAGCGTTCAGTTTCAATTTGGATATTGTGAGGAGTAGTTTTTGGGATTTGAAGATGAGGAAATAAATGAAGTGCTGAGAGAGGTGATCTGAAGAGGAGGGAGCGGATGATTAATTGATTGGGCTGTTGAGAGATGGGGATCTTATCTTATATGCAATCTGTCATCATCAGTGCTGACCTGTTCATTTTCAATATGCTTATATTTTCAAATGTCTCACGTTATTTAGTGTTCATTATTACTATTGTTATATAACGTTACCAATCTACACATCTCTGTAATTTATTGTTCATCATTACCAATCTAAAAATGTCCAGAGATGATAGTCTACTTAAATGCATTTGAACTCTCTGACTTCACTAATATTCAATTTAGTCTCTCTGCTAATATGTTAATTTTATCAATGAATCTCATGTTTAATTGTTAAATGTAATTGAATGGCATACATTTGACATTAAATAATGAATTTAACTGTTTACATTGTTATTGGTCTTGATGTTATAGTTGTTGATAGTTCACAAAAAATAAAAAAAGGCCTATTACTGGCATCTCTGTGATGATGTTGACTGCTATGTGAAGCTTTGAGGGCCAAGGAGTGGCAAAGCATTTACTAATGTCTACTAATCAACTAATTACTGATCAAAATAAATGTCTAAAGCTAAAACAAGGACCATGTATGAGGTTTAAAACATTTGTCATTTGAGTTTAATCATTTAGAATGTTGGGCGGCCATATTGGCTTGGCAGTCTGAGTGCTCAGTGTTCCAGAATTCCATGGCAGTAAGTGAGTTAACCACCCGGCCAGATTCTAAACTCTAAAAATCACCAGCCGTTTTCAACATTTTACCAGCCGCATTACCTTTTACAATATAACACAACCTGGATAGGTGACCTGCCAAAGTGGCTGCTAGAGTACGTAGTCTTACCAGCCACAGTCAGATTTCCCAGCATTCAGCTGGTATTAATTTCACACCCTGCCTATGTTGCTTTGATTGTGCACACACACACACACACACACATGCCTGCAGTTCTTTTTGAGATCAAGTTTTTACTTTCATTTTCAAACCTACAGCCCCCGCCCCCACGCGCATACATACACACACACACACACACACACACACATGCCTGCAGTTCTTTTTGAGATCAAGTTTTTACTTTCATTTTCAAACCTATAGCCCCCCCCCCCCCACACACACACACACACACACACACACACACACACACACACACACACACACACACACACACACTCACTCATGCCTGCAGTTCTGAAAGAGTTATAGAAAACCTGAACCTGACACCATGTTTATCACACTGTTCACCTTATGCATTCCAATGCTGTTTTTGTCTGATGTAGGAACTGTTTGGCTTTATGCTGTCTGTAGTTATGCCACTCATGAAGTGTGAGGTCTTTAGTTTAGGTTGGGGGAATGTTTTATTGCAGTAATCCCTCTGCTCTGCTGCTATTGTAACCTGTGCAACAGCATTCTGGGTGTACACACAAACATAGTGCCTGAATGCCCAGGGATCGCTGTATCTTAGAGAGCTGTGATCGATTGCTCCGGTCTGCTTCGCCCTGCAGGGTTTGATAGTGCTGGGAGACTCCACCCCCTGCGACGTGTCCTTGGAGGATGGCGCGGAGGTGAAGGCGGAGCCAATCACCTGTCAGGTCACGCAGGTGAGGAGCGTCTAGGAGGAAGCAGCTGGCGCAGGAGCCTCGTGATAAAGGGACAACTGAATTAGGCATATTTAGAGCGGGCCAGCGATGTCCTTTTAGATTAGATAACGTTTTGTTTTTTTGGCCCGTATTGCAGAGATATTCTTTGCGTCGTGCCTGCTTCTGTTAGTCACATTTTAAAACGTACAGATGGGTAGATAGATTTCTTTATTAGGCCCTATTGCATCATACAGCCATCAGAGAACACATAAACAGCACAACAGTACATTCATTTAGATCTAGAGCTATATAAACTATATAGCACACCTAGTAGCTATAGCCTACACATCAGATTAGACTGGTACAGGCTTTTTTTTTACAGCACTGAACACAACTTTAAGAGCAGAGAGTTTTAAGAAAGTGTGCTGCCCTCTGCCTGCACAAATTAAACGAGGGGAACCGTCCCGCCCCAATGGAATTCTGGGATTTCCACACAACAGGAGGCACAAGCTCCACAGCAGCAAAATCCTGTTTTGGTTAAACATTCATTTCAAGCGTTCGTGCGTTTTTGTCATAAGCGCTCTGGGCCAAAGCACGGCGCGTGGCCCTGTACCCATAAAAGCACAAATTGGGGTGGTGGGGGGGGAAGGGTCTTCCTTAGAATCAGAGTGCCAGAGAGGAGGGAGGGGTTGGGAGTGGGGATACTGTGTTTTTGGCATTTGAAGTGGTTCTGACCTCATCGTCCGTGCTGTGTCATTGAGAGATGTCGTGGCGGGCGGGCGGGCAGGGGGGCGGGGTCAGGACGGAATTTCGGAGCAGCGCTGACCTTCCCTGTGCTTTCAGGAGCGCAGTTCAGACGGGGCTGAGTGTGCCGATACAGGCCTGTGGAAAGGATGGACCCCTGGAAGGCCTGTCAATGGGGTCCTCAACAGGTACAGCTGTGTGTGCGTGCGTGCGTGTGTGTGAGAGTTGCGTGTGTGTGTCTGATTTGCTGTGGTTAGCTGTTGGTGCTTATTGCCATGCCTGGAGGGTGTGTTGGTCACACAAAAGGACTTGTTTGTTTCCTTTAACCTGTGATTTAGCATTTAATGAACTGAATTTAAGACAGATGGTGTGTACGAGGGGCCAGCGGTGTGAAATCCTGCTTCAGAATGTAAAAGGATCACCTGGATTTGCTAATTAGCACAATTCTTCAGCCAGGAGGTTTAACTAATTAGTGAAATCAGCTGGCTGAGTTCATGGGTGGAAGAAATACACGGCAGGACTTTTACTTTCTGACCCCTGGACTTTCCACCGCTGATGAGGGCATATTTGTGTGCGTGTGACTATCTTTACGCCATTCTGGAAGTCCATTGTCAGTGACCTTTGTTTCGTAGAATCATACTGTGCTTAAAGGCAGGTTATTGTAAGTGTAATTAAGCCCTGCACTATGGAAGAAGAGCCTGCAGTAATGCAGGGTGTGGATTCATACACAATGTGCCGTCTGACCTGCTCTCTGCCCCTGTACCTCTTCAGCCTGCTCCCCGGCATGCCCGTCTCTGCCTCTCCAGAGAGCTCCGACACGGAGGAGCAGCTCGGCAAGAGGCAGCGGCCCCCGCTCCTCCTCCCCCTGCTCCTCCTCCTCTTCCTCAGCCCAGGACGGCTCCTGCATAGCGGCCCGCACGCGTCCCATCCTCAGCTGCAAGAAACGGCGACTCGTCAGGCCCAACGCCGTCGCCAACCTCAACCGCAAGGTGAGTGAGTGAGTGAGTGAGTGAGTGAGTGAGTGAGTGAGTGAGCGAGCGAGCGAGCGCTGCGAGCGAGGCGAGCGAGCGAGCGAGTGAGTGAGTGTGAGAGTGAGAGTGTGAAACTGTCTGTGTTTACTGCATGACCGTGCATACATGCGCATACGCTCACCCTCTTCCCTCTCCCCCAGGCCCAGAGGCCCCCCGCACCCCGCTGCAGCTGTGACGTTAACCCCTCGTGCCTGACGTGCGGCGGCCGCACCGCTCTCACCGGGGACCTGCAGTATGAGCGCCCCCTACGGGACCGGATGTCTCAGGTCGACCCCTGCGTTCACCCCATCCTCTCCTTCGACGACGGTAAACCCCCCCGCTCTTTCCTCGCCGTGGTTAACGCACTTCCACTTTTGTTGGTTTTTATTCAAATGTTTACGCCGGGAATTTGCTTTGCGTGTTCCTTTGGGTTGCCGGGCCCTAGATGACGTGGCGCGATTGTATTTGTTCATGTTTTGAAAATAAACCGGCCGTGATGTATGCAAATGAGTGTCTGACATAAACACTGGAGGGGGTGGGAGGGTTTGGACAGTATGGCCTCTCCGACACCATCTGGTGGACAGAGAGGGAAGTGCAGTTTGACGTGAGGGGGCCAACATTCCACAGTGGCCCGACACTCAATGCGGGTTGCCACTGACTCCATATTGGGCGGAGCTACAACAAGCTGTCAGTCACTGACTTGTTTGAACCAATCAGTTTGTTTCTCCATAGCGAAACGCAGCGATTTGTATCAGTTAGCATATGGTACTGTCGCTCTTCTCATTGAGGTTTTCTGGAAGGCTTTTGTCACTGTGAATGGTGGTGAATTATTCTGAGGTAAATGCTGCCGGACTGTTGGTCACTAGACTCTGGGTCTGGTGGAGTACTGTAGTCTGACGGCGTTTCCCCTCCTCCAGATGTGTCCATGCTGCTGCACCTCCAGGGGGCGCTAAAGACCCACTGGCAGAACAGACCGCTGGAGAAGTTGAAGCCCCTGAAGAAGCTCTCGCTGAAACACAAGCTCTCCGGCCGTAACCTGGACCCTTCGTCCTCCTGCTCCTCTTCATCCAAAGACAAACACAAGCTGGCCAACTCGCTCATCGCCGCCGTCAGTGAGTGTTCCGTCGCGAGACCCCGGAGTTTCCTTTTAAGCAGGGGGTGGGAGAAGTGTCATTTTGAGATGTATTTATTCATTAGCAGGATGAGCCACTTGTGATGTCATCTCTTTTTTGAGTGGGCCCTAAATAATGATGGAATATATTTTTGGGATCTTGAATCGCGACTCTGTCCCTTTGTGGGGTTGGTATCCTCCCGTTCATCACGCCTGCTCCACCCCTCTCTCCCCGCCCCGCCCCCCTCTCTCCCCGCAGGGCTCTCTCACCATAAGATGCATCAGGACCGGCTGCAGCACCGGCAGCAGCTGGACGGGCTCCTGAGCGCCTCCAAGCTCCGCAAGGAGCGCAACCTCGGCCTCACGCACGGGCCCTACGACAGGGCCCACAGCCGCAAGAGGCCCCGCGACCACTCTCTGGACAGGACGGACCGTGAGTTCCGCCGAGCGGGCCGATCGACCGTAAACCCTGTGCCGTCGTGCAGAGAATGTGGAAGACCCATATACTGTCTGGGCGATTAGCATCTTATCTAGAGGGACATATTAATGCCACTGACAGGACTAGGACAGAGCAGAAACGGTTTTAAGTCACGGACAGATCTGGCCCAATTAGGAGTGCCTGAACAACTGCTGAACCAATTGAACAAGAACATTATTAGAAACGTTATTAGAAAAAACGGGATTAAACTAAAGAGATTATTATGGGAAATATGTAAAGGATTAAGTAACCATCAAGGGCAATCTGATTCGTGGCAGTTTTTTTTTAAAAATGGGTATTTTGAAATTCAAAAGGTTTTAAATGGGATGTTTTGTGGCCTTGCTGACAGACAGGTCAGACAGCCGCTATTTTTAGTCGCTTAGTTTAGGCTGACCACCGTTCCTCTCTCCTCTGACCACAGCTTGCTCTAAGCTGTTCCCGGACACCTGCAGCCCCTGTTCGTCAACCAGCCTGCACACGCCCACCCACAGTCCCCTGATGAGGCAGCTGTCGACCTCATCGGAGAGCTCCGCCCCCTTCGCCTTCAACAGCCAAAGCGCCATCATCACCCCGGTAAGTGGTCCAGCGTCAGTCCCCACAAGCCCCGCCCTCTCCCTGCCGAGCCCTGAATTTGGCGTTTTCGCTGTGTTTGTGTTTTGTGTGCAGTCTTCGCTCTTTTCTTAGGTGATTGTACTCACTGCTGAAACAGGACATAAATGTGTTTGTGTCCCTACAAAAATGCTAAATCACGGATTCAAATAAATTTAAATCAAATAAATTTATTACTAATATGTGAACATTATTATGTGGCTTTGGAGCAACATGCAAACAAGCTTGTGAGATCTTGAGGAGTGGACAGACGTGTGAGTGATATTGTGAGGAGCAGAGAGACGAGTGTGTGATATTGTGAGGAGCGGAGAGACGTGTGTGTGTGTGTGTGTGTGTGTGTGTGTGTGTGTGTGTGTGTGTGTGTGTGAGTGTGAGTGTGTGTGTGTGTGTGTGTGTGTGTGTGTGTGTGAGAGATATTGTGAGGAGCGGAGAGACGTGTGTGTGTGTGTGTGTGTGAGTGAGAGATATTGTGAGGAGCGGAGAGACGTGTGTGTGTGTGTGTGTGTGTGTGTGTGTGTGTGTGTGTGTGTGTGTGTGTGAGAGATATTGTGAGGAGCGGAGAGACGTGTGTGTGTGTGTGTGTGTGAGTGAGAGATATTGTGAGGAGCGGAGAGACGTGTGTGTGTGTGTGTGTGTGTGTGTGTGTGTGTGTGTGTGTGTGTGTGTGTGTGTGTGTGTGTGTGTGTGTGAGAGAGATATTGTGAGGAGCAGAGACGTGTGTGTGTGTGTGTGAGTGAGATGTTGTGAGGAGCAGAGACGTGTGTGTGTGTGTGTGTGTGTGAGATATTGTGAGGAGCAGAGACGTGTGTGTGTGTGTGTGTGTGAGAGAGATATTGTGAGGAGCAGAGACGTGTGTGTGTGTGTGTGAGATGTTGTGAGGAGCAGAGACGTGTGTGTGTGTGTGTGTGTGTGTGTGTGTGTGTGTGTGTGTGTGTGTGTGTGTGTGTGTGTGTGTGTGTGTGTGTGTGTGTGTGTGAGATATTGTGAGGAGCAGACGTGTGTTATATTGAGGAGTGGAGAGACTCGCAGCATCAGTGAGCACATGAGCAGTAACAGCCCCCCCCCCCTCCCCCCCCCCCCCTCCTCAGCCTATTCGCCGGCGGAGAGGAGAGAGCTCCTTCGACATCAACAACATCGTCATCCCCATGTCCGTCGCAGCCACCACACGCGTGGAGAAACTGCAGTACAAAGAGATCCTCACGCCCAGGTATCCCCAAAACATCTCAACGCCCGTTTACACTCCCAGTCAAGCCCAAAATATAACCAAGTATACCAGTCAGTCTGCTTTATACTGGGCCCCACCACCTCCCACTAGCAGCACACTTTCTCAGAGCGTGTCACACACACACACACACACACACACACACACACACACACACACACTGATTGTGACTTCACAGTAGCGGTAGTCGAGTTAAGTGAGTCAAAATCATGCAAGTTGCAATATAAATACAGTCCGCTATCCATGGTCATCGTCACTGATTAGTAGTTAGTTGCGCTCTATTCTGTTTAATGGGTGTTGACATGAGGATCATTGTGTTCCGCTGAAATATCCTGTTACATTTAATGGCGTTAATGGGTCCAATTAGTTAAAATGGGAGGAGTTTGAGGAACTGCAGCGCATGCAGGTACAACCTGAACCTAAACGACAGTTCGAGGAGCTGAGCCAAATGGAAAGCGGCTTAGATTAGATGGAGCAGACTAGAAGCCCGTTAAGTGAGGTTTGGCCAAACGACAGCTGGTGAGAATGAGAGTTGGATGGCGGAGAGAAACGCGCTTGGCGCTCTGAAGTTTTTACTGGTAAATGGAAACATGCCCCAGAGAGGGGAACATGGCTCCCAACGCACAGCCGTTTGTGCATTTCCCTGATTTACCAAATGCAGGTTAAACCAGCCGTGTGTGGCTCTGGCCCCCTGCTGGACCTGCTGTGTAATTGCAGTGTGGCTCTGGCCCCCTGGTGGACCTGCTGTGTAATTGCAGTGTGGCTCTGGCCCCCTGGTGGACCTGCTGTGTAATTGCAGTGTGGCTCTGGCCCCCTGGTGGACCTGCTGTGTAATTGCAGTGTGGCTCTGGCCCCCTGGTGGACCTGCTGTGTAATTGCAGTGTGGCTTCGGCCTCCTGGTGGAACTACTGTGCAATTGCAGTGCCGTCTCTCTTCCTGATTCAGTGAAATTAACACCCGCCACCAGCCAAATGCTGGTAAAATTTTGATTGTGGCTTACACGATTTTGTACTCTAGCAAAAAAAAAAAACAACAAAAAAAAAGTAAATTCCATGCCCTGGTTTGAACATATCAGTGTTCAGCGGCTCTACCGAGCGTCCTATACGGGCTTGTGTATGAACCTGAGTTTGTCTGCTGTAAGCGGCAGATTTGTGACCCTCGTCTCTTGTGGTTTGCCCTTCAGTTGGCGGGAGGTGGACGTTTGCGCACAGCCGATTGCTGACGAGGACGACGGTGTGGAGGTAAGACCCTGTGTAAATAATCAACTCTGTTATGGGTTTGGTGTGTCGTGTGTTTCACAGGCTCCCTGCTTATGGTGACAATGCTGACTGATCCGTATGCCTGTGTGCTGATTGGCCTTTCAGTGTGCTGATTGGCCTGCCCTGTGTGTTGATTGGCCTCCTATGTGTGCTGATTGGCCAGTGTGCTCATTGGTCTGTGCTGATTGGCTTGTTCTTCTCAGGTTGAGGATCTGTCGGACGTGGCGTTCTCCCAGCTGCACCAGCTGTGTGAGGAGCAGGAGCGTTCCCGCTGGAGCTGGACCGCCAGCGCCATGGCCAAGAGGCGGGGCAGCCGGTAAGTACAGTACTGTAACTGGGGCAGCCGGTAAGTACAGTACTGTAACTGGGGGAGCCGGTAAGTACAGTACTGTAACTGGGGCAGCCGGTAAGTACAGTACTGTAACTGGGGCAGCCGGTAAGTACAGTACTGTAACTGGGGCAGCCGGTAAGTACAGTACTGTTACTGGGGCAGCCGGTAAGTACAGTACTGTAACTGGGGTAGCCGGTAAGTACAGTACTGTAACTGGGGCAGCCGGTAAGTACAGTACTGTAACTGGGGCAGCCGGTAAGGACAGTTTACTGGGCAATGAGAGTAACCTTAGTCTTCTGGTTGTTTACATTGTGTTCCAGTGCAATTAACGGTCCCGTCCTTCACATTAAAACTCAATTACGTTGCACATCTTCAAAGGCATAATGAGCCTTGCACCGATTTGGTGAGCTGTTAACAAGGCCGAGTTGTGTGGGGTATAGTTCCACGGTCTGTTCCCCAGGGTTATCCGCTGTGGCTGTCATTCAGGAAAAGGCTCTGTCCCCAGTTTAACCCTCCTGTATGCACACCCCCAGGTCGTATAAGTCTGTGGACGGCCGTAGCACCCCCTTGCTGGGCGGAACCAACCCCTCCACGCCACAGCCCTCGTCCCCCGACATGGCGCACTTCCACACGCTGCAGGATTACGGTCCCATGGCCTCGCCATGCAGCCCCGCCAGCCCTGACCTGCCCCTCCCCCACCGCCTGCAGGCCAACGACGACACGCGCTGCTCCACCCCCGACTTCAGCTACGAGGAGCTGGTATGCTCTTATACACACGCACACGCATGCACACACACACGCGCTGCTCCACCCCTGACTTCAGCTATGAGGAGCTGGTATGCTCTTATACACACGCACACGCATGCACACACACACACGCTGCTCCACCCCTGACTTCAGCTACGAGGAGCTGGTATGCTCTTATACACACGCACACACACACGCGCTGCTCCACCCCCGACTTCAGCTACGAGGAGCTGGTATGCTCTTATACACACGCACACACACACACGCTGCTCCACCCCTGACTTCAGCTATGAGGAGCTGGTATGCTCTTATATACACACACACACACACACACATACTGTGCTCCTTGCCTGCAGTTATTGACCCTTAATTAAGGCTCGCTGACTGAAGGCCTGAGGTTTTGTAGACGTGGTTCACTCTGTGGGGACAGTAGGTGAGGTGAACTGGCCTATTGGGACACACACACACACACACACACACACACACACACACACACACACACACACACACACACACACACTCAGGTGCTCACACCCCTCTCCCTCTCTCTCTCCCTACGGATTCCCCAGCCTGTGCAGCCGTGGGAGTGCCGGACCTTCCCCCTGGAGTCCGACCCGGCAACGGAGCCCGACGACCTGGACAGCCCGGCGACTGAGCGGCCGGGACGAGCTCCCCGCCGCCCGTCCGTCAGCAAGCCCGAGACCGGCCCCCCCTCTCCCGATCCCGCCCCCGGCCCCTCCCCTGAGCAGAAGGCCTCCCCAGTGCTCCACAGACCGGCCCAGCGGTGAACCACGCGGAAGGACACTTTTCACCACATTAAAAAAAACATAAAAACTACAAAAAACTGCGAAAAAAAACTACAAAAATAAAATTTAAAAAAAAATAATAATAAAAAAAAGGATTCCTGTTGTTTGATATTCAAACATCAGTATGTTTTTTCACGGTTTTTAGTGAACATACCGAAATATAGAAACCTGTTTTTAACTTGTTTTTTTGTCACAAGAAAACAAACCTAAAAAAATGGAAAAATGTATAATAATAAAAACTTTAAAAAAAACAATACAAAAAAAGATTAGATTGAAGGCTAAACAATGACCATGGGACTCAGTGTCTTTGTTATGTTAGAAGTACACTTATAGCGGACTCTACTAGGGTTTGGCTTACTGGCTGGGACAGGGCTTTTTACTGATTAGCTGTGTGTTTGACCCCATGTAACCTTAAAGTGGAGTGACAAAGTGCAAAACCAAAAAAAAAAAAAACATCCCCTTTACTTTCTGTCAAGTACATGTGGTGTTGTTTCCTTTTAAGAGAACCTGTTGTAGAGGGAGGAAGTCATCAGGCAAAACTCGGAGTACTTCCTGTTTGGGGTTTGGACTCGGGCAAGGACTGTGAAGTAAGAGCTCCTCTTCCTGTCTGAAAGCCCTCCCATTGGCTGGATTTAGCCAAAGGAAAGTGCAGCGTATTTAGTTTTCCCCTTTTCAGACCATCAGTCCCCCAGATAATGCATCACACCCCCCCCCTTGTTTTCAAAGGAAGTCATTGTGTTTAGCCCCTGGTGGAACATGGAGGTGTTCGTTCGTTAGTGGGAGAATGGAAGAGGGTGTGATTGGGAAGACTGGGGATAGAGGGCGCTAGAGAGCACTAATCATGCAGGAAATGCCAGAGCATGCAAAAAAACATGCCTGTGCAAATGCGTTCATGTGGTCAACGACACTGACTGGTCCCCCCCCTGGGACAACATTATACTATTCCCGGGGGTGACAATAAGATTTATCAAGATCATATTTAACCCCCCATGGAAAAGGCAAAAAGTGCCTCACTAAGCAACATGTACCCGATAGTTATCGAACTGAACGTTACAGCAATAACTGCACGCTCGGGCTGATTACAGTTTAGAGTGACTTTAAAGCACTATGGAGTCATTGTTGCCAAAACCGTGACAGAAACCGTGACCCCCCCCCCTGCACTTAACTGTCTCCATAGACACCATTCCAGAATAGGAAAGGCCAGTGTGACGAGTCGAGCTTTGGCCCGGTGGGGTCGCGTTTGTGTCTGTGAGGTCATTCATCCCAAGTGGGAGCTTTTCCAGCGATTCGAGTTGGATTTGATAACGGACAGGAAAAAGATAAATTGTTCTCTTCGAATGGAGGGCAACCCTCCATGTGCTGCACTTCTGTTGTTCTGAATGACACCCAGGCATCAGGTTTGAGTTCTAAGGGAAATTTTCCTTCATTCACTCGTGAGTGTTCGACTCCAGCTTCAGTGGTGGTTGTTTTTTTGGTTTTGTTTTTTTTTTGCTGTTCAATGTGATCGCCCTGATTACTTAGCAGCACAGTTCGTCCGCTTGTGTCACCCTTGCGTTGTGTCGATGTCACAGATGAGCAGGAATTGTTCAGAATTGAAGCACTATTTCCATCTTCAGTGGGGAAATTGCTATGCAATCCAGATTTTGCTAAATATATAAACATGTAAGTCAATGGCTAATATTTACACCTCACTTGTGATTTTCATTCAATCCTGTATCACTGTATTTTTATTTTATTTTTTTTATAATTATTTTTTTTGTTTGTAGGGACAGACAGGCTTCGATGTACCCCCTCTATTTTGATTGTTGCTACAGTTACAGCGGAATCAGATTGAATATTTGTTTTGTAAATAGCATCATTAAAACCATGTTAAAAACAAGCTCTGGGGTTACTACCTTTTTCTTTTCTTTTTTTCCCTGTCAAATAATTTTGGTGTTTGAAAGAATATCGCTCCACTGTGAACGGAAGCAAAACCCAAAACCCTGAAGAGGAAAAAGGGTGCTTTCGTCCTTTTCCACGGCGAACCCTCAGTGAAGCTCGACTGCTGGTCAGTTTACTCCCTTCCCAGAGCAGTGATTGTGTAATACAGCCGCCATGGCAACCGTGGGCGGGAAAGAACCCATCATGTTTTTTTTATCATTTTACTCCCGGTCTGTGCATCCATGGTTACCATGGACACGGCCATATTGGGAATAATTCGCTTGTATGCTGATTGATTTGAAAGCAAGTCACAGTCCCACCTGCTACTTGAACTACATTAAACATAACCCAGCTTAAACATTAATACCAGAGGGGAGGGGGGAGGGGGGAGGGGGGGGGGGGGTGGTGTGGTTAAGTTAGCAAAGTTAATAAAAAAATAAAATTAAAGTCCCTTTAATTTTCAGGTTTTCCCAGCAGGACCCAGGGGTGTGTCAAGGTGTCATGTCGAGTTCTGTTTCTGATCCAGCCTCTGTCTGCTGCTGTCCTTAACATTGGGGGGGAGGGGTTTAGGGGCTCAATGGGCGTGGCTTGTCCCCTCAATGGGCGTGGCCTGCCGCTACACATTCTCGCTCATTAGCGGACCTCTTGCTTATGAATTGCGGGACCGCTAGGCGTATGCCATAAATTGTACAGGGTTTTGATTAGTGTGGATAAGCTGGTGTTGTATTGTGGGGGTTATTTTCATACGATATAATATCCAATGTGGTGAAAGGGAGTGGGAGAAAGTGTGGTACATCCTTTAGCATGTATTAGTTTGTACAAAAAAAAAAAAAAAAAAAGTATATTTTGTAAATACCTTGTTTGATTCTTAACTGTAATTGATGTTCAGGCTTTAGCTGCCCTGGTTGTATAGGGAGAAGATGCGCATACAAAATATTTAACTTTTCTTTATGCAGAGGCAAAAATGTTTATGAATGATGGGCAGGTCTTAGAGGAAAGCAACATTGATGCTTCTCAAAAATTAAAAAATGAATTATATTGTAATAAATCTGATCTCCTGTTTTTATGTCCACTGCTTTCAAACGATACCCTCCTTTTGAAAAGCGCAGTTTATAATATTAAACGAACCTGGTTCATGTATTTCAGAAACAATAATACAATTTACATTTTTATTTTTTGTGTAACTTGACCTATGTGACTCTTGTGTACAATACACATTGAGGGAAATTTCAGTAGGATTGGATTTAATCTGAACACTTCACACCTGTAAAGGTAATGCTTGTACAGAAACATTTATTCTTTTGGATCAAATAACAGTACATCATCTGTCTCACTGTTGAACAGTACTGTGCATTTTCCAGTGGAAGAAAGAGCCAGGCACAGCCAATCCGTGTAATACCGACTTTATTTTGCAAATACACGTTTACAGCAACGAGTATTGGTGTAAACCCAGTTATTAATAAAACGCACAGTTACAATATGGACAATCACAATTGCCAAGCTAGAATGTAGAATTGCAACTAAAGAAACTGGAACGAGAAAAAGTCAATGGGATCAAAACTACTGCACCTTTCCTAAAACTTAGAGAGGTGAAACAAAAATGGACAGCACTGAGAGAAGCTTGAGCTCAATCTTACCATACCAACATTTTTATTTTATTTTTTACTGGAACCTTCAGTTACCCTGTCTTTGAACATACAGCTTTTTTTTGACACAACCTCTCTACCCTGCTGATCCAGTAATGTACAGACTGCAAAACGGCACGGTTGAAAAATTGAAAAGGGGTAAAGAACATGCTAAGTGTGCGGAGCATGCTAGAGCTTCACTCAATCAAATGTACCATCGGCGCCATTTTAACAAGTGCTGAACGTCCGTTAGCACAGTTTGGGCTGCTTAAGGGTGTAGCCGCCATTTTTGTTTAGCTCCTATCAGCTGCTACCTACACGGATATCCTAATATAGTTGTGAATACAGGACAAACCAGGAGAGGGCAAACAGGAAGTAGCAAATGCTATGATTTCTTATTGGCATGCAGCTAACATTTCTAGCGCGAGCTGAGTCTTTGCTACAAGAGCAGGGATTTCTTCCAGAATGTTCTCTCGTCATATTGGAAAGAATAGCCTCAGAAAGCCTTTGGGTTTGCTTACAAAACTGGTTTTTAAAGTCCTCAACCTTGACTTCAGTCAAATCTGAACCCAGTGTTGTGTGGTCCTTGACATAGCAGGTGAAATCCAATCTCATCTAATGGTATTGCAGGAGAAGAGATGGAGGTTAAGCAATGCACGGGAGTGAGAATCCAGTCCTGGAGGGCTGCAGTGTCTTCTGGGTTTTGGAGTTTCAACACCAGTGACTTGTTTTAGCGGTTGATTGCTTAAAGTATCTGCACACCTTGTTCTCAAGGTCTTAATTGGCTGCTAATTTTAACGTTCACTGCGGCCCTCCGGGACTTCAGTCTGACACCCCTAATTTAATGTACCACTGCACATTTGGCCAGGGTGTGCAAAAGGTCAAAGGTCAATTGTGACTAGGGTTCAGATCTGCTGATCAAGCTGAAGGCACACTGCATTTCTGAAAGTATCAGACATCACTGAAAAAGCGTAATCACTCTGCACACAAGTTTGGCAATGACACAGTAATCCACCACTTACTCATTTTACATGTACACGCCTGAACGGTTCCAGTGTTCCATGTAACGCACAACAAACTTAATTTTCAAATATAATACAGTTTAACACGCTTGCCTTATGTTCGCGTTAGAAAGGAGAAAAGGTAGTTAGTTTGTCATCTCAGGACGACTCAGCAATTTGAAAACAGTTCTGTGTGTACACCAATTGCTTTGTAAAAAAAATAAAAGGAATTTACAGAAGATTATTCAGATGAAACTAAAAAATAAAAAAGGAAAATTGCCAGCAGGCACAATTAAAATCAACTTTTAATATCAGTGTTACATCACACATCCACAGAATACTATGGGGGGAGGGGGGCGCAGAACACAAGCTTTTAAGGATTTTAAGCACATCTTTCAGGATTATTTTTTTTAGAAGAAATCTCCACTTTGTTGTTATGCGATATCCTAATGTGTGTGTGTGTGGGGGGGGGGGGGGGGACAGGGAAGGGTATAACTACTGGAAATAGCCTTGATTGCATCAGCTTCTCAGTATTGCTTTCATCATCTTGACATCCAACAACCCGCAAAATTCAACTTCCTTATTCATATTTAACACTTTGCTTTGTCAGTTCTGTCCTCTTGTACAGATACTGTATCATGGCATATTTTTTGTTTTATAAATCCAGAATTTTGTTCCTCTGTCGTTTCCCACGACACTTTCCCTCGTTATGTTTTTATTATTTTTTGGGGGGAAATTAAGCCTTTTGGAAGCTATTTAATCATAAGTTAAAAGAACACATTCTCTAAGCTTACTTTTTATGTTTCTCGAGAAAAGCCACTGCATTTGATTTTTTTAAAATGGCATGTTAAAAGTTAAGTGAACATTTCAAAGGATCTAATTGTAATCTAATGTAATCTTTTGGTGGAAGACCAGTTCATAAAAAGTGATGCTGCAACCCCCTCTCCCTTCCTCACTGCAAAAACACAACTGGGTTAAAACGTCTGGGATTCATAACCGGAATGACGTTCTCCTCATAGCCACATCCTCAACAGGAAAAGCCACATTTTCCTTTTCAAACGCTTTTAACGAAAATATTCACCTTCTCCCCACAGCACTCTTCCCTCACCCCTGATGCTTCCCTGTTTACCTTTGATAATAATTCATTCCAAACCTCAAAATGCAAAAGTAAACACTGATTCTTCTGAAGATGAATAACTTGAGTGATGTGAAACGCTGTTCTTGTGTACTGACATTTCCAACCTGGAAATCCAGTCAGTCCAGCAGCTGACTCTTGAAACCGAATGATGGACACAAAGTTAATCAGGCAGAAAAATGTGCACAAGTTAGTTTGACAAGCTGTCAATGTGAACAAAGGGTGCGGATCATGGATGGGTTTGCAAGCCTTGACTAAAAGCATAGACATAATAAATCTTACACAAATTCCCTTTTTACTGCTGGCCTGTCAACATTTTCAAAGACCAATTTTTAGAAGGGAACCAGTGGCTTGCAATACCTCTTTTTGGACGCATTTACATACACAAGTACAACATTCTGTGTTCCTAATTTGGAAGTTGTTTCAATAAAAATAAAAAAAACACTTTCTGGGTTGCCTCTTTGTTAATTTCATTCAATTTATCTTTAAAAAAGAAAAAGAAAAAAGCAAATCTGTCTGTCAGTAAGATGACAGAATGATATGTAAGGGTGCGGTGAGAGCATTGTGGGCCTGTGCTCAAAGGCCAGGGAAGGTCATGCTACAGTTCAGTACAATGTGGCTCTGTTTTAACGGACTGGAGAAAGGAACCCTTGTGTTGCTAATTAAAATTAAAATAAAAAAGGCTCTGTTTACATTTATGCCTAAAACACTGAATTAAGAAGCATTTAAATACATTTTTGTGGATTTCTAGAAAGCACATTTTGCGCCTCTCATAAACCAAAAGCCTTCAAATTAAACTGCCGTGGGTAATTTGGCACATTTTTGGCACCAAATTTCACATTAATGGGACTGTTGTTGAGGCTAATGGAAGCTAAGACTGAGAGGACAGCTGCTGAAGGAATGCGGACTTAATTCAGCAGGCATGTGCATGGCACTGCATTCAAGGACCAGTTCTTAGGCTGAATAATACTGAATAATAAATTAGTCTTTAATTTAAGAAAGAAGTTGGGTACCTCAACTAGTCAGTCATTGAAATGTAGGCTACAGTGATGTATCAGTGTCAGCGGCAATACATTTATCTCATTGCACGTATGCATGATTTTCCTTGTGATTTTTCGAATTATATTTCCCCATTGACTGGAATACAGATTGTTCCATTACTTTGTGCTCTACTTTGAACAGCACATTTAATATTATACTAATTAATTGCTGAGTTTAATAATTCCCACAGTGGGTAACTTACTAACTACAGTGCATCTTAGATATGGTCTTATTCTCTGATAACTCTCTTAGCACTGGGACAAAATGGCTGTCAAGAGTCCTTTAATTCTGCAAGAAATAAACAGCCTGATATGGGGCACATGTTCCATCCTGTCTTAAAAAGAAATACAACCGATACATATAATCACTGCACTGTGCAATTTTTAACGCAGTTCTAATTCGCATAACCCGGAAATTGATCCTAAAAAAACCACGTCAAAGAAGGACTGCGCAGATAACCCTCAATTAGATCTGGAAGGGAAAAGGGAGTAGCCTAACGGAGGTGTTTTGTTTTGTCAGATTTTTTTTTCTTTTCTTTTTTGTATTGTTTTGTTGTTCCCTAGAGGCGAGAATCTTGTGAGCAACAGGAAATCACAGGCCCTGCTGGGCGAGAGAGGCGGAGACCTGATCGGCCAGCGTGGACAGCTGTGGCGAATCCGTCATGTTGATGCTGCCGGAGGAGGACACGTTGCTGAGGCGACGGGGCGAACCGCCGTCCGGGGACTTGCAGACGATCTCCGCTCCGTGGTCGGTGCGAGCCTTGGCCTGCTCGCGGAAGTTGAGCTTATGCGACTCGATCTGCGGACGAGGGGGAGAGCGAACGCGTTACCGAGAAGGGTCAAACGAACGCGGGGAAAATGCACCTGCACGCTGAAGTTCCCCAGTTTGGTTTGTCTCCGTTACCCGTGTGGAAATCCTTTGTGCTGAGCTGACTTCTCGCCAAAATTCGCTAGTCCAAGACCGCGACTCACTCGTTATACAGTCAGTTTGATAGTTTTCAACTGTATTTATTTCTTGAATTGCTTGTAATGGTTCACTTTGTTTTGTGACACGCCTTATTTACCCTGTCTGTTTTGTTTTCCTTCTGAAATTGCTGCTGTCTTGGACCTGGGGGGTGTACTACGAAGCAGGATTACTTAGTTAGCTGGATAACTGCACTGAGTAAAACCAGGAACAGCTCATTTTACTTCAGTCCGTGATCCAGATGTGGGAGGGTTCCGGGTTTTACTCAGCACAGTTATCCAGCTAACAAAGTAATCCTGCTTCGTAGTAAACCCCTCTGTAGCTATCACAAAGCAGGATTAGCCTGAGTTAGCTGGATAACTGCACTGAGTAAAAGGTTCCTTCCCTCAGTGACTACTAGAAGGCAGCTGCCACCTCCAAATGCATCCCATTCTGAAACAGACACACCTTGTGCACAAGGGCAATCCTTCTAAGAATTAGCGAACTACAAGCGAAATACCTAACTACTGTTTGTAGCCTTGGAGGCAGCAGCTGCCTTTCATTAGTCACTGAAGGAAGGAAAGTAGCTTACAGTGGGCGAGTAAAACCCGGAACAGCTCTCTCTACTTCAGTCCATGTTCCAAATTTGGGCAGGTTCTAGGTTTTACTCAGTGCAGTGATCCTGCTAGCTCAGTAATTCTGCTTTGTGAGTCTGCAGTCTATGTTTGTGATACAAGCCCAGCCCCCCGGGTCTCTCTCTTATATCTCAGTGGGTTAATCTGGTCAAAAACATTTTCACTTTCAGTCGACATGGTTTATTGTCATAATTATAGCTTGAAACAGCTGTGGGCATGTCGGCTGTGGTAGTCTTTCAGTCATCACTATGTATGTTGGATGTTGTTTTGCTTGTGTGCTTTGGAAATTTAAAAAGTTTATGTAGCGTGTGAGGTACAAAATGATGTTTATTCAAGCCTCATTGATTCGAGTGTAATGCTGTTAGTTGAGGTATTTGTGCTACAGCCCTATAATAAGTAATGTGTTCAAATAAAATGACACAAATCTCAGTACATCAAAAATGCATCCCTTAAATTTTCGAATGCGATATATTAGTAGATTCATTATTTTAATAAGGCTCTTCAATCAACAAACGCCTCCGTTGCTAATTTTAATTAACATAATGAATAATGTCTTCGGAAGACCCAATATCACTTTATTGCTTTGCACTGCAAGGTTCAGCTCCGCATATGTCAGTGGGCTGTGGATTACGGTTTCATTAAACAAATGTTATTTCGTCTCAAGTGACAGTCATGCCGTAGATAAAGTCATTAAAGTGCGATATGAGTTTTTCCAGTTTTCCATATGCACACACATGTAGTGTGGGATGTGCTGTGCTGTTGTGTGTGTGTGTGTGTGTGTGTGTGTTTGCGCACGCGCGCAATACATTTTTTTCTGTACAAAGTTCTGGCCACAGCTTTGACGATTGTTCAATTTGTAAAATGGAGTTACTGATGGATGAACAATCACTTTCATCTCATTTCTAAGTTGAGGACAAATGTTGATTAAGGCCTGTCCGTTGCTAGGGAAACCAGGACTTGGATAGGTAGGATAGGAGCAGGCGCCATATGAGCGAGGCGGGGGAGGCCAGGTGAATTGTGGGTACTTACGGGAGACCTCAAGATTTATGAGGGGGGGCTCCTCGGGTATGACGGGATGAAAAAGGGGGGTTTGAGGTGACTGTGGCGAGCTCTCTGTGTGCGCCGGGCCGAGACCGTCGCCGTTTAGGGCGGGGTCTGCCACGCCCGCCTCTGCTTCTTTCCCCTTCTCTTTCTATGGATGAACGCCCGGCGCGGTGTGAATGGAAAAACATGCACCGTCATTAAACAAGCAAACAAAAACGAACAAAAATAAACATACAAACTGAATGGAATGAAATGGCCTCAACCAGAGCGCACAGATTATATAATAATAATCTGCACACAAAATAATAAATCAATGAAGCTCACAGAAAATTATAAATCAATGAAGCTCACAGAAAATTATAAATCAATGAAATTTACAGAAAATTATAAATCAATGAAATTTACAGAAAATGATAAATCAATGAAATTTACAGAAAATTATAAATCAATGAAATTTACAGAATAATAAATCAATTAAATTCACACAAAATAACAAATCAATGAAGCTCACACAAAAGGGATAGAAGCTGGAATCTGAAAGGTCAAAATTTTCGGCAAGGGGGGCCGATGCGCAGAGTTAAAAATTAACCACGTTCTCGCGTGCTCCCCACCTGTAAGCCCCAATTGTGGGACCCCCAAGACTGCTCATTGGGGCTTAGTGATGGGGGAAACCCAGGAGGACAGTGGACATTAAAATGGAAGTGGGAGGGAGGGAGGGAGGGAGGGACAAACAAACAGGAAATGCACCAGGCAGCCAATAAGAGAAGGAGAAGGAAGGCAGGAAGTACAGCAGCCACTGTCACAACTGCCCAAGGGGGGGGTAGTTCCTTTCTTGTCTTTCAGCGCTAGTTTTTTGAAGGGGCATCCCTAAAATTTAGCGCCGTGGGCCTACACTCCTGCCGTACATGGCCACACTTGGGATAGGGACTGATTCAAGGAGATATTTTGAGCCTGGATATGAGAGAAAGTTAAATTTGTTGTGATACAGTAATGTACCTAAAAGTACAAAGTAGAGACTGTTCAACGTTCATAATGCGCCTTGTGAAGATTGTCTTGTATTATTAACCTGTATGACTGTCTTTTGTGTTTCACTGGCAAAGCTACATTTGAGTAAAACATTAGCTGCCCTAACGTGATTGTGAAGTTTTCCAACCAAGCGGAGGTTCTCCAAGACGCCAGTTTTGGCAGAAGGAAAGCAGAATAAGCAGGCATTAGAGAGGAGATTATCTAAACGCATCGTTCGGAATGTTTGCCGTTTAAATTTGAAACCTAGGAGCAAACGGACTGGCCTGTATTCCATCCAACTCTTGTTCTTAAAGGTGCGCAATGCAGGATTTCTAGCCTTGCTGTGGTCCTGCGTTTACAACAAGCCTCCTCCTCCGTCCTCAACCCCCGCCCACTCAAGGTCCCCGACTTCGGCCATCTAGCTACCTAACGTAGCTAGCTGGATAGCTAGCGGAAACATTACTTACAGGTCAGACAGAAAACTTGCCAACTCAGCATAGCCTTTCATCCCCTTGCTAAACTTCAGTTGTCGCAATCGAAGGGAAAGCAAATCCTAGGTTGACTCTGCTTCTTGGGCCCGCCCTGTCGGCTTGTTGTTTGGTTTCGCTGTACTTGCGTTTCTTGTTCTTGCCAGTGCATCATAGATATGGTTATTTTATAATATTTTCAAGGCAGAAATCCTGCATAATGCACCTTTAACTTTACAATTTTTCTTCACAAACTCAGTTTTACAAGTTAGTCTTAGTGATTGCTGAACTTTGGAAGAAAAGAAAAGGTGTTTTTAATTTAATTAAGGACAAATGTTGATTGAATCCCAACCTGAATTTTCAGATAGAGGACTGGACAGAATTAACAAATTTTCCTTAATTCTGAATAACAAATAATGTGAAACAGGTTTTTTCCTTCACAAATGGAGTTCGTCATGCTAATTATGGTGATCGCTCAACCTACAAAGCTGTGTTTGTGAAGAAAAAAAAGAAAAGTGACAATTTAGTTTAATTGTGAGTTATATTTACTTAGTGATTGAATTCAGGCCACAGATTTACCCCTAAACCAGTAAGGATGATTTAAAAAATGAATAATTCAGAATAATAAAAAAAAGGGTATGGTATTCCGTGCGCGGTGTAGCGCTTCGATTTGGCTTTTAGCGAGATTCACCTTCCTCTGACCGCCCCCGGCGACATGCCCGATGTTGTCAAGGGAACCGATCTTAGACTGCACTTTGAAGTCCATCTTCTCCGTCTTGATCTCCACGTTGCCTCCGCCTGATGAGCGACAGGGACAAGAGAGGAAATGATATCCAGGGTATCCTACTGTCCTGAAATACAGTGTTCAGTCATTACTTCAAGAATATACACAGAATATTTTCATCGTTTTCAAAGACCTTATCACAGAAAATAATCTCTCAATCTTAAGAAGGCTTTATTTTAAATGCTGTGACCGGCTAATTAGGCAGGTATGACGTCTCGACTTGATGTTCATGGCTATGGATAGCTGCTACTTTATGATGGAACTGTACTTTATCTGACCTGTTTGTAGATGTTTGTATGACCTTTGTGCTTTGGATGGAAGCGTCTGCTAAATGAACGTAATGTAATGTTTTGTACTCTAGAACAGGACGTAAGTGTCAAAGTGATGCACATTAAAGTACACAAACACTTTCACAATCTTGAATTCTTCAACTTCAACAAAATCAAAGCGATCGCAGGAACACATGGAAATTTACCATGACACCACCTGTTCCTGTTAATGATGAACAACACCATATTATTTTGATTGAAGTTTCCACATTTGTATGATTGAATGCATGCATTTATATACAGTGATACACATATGCAATATTACAAAATATTAAAAATAAAAGCAACAGAAAACATTTTAATAAAACATAAATGGAAATAAATGTAATACACAAGTTAAACTAAAGCAGTCAACGCTGAAAATTTATAATACAAGATTAAAAATAACAATGATCATTTGATGAAATGTCATATTGGCTTAAGAAAGATAAAACAACCAATTAAGATGAATGCATTCAATGAGATCTGCATGACAGTCCAACCTCATATTTCAGTTATTTACATAAGCTGCAATGCCAATTAAATGTCCCTTTGGCTTAATCAACCATGCATATTCAATATAGCTTATCCGCACTTAATTATGTAAACAAACATGTAACTCTCATTGTGATAACCAAAGCTGTGTCTTTTTAGTGAATTTTACCTGCAGTTTGTACAGCACACGCATACACACACACCCGCAGAAGTACGTACACACACATACACTCACGCAGACGTACGTACACACACATACACTCACGCAGACGTACGTACACACACATACACTCACACAGACGTACGTACACACACATACACTCACGCAGACGTACGTACGCACACATACACTCACGCAGACGTACGTACGCACACATACACTCACGCAGACGTACGTACGCACACATACACTCACGCAGACGTACGTACGCACACATACTCACGCAGACGTACGTACGCACACATACACTCACGCAGACGTACGTACACACACAGACACTCACGCAGACGTACGTACACACACAGACACTCAAGCAGACGTACGTACACACACATACACTCACGCAGACGTACGTACACACACATACACTCACGCAGACGTACGTACACACACATACACTCACACAGACGTACGTACACACACATACACTCACGCAGACGTACATACACACACAGACACTCACGCAGACGTACGTACACACACATACACTCACGCAGGCTTAATTGGCTTTTAAGGGGTATTTTTTCAGCTTTTCCATATTGACTCGGTTGTGGTTTTTTCTGGGTTTTGATTCCCTATGGAAAATATACACTGTGAAGCACTATGTTACAACCTTCATATGTATGTACTGTATATGTGTGTGTGTATGTGTGTGTGTGTGTGTGCACACACACCTTTCTTTAGTGATAGCCCAATGTCATACTATTATCTATTATTAGTTCTTAACAAAGGATGATAATGGAAGTAAGAAACTGTAACTACAGTAAAAATGAATATGGAAATAGCAACACTAAAAACGTGTTATTAAAAACAGACACGGCGATTTGCTCTTACCAGGTTTATGGCGAAGGTTGACCTTGGAGCCACATTTGGACTGCACGTTGCTCAAATCAATCTTTTTGTGAACAATCTGAACCTGAACGGGGAAAGACGGTGGTTATTTGAGGGTTGGCTGCATATGTGCGACTGAACATCGTTTTATGGTATTGGCAGGCAAGTCGCATGCGATGGTGCCAGCACTTGCTTCTTGTGTTTTCCTGTTAAATTCGGTTGCAGGCTAATCTGGTTAGAGACGGGACACAAAGCGGGATTAGCATCTCTCAAATCTCTGTGAGAAATTAGTCATGGAATGAACAGAAATCCTCACTGAGACCGTCTCGGAGTGCACTCCTATAGACTATAGCAATTTAGTCTATAGCCCGCATATACACTATAGTAATATAGGCTACAGCACTCCTATAGACTATAGCAATTTAGTCTATAGCCCGCATATACACTATAGTAATATAGGCTACAGCACTCCTATAGACTATAGCAATTTAGTCTATAGCCCACATATACACTATAGTAATATAGGCTACAGCACTCCTATAGACTATAGCAATTTAGTCTATAGCACTCATATACACTATAGTAATATAGGCTACAGCACTCCTATAGACTATAGTGATTTAGTCTATAGCACTCATAAACTACAGCTTGGATATTCCAAATCCGGCCCTGGTTTTGTTTTCTCCCAGGTAAATTACCTGAACAATTAGTGCTGATTGGCCAGACTGTCTTCACACCTGACTCCCAGGTAAAGGACTATAAATAGACTATAGCGGTTTAGTCTATAGCACACGTATACACTATAGTAATATAGTTTCCAGCACTCATATAGACTATAGAAATGCTCTCTCAAACAAATTATTTGACAAGAGGCCATCTGGTACATGATTAAAATCAATAATGCAATATGATTGTGGTTAATGGTTTTGTGTAATTTTATTAGGGCTACTCTGTAAAAGAACTGATAAGAAATTCCAATGATCGTTCATAAATATTCCCGACCAAGTTATCCCCCCCCCCCCCCAGCCCTGGATTTCATCAGTCAGGGCGTTTAGTTTGTTTTTTGTTTTTATTTTCTTTCTGGAATTTGTCTCTGGAAGAAGATTAGTCCCCTTTCTGTTCTTCAGTGACAAGAAACAAGGTATTCAGCATTCAGTGAAATTCATGAAGGTAAAACATGAACTGACATCCAAAAAAAAATTTTAAAAAAATTATGAAATTGAAAAAAGGAATATTGGAAAGAACTTCCAATGACACAATACACATTCACATAGTGCAATTTCCAATACAAGAGAAACTAGTCATTTGTAAAAAGCAGATGATGAATAGGTTAACAGCTATTCATTTGATACGACACGTGAAAAGGTCAAAACATGAATGCTGGTGTATTCATGCAACAGCAATTTTAGTGGAATGAAATCCTTTGTCACTTCTCAACCACCTGCATGCTTTGAGATCTTCAACAACAAAACCTTGTAGAGCTTTGCGGGAACAGACTATCAGACTCAGTAACATTTTTAAAAAGAAAGACCTGTGTGGAGACAGCTTCACTGCACAGCATACAAGCATACATAGCCTTTTTTATGTAGAGCAATTCATTATGCTTTTTTCCAAGATTTTGTCCCCAATTTTTGGGATGCCCGATCGTATATAACAGCTCCGATCTGGAGCAGATGCGGGAGCGTGTAGAGAAGCTGGTACCCTGCTCCAGAGCACATGGCTGTGCCACAGGCCAGACTTGCACAGACAGGAGAGGGAGGAAAGCTGTTTGTGTGCAGTTTCAGCAAGCAGAACGCGGGTGCCCCATCGACTGGCAGGGGGCGCTAGAGAGCCATGAGACCTAACCCTGGGCAGCGCTACCGCCATTTATGTGTCACCCTGCGGGGTTTTCTCAGCCACAGAATTCTTTATTATTTTATTATTATTAATCTTTATTTATACAGGGTAGGTTGATTGAGAATGCATGCTCTCTTACAGCAACGACCTATTAACAGCACCCCCCCCTTAACCTGCATGTTTAGGATTCGATCCCCTCCACGCACTAGAACAGGGCCTTAACAGATAACAGACCATAGAGTCCATCCACACACTAGAACAGGGCCTTAACAGATACCAGACCATAGAGTCCATCCACACACTAGAACAGGGCCTTAACAGATAACAAACCATAGAGTCCATCCACACACTAGAACAGGACCTTAACAGATAACAGACCATAGAGCCTCTCCACACACTAGAACAGGACCTTAACAGATAACAGACCATAGAGCCCATCCAAGAACTAGAACAGGACCTTAACAGATAACAGACCATAGAGCCCGTCCACGCACTAGAACAGGCCCTTAACAGATACCAGACCATAGAGCCTCTCCACACACTAGAACAGGACCTTAACAGATAACAGACCATAGAGCCCATCCAAGAACTAGAACAGGACCTTAACAGATAACAGACCATAGAGCCCGTCCACGCACTAGAACAGGACCTTAACAGATAACAGACCATAGAGCCCATCCAAGAACTAGAACAGGACCTTAACAGATAACAGACCATAGAGCCCATCCAAGAACTAGAACAGGACCTTAACAGATAACAGACCATAGAGCCCATCCAAGAACTAGAACAGGACCTTAACAGATAACAAACCATAGAGTCCATCCACACACTAGAACAGGACCTTAACAGATAACAGACCATAGAGCCCATCCAAGAACTAGAACAGGACCTTAACAGATAACAGACCATAGAGCCCGTCCACGCACTAGAACAGGCCCTTAACAGATACCAGACCATAGAGCCTCTCCACACACTAGAACAGGCCCATAACAGGATGAGCCACCCAGCAGCCCAGGAATTTATTTATTTATTTCACTGAACGCAGTATTAAGGAGCTTTTGTATATTTTTAGTCTATGGCTTCATACCTTCCAGGTATAATTCTGAGCGATCTCATCTCGCAACAAGCATTCATAGCGGTTTAAATGCCAACGAGGGCAACTACTTTGATGACACTGCTGGTTCTATTTGACACGTGAATTGAAATAGATAATGTGGGCGGGGCTGTCTGTCTGACGGGGGCTTGCTCACATGCATACCTTTGAAGACCAGCAGTTCTGGTGGTGCACTGAGGGTAACTGGCTCTAGGAGAACCACAGGCAGTTTTGGCCTACCCATAATCTCCCAGAGGGAAAACCCCTATTAGCATCAATCATGATGGAGCCGTTTAATGTGTTATTTAGCGGCCGGCAACACAGGGGTACCCACATTAAAGATCAGTTCTTAGTGTCGGTCTCAATCAGGCTGCACTGATAGGAGACAGCCAGCCGCTTCATGAACACACACACACGCACGCACGCACGCACACACACACACACACACACACACACACGCGGTGCCAGAGACCTGACGCCATGACTGGTGAACAGTGCATCATCCCATCCGCTTTAATCCCATGACCTCACCTCAGTTTGGGGCGGGGCAACGCAGAAGCCCCCCTCATTCGTTCTGGGAGTGAGGTCAGCAGCAGCTCACTGCCAATCACAGGCCCCGCCTCACTGAACCACGGTGGGGGGAAGTGAATTTCGTTCTGCTTGCCACACGTTAAAGCACAGGTGCTGGCAGGAGTTGGGATAGGAGTTTGGATAGGAGTTGGGATAGGCTCCAAAACAGGAAGTTTGTGCTTCAGCAGAAAGGGTACAGGGAGAAGTAATCAACCGAACCTTTGGACCAGCAAGTGGGACTCAAAGATGGTCTGGTGTAGGTGGAACTGCTAGGTCTGGCTTAAGAGGAGCTGCTAGGTCTGGCTTAAGAGGCGCTGCTAGGTCTGGCTTAAGAGGCGCTGCTAGGTCTGGCTTAAGAGGAGCTGCTAGGTCTGGCTTAAGAGGCGCTGCTAGGTCTGGCTTAAGAAGAGCTGCTAGGTCTGGCTTAAGAGGAGCTGCTAGGTCTGGCTTAAGAGGAGCTGCTAGGTCTGGCTTAAGAGGAGCTGCTAGGTCTGGCTTAAGAGGCGCTGCTAGGTCTGGCTTAAGAGGAGCTGCTAGGTCTGGCTTAAGAGGCGCTGCTAGGTCTGGCTTAAGAGGAGCTGCTAGGTCTGACTGGTCTCTATCATAAATTGCAACTGCCAGTCAGGGAAGCTCTGCTGATGTCTCTGGGCGATATACAACACTGTTGACAATGAGATGAGCATCTATTCTACTCAAAATTAGTCACACCAGCCACATCATGCAATATTAGGAGAAACAATGAACACTTTGGATTGTTTAGTAATCAGACATTGGACTAGGAGCACGCAATAAGGGGTGTTGTAGAGTGGATGTTGTCACAGAAGTACGAACTGAAACGCAAATACCCAAAACATGCACGCGCACACACACACACACACTCACACACACTTACAGTGGAGAGACAGCTATGGGGATGGCCCTGTCCACTGTAAGGATGGTGGCCATGCAGTGTAGAGTACCGGGGGGCCGCAGAATATCTGAACCCTCATTCAGGAGAGCAGTTATGTCCCTACCCTGCTTTTACCTGAACCCTAAGATTCATTCCGAGGGTTTCATAGCTAAAGCATTCCAAGTGGGCTAGAGGAGCGGCTTTCTGCTTTTGTCGGCTCGACCACATGCCAGTTGACCCTTCCGTCTTCAAACGTAGTGTGAATGCGCTCTGCCTCCATTACAGACCCACTCAACCTCAGGAGGGGAGGGCCAGGCTCTGCATTAAAGAGGACCTTCTGCACATTTTCATTTTGCGACTGAGTTTGTCTATCTGCAGTTTCTAGGCTCGGTGCCGCGAACAGTCTTTATTAACCGTCGGCTCGAGTAACCAGGGTTACCGATGAGATTGCGTGCATCGCATCGATCGGTCACCTGCAAATCGCGTTGAACTAAAACGATCCTGATTGACAGCAGTCTTGCGTTTGCATTAGCTGCGCTTTAAATTGTGGGTGCCCGGGGGAAATGGCTAATTCAAAGTTAAGTACGTGCAGCCGCCGTAAGTGACTTCCAGTTGCTAAGCGTCCTCGTAGGCCTCGGCCATTAGAGCGATACCGCTTAGAGGGTCCGTTCGTTCAGCCCAGAGCTCCGTAGGTCCTCCTCTCTCCTTTTTAAGTTATATTTTTAGGGCTTTTCCAGCTTTATCGGGAAGCACAGCGTCGAGAGACAGGACGAATGAGAGCGAGACGAAGGGATGGACGTGATAATCGCGCGGCGGGATTCGAACCGCCGACATCGCGGCTCGCAATGAGCATGTGGACGGTGCTCTTACAGGCTACGCCACCGAGACACCCCCCCCCTTCTCTGTCCTTTTCATATAACGGCACACGGGAAGGCAAAACTGTCCGAAACAGAGAGAGAGCAGGCTCTGGGTTTGATTAATCTGCCTGGTCCGCAGTAGCCGGAAAGGATTGATTAAAGATTGATTGTCTTTGAATGCTTTGTATTGCTCGACGGGATCAGAGGATCAAACTGGCAGACAGTGGCCAAAACTGTAAGGATAAAGATACATTTTGTAAGATGGATATGGTGTTTGTGATGTGCATCAGCTGTTTTCTATTCCCAGATGGTCTTTTTTTTTAATCCAAAATTATTATTTTTTTAAACCATTAAAATATTATTGCCTGTGGTGCAACATCACATATTTGTGATTTAGCAGCAATTAGTTTGATCAAGTCGAATATCCCCCAGCGGGTCCGTGCGACAGAGAAAGCTGAGAGAAAGGAACCATTTAAGACACAAAACCCTTAGAGAAGTCTTGTTTTTTGAATAATGTGTCATTATAAAATCCCTACTATTCATTTACTGTAGTAACATGTGCTTTAAAAAGTACCCGATCAATACCTCATCTCACTATTATCCTATTTGATTTGAGCTTTACATTCATTACGAGCCCTGTGCAAACTGACAATTAGAAAATTAAACGCGGGTTTGGTTGGATTTATCGAGCGCACACTCTCCTGTAGATAAATGTGTGGTGCGGCAAGATGAATTTCCCTCTGTACGTTTGAGAGATTCCACTTTCCCATTAAATATGCTGTCGTATTATATGCCTAGCCTCTCCCAGAATATTTAATTTTCTATATTAGAATGTTCTGAAAATGCTCTTACATTTGTGTACATTGTGTAAGAATATAAATTGTGTTATTTGAGTATAAATGTGTGTGTGTTATGCATAAAAACATGTATTAATCAGATTGAACCTTTAATATTTTGATATGAGCCATGTTGTTCAAAAGGTTTGAATCATAAAAACGTCTGGATTTTCAGTTTCAGTACTGGTATGTATAGTTGATCACTCTGTCAAAGTAATGAATGTGCAACAATACTAACCCCTCTGATCACAAGCTACCACATACAAGATCAAATAAACGAAAATAAATGGTAAGGTGTGTCATCTTGAATAATCTTCAATAAATATACCGCCATGAAACTTATGAAAATATCACCTCGGAAATATTTCTTTCTTTTTACTTTTGACATTTAATGACTTTGTCAATACCCGTCCCTAACGGGTCAAGCCCGTCCCTAACTTACCCAAAAACCTGTTTTATCCGGCTGGGATTTTAGAGAAAGCGTTTGAGCTGCTGTGGAGCGGGAAAAGGATGCCTGTGTCCTTACAGATTTGGCCAGGGCTGGGTGTGATCTCATGGCTACGATGAGCTCATCTCCTCATTACTCACACAGCCAGCTCCGGGGGCGTGCATCATGTTGTCTTTGGAGCCACACTTAAGAGACTGAATGTTACAAAAATCAATCTTCTTATCGAGAATTTTCACCTGCAAGAGGCAGAGGAGAGGCGAGAGAGCGTTATCCTACGAGGAGCTGAGAGCCGCGACGAGGAGCGTTTAAAAGGCGGGGTGAGGCCGCTCTCTAACTGCCGTGGAGTTTTGCGGTCATTACGGGGCGTGTGGGGGGGGGGGTTGGGGGGGGTAATGCCGCTACCCAGCCTGGTCAGGGAATCAGTGCATCATCCCACTATATATATATTATTATTATTATAATTTTAAAAAAATCTATTAATTTAAATTTAATTTCAATAAATTTTAATCGAATTACAATTTCCTAAAAGAAAGGGATTCGGGAACGTTGTGTAAAAGGGCGGCATAGAGGGCTTCCTTTGTCAGGACGTCCGGAGACGAGCGTACCGCACATGCAATGCTAGGTCGCTAGATAATGAGCAAGGCAACCGATGCCTTCCGACGTGGCGGGTTTTCGGGCTGGGCCGCATTGTCCGACGTGGCGGGTTTCAGGCTGGGCCGCATTGTCCGACGTGGCGGGTTTTGGGCGGGGAGACGGGACCGCTAAAGACTCGGGACCACACACAGAGCCACTCCTCCCCGCGTTACTCACATTTCCGCCCCCCGGGGTATGCTTCAGATTAGATTTGGAGCCACACTTGGACTGAACACTACTGAAGTCCATCTTCTTATCAAGTATTTGCACCTGAAAGAAGAAAAGGTAGGAGGTGAGAGCGTTTTTCCGCAAGCAGCCACTGGGAGGCGCTCCACCACAGGTGGGGGGGCCATGCTTTTCGCTAGGCTTTGTGCTCGCTAGGCTTTGCTTTTTTTTCCTGTTTGCTTTTGTGAAAAAAACGATCGATTTTTATGAGGCTTCATGAAAAGACATAAAGAGAGGAATTTACAATGAGCTGCCAGTCAATGGATTACCTGAACCAATCACAAGACATTGCTCGCTGCAGTAAGACATCGTCATTTGTTCAAATCAGTCAGTTTCCGTTCTTGATAGCTCTGCCCGTTTTTTTGGGAACGTGATTTCTATACTTGCCGTCTCCACAGTACTCGGCATTTTAAACCGATTTTTATGATTTTCAGAAAATGTGGAAAAAGTGCTTGAAAATAAAGGAGAGGGCATAGATATAGAGCCAGAGATGTGACATATCATGTGATGTAATAGTAATTTGGAATTCTGAAATGGAACAATTTGGCAGCCATCTTACCTGGGTACAGCTATAATAGGAACCTATGGCAAAAGTGCCATGTACTTTCTAACCCACTGTGATGTCATAATGGGGTCTCAGAAGCCACATCGCTGATGATTGGCTCATAGATACAGAACCATGGTTACTGGCCACCATCTTACCTGGGTAATGTGGCCATATCTCTGAGAGACGGACTCTGGGAGTGTATTTCAGTGGAGTTAGTGGCTCTCAATGGCTCCCCTTCCCTCAGATTTTTATTTTCTCGTGGAGCGACACCACTCACTGCCATCTTCCCTTTCAAATCAATAGTCATGCCGTGGAACATGATATTAAATGTCACCCGGCCAAACTATCCAGCGAGCCCCATGGAAAAATGCGTTAATCACACTCTGCCCTGAAGGTATCTCAGGGCTCAGTTTTAATAACACCAGGGTCCGTCCTGTACCATCAGAAAGTTCATCTTGTATATGCGGATTGAGTCACTTTTCATTTGTGCAGCTTAGTCCAAAGGTGAGAAGCGTTAGACCGTGCTTCCAGTTTCCATTATATATATCAGTATCATGGTGATACACAAATTTAAAGACCATGTACAATCATTTTGTTTCTTGCATTTAGTGTTCATTAAGCCACCAGATAAAGATGTACACTTTTTATTCTCTCAGTATTGTCTGATTTTCACCTGAAGTGTGTCACTGCTATATACGAGAGCTGGAGGTTTGACACAGTTGTGTCCATTCTGTATGGCTGTTCGCTTCAACTTCACTACTGATTGGCAGTCCGCTGAACAGCAGGACCACTGATTGGTTAAAATGTAAATTCCATTTTACACAAGAAACGGCGTCTTCGAATGACCAATCGCAAACCCCGCTGTAGTGGGCAGTATATTTCAGGATATATATTAAAAAATAAAAATGTAAATATCTGAGATTTAAAAAATTTTAAAAATGATTTCAACTTAAATTTCAACTAAAACAGGTTTAATGACATAGTATTTTTTTTCTTTGTGTTCTTTATGTATAAGCATTAGTCTACCCGGGTTATTTAAACCTGAACAGCAATACAGAGGTATGCTGATGGACAGGGATTTATAAATACTTTACGCTGCCGCTTAAAAGAGATGGGGTGGGGGGGGTGTAACAGGGGACAGTCAGCAAACGAGCTGAGAGAATAGGGCTGGGCCATATACCACATTTTCTTTAATTATACCTGATGTGATAGTAAACATCCAAACTTCAGAGGCCGTGTAAAACGCTTCCGGGCTTCTATTTCCTGTTGATGAGTCGGGCAATAAGCAGCAAGGCCTTGCAGCTTCCTTGTGACTGACAACAACACATCACATGGTCACATGGAAGCTGTACGACCTTGCTGCTGATTGGCTGCCTTATCATCGCCCGATGGATATCAGTGGTGACGGTTTTTATCGTTCTGGTATATCGTCCAGCCCAACGAAGGGAGGGGAGGGGTGAGGTGGACTTGGGACCGCGCGGTCGGGCGGCGGTAGGGTATGGTTCTCTTACCCGTCCCCCTCCCGGCTGGTGCTTGATGTTTTCGGTGGAGCCGATCTTGGATCGGACGTTCTTCAGGTCTGGCATGGGGACCAGAGGGGCGGGCGTGCGACTCTTCAGTGACCCCGGAGATTTGGGCGGGGTGCGCACCACCGCTATCTTCTTCACCTCCTTGGCCTGGGGCTGGCCCGGGGCGGTGGCACGGCCAGAGGGGGACTTGGGCGTGCTGGGACTGCTGTACCCGCTGCGATCTGGCGTCTTCGGCAGATCTGCCCAAAACGGGACCAGCGGAGAGCAGGATGAGATGGAAAGGGACCACAAGCCAAACCCAGTGAAGACTAATGGCAACAAACGGCATGTCATACTACTACTACTACTACTGCTACTACTACTACTGCTACTACTACTACTGCTACTTCTACTACTACTGCTACTACTACTACTACTACTGCTACTACTACTACTACTACTACTACTACTGCTACTACTACTACTGCTACTACTACTACTACTGCTACTACTACTACTGCTACTACTACTACTGCTACTTCTACTACTACTGCTGCTACTACTACTACTACTACTACTGCTACTGCTACTATGATTATTACTACTGCTACCGCTGCTACTGCTACTACTACTACTACTACTGCTACTACTACTACTACTACTACTTCTACTACTGCTACTGCTACTATGATTATTACTACTGCTACCGCTGCTACTGCTACTACTACTACTACTGCTACTACTACTACTACTACTACTGCTACTACTGCTACTACTACTACTACTGCTGCTACTACTGCTGCTACTACTACTACTACTACTTCTACTACTGCTACTATGATTATTACTACTGCTACCGCTGCTACTGCTACTGCTACTACTACTACTGCTACTGCTACTATTACTACTACTATGATTATTGCTACTACTACCGCTGCTACTACTACGCTGCTATTACTACTGCTGCTACTACTGCTACTACTGCTGCTGCTGCTGCTGCTGCTACTATTACTGCTACTACTGCTACTGCTGCTACTGCTGCTGCTACTGCTACTATTACTGCTACTACTGCTGCTGCTACTGCTACTATTACTGCTACTACTGCTGCTGCTGCTAGTACTGCTACTACTACTACTACTACTACTGCTGCTGCTGCTACTACTACTACTACTACGATTATTACTACTACTGCTGCTACTACTGCTACTATTACTACTACTGCTACTGCTACTATTACTACTGCTAATATTGCTGCTGCTACTATTATTACTACTACTGCTGCTGCTACTACTACTGCTACTATTACTACTACTACTGCTAATATTGCTGCTGCTGCTACTATTACTACTACTTCTGCTGCTACTACTACTGCTGCTGCTGCTACTGCTACTTTTACTACTGATACTGTTGCTACTACTACTACTACTGCTGCTGCTACTACTGCTACTTTTACTACTGATACTGTTGCTACTACTACTGCTACTACTGCTACTTCCACTACTGCCACTACTACTACTACTCAGACTCAGTGGGACAACACAGAGGCAATTGGAGTTGGGACACCCATGACCTCTAACCCCACCCTCTTCCCAAACCCTTGGGAAAGACTGGGTTTAAAACCATCCTTTGTCAATGAAAAAAAAGGTTGTAGTTTTATAATAAAAATAAATGGATTCGGTATAAAAATGGTAGCGTGCGCGAGGCAGTCACTGTTCACCTTTGTCAGATTTTCCGACTCCAGGCTTCCTTTGTTCGGGTCTTGAAGCAGCTGTACAGCAGCACAGAGAATACAACGGAGACACAAAAAAGGTCAGACGCTTGCAGAAGGTAACTGCTAATTCTACGCAGGGATGAATTTTGCGCAGGGGGGGACGTGCCTGTCTGAGCACCAGGAGGGGGTGCTCTTCCAAGGGCTTTGGCCTGCAGTTTAGCGCCACCTGGTGCCCTGGAGTTGTTAATCTTTCCATCCCCAGCCTGAAAAAAACAGGGGGGAAAGTTAGCAGTAGTCTCATGTCAACAACACCCCATGTCACCTGACTCCCTGCTTTTCGGCTCGTTCCGGCCGTACGCGGTCCAGAGCAGTAACATCCACAAACATCCTTAAACCTGGGACATTTTAGAAAACCGAGGACTGCATTCAATTTGAGCCACCGAAGTAGCAGATTATTTCAGCTCAGTGCACATGCGACATGTTTTACCCAAAGTTGATTTTCCTGACAGATTTTACTCAGAGTAGAGAGATATTGGAAAATATCAGTTATCGAGACGTTCATGCATGACAGCTCGTAGCACATTTCTCAGTTAGAGCTTGCCTTCTGATGCTACTATACATCATCGAAAGGCAACCATAATGGCAGGCAAACTCAATTTTAAAGGCGTACGTTTGCAACCTTTGGTAAATGCGATTTAGGAGCCCTGACTGATGACTACAACAACAGAGGCTCACCTTCGCACATAAAAAAAACAAAACAAATAATAAAACAGAATTTAAGTGCGATGAAATATATCTGAATAAAGAGAGAAGCGGGAGTGTGGGTGCAGCATCATTACTTTTATACTGGTGAGGATATATTCATCAAATAAGAAAAAAGAGAGAAAACCTTGTACTGTATGTTAGGACGGTATATTTTAAACATTACCATAGACAAACTTTTAAAGGGCGCTGGGGTGTAGACTATAGAGTCACAGAAATAAGGAAAGGCAGGCGAGTAGTAAAGCATTACAGTGTTAGCGAATGCACCCCAACCCTGTTCCTGGAGATCTACTGTCCTGTAGGTTTTCACTCCAACCCTAACAAAGCACACCTCATTCGACAGCTAGAGATCTACTGTCCTGTAAGTTTTCACTCCAACCCTAACAATGTACACCTCATTCAACAGCTATATATCACATTGAGCTGCTAATTAGTAGAACCAGGTGTGCCAAACTAGAGCTGAAATGAAAACCCACAGGACGGTAGATCTGCAGGAACAGGGTCGGGGGGACCGCCGCTATAGAGGAATACACTGGCTGACAGGATAGAACCTTCCAGGGTAGGGGAAGGTCAGGCCTCCGTCACACTGTACTCACCCCCAACCTGGTGCCCCCACTGCTGGGGGCGGGTATTGCAGAGGGCCTGCTAGTGGAGGAGCCGGGGGTGGAGGAAGCCAGGGCTTTTTTCGGGGGGGTGGATGTGAGGGAGGGAGGTAGTTTGTAGGTGACGTTGGGTCTAGCGTTTGCAGGTGTGGTTGCTTTAGGTATCTTTATTTTTTTTGGGTGGGGGGGGGGGGACAAAAAATTAAGAAATGAAATGCAAAACAAAAGCGCATTTTAAACAAATTAAAGCAAACCATTTTAAAACAGATGGTGATAACAGAACTCAAATAAAAACATTTTAAAAAGCATCCATCTTAACATCCGCTGCAATAGTATTGCCCTAGGCCACACCCCTTCATGAATATTCATAAGATGCGTCAAACTGTAATATTTAATCTTCGAATTATGATAACAACAACAGACGGAACCAGAATGCGGAGGTGGGTACGCGGGGGCCCACAGAATGTGTTTAAAGCCCCTGTTGGGGGCCCTGTTTGGGGCCCATTGGAACAGAAGGCCTGGCTCAGGGTATAATGTTGCATAAATTAACACGTGGCCTGAGATCAGCGTGCCAGAGATTATCCGCCCCACTGTTCCGGCTCTCAGGTGCTCTCCCCTACCTTTGCGGTCTTATCAGCGGCAGCCTTCTCTGGTCCGGCACTGGCTTTAGCTGCAAGGGGGGGCGGGCACAGAGACAGAGATTAGTACACAGGGGTGTTTTCTTTTTTTTAATTCCCCACCTCACTTTTGACATTTATTTGCAAGTTGAATGGCTGGTAGTAATTCAGTATTTTTTTTATCAGCCAAAATCTGTGAATACCTAAAGAAAAGCAAATAAATAAGCTGACTTGAAAATGTAAATGTCATAAAAATGTCACATATTTATTACTTAATATCCCAACACCTCTTTTACAAAATGTATGGTTTTTCACCATCCAAGGAGGCACAGACCACAGACTTTTATTGTAATATATGAGAACAAAAATAACTATCGGCTTTTGTAGCATGGTTGATAAATTTGTCTTCATGCAAACAATTAATTAACATAATTCTTTTCCGACCCAAGCTGAAACTGATTTTTTTAAAGTTGTGCAATAAACCTGTTTAAAAACAGGTTTTGTATTATTTTGATGATAATGTCATAATAAAAAGATCTAGCCACCAGATTCAGTGAATGGTTTTGAGCAAAGAAAGACTAGAGTACCTTGTGTGTATGCACCCATGTTCAAACAGGCTTTTTATTGGCATTAAAAAAATGGAGCCCTTTTCTGGTATAGCAGAAAATAGGCCTTGGTTCCACTCGTTAACTGACTAATAGCGCTTTGAAACCCACAGTCCTCGGAAATGTCCAATCATTGGAGCCCCCCACTTGGGCCACACAGACCGACACGGCTCTATTGCAGGAGAAAAGATCATCTTTTAATCCATTAACGTAAATAATTCATAAATGCAGCAGTCCTGTCACTCGTTACATCGGTAGTAGTGTGTCATTTAAAAAAAATAAAAAATCAATCCTTTGGGGGTGGGGTCAGGATGTGGGGGTGGGGGTGGTAAATCACTGCTGGACTCTGGTGCTTAAAACAATATATTTGTGACCTGCTAAGCACTAAAGGAAGTGAGATAACGGGGGCATTCAGTAATTGTCAGCAGCAAAGAAAGAGATCAGTTGTATCCATTACCACTTTAAAACCACGTTCGAATCACAATAATCTTAATACAAAATGCATAAATTCTCCCCTTGAATAAAAAATGAGGAAGATTCTACACACATGACAACTTTTATGATAATGGCTCACGGAAGTAACAGATGGTGACAATTTGAAAATTTTTTTACAATCATTTTTGTTTATTATTACCAAGCAAAGTGTCATGCCTGAGTATCTTCAGTATCTTAAATCCATGATTAAAAGCAGCTTAGTAATACACACGTAATACAAGGCTTTTATTGATTGGTCCACGGCTAAGCGAGCGAGTTTTGGCGATCAGTGAATTCACCAAACTTCATTTAGACCCGTTAAATTACCAGTGTAAATTTTGGGGGAAAGACAAACCCAGAGAAAGATGTTGTCCGTGGATTCCTTCAAACAGAGTAATTTTGATCAATCTCTCAGGGTAAGTGTGTGTTCTGTACGGCTTTGCAGCCTGTGTGTGTGTGTGTGTGTGTGTGTGTGTGTGTGTTAAAGTGGAAAGTGGTGACCCAGTAACTCACGCCACACGCTCGCGATGGTGGCGTCGTGGGAAAGCCGACACACACACCACATGCACAGCGAACATGCAGACACTGCACGCCACGACACCGCCAGCAAAAACAATTTTGCAAAAAGGGTTAGTGACAGACAGACAGACAGACAGACAGAGGCAAGAGAAGGAACAGAAAGAATGTACAGCTCTACACAAAAGAGGAAATCTGTGCCTGCAAGCGTTTTCATTTCCTCAACCAAAAATTGTGCTGATCTGCGACGTGCACTTTTTTTATTTTTTTCGCAAAAAGGGTGCATCATAGCCTAGCCCTGTTGATTTGTTAACGGGGGGGGGGATATATCTTTGAAAGGAGAGAGAGAGAAAGACTGAGAGGGGACTGATGAACAGAACGGAAGACAGACCTTTGTTTTGGACAGCGGGAACGTTTGGTTTTCGGCTCGTGGGAGCTCCTGCAGGGGGAGCTTTGGGAAATTTAGCGCCCGTCTTGGGGGGAGGGGCAGCAGCAGTCGCGGTTGCGGCAGGGGCTTTCTGAGCCTTCCTTGCTGAGGCTGCCGGTGCGCTGGGTGGGGCGGCGACACTTGCGGCCTTGGATGAGGCGTCCGGTATCACAACCTGGGCGGCCTCCATAAACTGGGCGGCACTCGCGGTCACGACGAGGCCTTCGTCTCTGGACTCCAGATACTTCTCTGGGGTCACCTGCACGGTGTCTGCGGCCTCCCCTCTCTTCTCCGGTTCCGGAAATTTCTCAACCTGCCGCAGGGTTTCGGCTTCTTCCTCTGAGTCTTCCTCATCTTCGTCCTCTTCCTCGATCTGGGTCTCGTTCTCAGCGCTGGGAGATGCTTCCTGCTCCGGAGCCGTGCAGGGGGAGAACGGGGACCCGGGGTCCGCCCGACAAGAATCAGGGCTCCGGCTTTCCTCCGGCGTCTTGTCCATACCGTTCTGCCGTCCGGCAAGGAACCCGTGACCGCCCTGGACCTGGGGTTCGGTATAATCAAAGGAAAGCCCACGTTTCTTGGCCTCGTCTGGCGAGAGGCGGGTGGCGGGAAGCGATTCTTCCTCGTCGTCCTCCGAGCTCCGCCCTCCCGGGGACGACAGGTCGGCGACGACCGCGCTACGCTCCAGCGACTGCGCCGGCTCCCCCGCCCCTGTGAACGGCCTGACGGGGGGCTCGTCCGGGATGATCGCTCCCTGCGAATCCTCCTCTTCGTGGGCGTGCCTCGGAGGCTGCTCGCTCTCGGCGGCGTCGTCCTCTTCCGAGCTGCTCAGGGTCCGACCGTCCGGGCTCTCCTTCTGCAGGCTGGCCATCTTCTCCGAGCCCAACGACCCCGGGAACAGGAGCGTCGGCTCGTCCTTCCCCATAAGGGCAGGGGCCCCAGGACTCAAAAGGGACCCGCGTGGGCTCTCGGGCTCCACCTCTTCTTCCTCTTCACTCTCTTCATCCGCAAAGCCGGATCCACGGTCACTACCGTGTCCCGCAGGGCTGAAGGCCCTCATGCTCCTCTGGTTTTTGGAAAGCAGAATGATAATAATATCCACAGTGTGACTGTGGGTTAGCAGTACTCACTCAAAAACAAACGCATGCCAAACAAAATGAAAGCAAACCAACACAAAACGTCCACAAAAGGAGCGTAAACAACAACACAAAAGGGTAAAAACAACAAAATTATTTGCTGGCCTTCAGAGGGAGACAGCGACACGATAAATAAATGTAAAATATATTTGTAGAATGCACAAATGTTCAGCTGTAGATGCTTTTATAGGACCTGCCGACTGAGTTCAAATTTCTATTTAATGAAATCAATTGAGCATTGACTGAATAAAATAAAAAATGTCTTTCTTTTTTTTAGAGACTGGTAAGTGCACTGTACACTGAGTATGAGAATGCATATCATAAAAGCACCTTACAACTCATATAAAAACATAAAAGAAAAACTAAAGTACATCATAATGAAACTCAAAGTAAAATAAATAAATAAAGAACACAGAAACAATCACTGCTTATTCAACACAGTAATCACAAAAAAAACACCAGGTTTTTTTTTTTTCTCCAAATTTTTGGTTTATAAGAAATGCCAAATTAATTGGTCATGGAAATGAATCATGGCTATTCTCACTGTCACTTTTTCAATAGAATTTTTTTGAGCAGAGAAATTGCATTTCACTGTTTGTCAACTTTCACATAGATCAGGTTTTTCCACTTATGAACTAGAATGGCAGCACCTAAAAGCAGTCCAATAGACATTTTCACATCATAGGCAGCAATAACAGCAGTGTGATTTTGACAGCAACGTAGTCCTGTTCGAGAATACCTGCAGCCTATTCATTTTTAAAAAGCACTTGTCTTGAGCTTTAGCTGAAGTTATTGACAGGATGATCGAGTGTTGGTAGTGTGTGCCTCAGTGTTTGTGCCGATTTCTCCTGGTAAGGACCAACATTTAATATTGTTTTCTATATAGCTCAATTGCATACCTAGCTTGCACTTAAATTATGGTCCACAGTATATTATTGCAGAATGCAGTTTTGAATAGAAGTACCAAACTATTGAATCTACAAATTATTGAATACATTTTTCATTTATGATATATAAATGTATATTCAATACATTAATTTCTAGATTCAGTAATTTGTAATTACAGCTGAAGCTCATGCAGTACTGTATCTGCACCC
>CM056387.1:22038717-22172316 GCA_029718625.1 Synaphobranchus kaupii
GAGCAGAAAGCTAGAGGAGAGAAGGGGTGGAGAGCAGAGAGCTAGAGGAGAGAAGGGATGGGGAGGCAGAGAGCTAGGGGAGAGAAGGGTGTGGAGAGCAGAGAGCTAGAGGAGAGAAGGGGTGGAGAGCAGAGAGCTAGAGGAGAGAAGGGGTGGAGAGCAGAGAGCTAGAGGAGAGAAGGGGTGGGGAGCAGAGAGCTAGAGGAGAGAAGGGGTGGAGAGCAGAGCGCTAGAGGAGAGAAGGGATGGGGAGCAGAGAGCTAGAGGAGAGAAGGGATGGAGAGCAGAGCGCTAGAGGAGAGAAGGGCGTGGGGAGCAGAGAGCTAGAGGAGAGAAGGGGGTGGAGAGCAGAGAGCTAGAGGAGAGAAGGGGTGGGGAGCAGAGAGCTAGAGGAGAGAAGGGGTGGAGAGCAGAGCGCTAGAAGGAGAGAAGGGATTGGGGAGCAGAGAGCTAGAGGAGAGAAGGGGTGGAGAGCAGAGAAAAGAGGAGGAAGCGAGACTGAAACAAGGGAGGAAGAGGGCGGAGATGGACAGAGAGCTGGAGTTGAGAGATGAAGAGCTAGAGAGAGAGAGATGTAGAGAGAGAGTGAGAGAGAGAGAGAGATGTAGAGAGATAGAGATAGAGAGTAATTGAGGCTGTAGGGCCCAAGGCCCAGTGGTGAGTCCAGTTGCGTCCTGATTCAGCACATTCCCCAGGGTTAGGAGGCGTGTCCTCTGGGCTGCCTGCCCAATCACGGCCCAGAGAGCCCTCTGTACACCCACCGCACCTCCCCAAACACAGCCCCCCCCCCCACCACCCTAGCACCACCAGCACCCCCCCCCCCCCCACCCTTCAGCTCCATCAGCGTGCTCATCTCTGACTCATGCTGGATTCTATTGACACTCCTCCCCCCTCCTCGCTGCTGTGACTCCGCCCCTCCAGATGACACGTACAAGTGTTTATGCGTTTCGTCAGGAGGAGCCTGTGGGAAGCTCAAAAAAGGGCTGACGGGCCGCTTCCACTGAAAAGCATAAGTACAGGCGACTGGTCACACACTCTGGGCCCCGTAATCCGCCACAAACCGCACACGCAAACAGCGTTATTGCTGCACTTAGGGGATCCGAGGAGCACCAATTAGGAAGCAGCGCGGCTCTGTGTGGCTTCGCCATGATTCGCCAGAGCCCGGCGAACGGGCGTGCCTCTGAAGTCATGCGATTGGGTAAAACCGCCATCATGTACCCTGCGTCCCTGTTCCTGCCCATTTACCGTGCTGCGCGATCAGGGGTCCTTGGAATTGCGCCTACACCCGAGCTGTCCACTTGCCACTGCTCTTTAACCCTGCCCGTGGAGGCCAGGGTTCGTCCAAAAATGTGCCTGATCAAAAACTATGTCTGCGACCACGATTCTGCAGTCAGCGTTTGTCTTCAAATTTTGACTCGCAAACAAATGCAAAACACATCAAATGTTTGTTTTCTTCGCAAGCACAATTTTGGCCAGGTTAATCTTGGTGAACTCTTACTCTTGTGAGTCCAAGTTAAGAACCAATGATGGAAGAGACCGGGCCTCGTCTGCGTGCCTCCCTACTCTGGAGATTTCAGTTTTGGAATGTGCGGCGTGGGAGTCATTTCTCTCTGTGTCAACTCAATATTTTCTCACTGAAAACTACAGCAGTCTCAGCCCGACCAACCTACACTCAGAAAAAAACATTACATTTGCACATTACACAGAATTTTAGGACCCGGTTTACATTCTGCTTACACGCACTTGACCAACATGTCCTTTCTATGGTCACATGGATTCTGACTCCACTCAGTTGACCAACGTACTCTTTCTATGGCCATGTGGACTCAGACATGGCGATCCAGACATGGGGTGGGGTTTCATTCATATTACACGGCCTACTGACTGATCTGAGATCCGGCACAATAGATTTGTAACCCTTTTTTTTTTCCCTCTCATGAACCTTCACTCTTTTGAAAAGGTGGAAAAAGTGTGTCGGTTTCACCATTTAAAACATTTTTCACCATTACTACATCGGACAGACACTATTAGCTATAAATGTGCCCAATATCAGTCACAGCATGCTTCATAAATTCAACACGTCAAATTAATAAATTAACGCCGTGGCGTGAGAAGTTACTGAGGTATTAAAAACACATTTGGCGACACTGACTTGGGAAAAGGAAGCAGACGAATGTATAAGCTTTGATTAATGAGCGTGCATAATTCACGCAAAAGCAGACAGTGCTATCAAGTGTAACGTGAGGCAGAAACAAACAAGCAAATAAACAAACATGTTGTTTTTCAATCCTGGTCTAATGATGCATTAATGATCATTTGTATTTCAATGCATTGTGCAACTTCATACACTGCCCGGCCAAAAAAAAAAGTCGCACACTAATATTTTGTTGGACCGCCTAGCTTTGATTATGGCGCGCATTCGTCGTGGCATTGTTTCGACAACCTTATGCAACGTCACAACATTTATTTCCGTCCAGACTTGCATTAATTTTTGGCCGAGATCTTGTATTGACGACGGGGAGAGTCGAACCACTCCGTAAAGTCTTCTCCAGCACATCCCAAAGACTTTCAATGGGGTTAAGGTCAGGACTCTGGTGGCCAATTCATGTGTGAAAATGATTCCTCATGCTCCCCTGAACCACTCTTTCACAATTTGAGCCCGATGAATCTTGGCATTGTCGTCCTGGAATATGCCCATTGATGGGATAACCTGGTCATTCAGTACATTCAGGTACTCAGCTGACTTCATTTTATTGCTGCATAACGTTGCTGAGCCTAGACCTGACCAATTGAAGCAAACCCCCAGATCATAACACTGCCTCCAGAGGCTTGTACAGTGGGCACTATGCATGGACTGGGTGCAACTGCGACTTTCTTTTTTGGGCCGGGGCAGTGTATTACACTATTGTAAATCACGTAATTCCTTAAATGCATGTGGGACTGTGGATATCTATTTAAATATTAAGAAAAATGAGTGTAGCATACAGGGGATCATTATGCACGTCTGTATACTTAAATAAGTATGTCTGAACATGATTTAATATACTGTATGTACCTGGTTATCGTGATCATCAAGATACTCTGGTTATCGTGATCATCAAGATACTATATAGAAGCAATGTTTTAACGAGGCAACTTTAAGAAGAAATCCTCTTAAAATAAAATACAGTATCTGTTGATGGTTCAGTGTTTAATTTAATTCCTTAAAAAAAGCTTTATTGTGGTTGATGACATGACATTTTTCAGTATGAATGCTGTAGTCATTTGTGTGGGAGGGCTCTGAAGTGGGTCATTAATATTATTCAGTGTGTGGTTATATATAATATTAACTGAGTGGTTATATTATTTAGTGTGTATCTCGTGTCATACGTGCGTAAATCCCACAGACGCACACGCATTGAAATATCGCTGAGTGCCTCTTGGCGTGAATTGGACCATTTGTCCCAAAGGAAAACGTCTCCAAATATATGCCAGTTATAATGGAATACACTGACATACATCCTTCCATCCAATAATAATTTCACATTTAGAGTGATGAGGGTACTTTAGCACAACCACCCACCATAGGTGAGGCCTGGGAGCCATTTTGCACCAGAATGCTGAACCACATCAGGTGTTAAGCATTGGAAAGGATTTCAATCAGACAGTTAGACGACAGGATGGGTTCATTGGTGGACCACGCTGAGAATGCACATTGGCGATTTGGCAAAGACGCTGTGGTAACACTGGTTGCTGGCTACTGGTTCTTCAATTACAGGACCTTGGGTTAATATCTTGTTGGCAGTATGGCAGTGTTCCGATCATTCCACAGCCATTTATATATGAAATGGGTCCATAGAAAGGAAAGGCCCAAGTTAGCTTGCCAACATAACTAACATAGCTCCCAGAACAATGGCAGTGTCCCATCTGGGATTGGAACCGTAAGCTCTGGCTGTGTCCGAATAAGAGCCCTATCTGCTGTGTACTAGCATACTGTATACGGCTTACTGCATACTGTTTTACCTCCAAACTATTATCAATGAAAAACCTGGAAATAAGTATATCGTCCAGAGATTTTAAGTACACTGCATTTAGAGAACATTTCACCTACTTATCAACTTTCTCATCCAGTATACTCAACTAGCATACTCAATAGTATAGAAGGGTGTTGATTTGGACACAATTTGAGCCCAATTTCTTACCCACAATCAGACATACACTGCTACCTCTGGTACTAGCTGTCTGTTGGATTCATGGCTGTCATTCACTGATTCCTGCCACAGCGCTTGTGGTACTCCATGTAGTTTTGCTTTTTTGTAGTTTTTACGTTTTTTTTTTTGTGTTTGGTGACAAATTCTGTGGACATTAGAAGCATCCTTTCATCTGTACATCTATCTCCACCGCAGCGCTCCTGAAAAGGACACGAAAGGTTCACCTGCTGATCGATGGCGAGAGGAGGTTCAGCCTCCGAGGCGGCCGCTAGCATCTGCCCCAATTTCAAGGTCAGAAAACTGACATGGGCGGCGGGAAAAAAAACCCCCCAAAACGAATAAATATTTTAACAAAGATAGCAACTTATGAGCTGCATTGACGGAATGTTGATAATTTTTCAAGCTGTGCAAAAGCTCATGATTGCTTATGGAATACTCAAATTTGGCAATTTTAACGTGAACAAATGTAAGGGGGGTATTGGGGTGCATCTCCAGAACCTGAGCTGAAGTCATAGCTACTGACAGGAGTGTTGGACAGGGCTACAGAGGATTGCTACTGCCAGTAAGGGTACTGGTATTGAAGCAGCAACATGAGTACTAAGATACCACTGAAGACAGGGACTGTCCTACCAATATCTGACTGTGCTATCTTTGCAAAGTTTGGTTTAACGGACCATTGATATCCTGGTGTAAGTTATATACTCTCCTGTGTGCTAGGTATAACCAAGCTGTTCTGATTGGTTTAGATGGGAGGTAGTCATCAATCCCCACGGTAACCAGAACAAGTGATACTATAAATCGTGTTTGTTTAAGACCCTGTTTTGTGTAAATTTCCAAATGCACAGGTAGCACATTGGAGCAGTTCAGCCCTAACAAGTATTTTTGTTGAAATACCCCCCCCCCCCACCCCCATTTTGCAATTCACAAAAAGTAGTTCAGAAAATACTTTACTATATTGGCCAATTTTTTAATATTGGTGAATATTGTCATCCTGGTGTGAGTTGTATTCTCTCCTGTGTGCTAAGCATAACCAATAAGCATAACCAATAAGTATAACCAAACTGTTCTGCAGTTTAGATGAGAGGTAGTAATAAATCCCCCACGGTAACAAGTAATACTACAAATTGTGTTCCTTTAAGACCCTGTTGCTCCACACTTAGCTCAGGGAATACAGTCTTTAAAATGAGACCGATGCCACAGATGTATTTCCCCTGCGTTTATCGCGCTCGCTAATTTGTAACATCTGTCCCCACATAGGCTTTTAAACCAAAAGAAAACTAATTCGTAATGCTAACATTAGGATATACGCTTGATGTATATCCTTAAGATGCTCTGGAATCCATAATCTTTTTACATACTTTTTATCTACACTCTCTGGTGAGACATATTAGGTTATTGGCTCTGTAAGCATTAAGTGCTCCTAACACCTGAGTGTGCTGCAGAGCTCTCTCTCTCTCTCTCTCTCTCTCTCTCTCTCTCTCTCTCTCTCTAAGATGGCCCCGCCCGTGTGTGTGAGCGAGGCGAGCGAGGGGGGAGGGGGGGCGCTATGCGGCACTTCCTTTTAACCCCTTCAGCGCTGGAGAAATGTAGAGAGGCAAAAACGCGAGTGACAGGAAGTGAGCCAGGGCCTCGATGCACTAAAAGCAGGAAGTCGCTGTACCCGTCACTGGGAGGGGGTGTATTAAACAGTTTTAAAGCGTGTAAACGTGCGATATGCGTTAAATGTTCTTTGATTTGGGTCACCAAGGTGATGCGTATGAACAAGAACAGAGTCTATTAGAAACAGGAAGGAAGTCGTCGCCAGTTCATGCAGAGTTGCGTTTTCGAAGCCGGTTCTGCATCTGTAACTTAAAAGCACGCTGAGCTTGAAGCGTGTGGAGATAGGCAGCCATGTCCACATACTCTCAGTCTTTAGAACCAGCTGAACCACATTGAAGAACTAGGCTATAAATCACGCAACAGCGCCTTTTTAAGAGGACATAAAAACCCGGTCATAGTGCTTTATTGGACACACCACATATTTATGAATCGGCCTTTAAAGGGTTGTACACTTACGGTGTTTTCTTGATACTGTAACTTCAGCTAAACAGTCTCTGTGAATTAATACATTAATTATACATGTAAATGGTATGTTCCTGGTTGTACACTTTATAGCAGGTTTATATAGTCATCTATTCCATGCACATATCTGCACTTAATAAAAATATCAAGGAAACAAAACTGACTTGAATCTTTAAGGCAGAGATCCTCAATCTTATCCAGAAAGGGCCGGTGTGGGTGCAGGCCTTTGTTACAGCAGTTACACACCTGATTCCACTGATCAACCACTAGAGTTGCTAAGGACCTTGATTAGTAGAATCAGGTGTGTAACTGCTTGGTTGGAACAAAAGCCTGCACCCATACCGGCCCTTACTGGATAAGATTGAGGACCCCTGCACCCACACCGGCCCTTACTGGATAAGATTGAGGATACTAATACTTGTATAAGCTACTCGTGATATTTCAGAGAAGGATCCTACATGTAGTTCCCCTTTAAGAGAAGGACAGTTATAAACATTAAGCTACTCGTGATATTTCAGAGAAGGATCCTACATGTAGTTCCCCTTTAAGAGAAGGACAGTTATAAACATTAAGCTACTCGTGATATTTCAGAGAAGGATCCTACATGTAGTTCCCCTTTAAGAGAAGGACAGTTATAAACATTAAGCTACTCGTGATATTTCAGAGAAGGATCCTACATGTAGTTCCCCTTTAAGAGAAGAACAGTTATAAACATTAAGCTACTTGTGATATTTCAGAGAAGGACCCTACATGTAGTTCCCCTTTAAGAGGAGGACGGTTATAAACATTAAGCTACTCGTGATATTTCAGAGAAGGATCCTACATGTAGTTCCCCTTTAAGAGAAGGACAGTTATAAACGTGCTGTGTCATAAAGAGACCTGGAACAGAAGCCCAGTGTCCGGTTCAAAAATAATTTTGCCGACAGATTAGACTCTAGATATTCATGGTGTCTGTCCTAACCGGATATTTCCAGCCTGTCACCCACCCTCTCGTAAAAATGTCAAAATCCTGTCAGACAAACCAGATCATGTGTCAGTTTCAGACCTGCGGAAACAGAAGCTGAGGAAGGGTTATTTATATTATAGGGTTATTATAATATATTCATATTTCTTGCTCTCTTGTTTAAAATATCCTCAGAATCCCTACAGTAGCACGACAGTGTATCATTTGACATTCATTTTGAGCTTGTGCGGAAAAAAAAGATAGATTCAAAGTTTTTGACTATACAGAGAAATTCAGCTGAGTTTCTGAAACCGTCAGGGGATCTGAGGGTAACTTAAACGCCACGGCAACGATCTGCAGTGTGTGTCACATGACACGGAATCCTTGCATGCGTTAAACATGGCGGCTCAGTGTCGCTGATGCTTGCAGCAATAGCAGGCATGTGGTGTATTTTCAGCCTGTGGTCAAAACGTGAGGTGGTGTTGTGGTGCATTGTGGGTATGTGGGGCAGCCTGGCGTCTTCTCGTAACGGCTTTAGTTCTGCCATTAAGAGACGACATCAACAAACATACACACGCGTGTGCTTACCTCATGCCACAGATATAGCCAGCAAGAATGATTTTATACTGCTCCGGCTTCTTTGGATACGTTGCGGAAAGAATTTAAACTGGACCATTACTGGACCATGACTAGATGACTTCAAAAACAAGATTGAAGCAGTGGAAAATAAATCTGCCGAAGACCTGTCATGCTTTAATCGGCTCACGTGATCATTTACCATGTTCGGTCTCCTCGATGTCGAGTTTACTGTGTTCCTCCTGTGTTTTTGGCAGTACATTATTGTGTTTTAAAGCTTTATGTAACGTCTCCTTTACTTATGTAACTTATGTGTTCTGCCTTCTTGGCCAGCACTTTTAAAATCTCTGGTTAATAAAACTGTCCTGGTTAATAAGATATACACTGCCCTCAATACTGCTTGGGACAAAGACATGTTTTCTTGATTTGGCTCTGTGCTCCACTTAAAGTGCAGATTCTCAGCTTTTATTAAAGGGTATTTTTTTTTGTTGTTGGTATTTTGGTTTCACCATATAGAAATTACAGCATTTTATACATGAGCCCACCCCATTTCAGGGCACCATAATGTTCAGAACAAATGGCTTCACAGGTGTTTCTGATTAGTCAGGTGATGTATCTGTGATCCCTGAATTCCTAAAGCAGATGTAACAGGGAAAAGCATCCGATTCTGAGACCAGACGAGCATCTCAAAACTAAAGATGCTGATCTAGGATCAGGTTTCCCCTGTAGATATCCTAACCTTATCCATTGTGAGTTAAAAGGCGAAACTGATCCCAGATCAGCAGGAATGAACACTCAGGCACTTTACGAATACAGGCCCGGCTCGCGGAACTTTGATGACATCACAGCTACTATAAGACCTCTAGGTTGCTAGGCTACGGCCACGCCCAGGGAATTACGTGCGACTGCAAAGGCTGTTCGTCCAACTTTAATGAGCATTTTAAACTGTTTCTATTCTATTTATTTTCTCCTGTTATGACTCTGTTATGAGTCTGTTATGACTCACTTAGATACCGTATCTTCCCGCCACAATACCTGGAGCCTCTTGATGATACACATTTGAAATATATGATTAGAATATTTCAAAAATGTGGAATTTTACATTGTGCTCCGGAGTATTCAGACATTCTCCGCAGGTGCACAGAGACCTGTTTTGCAACCTGACCACAAAACACGCAAGGGAACCGGGCTTAATGATTACTATCACTTTCTGCTCCAAGCCAAACACAAAGGCGGGAAGAAATGTTACAAATGTGCCTCGCGAGGGCAGGATGTGTTTTCAGTCTGTCCAACTACACCCTTTTCCCTGGAACACACCGTTAAACGCGTACCGACGACTTAAACTGAATCTCAGGCTTTTGATCGTACGTGCCTATTGATATTCATGAGGTTGGCAGCTGATGTTTGGAGGAGAAGACCCCAAGGTGCCCTTTAGATGCCCGCTTTAGCAGTGCCGACGTGTGCCCGCTGGAGCCACGTTCCGAGCAGGTGCATTGGAGTTAAAACACTATGCCTATGCTAAACGCTAACCCCCCGAGCTCACCTGTGTGGACGAGGTGATAAAATACCTTTAGCTCGTACTCTTCAGCCTCACACAAAGCCTGACCCTGAATGAAAAAGGCCATCTGTGTCATCATGTTTTCCAATTAAGATGGTACCCTAAGCCTAAGCAACCCCTTCAAGTGCATAAGGGGGCATATAGGCCCAAACATTGGGGGTGGAGGGGTTAGGGGCATGATAAAGCTTTCAGGGCCCTTATCACTGGATAAGGCCAGAATGCCCCCTCCCCCCTCCCCCTCCCCCTCCCCCCTCCCCCCCTCCCCCCTCCTCCTGGACCACGATCACAATTCCACATTAACCCCCATCCCCCCAACCACCTGGGTTTGGGGGGGGCCCCCTAAAGGTCAGGTGTGGCCCTGCAGATGGTCGTCTGCAAAATTCAAATGCAAACACTGTCCAATCCACACCATGTTTCTCAGTTAAAGAGCCCCACCCTGACTCCTAACACACTGTGGTGGTCCTCCCGTAATGTTTCTCTTGAGAACGACGGTAGACCAACACACTCGCGGGGCGGAAACTCAATGTGGGGGTCTGTGATATGATCCCTCATTAAAATAGAGGTAGAAACAGAGGAGGCCCGCGCTCTCATATGCAGATTTTTTTAAAAGTCTGATTTATTGAACAGATGTTTCGCCCGTCAGGGCTTCATCCGTGTCAGTGCATAAAGTAACAGGAAGTAACCGGGGAGCCATTTAACCCTTTAAGGTGTAAGATCACCAATATGTAATTAGAATCGGTGTTCTTAACTGAACATTCTCATGCTGATGTAACAATCTCTACTGGTAATTAGAAGCAATGGAGTTCTACAACGCTGACTTAAGAAACCCACTCTTCAAAGGGTTTAAGCACTGCTTGGGTGGGGTCTGGCTACAGTTAGGCTACAGTTAGTCTGCCTCAACAGAAAATGGAAGTACCGTCTTGTAATTACATACAGTGTCCATGCAAACCACCTACTTAGTGACAACAAAATTTAAAAAGAATTAAAAACAACTGGTACTGAGGCTGAGGTCGGGTTCAAAATAAGGCGGGGTTGCACCGTTTCGGGTGCTGTGACCTTCACGTGACCTCAGGCTCTGACCAATCTGTCCTTGAAACCCGAGACGTCTCACTCACATCTGTTTTGGGAGGGTGTCAGTTCCTGGATCAAAAATTAAGATGCCCGTCATGGGGAGCAATGTTTCGGCTCAAATCCAGATGAGCGCTGGTTTGCACTTGACTGCCGAATCGAGGAGGGGAACAACGCAGTCCCTCCCTGAGCTGTGCTGGGATTTACATGCGCATGTGTCTCCTGTAAACTGCTGAGGCTGGAAAGACATGCGGATTTCATCTACCTAATAAGCCTGCGCTGACAGTCTCATACATAGCTCTTTCCTGCTTGTGCAGTGTTATATGTTGCTTCTTATGTTAAGTAAGATATTGACCACAAAGAGATGTAGGAAGAGGGTGGAATGTCACTTTAAAGCAAAGCTTACAGAGAATGAAAGAATACCCAATACTCTCCATGAGACTTTAAAACGCAGATCTCAAATTATGAAACATTTTTTTGTAGTGCTCAAGTTCTTTTTTTTTTTTTTGAATAGTTTTCTTTAAACATGGGTCTGGTGTGATCTTCTCTAGGGATTAATTTATTTCAGGGCAGATTGCACAGAGGGGTATGAGGAACTTAATCCTTTGAAGAGTCGTTTTTTTGGAATGTTTTTTTCATAATTCTAAGTCGGTGTTCTAGAACTCCATTGCTTTCTACCAGTAGTGATTGTGACATCAGCATTAGAATGTCCAGTTTAGAACATTGTAATCACAGAGCCTACTTGAGATCTCACTCCTTAATAAAGGGTTAAATCCTGAACCACTGCAGCTGTAGTTACCCTTCAAATTGCACATGCTACAGGCCCCAGCCGGGGGGCCTGTTCACATCCACACAGGCCTCACCACAGTGAAGTGCCACAGCGGGCCCAAACCCTTCATTATCCTACTCTTGCCTGCACTCTGGTTTTAACATGCACATACACCCACAATAAGCCAAATATATTTACATTCAAAGGCCTTTAGCAGATGCTCAGTGTAATCCAAAGCAATGTACAAAGACTGCATACTTTTAGCATCCAATCCATTTTTACATGTACCGAAGCAATTAAGTGCCTTGCTCAAGAGTACAATGGCAGTGCCTCATTGTACCCTTGTGAAAAGTGCTTACTTGTGCCTTGGGAATCAAACCCACCACTTTGGAATTGCAAGCTTAGTGGCCGAGCCATTCTGCTACACTGCCACCCAAATACAACCACTCATTTATTTTTATTTAGCGGTTTGCTAAGCTGTCAGAAAACATGGTTCCAAAAGGCTCCTCAGTGTCTCCATAGAGGAACCCAATTTAGTTCAAAGGTTCTTTGTCGGGCAAAATGGTTCAATCTGGGATCTTTCACTTTTCACACCTACCATAGAGGGTTCCCCTATGGAGACGTTTTTTTGAGGGTGGAAGTTGGAAACTTCCTGAGCGAAGAATGCCAGGAATTAACCTTAATATCGCAGCACAAGACAGGAGGCTTTTTAAAGGCCATATCCTGGTATCTATTATACATGGTTCATTTGGTTACCAGTTCTAGTCATATTGTAATGAATGGACGATGGTTATAAGTCCTTTAAAGCAGATTTTCCCCAACAGCCCAAAATCTTACAGTGGCCTTAACGTTGTCTCAAAATGACAGGGTGGCAGTGTAGCATAAAGGTTGGGGACCTGGGCTTGTGACTGCAAAGGTCATGGGTTCTATTACCAGCGGAAGCACCGCTGTTGCACCCATGTACTTAACACAAATTGCTTTCATGAAATATCCAGCTGTACAAATGGCAAGTATGTAGAAATATGTTCTGTGTAAAGCTGCTCAGGATAAATGCGCCTGCTGAGTGTCTAAAATGCAGTATAATAATAATAATAATAATAATAATAATAATAATAATAATAATAATAATAATAATATAATCCGCTCCATGCAACATGCAGCTTTGCAGAAGGATACAGTACGTTTTTGTTCTATTGGTCTGTTTGATGTCCAGATGGAAAATAGCCTGGTAAAATCATGGCATCCTCGTTAATCGTATAAGCCCAGTTTGTAATTAGATCTGTACATAACTAATTTTAAAAGTAAGCACACCACCCACATTAGGTTAATGAATTCTGAAGCAAAGCGCGATTCTGTGATACGAGGCATTATTTATTAACCTTCATGCCGAGGGTCTGAATTGAAAACATGCATGAATGATGTATGCATGACTGTTCATACGCATCTACAGTGAATGCTATATCACGAGATAATTAGGTTACTGATGGAACTACACCACATTGTGGTGCATTGCGTACCCGAGCAAAACTATCCAATTACATTTGGGTGACATTCTTTTTTTTTTGTGTGGGAGGGCCTAATTAGCTGCATATTTGAAGTCTGGATAATGTACATCTGTATGGACACAGGACATCAGCTTCCCAACAGATCAAAGACCCTGCTCTGTGCACAGTTTTAGTTTGGCATTTTTATCAGCAAAATGTGCACAGTTGTAAGATTATGGGACTGTGAAATGAGTCACCATGATTACCTCTGAGCCCTATATGCCCAGACAGACTGTATGACCATGCCTGCATGTCTTGTTTTGATTTTTTAAAATACCATTTTTAACTTTATTTAGCAAAAAAACAATTGTAAAATGTCCTCTATTATATCTGGGCCTATTTAAGTTGTTTCATTTTGAGATTTAGGCTTCCTCATATTGTATTAGTCACCATTTAAGGCCTATGTCTAATGAATACAATACTGAATGTTTTTTTAAATATACGAACAGTGGTTCACACGGGTATTGTGCCTATGAGGGGTGGCGATTCCATTCCTGCAGGGCCGGTGCGTATGCAGGTTTTCATTGTCATCAATTACACTGGCCACATTAGCCAATTAGCTGAATACACTTAATACAATTGGCTGGATTAACCGTAGATTTGACCGCAATAAGATGTTGGGACACAGGAACAGTCTTAAGATGTCATCCATGCCCTTATCATGAAATGTGGCTAAAATATCTATTACTAAATGATTGGGCTAATAAAAAAGAGCAGAAGTTGGCATGAAATCCAAAAACAGATACTGCACTCCTTGCCCACCTCCTGGTGTATACAGTATATTGTGGTAATTAATTACTAATTAGATTTGGCAATATTCGAACACATTCGGTATGGTTAGGCTGTATCCTACAAAGGTAGCCTACGTCTCGAAAACGGCACGTCCCTCCAATACCTCGTGAATTCAATGCCATGTGGCTGTCCTTTGTCTACAGGCTTTGCGCAGTGCTCAATAATAGAAGTGCCATAATGTATACAGAAAGAGAAAATAACTTGGATGCTTAGCATAGGCCTACAGCATTCGACCCTGGCGTACTCTGTCGAATTTTACGGGTTTTAAAATAAGACTTATAGCCGCATGTGAGCGAGATGGGAGGGGACAGCCTAGCCTAGCGAGATGGGAGGGGACAGCCTAGCCTAGGTTATCAACTGAAAGATGGAGGGATGATATCTGGCAGTCTACTTGCAACAATAATTCCAAGCTTTACAAGCTTTTATTTTCGATTTATCGACGAAATGCAACGTTATTTCAATGTTTTTATACAATAAAATAAATCTGTTCTTCGCCAGATTTGTCGGCGTGGCCAAGTATCACGCTTGTAGCCTACATCGCCTGCTGCACACTACAACAGGTTCCCTTTAAGACAGCCAGGGAAAAGAGGTGTGTCCGCAGCCATGAAAAAGCAAGACAATGATTTCAGAAAATTCACAGAGATGCATCAAATGAATCATGGGTTTTACACAAACACCACATATAGCCTAAACGTGTAAGGCGAGTCGGTTGCCCAATTTGTGAATTTGCTTTTAATCAAGGATAGTGGGCCATGTTTTTGAAAATGCTGTTTCATGGCTAGCTAAATGATTTTAAATACTGGACACAAAAACGCAACGCATGTAGAATCTAACATAGGTTACATCGCCTATTGAAACGATATAGATCCAACATATTTTCGCAGCGCTCCAGCGAAGGGCAGTGCCTCAATAGCCTACAAGCTACCAACGTGTTACCTCTTTCTTTCTTTCATGTAGAAACTCACAACCAGATGCCGAAACAATGTCGCTTACAGAGAAGCAGATAATTGGTGTATCATAGCAACAAGCCCAATGCAATGCCTGTTGGTCCCCAATGAGAAACGCAGTCTAGTGAGAAATAGCCTAAAAGGGAGACTTCTTCTGTTGGTGGGATATTTGCTTAAATCTTTACATGCATTCTCCCTCTTTGTTTTCGTAAATGTGCGGCTTGCATCGAAACGCAAACGATTAATTTACTGGTATGCTGCGCATACGTGACACTTATACTAGTTTAAATGGAAGCGGAGAAAAAACCCGGTGGCTTCAGATATAGTCTACACATTGGTGTGGCCCGCCCCTAGCCCACAGCTACAACAAGGAGGAGCTGTTGTAGTCCGCATCAGCACCATTCTACGCGGAAAGCAAAAACGGAGAAAATGCTCATTTTTGACACCATGTTGGACCGGGGGCAAATAAACCATGCTATGTCATAAAAACACAAAGAGAGGAAAAAAACAGGTTCAAAGCGCGTTCTATCATACATTAAACAATAAAATGTGTCATGAGACGAAACCCGACAAAGGACCAGTGTAGTGAAACAGTCTAGCTATGGAAATGTGCTCCGGCTCGCACTTGTCCACCCCCCCAACAAAGGCAAGCAAATGGTGGCTGCATTTCTTCTTTCCGTTCTTCCTCACTGTATGTGAACTAAACGCTTCACAAGTAGATTGCAATCGTACGTAGAATTATGCAAATATATGCACATATAAATGTATATCTAGCTTTGACAAAGAATCAGCCCCGTCCTACAAAAATACACGCACGAAATGACTCCAATGACACAGAATCGGTCACTGGAAAAAGCTTATAGACAGCCGAATCCTATGGTGACCTATCTTGCCAGTTATCAAGTTAAAAACCTCTTTAAATTTAAGCAGTATAGATAAATCATCAGTAAAAGTCAAGTATCTGCTAAATCTGTAAAATCAGAGCGGCAAATTGAGCTGGTCAGATTGCTTTTGAGACCTGTCATATCTGAAAATGTAGGCTTCGGACTCTCCCGTTCGTTAGCTATTGCCTCGAAACAGCGAATAGTGTTTATGTCGCATGATAAGTAACATGCAAAAGAACGATTTAGTACCATTATTATATTTATTGATTTTCCTGCCAATGTATTGCTTTCGCACAACGAGTTTAATTGTCAAGTAGGGCTAGACGGCTAACAAGCTAGGCAGGCCGAGCCTCTCCCACTGAACCGAGAAGAATAGGCTACCGAGGCTTACTGTGGCTATCATGACAAGCATGAATGTTGAATTTATCTTCCTACAATATCACTGAATCGAAACATTTGAAACCTCTTAATCTCTTGGTAATGTGTTGCGATTTAGGTAAAGATCAAGCGGGATTAATCTGCATATAAATGTTCGCTAATGATAAAGAAATATCGCGCAATTTACCTGTGTGGCAGACAGTGTTATTGTCTCTTCAGCTGCATTCACTCACTGAGGAACCCGGTCGAGCAGTTGCAGTTCGTTTGGTGTCCTGTCTTCATGGGGTGGCGCTCGCGAACAGGTATTGAAAAGTGAAAGTGACAAAAAATCGTTACGTCTTACATGATATTTGCAAATTTAAACAACCAAAAAATCGGTCTGAATAAGTAAACAGCGCCCTTCACAAATACAATCTCACAGTTCACAGGTTAAACTTGTAATTTTGTCGTAGAGATGGCATAAGCTTGACAAAATGTAACCTAGCCGACTTGGTACAAACGAGTAAATACAAATATACGCCTTTATTTGTATTAACTATGCGCAATTTTCATAATCTGTATTCCATTCATAAGACAATGTAATTTCGGTACAATAAATCTGATGGCTCTAAACATTTTTTTGAATAATCAGTAGAATTTGGGGGCCGCATGTTTCTATGCAAAGAAGAGAGGATATCAATGGTGTAGCCTAGGCTAGGCTACTCTTGAAAGGTGTGTGATGTGTTGACGATATTTTTTTATCAAAGTGTTTTACGCAAAGGAAATATTGATTTCCAAATACGTCTGCATAAATGTAAATTTAAAGCTCATAATAGTGATGTTCTGTGACAGTTACAGGTGCAATAGGCCTAAACATTAATTCATCTTTAAATGATCAGCATGATACAGCACAGAGGGACGAGTTGGCACTTGGCCGAATGAACAGAGTGTGTATGCTTTGTGTATGCAAGTATCTTGACTGTTGAATTCGTTTTTGTTCCTATTGTAGCACCGTAGCATACAAGCATATTAAGGTGTGATCCGTTGCCCAATACGTGTACTCCATATTTCTAGTAACAATCCACTCACCTGCATTTGATTCCTCTAAGAGCAAAGTGTAATTTCCTAAATTAACGACAAAATTAACGTTATGGTAAGCCGACCCTTTGTATGGTGGGGAGATCAGAAAAAAGGTTTCAGGCACAATTGTAAATCATACCATACTGCTCAGTTTGGATATCCAAATATTTTGTCTATTGGACAGTTTAGACCAGAGGTCCACAGCCCTGTTCCTGGAGATCTACCATCCTGTAGGTTTTCATTTCAACCCTAATTTGGCACACCTGATTCTACGAATTAGCAGCTCAATGAGATGTCCAGCTGTTGAATGAGGTGTGCTTTGTTAGTGTTGGAGTGAAAACCTACAGGATGGTAGATCTCTAGCTGTTGAATGAGGTGTGTTTTGTTAGGGTTGGAGTGAAAACCTACAGGATGGTAGATCTCTAGCTGTTGAATGAGGTGTGCATTGTTAGGGTTGGAGTGAAAACCTACAGGATGGTAGATCTCTAGCAGTTGAGTGAGGTGTGCATTGTTAGGGTTGGAGTGAAAACCTACAGGATGGTAGATCTCTAGCTGTTGAATGAGGTGTGTTTTGTTAGGGTTGAGGTGAAAACCTACAGGATGGTAGATCTCCAGGAACATGGCTGGAGACCAGTGGTTTAGACCAGGTCACAGGATACAATTTATTTTTCTTTTTAGACTTCCTCAGCGTAATCAACAGCATCTATACATCATTCTTACCCACAATTCACTGCTTTATTAGACACTTCCTACGGCTGAGGGTGAGAGGTGACGCTTCTTCCATTAGCATTGTTCATCCGACCCCGTCCACAGCTGCCTTCTGTGCTGGCTGGGTGTCATTGGACAGATGAATGTCCGCTCTAATGGAGTCGCCTGGACTTGACATTGTCGCGGCATGCTCTTGCATTCTGGGAAGGATACCCAAAGCAACACCTGAGGTGCGTTCAAATTCAGCGAACAGAGCCGAACGTGCGTGGCAAACATGTTTTCTTTGAACGGTTAAAATTTGAACGCCTTTTTAAGAACGTTCCAATTTGTTTGCATTGCCGGTATCTTCAATTGAAATCTCCATGGGAACACATTTCCCTCAGTCCAGCATCCATTTTTGTTTGCCGTAAACTACCTTTTCAGACCGTTCGCTTCTGTTTGCAAACGTTTGCGGCGAACACAAAGCTAACGGAAAAAAGTTTGAAATAGTTTGCAAACATTCGTCTTGTTCGCTGAATTTGAACGCACCTCTGGTATTCCGTGCTTCTCTAAAGGTAATTTGGATTCGATCTTTCCAGATGTTCACCGTTTGCCAGGTACGAGGCCTGAGGTGCGTTCAAATTCAGCGAACAAGACGAATGTTTGCGAATGTTTGCAAACTATTTCAAACTTTTTTCCGTTAGCTTTGTGTTCGCCGCAAACGTTTGCAAACATAAGCAAACGGTCTGAAAAGGTAGTTTGCGGCGAACAAAAATGGACGCTGGACTGAGGGAAATGTGTTCCCATGGAGATTTCAATTGAAGATACCGGCAATGCAAACAATTTGGAACGTTCTTAAAAAGCCGTTCAAATTTAACCGTTCAAAGAAAACATGTTTGCCACGCACGTTCGGCTCTGTTCGCTAAATTTGAACGCACCTCAGGTCTTTCTCAGGCGAAGATCTCATGGCCATAGTATTATACAGACAAGAGAAGGTGAGAGATTGAGACAGACAGACAGACATGCAGGCAGCACACTCAAGGAATTGTATGATATTATGATTACGATTATAGTTTGAGCGTTTTTATTCCCACTGGGGAGTTTTTTTTACCTCGTTTGCTTTTTGCGGGGATTCAGGCCTGGTTTTTGCCCGATTTTCCTTCTGCTTCTGTGTACAGCGTCTTTGTGTCTCTGTAAAAAGTGTTATACAACTTGAATTGAAACTAAATATGATTGTGCAGTGTGACATTGTGATCGCCAGCCCTTAACATGCTCTGTCTCTGTAGACCCTGAGCCGACCAGAGGAGGATGGGTTCCCCCATTGAGTCTGGTTCCTTCCAAGGTTTCTTCCTAGTTACACCAGGGAGTTTTTCCTTGCCACTGTTGCCCTTGGCTTGTGGGGGGTTTAGGCTGGGTTTTGCTGTGAAGCGCATTGTGACAACTTGTTGTGAAATGCGCTATATAAATAAAGATTGATTGATTGATTGATTGTAACTGCCCATTCCATTTTAATCCTACCGAGTCTGACATGCTCTGTCTCAGGAACTGCCCATTCCATTTTAGTCCTACTTAGTCTGACTGCACACCATTATGCAGATACCCTTGGAGCCACAGTGTCTGCAGGTGTTTGTTTCACAGGATCACATCACAACAAAACCATCTGCAGCAACAGCTTATATCACACCCCAATCTTGCATTTGATTAAGTTCCCTGTATGTAATAAATAAATGAGATAAAATAAAAGGTATTCAATGCAGGCTATGTCCTAAGCAAAGAGCATATTTTACGTATTGAAAAATACGAATATTGAGGCTTCCAACAGGCTCATCCAGCTAGCATAGGCCTCAGCTCTGTTCATCCAATACACTGTAATCAAATTGGGTCTGTCATGTCATTGGTTAAATCCAGGGCCAATTCACAGAGAGGACGGTATGCTGTAATGCAGGGGTTCTCAATCCTGGTCCTGGGGGACCCCTGTGTATGCTGGTTTTCGTTGCAACCGCAGTTGCAATCCCAGAATTTTAACAAGCTGTTAATTTTTCTTAATTAGGTGCTTTTCATGTTTGGAGGAATTATTCGCCCACTTAAGACACATTATGTCAGAAATAGCTATGCATGCCATGTAGAACAAACTCCCCATGTTCACATTGTGCTTATTGTGCTATATTGCAACAATTACATAAGAAAAGGTTACAAAATAATGTATTTTCACTCAAATGAAAGAGTGAAGTGAATCAATAGGCGCCTAATGAGGTTGTTGAACACGTGTTTAACTCAATTTTTTCTTTAAGCTTAAGACAATGCAGGTTTGGCTCGTTATCATTTGCTTTGTGTTTGAATTCTTCATTATCTACGAAATGGTTAATTTTAGTGGCCATGTGTCCACACTTTCACCAATTAGGAGCCTATTGATTCAAATCAGTCTTTAAATGGATCTGTTAAATAATCTTCTTATCTTTTTTAAATAATATAGCACAATAAGCACAATGTGAACATGGGGTGTTTATTCTACATGGCATCCATAGCTATTTCTGATATAATGTGGCTTAAGAGGGTGAATAATTCCTCCAAACATGACAAGCACCTAATTAAGAAAAATTAACAGCTTGTTAAAATTCTGGGATTGCAACTGCGGTTGCAACGAAAGCCAGCATACACAGGGGTCCCCCAGGACCAGGATTGAGAACCCCTGCTGTAATGTATAGCCTGGCTTGCTGAAAGGAGTTTGCGAGGAGTTACTGGATCTGGCTTATCAGAACTGTTACACTTAATCTAAAGTTTTTCACTTGACTGAATGCTGACTGATTTGCATTACCTCTGTTATAATGTCTCGTTATTCACAGACTGTAGTTGTACTATTTGCAGAAAATGCAATTATGACAGTTTAGTAAATGCAGTTATTTAAGAAATTGTGTAGTTATCACAAGTTAGAAACATTGAGTTACTGGAGCCACTCACGGGAATTACTATTATGCAGTTTTTAAGATCTTTACAGTCTATATATCCCAAAGAGTAAGACTGAGACGACTGTTATTTGGCTTGTAGGAAGGATATCCATATATCCAAGATTTTAAGAGCCTAAGAGTCTTTTCAGTAATTGTATTTATTGATCGGTTGGCACAATGGAGACATACTTTAATAAACGGGTTAAATAATAATCTTTAATGGAACCTGGATGCTATGCATGGATCAACATTATTAATATGTCTGAGTAGATGGTGCAAAAGCTAGTTCTAAACCCGAACACAGGCTTTCCCCACTAATGCAAGCATCCTAGACATCCTGAGATGGGCTGAATGGCCTGTTCCTGCCATTAAAATTTTTTATTGTTCTTAATCTTATTGCTTCTACTTGATTATTGCTGTTATACGTGGCCGTTATCAGTTTATTGGGACGGAATTACAGGATGTTGACTCAGCTGAGGCCAATAAACTGCGCCACACAGCTGCTGATAATCTGGTTCTTGACCACAGGGTGGCAGCATTGAGTCGCAGTTTTAGTACATCTTCACTGCATTTGATATTGTACTGACTGACTTTATTCGGAAAAGGATAGTGAATGCTTATTGGAAGTGCCTTTTTATGGTAACTTCTATGTTGTTCATATTCAGCGGAATGCTTTTCTATTTTTGTGTTTGGATATTGTATTTGCGGTCCAAAATAATGATTAGTCCCTAAAGGGATTACCTGGTCACTTGTCTCAGAACAATATAGAAAGTTCATTAAATCCTGAGGTCATACACACTCAGGGTGTGAGGAGTAGATTATACATGACTTTATTTGCTTTATACTACTTTAGTACTTGTTATGATATGCACTATACTTACTGTAGCATGTATGGCCCTGGAAGGCAATTGTAATGGCACACAGTAAGATATTCAGTAATAAATCAACTCTGATGGAATACATTTTACTTTGATACAGAGTAAATTTTGCTTTGATAGAATACATAATTAATATAATTACTAGAGAGTTTTTGGCTTGATAAACTTTGGTAGAGTTAGATCAACACTGAATATTGCAGTGTGCAGTATATATATCACTAACTGCTGTCCTCTCTTGGGTCCCAACCAGTGACAGGGGCCCCAGAAAGCTTGCACACCCCTTTTTTTGTGGTCACGCACACACACACACAGACACACGCACGACATGAATAAAACCAATTCAGACCGAGCTCTATCCACTGAAATGTCCTTATACTTTGGTCCTGTATCAAGCATCCACTTCGCAAACATGTTATGTAAAAGTTACTGAACACTATAATCAACCGTCCTTGCAGTGCTTCACTGTCTAAGAGTATCTGTAGTTAACATGACCCCACGTTACAACACTGTTTCACAGACAGAGTTGCTGGTAATACAGCTTCATAGAGGGACGGCGAGTACTCTTGGTTAACCAATTTATTTTGTTAGTTCAAAAATGAAACGCCAATAAATTAGAAAAAAAGAAACCCACTCCAGGAGAGGGTACGTGTGCGTGACAGGTGAAGGCGTCGCTACACAGGGAAAGGGACAAAGGAGAGATGTAGCTGTCGTAGTCTGGGCCTTGATAAGAAGGGTGTTGTAAACTTTAGAGTCGGGGATATCCAGGATTCTGTAACAGAAAGATGAGGGAACATTTGGTATTTTCGCCCCAAACACGGGTCCTCTGTGATCTTTAAAAGGCGGGTGAAAGACACACTCACTTGTTTGTTCAGCCGGACATGATGTGCTTGACGAAAGCTGGACATGAAGCAGAGACATAAAACGTTAACAGTGGGGTGTGCTTGAACCCTATGGCCTCATTCTGTGGCACCTGCAGTACCACAGCACAGACACTGGGGGGAGACATATTTATTTTTCCTTTCTTATCTTATGGTTTTAGTTTTTGCCTTAATATCAGCAACCAATTCAGACCCAAGACACCAGGTGTGGTAAATTAACTGTGTTATCGGTTGCTTTAATTGATCAATTAAGTAGCGAATAACAACAAAAACCAGCATACCCTTCGGCCCTCCAGGACCAGGAATGAGTATCATTGATTCAATACATAGCGTGAAGAATGGGAAAAAGACAAATAAAGAGTCGAATGTAAAAGCCCATTCCCTCCTGACTCACATGGGCACTCCTATCCCATCTGACAAATCTTAGCTCACCATATGTTTCGCTACTTTCAAAGAATAATAATGTGTATCACTGATGAAGAGGAGGGAAGTAAATGAGTTAATAAATGTAATAGTAAGGAGTAAGAGGCGGGTATGCTTGTAAATGTGTTGAAAAGTTCTCACCCTCATAGTTGATGCATCCGTTGCTGTCTTCTTGTCCAGTGAATAATTGTTCCACGTCTTTCTCTGTCATTTTCTCTCCTGCAAGGGGAGCAGTTACCCCCCCGCGTCACAACCATGGCTCATATGAACACACACTCTGCCATTACACCTCTAATGTGGAGCCCCCTGAATTCATCCACAAAAGACCGGGAAAAAATGTCTCTCCAGATGATTTAATCAGCAGAACGAGTTTCATTTTGGAAATGAAAGCATTCAGAGAGAAGTTGTTGTGTCACTGCAGAAGTTGCTTAAATTTTACTCTAATCTGTAAAAATTTCCAGATGTTTGATAATCTGGGAAATGTATTGAGCTCATCATGGTGTTGCTAAGCAACGAGTGACGGAGGGAAAACGCGACGCTATGGCTATTGGTACACCCAACAACAAACTATAAACAAACCTTTGGAATATACATATATAGTTTTAGTATATTTGCAAATAGTTTAATGGAAAGATCCTTCATTCTGTACTCGGTCGGTGGAGTTAGTGCACAGACTTTTTGGGACGGATTTCCGCTAGGTTTGTGTCGGAGTGGGGGGGCGGGGGGGGGGGGCTCACCCAACGTGGAGAGCACGTGACGCAGCTCCACTCCCATGACGGTGCCGTTTCCCTCCTTGTCGAAGACGCGGAGGCCCTCTATGAAGTCCTCCGAGGTGCCCTGGTCCTTGGACTTGGAGATGTGCTGCAGCATGGGCAGGAAGGTCTCGAAGTCGATGAGCTTCGTCATCTCTGCGCCGGGGTCGGGAAACGAGAAGTCAAACACGGGAAACACGCAAGGCACTGCTGCTCGGGGTCCTCATCGTGGTATGGACGTATGAACCGGGTCTTATCCTTCTTAAATGACTGAGAGCCCAATGCTATAGACTCATTTTGTTTGAAACACATTAAAATATAATCTTTAGTGACTGAGGGCCTGATTTAATAAGACCTTTTAGCACATGCAAAGCTCATAACACAGCCGACGATTGGTTTTGCGTGTGCTAAAGGTCTTAGTAAGTTAGGCCCTAAGTGTATAGAAAGCATCACATCGGCTCTCCTTTCCAAAGCTCATAATTCCGTTATGGTTTAATGGAGGGGTGGAGGGCCGTGAAACTTGGCACAACTGACCCTCGGGTTTGGGTTTTCCCAGAACTCTCATGACCTCCGCGTTGGTGGGGTTCTGGCCCAGGGCCCGGATGACGTCCCCACATTGGGCGTAAGAGATCTTCATCTCACCGCCGGTAGTCTGGTCAAACAGCATGAAGGCCTCCTTGAATTCTGTGGGAATGGAACACACAGTGCAGACATGGCCACTGAATGACTGAAGGGGCGGCCATTTTGTTCAATTCAATACACTGGCCTGGATTCAATCCATAGCTTTGGCTAGTTAAAGGTAAAAAAATTAAATATATACATTCTTGACAAACACAGTTTGGCAAGTTAAGTGTAAAAAAAAAAAAAAAAATAACTTGTCAATCTGACTTTGCAAAGGAAAGTTGTAATGCTTGTGTTTAATTGTAATTCAAATGAAGTTAAGACTGAATATTGATTGAATACAGACCACTGAATAAAGGCGCTTTAGAGAGGAAGGCTATTGAACATACCTGTAGTTTGTTTACAGTCTTTTAAAAAAGCTGGACACTGTTTAGAGCCCATTATAATATATATTATAATGCTTATCAATAAAACAATGAAATCTCATTCTCATATAGCCTATAGTTTTATGTACATCATTTGCAATTCGAAAGAAAACATACAAAACATAGTGACAGTTAACCATACGGTGCGATGTTCATTGAGTTCATTGACTTACCTTCAATCTGGTCTGATTTGAACTCAATCTGTAATAGAAAAGGAATACCTTGTTGTGATAGCTGCTCTGCTTAATAAAATCAAACAAAAAAATCTGAAATATATTGAGCGGAATTGTGTTCTGCAAGCAAAAAGGCTAACAACCATTTTAGAGAAGTTACATTTCTTTCCACAAAATTCTTTAGTTGCATACAGTATATCCAGAAAAATTTTCTTTGTGTTTGTGTGCGTGTGCATGTGTGTGTGCGCGCGCGTGTGTGTGTGTGTGTGTGGGGGGGTGTTAAGTAAGGGTGTTAAGCTTTGTTTTCTTGATATCTTTTTACCAAGAGCAGTGTACTCCAGGTTATCTCCCACCAGACTGAGTTTAAAAGGAGGAATACATTATAACTCTTTAAGGCGTAAGATCACAAAAATGTGCTTAGAATGTTTTGTTGGTCTACTGCACAGTACAGAACTAGTATGCAAATTCTGGCTCCATACTGTCTTAAATGATCAAAATAACTGGGAGTAGAGATGAAGCACCACACAGTCCACTTTGGCTCATCGTCAAATGAACAAATACTCCTCGGAGAGTGAGAGTGTGATTGGTTAGCAGTGTATGGAGTCTGGAATGAACGAATGCTCCTCGCAGAGTAAGAGTGTGATTGGTTAGCAGTGTATGGAGTCTGGAAGCAGCAGAGGGCTTGCATTCTACAGACAGGTGGCGGCCCAGGATTCCGCTGAATGGCGGCTCTGCCACCCGTGAGCCTCACCGAATCCTCCACTGCAGCTTGGCGTTCCGATTATTCCTAAATTAGCTTCGATTTTGTCCACCGGGGGCAGTGGGGAAGAGATACGATTACCCCCTAATTCCACACAAAACACAGGGGACTGTTATTTTAGGGTCCGTCAGCAGGAGGGAAGGGTTATGGCAGGATCCCTGTCTCTATCTGACCTTCACAACTACGCTAATAGCCAAACAAATCAGAGAGTGACAGGTTTCCACCGCTCTTTACATGCTGCTGGGCCTTCTGTTTTTCCTCTCTCTTTGAAGAGTAGGTTTTTTGGTATGTTTTTTTTTTTTTTTTTTTTTTTTCCCTTCCTAAGTCCGTGTTCTAGAACTCCATCGCTTTCAATTACCAGTGATTGTTGCATCAGCATTAGAATGTTCAGTTAAGAACATTCTAATCACATATTTGTGACCTCACAGCATAAAGGGTTAATGACCCTTTAAAGGACCACTCTGTAATTTTGGTTTCTAATCAATGAAAATTACGAGCATGACAACTAACCAGCCACAACACAATATGACAAAACCATTTCCAAGGCATGGTATATTTGGCATAATATTAGCTATTCTTTTTGATATAATACCTGACGCGTGAGTGATGAGATTGTTTCCATGGTGATGGGCTGCTCAAGGACTACAAAAATGATCAGATATCAAAAACAAAGAAGAAGAAGAAGAAGAATGCAATGCGGGAGACGGAAGATGAACAAGGACGAAGTGTCGGCCCAACGCTTATTTATTTTAAATGCTTATTTTTCCCCTCAAAGTGCCTTTCATGAGGATCTTCATCATTATTTTTATTAGGAGAATAAATCTATACTATCATATCTTTGTAATTTAGCTTGTTATAAGCTATTAGTATTTATTAGCAACTGACATTAGTCTAATGAGTGGGCCTTTAGGGTGTAAGAATGTGATTAGAATGTTCTTAACTGAACATTCGAATGCTGACGTAACAATCACTACTGGTAACTGAAAGCAACGCAGTTCTAGAACACTCCAAAAACATTCCAGAAAACCTATGCTTCAAGGGTTAAAATGGTGGCGGTCACCCAGTATATATAGCCGACTAGAAAACCTGTCGAAAACCCAGAGCTACTGGGCGTGATGCTGTAGATCAAAGCAACAGTACATTCCAAGTATGTAAAGCAAACTTGTGTGTGTAGACAACCCCACACGCAGCATTTACAGAAGACACCACAGAGAAACCACAGATCACTTAGTTACGACCTATGAGGCGTTATTACAGATCAACAGCTATCAGCAAGCCTGCAGAGAGGCCATTACGGATCAATGCCTATGGCCCACGGAGGGGTCATCTAAGGCTACAGATCACTGGCTACAGCAAGTCCACGGAAGTGTCAAGGGTCACTCACAGTTACGCTTTTGAGGTCGAACTCGGGCTCCTTGGGCGCCACGGGCTCCGGGGCGGGGGCGGGGGCCGCCGGCTTGGCCGCCTCCTTCTTGGGTTCTGGCTTTTTGGGGGCCATCTGCGGGCGAGAGGGAGCGTCTGGCTTTGGGAGCGACGGAGAAGGAGGTGGAAGAAGGTGACAGAGGGCCCAAGCCACTCTCCGAAGGTTATATACCCAGCCTCCAGTCCTGCGGAGAAGTCTGGGGGCGCAGGGGAGGGGCGGAGGGATTGCCTGACCCTAAACGGCAGGCACCACTTACTATAAAAGGAGAGAAAGCCGAACCCCAAAACATTTTCCAATAGGGCTTCCATCATAGGGCAAACCCTGCTCATAACATCTCCTTCTGGCTACGTTTCCCCACAGGGGATGTGTGTGTGTGTGTGTGTGTGTGTGGGGGGGGGGGGGGGTTGTGTGGGGGTTGGGGGCGGGTGGTGTTTGGGGTGGACAGGTGCGTAAATCCTTTGCTCTTCACGCATTGGTGGACGGTTCGAATGAGGAACTGACGGGCAACAGTTGACAGAATAAGGTAGTGCTCTAATTGGAAAGTCCAGACAATACACAAGGGGATGGAGGAGGGAGGAGGAGGAGGGGGGGGGGGTCTTTTTATAGGCACTTGTGAGGAGCCCCCACCCCCCCCAAACGCTTCATTCCTTTTAAGAAGCAGCGTCTGGGCCGCGCCTTGTCTGTACTTACTTAGCGGGCCAACTCCCTCTGGACCTGCTTGGGATACGCAGCACCGTACCGTCTTCATGGCCCCGTACAAGAGCCGTGCTAAAAGGCCATACATCAGTCTGAGCAGGGAGCAGTATGAGGTGAGGAAGCGTAAAGTGCTTGCACAATATTTGCACTTATTTGCCCGTAAACGTGTTTTGATCCAGGTCTATGTAAGATTTCAGACAGGGGGGGTAGTGATTGCTAGAAGATCGTGGGGGTGGGGTGGGGGGTAGTGATTGCTGGAAGATTGGGGGTGAGAACTATCTTGGATGCAAGGCATGGATGTTTATTCCCCCCAGATGGATAGCGCCCAACGTGAATGCCTAGAACCAGCTCTGCTTTGATACAAGTGGCTCTTTGTCGCTGTTCTGACAAAGATACACTTGTATTGAAATGAATGTTGTCATACAATTAAAAGTTTGTCTGGACAAAAAATATAGCCTGTCAGCATTATTCTTTCTCATTAGACATGCCTGAAGAGCCAGTGAATCTGTACAAAATATTTAAACTCAAACTGTCATTTTTTTAACTTGAACTGAGAGAGAAACATACATTTTTTTACTCAGATTACACCCTCAATACACTCCCCTTTTGGCCAATAATCTTGTGTATCTAATGAAAAAGGGAACTCATGGTAATTTGATTAAGTAATTGCAATATAACATTATACAGATCCACACACTTATGTGTGTAATATGGCACATGGTGCCTTCGTATCTCATTTTACAGTTTGTAAGACATGCTAGATATGAGTGGAGGGGTAAATAAATTAATAAAGTTTAAAATTCTGTGCACTGCTTGGCTGAGTAATGGTGAAGGTTAAGAAGCAATGGGTCTTTAAGGACGACTGCTTGCTTCCGAAAGCTTTTTTAACCCCTAGTCTCCGGCACGTCAACACTTAGATGCCCTGAGGGAGAGGCTGCATACCCTTAGAAAACAGTTTAACCACCTGCTGCTACCCGCCCCCGTTAGCCTCTGTCCTCTTCCAGGCACACCTGCTGCTACCCGCCCCCGTTAGCCTCTGTCCTAATCCAGACACACCTGCCCGAATTCTGGCCCCTTACAGAAACGTCAAGAACCCGATGCCCCCCCCCCCCCCCCCCCCCCAGCATCGTGTAGAAACTTCTACAACAACCAAGTCATTTCCATGTCTCTCCTGCCACTTTGAAGCAAAGCTGCACATGTGAGGAGAGGAGAGGAGGCTCTAACGGAGAGTTAATCAATTCATCACGCAACTTTCTGTAAGGCTTTATGAGGTATCCCGAGTGTTTTTATTTTATAGAATGCCTGAACGTTTCAAGTACAAGTATTTACATGTACAGTATACAATGTACCTGACATCGCATTTTATGTCGAGACATTAATTAATTAATTAATTAAGATGTAATCAGCAACATTAGATTTAAACACAAGGAACCGTTTCTGGGGCACGGAGGAGAGGAGGTGGTAGTGGAGAAAAGGAGGGTGCATTTTTCAAGTATTGGGATGCACCCTTACTCTGGTGATGCCATGTTGATTCATGCAGGCTCTCTTCCTCTTTGGGCTGGCTGTTCCCCCCTGTGCACACTGGGATATGTAGTCTTCCCTCTGCAAACTACAGGAAGTCTGCAGCCCTCTGTGTTCAGTCAACCCACAGAGGGCTGCACTCTAAACTGTTTGCTCCCTCGTGCGGCTGATGCTCTTAACAGGACCACTCTGTCCGACCCCCTGGATAATTCCTCTGGCCGGTGGAATCTCTACGGCTTTACACACACCGTGTGTGAGTGCTAAATGCTTTCACGTCAACAATGCCAAGGCCTTACATTCCCCTGCTGAACTTCCTGATCTGCTTCGAGCAAAGATTTATCCCGTTTCCATGGCTCTCTGAGGAGTAAATACCTGCTTCGCAAAAGTTTATGTGAAAGTTCATGACCAGAGTTTTAGGACGTGTGTCCTCAATAGTGAAGTCAAACATACAAATATAATACTTACAAGGATGTATTTATAGATCTGACTCTGAATGCGTAGGCTGCAGTAGTCCAGAGGAGGCTGAGCAGACCGAGGAAATGGCTGCGTCCCAATCCAGTTTTTGCTCCACCCTCGTAAACTTCACTTGCAAACTTCACTTGGGGGAATCCCTTTTGAGACCAGGATGTACCCTCGGTCTCCATTTTAAGTGTGAGTCCAATCCGTTAGAAAGCCAAGTGAAGTTTGTGACATAGCCCCTCCACCCTCAACTTTTCTCAAGGGAACGAGTCTGCAAGCTCATATTACCCACAATTCACATCGAACGTCCTGTTCAGTGATAATCACGTTAATGTTTATCGCGGTATTATACATTAAAAGCGCATACAGAATGGAAAAGACGCTGTATAGGCTAATAAATACAGGTTAATCAAGTAGTAGTTTGCTATTTTGTATTTCATGGTTTAGCAAATTGCTTTATGCAGCAACAGTGTAGCGTACTGTGTGATGTAGGCTACCAGGTTCTCTATCTTAATCTTGCGTTTAAACGGATTATTAGGCTACTCGTAGGGTTGCCAACCGTCCCTTGAAATAAGGGATCGTCCCTTATTTGGACAATAAAAGACCCGTCCCTTATTGAACTGATAAGGGACGATCCCTTATTTCAAGGGACGGTTGGCAACCCTACTCGTGTCTAAATATTTTCCCGTAGCCTATAATTTCCCAGACAATTTAATTTCGCGATAACCAAGACGAATAGGTAAATAAAGTTGTACAGCATTTTACTAGGCTTTATCCACATTTGTGCTGACGCAAAATGCGTTGATTGACTATGTCATGCGAAGTGATCAATGAACAGCACATATTTAGGTAAATTAGTTTTTCTAGCTTGAAAGCATGCATTGCGCTAAACGCTGGTTCCAGCAATTTAAGAGGTTTTTCTTTCTTAAGAGGCATGCTTTCTAATGTATAAATCGTTTTGACCAAATCGAAAGTCTTAAATTACATTCTTTAAGGTGATGAGGAAAAACGCAATGCTAACGCGCAACTCACAGAACACGTTGGGATTTTTTGCCAGTTAATTATTCAGAATTATTGCCACCCTTATTAAACAATCTCACGTTAGTAATCTCTTTGTCATTGTCATTTGTTAATCATTAGCCTATATATAATTGATTCAGGGACTTTGTTTGATTGACATAAGCAAGCAAAATGAACGGAAACAGGTTGAGAATATGTTTGGTTTAAATGCTACACGATTTTATGACATAAAGAAATATGCTTGCCCACAAAACTTGCTGTATTTATTGATATTTGTTATTCAGTAAATCAATTGCTTGACTGATAATTAATGTAAACAGGTTGAGAGTTTCATCCGTTTAAATGTAGTCTACGGTGACAGGCGTTTTACATGCTCCGAGATCCCATGATACGCCACTGTGCAGCAGCACGAACGCCTGTCACCGTAGACTACATTTAAACGGATGAAACTCTCAACCTGTTTACATTAATTATCAGTCAAGCAATTGATTTGATCAGTCAAGCAATTTAATTGATTTATACTATAGATGGGGTGAAGTGCGTCTCAATTCAAATAACCCGCTCCGCCCTCGCTCCCTCCCACTCGCTAAACGCAAGTGTATACTCCTGTTTTATTGGTATGTGCGTCACATCCTCCCAAGTGAAGTTTGCAAGTGAAGTTTACGAGGGTGGAGCAAAAACTGGATTGGGACGCAGCCAAAAATGTGGGTCTCACGTGGATGTCCACACTGCCCTCTGCTGGCCAATTACTGACACTGCGCCGGACTGCTCTCCAGCGCCTGCCTGTACATTAACACACAAACACACATTGAAAAGGAGTGATTTCCCGACGAAAAGCTTCCTGTAGTTTTTGAATGTGCTTGGCTTGCACTTACCAGTAGTTAGGCAGGAAAGGGAAAACTTCAAATGCATTCTCCAGGAATTAGTGAGAAAGAGACATGCTTCCCTCAAATAGCTTTCATTTCCCCTCCAATCTTATCTGAAAAAGGCCCACGTGGATGCTGGTTTTTGTCTTAGCCCAGCATTTAAAACACCTTATTCTACTTATCAAGATATTTATTGAGGACCATGATTAGTTAACTAGACACCATAATTAGTTAATTAATTTGGGTGTCTTAGTGCTGGGCTAAAACAAAAACCTGCACCTACACTGCCACGTTTTGGATAAGATTGGACACCCCTGGTCTATAGAGTTATACGGGTGTAGAATATAGGTACCTCTCTATTTAGGTTGGCAGTATTTCAGACAAGTAGCATCTTCAGAATCCTTGTGCCTGAACTTCGAAAGAAACTGTTCTTGTAACTGTCCTGTAATCAAGAGAAAATCTAAAGTGCAAAATTACATTAGTAAATCCCCCTTCCCCCTCTTTGTCCAATGGGGTTGGATTCCTGTGAGGAAATGTTTTATGAGTGTTTTATTTATTTATTTAGTTTTCTGGATTCAGATTGGCAGAGTGATGAAAATGGCTCATAATTCCTTGCTTCATACGATTAATTTAAGTGTAATTTTGCTCCTGGCTAGACTTATAAATCAGTGAAAAGAGAAGTATAGGAGGTGATATAGCCATCTCTTCAATCCTTACGCCCTGAGAGAAGTATAGGAGGTGATATAGCCATCTCTTCAATCCTTACGCCTTGAGAGAAGTATAGGAGGTGATATAGCCATCTCTTCAATCCTTACGCCCTGAGAGAAGTATAGGAGGTGATATAGCCATCTCTTCAATCCTTACGCCCTGAGAGAAGTATAGGTGGTGATATAGCCATCTCTTCAATCCTTACGCCCTGAGAGAAGTATAGGAGGTGATATAGCCATCTCTTCAATCCTTACGCCCTGAGAGAAGCATAGGAGGTGATATAGCCATCTCTTCAATCCTTACGCCCTGAGAGAAGTATAGGAGGTGATATAGCCATCTCTTCAATCCTTACGCCCTGAGAGAAGTATAGGAGGTGATATAGCCATCTCTTCAATCCTTACACCCTGAGAGAAGTATAGGAGGTGATATAGCCATCTCTTCAATCCTTACGCCCTGAGAGAAGCATAGGAGGTGATATAGCCATCTCTTCAATCCTTACGCCCTGAGAGAAGTATAGGAGGTGATATAGCCATCTCTTCAATCCTTACGCCCTGAGAGAAGTATAGGAGGTGATATAGCCATCTCTTCAATCCTTACACCCTGAGAGAAGTATAGGAGGTGATATAGCCATCTCTTCAATCCTTACGCCCTGAGAGAAGTATAGGAGATGATATAGCCATCTCTTCAATCCTTACGCCCTGAGAGAAGTATAGGAGGTGATATAGCCATCTCTTCAATCCTTACGCCCTGAGAGAAGTATAGGAGGTGATATAGCCATCTCTTCAATCCTTACGCCCTGAGAGAAGTATAGGTGGTGATATAGCCATCTCTTCAATCCTTACGCCCTGAGAGAAGTATAGGAGGTGATATAGCCATCTCTTCAATCCTTACGCCCTGAGAGAAGTATAGGTGGTGATATAGCCATCTCTTCAATCCTTACGCCCTGAGAGAAGTATAGGAGGTGATATAGCCATCTCTTCAATCCTTACGCCCTGAGAGAAGCATAGGAGGTGATATAGCCATCTCTTCAATCCTTACACCCTGAGAGAAGTATAGGAGGTGATATAGCCATCTCTTCAATCCTTACGCCCTGAGAGAAGTATAGGAGGTGATATAGCCATCTCTTCAATCCTTACGCCCTGAGAGAAGTATAGGAGGTGATATAGCCATCTCTTCAATCCTTACGCCTTGAGAGAAGTATAGGAGGTGATATAGCCATCTCTTCAATCCTTACGCCCTGAGAGAAGTATAGGAGGTGATATAGCCATCTCTTCAATCCTTACGCCCTGAGAGAAGTATAGGTGGTGATATAGCCATCTCTTCAATCCTTACGCCCTGAGAGAAGTATAGGAGGTGATATAGCCATCTCTTCAATCCTTACGCCCTGAGAGAAGCATAGGAGGTGATATAGCCATCTCTTCAATCCTTACGCCCTGAGAGAAGTATAGGAGGTGATATAGCCATCTCTTCAATCCTTACGCCCTGAGAGAAGTATAGGAGGTGATATAGCCATCTCTTCAATCCTTACACCCTGAGAGAAGTATAGGAGGTGATATAGCCATCTCTTCAATCCTTACGCCCTGAGAGAAGTATAGGAGATGATATAGCCATCTCTTCAATCCTTACACCCTCAGAGAAGTATAGGAGGTGATATAGCCATCTCTTCAATCCTTACGCCCTGAGAGAAGTATAGGAGATGATATAGCCATCTCTTCAATCCTTACGCCCTGAGAGAAGTATAGGAGGTGATATAGCCATCTCTTCAATCCTTACGCCCTGAGAGAAGTATAGGAGGTGATATAGCCATCTCTTCAATCCTTACGCCTTGAGAGAAGTATAGGAGGTGATATAGCCATCTCTTCAATCCTTACACCCTGAGAGAAGTATAGGAGGTGATATAGCCATCTCTTCAATCCTTACGCCTTGAGAGAAGTATAGGAGGTGATATAGCCATCTCTTCAATCCTTACGCCCTGAGAGAAGTATAGGAGGTGATATAGCCATCTCTTCAATCCTTACGCCCTGAGAGAAGTATAGGAGGTGATATAGCCATCTCTTCAATCCTTACGCCCTGAGAGAAGTATAGGAGGTGATATAGCCATCTCTTCAATCCTTACGCCCTGAGAGAAGTATAGGAGGTGATATAGCCATCTCTTCAATCCTTACGCCCTGAGAGAAGTATAGGAGGTGATATAGCCATCTCTTCAATCCTTACGCCCTGAGAGAAGTATAGGAGATGATATAGCCATCTCTTCAATCCTTACGCCCTGAGAGAAGTATAGGAGGTGATATAGCCATCTCTTCAATCCTTACGCCCTGAGAGAAGTATAGGAGGTGATATAGCCATCTCTTCAATCCTTACGCCCTGAGAGAAGTATAGGAGGTGATATAGCCATCTCTTCAATCCTTACGCCCTGAGAGAAGTATAGGAGGTGATATAGCCATCTCTTCAATCCTTACACCCTGAGAGAAGTATAGGAGGTGATATAGCCATCTCTTCAATCCTTACGCCCTGAGAGAAGTATAGGAGGTGATATAGCCATCTATTCAATCCTTACGCCTTGAGAGAAGTATAGGAGGTGATATAGCCATCTCTTCAATCCTTACGCCCTGAGAGAAGTATAGGAGGTGATATAGCCATCTCTTCAATCCTTACGCCTTGAGAGAAGTATAGGAGGTGATATAGCCATCTCTTCAATCCTTACGCCCTGAGAGAAGTATAGGAGGTGATATAGCCATCTCTTCAATCCTTATGCCCTGAGAGAAGTATAGGAGGTGATATAGCCATCTCTTCAATCCTTACGCCCTGAGAGAAGTATTGGAGGTGATATAGCCATCTCTTCAATCCTTACGCCCTGAGAGAAGTATAGGAGGTGATATAGCCATCTCTTCAATCCTTACGCCCTGAGAGAAGTATAGGAGGTGATATAGCCATCTCTTCAATCCTTACGCCCTGAGAGAAGTATAGGAGATGATATAGCCATCTCTTCAATCCTTACGCCCTGAGAGAAGTATAGGAGGTGATATAGCCATCTCTTCAATCCTTACGCCCTGAGAGAAGTATAGGAGGTGATATAGCCATCTCTTCAATCCTTACGCCCTGAGAGAAGTATAGGAGGTGATATAGCCATCTCTTCAATCCTTACGCCCTGAGAGAAGTATAGGAGGTGATATAGCCATCTCTTCAATCCTTACGCCTTGAGAGAAGTATAGGAGGTGATATAGCCATCTCTTCAATCCTTACGCCTTGAGAGAAGTATAGGAGGTGATATAGCCATCTCTTCAATCCTTACGCCTTGAGAGAAGTATAGGAGGTGATATAGCCATCTCTTCAATCCTTACGCCCTGAGAGAAGTATAGGAGGTGATATAGCCATCTCTTCAATCCTTACGCCCTGAGAGAAGTATAGGAGGTGATATAGCCATCTCTTCAATCCTTACGCCCTGAGAGAAGTATAGGAGGTGATATAGCCATCTCTTCAATCCTTACGCCCTGAGAGAAGTATAGGAGGTGATATAGCCATCTCTTCAATCCTTACGCCCTGAGAGAAGTATAGGAGGTGATATAGCCATCTCTTCAATCCTTACGCCCTGAGAGAAGTATAGGAGATGATATAGCCATCTCTTCAATCCTTACGCCCTGAGAGAAGTATAGGAGGTGATATAGCCATCTCTTCAATCCTTACGCCCTGAGAGAAGTATAGGAGGTGATATAGCCATCTCTTCAATCCTTACGCCCTGAGAGAAGTATAGGAGGTGATATAGCCATCTCTTCAATCCTTACGCCCTGAGAGAAGTATAGGAGGTGATATAGCCATCTCTTCAATCCTTACGCCCTGAGAGAAGTATAGGAGGTGATATAGCCATCTCTTCAATCCTTACGCCCTGAGAGAAGTATAGGAGGTGATATAGCCATCTCTTCAATCCTTACGCCCTTGAGAGAAGTATAGGAGGTGATATAGCCATCTCTTCAATCCTTACGCCCTGAGAGAAGTATAGGAGGTGATATAGCCATCTCTTCAATCCTTACGCCCTTGAGAGAAGTATAGGAGGTGATATAGCCATCTCTTCAATCCTTACGCCCTGAGAGAAGTATAGGAGGTGATATAGCCATCTCTTCAATCCTTACGCCCTGAGAGAAGTATAGGAGGTGATATAGCCATCTCTTCAATCCTTACGCCCTGAGAGAAGTATAGGAGGTGATATAGCCATCTCTTCAATCCTTACGCCCTGAGAGAAGTATAGGAGGTGATATAGCCATCTCTTCAATCCTTACGCCCTGAGAGAAGTATAGGAGGTGATATAGCCATCTCTTCAATCCTTACGCCCTGAGAGAAGTATAGGAGATGATATAGCCATCTCTTCAATCCTTACGCCCTGAGAGAAGTATAGGAGGTGATATAGCCATCTCTTCAATCCTTACGCCCTGAGAGAAGTATAGGAGGTGATATAGCCATCTCTTCAATCCTTACGCCCTGAGAGAAGTATAGGAGGTGATATAGCCATCTCTTCAATCCTTACGCCCTGAGAGAAGTATAGGAGGTGATATAGCCATCTCTTCAATCCTTACGCCCTGAGAGAAGTATAGGAGGTGATATAGCCATCTCTTCAATCCTTACGCCCTTGAGAGAAGTATAGGAGGTGATATAGCCATCTCTTCAATCCTTACGCCCTGAGAGAAGTATAGGAGGTGATATAGCCATCTCTTCAATCCTTACGCCCCTGAGAGAAGTATAGGAGGTGATATAGCCATCTCTTCAATCCTTACGCCCTGAGAGAAGTATAGGAGGTGATATAGCCATCTCTTCAATCCTTACGCCCTGAGAGAAGTATAGGAGGTGATATAGCCATCTCTTCAATCCTTACGCCCTGAGAGAAGTATAGGAGGTGATATAGCCATCTCTTCAATCCTTACGCCCTGAGAGAAGTATAGGAGGTGATATAGCCATCTCTTCAATCCTTACGCCCTGAGAGAAGTATAGGAGGTGATATAGCCATCTCTTCAATCCTTACGCCCTGAGAGAAGTATAGGAGGTGATATAGCCATCTCTTCAATCCTTACGCCCTGAGAGAAGTATAGGAGGTGATATAGCCATATCTTCAATCCTTACGCCCTGAGAGAAGTATAGGAGGTGATATAGCCATCTCTTCAATCCTTACGCCCTGAGAGAAGTATAGGAGGTGATATAGCCATCTCTTCAATCCTTACGCCCTGAGAGAAGTATAGGAGGTGATATAGCCATCTCTTCAATCCTTACGCCCTGAGAGAAGTATAGGAGGTGATATAGCCATCTCTTCAATCCTTACGCCCTGAGAGAAGTATAGGAGGTGATATAGCCATCTCTTCAATCCTTACGCCCTGAGAGAAGTATAGGAGGTGATATAGCCATCTCTTCAATCCTTACGCCCTGAGAGAAGTATAGGAGGTGATATAGCCATCTCTTCAATCCTTACGCCCTGAGAGAAGTATAGGAGGTGATATAGCCATCTCTTCAATCCTTACGCCCTGAGAGAAGTATAGGAGGTGATATAGCCATCTCTTCAATCCTTACGCCCTGAGAGAAGTATAGGAGGTGATATAGCCATCTCTTCAATCCTTACGCCCTGAGAGAAGTATAGGAGGTGATATAGCCATCTCTTCAATCCTTACGCCCTGAGAGAAGTATAGGAGGTGATATAGCCATCTCTTCAATCCTTACGCCCTGAGAGAAGTATAGGAGGTGATATAGCCCATCTCTTCAATCCTTACGCCCTGAGAGAAGTATAGGAGTTGATATAGCCATCTCTTCAATCCTTACGCCCTGAGAGAAGTATAGGAGGTGATATAGCCATCTCTTCAATCCTTACGCCCTGAGAGAAGTATAGGAGGTGATATAGCCATCTCTTCAATCCTTACGCCCTGAGAGAAGTATAGGAGGTGATATAGCCATCTCTTCAATCCTTACGCCCTGAGAGAAGTATAGGAGGTGATATAGCCATCTCTTCAATCCTTACGCCCTGAGAGAAGTATAGGAGGGTGATATAGCCATCTCTTCAATCCTTACGCCCTGAGAGAAGTATAGGAGGTGATTCAGACTTTATTATTTATATTGGCATTAGGGTTAAAATCATATAATAATGCTTCCTACTGAATTAGAGGCTGCATAAGATAATCAAAATGGCCATCAGAGGAGTCCTAGGGAGCAAAAGCTGGAATCTAGACATCTAGGTGGTTGGAAATCTGGGTTGAGAGCTGGTTCGACATAAACCGACTAGGTTAACCCCAATATAGCTCAGGTTTTAACCGGATATAGCCTGGTTATGTCATCGTCGGCTGGAAAAAAACTTTTTAACCAAAATGTAGCCAGGTTTTTCACCCTTTTCAGCACAAAACTGTTCACTGGGGTGGCTCTGGAGCCCATTCATGTTGTAGTTCAGAGCAGGGTGGAGAAAGAAACCAGGACCATCATGCAGAATAGTCTACACCCTCTCCACCCTGTCCTGATAAGCCACACGTTCTCTTATAGCGGTCATTTCACTGCTCTTACCTGCTGCAATTCACACTTTTAATAATGCAAGGGCAATGCCTACCCATTGATTTATTGATTGATTCACTGTCCATGTAAAAAACAAACAAAACAAATTCTAAGTCAGTGTTCTAGAGGCAGATGGGAAGGAAACAGCAGGAGAATCAGGAGAGAGCAGTTCTCAGGAAGAGTAGGCTTTTTGGAATGTTTTTTTTTCCCCCTCAGAATTCTAAGTCAGAGTTCTAGAACTCCATTGCTTTCTACCAGTAGTGATTGTGACATCAGCGTTATAATGTTCAGTTAAGAGCGTTCTAATCACACATTTGTGATCTTACACATTGAAAGGTTAAAGGGTTTAGATAGTATGGAGCCAGAATTTACATACTAGGTCTGTACGGTGCAGTTGACCAAAAATCTGTTAATATATTAAAATGAACGCAGGGCAGTTCCCTGCCCTCAACCTAACTATAAAATTTTTTTTTTAAATATTTTTGTCTTTCATATACTCCATGAAAAGCACTCTACAAGTCGAACAAGTCTGTTTACTAGTTCCCTGTGTTTTTCCTGTCTGTTTATTATAGTTTATACTAGTATTTGGAATGGAGGTGTGGTGTTGCTGATTTGCCCACAGCTTACTGTGAACTACAGTCGACGTTTATTGCTAGGGATAGCTGCTACATTATGTGAAGGATGTGCTTTGCCTTGTCTGTTCTGTAGATCTTGATGATGTCTCTGTACGCACTTACTGTACGTCGCTTTGGATAAAAGCGTCTGCTAAATAAATGTAATGTAATGTAATGTAATGAATGTATAATTATTATAACCTCCATCCGCCTCACCTGTTTTTCCCTCACGCTCCCATAGGGGGCAGCAGTGTCTGTGAAACGCAAGTCACTTTCTCAGAATAGATAATGAACCAACGCAAACATCCGAATCACAAACGGATGCCAACCACAGCAGTACACTGAATAAGAATTGAGTCGGCACACTGTTTTTTTTTGTTTCTCCTCAGTGCGATTAATGTATTAGCAGCAAAGACAATAAACATTTGAAGCCATGAATTTTAGGCAACCAGTCGAAGAAAATGACACTTATCCATCTGTCATGCCTCTCCAGTAATCATCATCGACACTGTGACATCACTGACCATGTGACATCACTGGGGGGATTTTGAGGTCTTTCATGCAGGACACAGGTAAGGAAATAGGTGACTGTGATTAAACATCGAACTGTCACTAATCCCTCAAACACTGTACAACTAATACTAGTAATAGTTGTTTAAAAATGAAAACTAAGAAGATGTGTGTAAAAATATTTCCCATGTATTTGAAAATATATAAATTGACATTGTTTCATATGAGTAATGTAAGCACACATTTTCAATTATTGTCAAATACATATTGCATTCTATTTTCTACAATGGACAGAAATTTGTAAAAAACTATGGGCTGTGTTTTGCCATATACATAATATTTTCTTTGTATTTTACATGTAAAATTTGGGCAACTTTAAGCCTCCACAGCAGAGAGCTTTCTCTGAGTGAAGCTAACTGGCCGAGCTAACTGGCCTGAAACGCTCTCGTGCTCTTACAAAAGTCCAGTTTAATTCACAAACCTGAACATGTTGGAGACCCGAGTCTCTGTTCTTAGTGTGCTAGTGCCGCCACCCGTTTGCCCGAGTTTCTTGGCTCATTGCCCATGGGCTCACTTTGGGCATGTCCTGGGATACTGGCAGCCCCGGGCCTGTGTCAAGCAACCCCCCACCCCCGTGGTTCTGTGACATCTGTCAAAAACCTGCTCAAGACTTCAGAGCCCAGAGTCAGTACTGGGACTGATTCACAGACCAGCTGTAATTAGGCCTCGTACTTACAGCAGAGTTTATATTCGAGTGCCACACTGTTACTGCTTTGATCTGAACTGGGCAGTCACACTGGTGTTGTAATGATCTAAAAACAAGGAAACCGTGTTCTTACTTTGAAACAGCAGATGTCAGTGGATGTCCAAACACTGCTTTGCAGCCCCTTTTATTTCGTGCTTTGTAGATAATATAGGTTGTTGTGCCACAGGGGCGTTGTGTTGCTGTCCTTCTATTAAGCAGTGAGGCGAACGATTTGCTGCCAGTTTGCTAGGTTAGGATTTGCTAACCTAGATGTTGATTTTGAAATTGAAAAAATGAAAATTCTGAACTGATCACTTAGATTGTTTGGTGAAATGGAGTTACGGTTTACTGCCTCTGGGCCTTATTAACAACAGCAAGAGAGCAGTAAGAGTCATGAACCACACGGGGTTTCCAGTCTCCCCATCCGTTCAATTATATTATAGCCTAATGTTGCCTGGGCCCTGGGGTCATGAGGCGGCCAACATAAGAATAATTCCTTTATTGGACGATCTGAGAAATCCAGATTACTATCACGAAAAAGAAAGAATGAGTGAATGTAAAACTAGACTGTCTGCATATATTATTAGACGCATGAATGGGCCCTATTGTTTTTTTTTCTTCTCATGCATTCTGGCTTTGGTAATAAAAAATGAATCTGTCTCCAGTAGGCCATAGACATGGCTGGCATTCCTGTGGCCCATTACAACATGCGATTGCAATGTGTTGTGACTTCTTTGAAGGTCACTGACACTGATGTACAAGGAAATTACATGTAGAGCCCTCAGATGACCCTCCTGCTTAAATCTCTCTTGTCCAGAGAGACTTACAGGCCTACCAGGACGTTACGCCTTACCATAAATGCAGCTATCCATAGAGTGGGGGGGGGGGGGGGGGGGGGGGGGGCATCTCAATACAGCCCCCCCCCTTGAGCTCACGAATCAAGCAGTCATGAGTATGTCATAAAAGAGAAATTAGATTTACAGTTTTGCGTTTTGCATGTGATTGCACAAAGCGAATCCGCATTAGTTTTGGGCCACTGTGCAAATTGAACCCAGATCCAGGACAGCATCTGCAGTCTGTCCGATGGGGTCCGGCCCACAGTGTCGGTTTGCTATGCGGGGAATATCAGTTGGAAACAATCTAAACATCACAGAGATGTGGTGTATTAAAGCACTAAGGGCCTAATTTACTAAGACCTTTAACGTTGGCAAGACGTTTTAGTCACGCCCAAATTTAAATTCCCTAGTACCCCTATTGCATTGACTGTGCTTTGCTAAACATTTATTCATCCCCCCAAAAAATGTCTTCGGGGAGAGATAATGGACAAAATCCAAAAAAGACAGGAAGTTCACATGGGCTCCTTGCCTATTATCTTGACCTCCTGCACCTCCTGCACTCATGAGGATTACAACACACAATGTGATTGCATAAGCAGCTTTTATGTTACTTAACGTTGCTGTTAAATATTACTTTTAATGATCGTTAAATACTCAATTTTCTAGTGCACCACGCACGACTGCTACCTCATTTTACTGTACAAATTGGGTTATGTGACCTTGCAGACTATACCATCTATCTATTTAAATATTGACCAATGCCCTCTTGACCAACCAAAGTATTTAAATATACAGTACTGTGCAAAAGTCTTAGGCACCCTAGAATTTATTTATTTATTTTTTTCTTAGATGTTTATTTTTTGTCTTCTGCATTAGTATGTCAGTAGAAAAACGCACACAAAGATTTCAAAACATTCGTTTTCCAAAAATTTTATTGAACTATCTTCAGCGAAAAGATGAACAAGGAGTTCTGTAACAGATGGTATGGCCTCCACAGAGCCCCGATCTCAACACCATCGAGGCTGTCTGGGATTACCTGGACAGACAGAAGCAAGCGAGACAGCCAAAGTCTGCAGAAGAACTGTGGCAAGTTCTCCAAGATGCTTGGAACAACCTACCAGCTGATTTTCTTATAAAACTGCACGTCAGTGTACCTAAGAGAACTGATGCAGTTTTAAAGGCAAAGGGTGGTCACACCAAATATTGATTTGATTTAGTTTTTTACTGTTTACTGCTTTTTATAGTCAATTGTTTGATATGTAGAAACTTCATTTCATTATTCTTCAAGCATCTTCGCTTTACAGAATATTTTCACATGTGCCTAAAACTTTTGCGCAGTAGTGTATATATTGTTTTAAACTTTTTGTAAAAACATTTTTTTCGAATTTTTTTCACCTATGAGACTATTAGCATCCTGAGCATAACTTGGAAGCTCTGTGCGGTGGTTGCTTGCGTTTAACCCTTTAAGGTGCATGTGATCACAAATATGTGATGCAAATGTTTTCAACTGAACATTGTGTGTGTACGTGCGTGTGTGTGTGTGTGTGTGTGTGTGTGTGTGTGTGTGTGTGTGTGTGTGTGTGTGTGTGTGTGTGTGTGTGTGTGTGTGTGTGTGTGCGTGCGTGCTTGCCTGTGTGTGTGTGTGTGTGTGTGTGTGTGTGTGTGCGTGCTCCACATGCAGCTGCCAAAGCTTTCAGGTTGGTTTCTGTAGAGCAGCGGTTCCCAAATTTTGGGTTGGGAGGAGGGTGAGGTGACACTTGTCATTACAAAATGCAATAAAGCAACTTTTTTGTCAACTATTTGCCATGAGCCAGTATGGTGGTTGTGTAATGAAAAGAGCTTACTACAGCATTCAGAAACCAATGGCATCTGTTTGGATAGATCACTCATTATAGAGTACTCAAGTGACTACATCATGCTGGTTTCGGAAGTAAATTCCCCATTCATTTAGAGCATAGACTTTAACTAAAGCTTACTTTTAAACCATTTCTACTGATTATATCTTACCGTCAATTTCCCAGATTGTTCAATATAACGCCCGTTCGCAAACTATGTAGTTTTTCTGGACCAGCTTTGAGTATATTTTACGTTTCAGTATTTTATTGTGATTATATCAGTGCTGGAACTGTTTAAAAACTCGATGTCCCATAATTCCCTCCGAACGTGCAGCCTTGTCTCCAGACGTTGTCATATAACGTTAGCTAGTAGTAGCACATAGCTCCATTTTTAAACACTTTTTTCTCACGTTAGCTAGCTAGCTTGAAGGACTAAAAGCTAGAATCGCTTTATGTGGTTAACTGTAGCACAGTTTCTGACTTTGTCGGGCGGGCTTCTCTACTTAGCAAGATAATGTTAGCTCATCTTCAGCTGCAGTACTCCCATCTGCCCAAGAATTTCCAGACAGACGAGATGATGATATCTTATTGGTCAAGAACCACCCATGCATTGCATTACTGGATATGCAGTCCGTTAAAGTGGACTACAAGTCGAACTACAATGATTAATGCATTACTTAAAAAAATTAAAATTGGAACATGCGATATATGGTCTATATCCTTGTACCACACAGGCTAATCCAGGAACATTTCAGCTCAATCTATAAATCAGATTTCAAGAAATAGTCGATAGTCTCCGAAGCCCATTCTATTCTTCCATAGGGAATTTACTTCAGAAACCAGACTCCGCCCACGACTGACGTACTCACTTGAGTACTCTATTGGTAATGACTGGGGTTATTTTATTATGCTTTGTGATTTATGAATAAAGCGGTCTGTGTGTTGCTAAGCAATGTCAGGGAACTTAGACTTTGTCTTAGACCTGTTATAATCACCTGTTATAATCACCTGTTATAATCAATTCACCAAAGTAGTTTGGGTAAATTAAACGGGGTGCACAAGCGTGTAACAGCGCCCACCAAACCTCTAGATACTGTTCCTTAACTACTATGCGATGTCTTTTTGTGAACAATTCATTTTGATTAATTCATTTTTTTCCTGGAAGTATGGCAGCCATTTCTTGATGTACGGTCTGTGGCGGTAGGTAGCCATTATTGTGCAGTAAGTTTTTTTTTTGTGGCCGCTGTCAGTCCGGCGAGCCGGATAATTCTCTCTCTCTCTCTCTCATTCAGTTTGAAGTGAGTAAGTCATTCAGTACAAGAGGGATTGATTGGTTCATGGGCCACTGGTTAATAATATCCAATACTGGGAACTGTCAAGACATGACTTTACAGATTGGGTTGAGATGCTGAAGGCTTTCCTTGCTGGGAGACGCTAGAGCCAATAATGTGTTGCCCTGGGTCTGCTGGCCACATTCAGTGCTGACATGGCTCAGATTCGATAGCAAACCATGGGGCCCATCCATGCAGTAGAGCACTAGAGAGAGCCACCCAGTTGTACTCACCTTACGAACGGCAGTACCCCACCTAGGATTCAAACTCGCAACCTCTAAGCTAGGTTTGTCCACTTCCCTCACCGTAACACCACACTGCTAACTGCGGAACTGCATGCAGTCTGGTACACGGAATAGCATGTGCACATGAAAGCTGTGTGAAGGCTCTCTGGATGAGGACGTCTCTGAGCAAAATAGGTTATGCAATATATTTTGAGTGAATGCAGCCCTTGTTCCGAATGAGGCCTTTTCATTGGTTGCAGCGCACACAATTAAAATGCCAGGTCCTCCACCAGCACTCTGAAGTTCCTGTTTGTGTATCATTGTTTTCATTGGTCTCAGAGTTCAGTCTCCCTGGCGACGGCCCATCCATCGCTGCAGCGCAGCTGTTTCTCTACAGAGACCCAGAGATCCTGACATCTGCTGAATGACTGCGTTTCAACAGATATGGTCTCCGGGGGACTCCCTAACACCGAGCAGCACTGTCAGAGCGCTTGTGAGAGGGTCACAGATTCGGGCTGAACGCTGCATCAGGAATGCATCCAGATTTTCCAGTGGGGTGTAACTTTTTTCTTATTTCACAATACGCTCTTTTTTCCCCAGTGCGTGGGAGCAATGCTGTCATGAATATGGCATCTGTGTAAATAACAATACTTTTAATTAATAAAACGACTGTCTATGACATGGATACGGCAAATATATATAATGCTAATATACATAAATTTCCCCCCGCATTTGTAGTATGTGAATACTCAAGAGGAGAGTCAAAACTTTGATGCCAAGGTATTGATGGTAAAACAATTACCAGGCATATTAGCTATGATCAATTGGCAGGTATCCTGGTCTTTCTTCCAAATATCTTAAAACACTTGAAAGGCTGGGTAGTGTGACCATTTTTACACCAGAAATCATTCAATTTACCCCAGGGTTGATAATGAGAACATAGGACGAGTCATTTCATTATGACTCCACAACTAAATGCCCTCAACTTTATGATTTGTGATGCGGTAAATGGCATCCTTTGAGGACCAGTGAGAGAGAGAGAGACAGGTGGCACCTCCTGCGACACAGTGCCCTTATCAGTGGGCCTAGGCACCATCTTCACAACTCAAAACCGAGTCAGGATCCACCAGAGGTTACTCTACTCCTTATTTCCTCAAGGAAGTTTTCCCTTGCCGCTGTTGCCATCGGCTTGCTCGTGGGTTCCTGCGACTGGAATGTCCGTGAAGTGTTCTGAGAATTTGGTCCTTTGTGAAAACGCTACAGAAATAAAACCAAATCAAATTGAATTGTTCTCTGAAAGCCTATGAATACCAATTCCAAGAGCAGGCCCATTTTCCATTCAAATTGCAACGAAGCTTAATTTCTCTAACTGGGACATTTAAGGCTGTATATAAGCAAGGTATGTGAAAAATGTGTTGTTACACAATATATAATACATATACATATCTGGGAAATATTTTATAGATTATCTCTATTTTTTTAAATAAATCACTGGTGCAGGCAAATTGCATGAAGGATTCAAACAATGAAACGGGGACCCCCATAGAACTGACCATTTTCCTGTTATTGCCACAACCCCAAAAACGTACCCTGACTACTTGGTTAAGTTACACTAATGGGGTTTTTCATTTAAAAAACGGCACTAAACCACCTTTTGCACCATAAATGAAAACTTTAAACATTTCATAATTTTTACAGGACATATGCAGGGAAATCTTTGTGGGGGTGTTGCATTTACAGGAACTAGTGAGCAGCCCAAATCAAGCCCTTGACAAATACATGTAAATCTGAAATGCTTAATTCCAAGTTGTCCCACTCAGAAAATCTGCTCCTTTTGAAGTGCTATTAGATTTAGGAGAGCACACATTGTACCGATAACCACACCAGCATTAGAACAAAGCAGTGGTTCATTCCCAATGAGGGGGCGGGGGGGTCTTGTTTACAAGACTGAGCGAGCTCTCGTTCGTCTCTTCACGAACACAGGGACAGATGAACAATACTCTTATTTCTCTCCCCGCTGTTTCTGGGATTGCTTCATGTAATTCCCGTTACCCTGTTACATGGCTGGCCAGTAACTATGAGTTATTGTGGATGTTATCGATGGACACTTCAAAACTGGAGTTTAAGTTCCCGGAATCACATCCAGATTGGACTCACACCAACATGCTAGCGGACAGGAAGGAGATCCGCACGCACATCTGCCTTGTCCTTACATCACGCCGATCCAGTGCGTCGCAGAAACGGTGGAAACTCAGATAAAAGAATCAGTCTGGAGCACATGTATATTTAGCAGGACATGGCGCCATGGCGCAGTAAAACCCAAACTGTGAGCGTTGCTCAATTAGCACGTCTGGAACATTCTTTTTTAGGGCTTTTTCTTTTTTGTTGGACAGCACAGTGTAGAGTGTCATTACACAGCCACAATACTGGCTCATGTGCCAAATAGTCGACAAAAAAAAGTTGCTTTATTGCATTTTGTAATGACAAGTGTCACCTCACCCTCCTCCCGACCCAAAATTTGGGAACCGCTGCTCTACAGAAAGCAACCTGAAAGCTTTGGCAGCCGCATGTGGAGCGAGCATGCACACACACACGCACGCGCGCACACAGACGCACACGCATGCACACACCCGTGGATCTGCCCCCTCGCAGCTGCCGGACGCGATCGCGGCCAGGCGGAGAGTTGGGTTACAGCTGCGCCATTCCCGCTAGCTTCACTGATTCCCGACAGGGACTGGAGGAGGACTACGAGGAACCAGGGAAAGGCAGGCGGGAAGGAGACATCAGGAGAGTGAAGTTATCAGGAAGTGTAGGCTTTATGGAATGTTTTTTTCTTTTTTTTTTTCTTCGAAATTCTATGTCGGTGTTCTAGATTGTGTGATTGTGACATCAGCATTAGAATGTTCAGTTGACAACATTTTCATCACATATTTGTGATCAAATGCATCTTAAAGGGTTAAACATAAGCAGCCACTGCACAGAGCTTCCAAGTTATGCTCCGGATGCTAATATTAGGCTAATTATTTTTATTTTTTATAAGACTTGTAATATTTAAATGATATTACTCTGGTTGGTCAGGAGGGCATTGCTCAATATTGAGAGAGAAAATTGAGTAGTCTATTAAAAGTAATATTTAACAGCAACGTTAGGTAACACAAAAGCTGCTTATACAATCACATTGTGTGTTGTAATCCTCATGAGTGCAGGAGGTGCAGGAGGTCAAGATAATAGGCAAGGAGCCCATGTGAACTTCCTGTCTTTTTTGGATTTTGTCCATTATCTCTCCCCGAAGACATTCTTTGGGGGGATGAATAAATGTTTAGCAAAGCACAGTCAATGCAATAGGGGTACTAGGGAAGTTCTTGTAAGTGAAATTTGGGGGTGACTAACTTAAAAACTGAAGGATTTACATGTAGGTCCACAAAATTCAATGTGGAATAACAGAGATCAGACAGGATAGCAGTTACCAAGGCAACTAATTAACCAAGAAGAGGGATGGTGACAATTTAAACTTTAATTAATACTTCTGCTCTTATACTCCAATCCCCTTTTTACTGCCTTTAATACTTCTGCTCTTATACTCCAATCCTCTTTTTACTGCCTTTAATACTTCTGCTCTTATACTCCAATCCCCTTTTTACTGCCTTTAATACTTCTGCTCTTATACTCCAATCCTCTTTTTACTGCCTTTAATACTTCTGCTCTTATACTCCAATCCTCTTTTTACTGCCTTTAATACTTCTGCTCTTATACTCCAATCCTCTTTTTACTGCCTTTAATACTTCTGCTCTTATACTCCAATCCCCTTTTTACTGCCTTTAATACTTCTGCTCTTATACTCCAATCCTCTTTTTACTGCCTTTAATACTTCTGCTCTTATACTCCAATCCTCTTTTTACTGCCTTTAATACTTCTGCTCTTATACTCCAATCCCCTTTTACTGCCTTTAATACTTCTGCTCTTATACTCCAATCCCCTTTTTACTGCCTTTAATACTTCTGCTCTTATACTCCAATCCTCTTTTTACTGCCTTTAATACTTCTGCTCTTATACTCCAATCCTCTTTTTACTGCCTTTAATACTTCTGCTCTTATACTCCAATCCCCTTTTTACTGCCTTTAATACTTCTGCTCTTATACTCCAATCCTCTTTTTACTGCCTTTAATACTTCTGCTCTTATACTCCAATCCTCTTTTTACTGCCTTTAATACTTCTGCTCTTATACTCCAATCCTCTTTTTACTGCCTTTAATACTTCTGCTCTTATACTCCAATCCTCTTTTTACTGCCTTTAATACTTCTGCTCTTATACTCCAATCCTCTTTTTACTGCCTTTAATACTTCTGCTCTTATACTCCAATCCTCTTTTTACTGCCTTTAATACTTCTGCTCTTATACTCCAATCCTCTTTTTACTGCCTTTAATACTTCTGCTCTTATACTCCAATCCTCTTTTTACTGCCTTTAATACTTCTGCTCTTATACTCCAATCCTCTTTTTACTGCCTTTAATACTTCTGCTCTTATACTCCAATCCTCTTTTTACTGCCTTTAATACTTCTGCTCTTATACTCCAATCCCCTTTTTACTGACTTTGTATTTCACCAAGGAGCTTGTCATCATTTCTATGGAATGAGGTTCTTTAAACAAACAATGTATGATAATCTCATAGAAAAAACAGCACTCAGCAGTCAGTATCTATGCTTCTAGAAATGATGCAGGTACGCAAACTAGAAGCCTCTTCACAGCATGTTACCTTTCATATGTGAATAAAATCCTTTCAAAGGAGCAAAAAGAGAAATGCAGTAAAGGAATGGTTAATATAGATCACTTTAAGACCAATTTTGGTCCTGTTAAGTAGCCTAAAAACTGTCCCTGTTTGGTATGTTCACAGTGCAAACAGTGTAGCAAGATAACAGGAAGTTCAAAACCCTCCAAGAGTTGGCCTTTGTTCGGGAAGTCAAATGTTCAGACAAGCACACTTCCTCCCCTTACACACACAGCCGTTCGCTTTATGGCCATGGAACCGCAACCTGGTGAACACTTTTGTTCTTTTCTTGTATTAAATTTCCCATAGACTTCAATGTAAAATGGTGCTACAGCAAAACGAATGTATCTCCATAACCGAACGTCAGAATTGCACCAAATTATGATACTATGATACATGTTCCATTAAACCTTAGAGCCATAATGAAAATTCGCTCTATGGTTCAATGCGGAATTTACTGATGTACCACCTGATGAAGTTTCATGAAAATCCATTAAAGCATGACAGAGTTCCATTTGTTTTGCTGTAGCACCATTTTACATTGAAGTCTATGGGAAATTTGCATGCATTTCTTTACTGTTGATGGGCCCTTAACTACAGAAGCTCAGTAAGTAGTCATCCTCGAAGCTTTCATGACACAGCCTTCTCCATGGCAGTCCATGCCATAGATATAGAACCATAGATGTGACATTATCATAATTAATGGCACAATTTTTGAGACCACACCCAAGTAAGATGGTGGCCAGTAACCATGGTTTTATATCTATGAGCCAATCATCAGCTATCTGGCTTCTGAGACCCGATTATGACATCACAGTGGGTTAGAAAGTACATAACACTTTTGCCATAGGTTCCATAGCTGTACCCAGGTAAGATGGCTGCCAACTTGTTCCATTTCAGAATTCCTGCCTTTAAAAGTATTGATATCAAAATGTGGCCAAGTTACAACTAACAGAGCATTAGTGAGGTCAGGCATTGAGTTCAATAGAAAAATGAGTAAGGAGAATCAACCCTTAAAGTGATGTTGATGGCGACAACCCTTAAAGTGGTTTGAGGCTCGTTTGATACCTCAGACCATTGATGACTTACAGCCATTTAGCCAACCATGGGTTCCTTACTATTCCTGTGTAATTTGCAGCTTAATCTAGTCCCACCCCCCAATTCCCATAGAGATCCATTCAAATGCAGAGAGGTTATAGTATCGCTTGTAAGAGTACCTGAAAATAAGATATCAAGAGTCTTTTGATATCCTTTTATACCCAGTCATAACATCACCGTTTACCTGTGGAATGTTCCAAACAGGTGTTTTTTGCCCCCTGTCCCAACTTTTTTGGAATGTGTTGCAGGTATCAAATTTACATATATTTAAATTTACATTTTTGTATATTTACAAAAATCAATAAAGTTGATATGGTAAAACATTAAATATATTTTCTTTGTACTGTTTTCAATTAAATATATGTAAAAAGAGTGTTGTTTTTAACACAATATTTATATTTTGGTTTCTACAGCTTACAGTTCCCCTAGAAGGGTCACTGGAATGCCTGAATGAATGCCTGAATAAAAAGTCCAGGTGCTGATATTCACACTTGATTTGGCAAGATCTTTTGTAAGGAAATGACTTAAAGCTACAGTAGGCAAGATTATTTAGCTATAATTTCGGAAGAATTATTAAATTTACTCATTACAATTCAGCAGCTATAAATAAATCAAGTGTTCTGTAAAAAAATAAAAAATATTTATTTTTTACCTTGAATCTTTTCAAATTCTTGTTGGTTCTTGGCATTTACCTACCAGACTTACCTACTGGAGTTTTCAGGCATGAATAGAGAAATCTACACATTCCAGGCAAAGGCCCTGCCATTGGGGCTGATGACTAGAGCAACAGTAGCCTTTAACTGATTACCTTGGAAAAAGAGTGATCAATGGATCGACTTCATCCTGGTTTGCAATAAGTCCTGTTTCCCTACTTTTCATTAGCTGTTGCATATTAGCTACAGGCCATTTTAAAATCCCTGTCAAGGTCATCTCCTTAACCCCTTGGCGCAGATGGCAAATTTGGTCAATTCTCACCTATTTAGGGGGTGCTCTGTTTAAGGCTTTATAACTCCAGGTGTGAGCATCACATAAACTTGGTAAATGGCTGAAATGAAACAAGACAGGTGTACCATTTACAATACAAACTTAGATTTGTTTATTTTCACCATTTAAGTCAAAATAAAGTGCCACAAATGCAACAACAAAAAAAAAAAAAGTTTTTTCTTTAGTTTGCAACAAAATAGTGAGAGCTACATAAGTGAAATTGGTTATATATATATATATATATATATATATATATATATATATATATATATATATATATACATTTCTTGGATCATAAACTCCATTTCCACAAGTGTGCAAAATCTGAGGATGGGGAGAAGTTGGAGGTGTTCTCAGTCTGCCGCCAGACCCCTCTCAGACCAACTTCACTTTAGACGTAAAAATACTTACATATCGGGAAAGGGAATACTCCCCTCCCTAATGCGTTTTCTATAGAGCTTGCGTAATACCAGACCGTTAAAACGAAAACTGCCGTTACGCTGGCCTGCAATAAATTTTTCAAAGCACAAAATAAAGACGTTGCATATACCGTTGCTAAGGTTATAATGTACTCTATTGGATAAAAGAGCCAACAATTAAGCCAGAATTAACTGTAATGAATGAGACGGGCTTGCAGGGCATGGGGGTATTACGAGTCGACGTTTCAGATTGTGTAATAGCGGTATAAAGTGTTGCGTATTTCTCAAACGGATTGTACCAGACAATAAATTACCACTGAATTTTGAAAGGAACATCTCTGTCTATAAAACCAATGGTAGGATTGTATATTTATTTCATATATAGTAGCAGATATTCATTGTTGAATACGTGGTACAATGAGACAATAATTTCACATTTGCATTTGAGTGAGCAGGGCTTTTCACTGCGTTTTTGGCATACGATCAGGCTATTGTTGGGTTTATCTGACCTGCGGGTAACCATTGACAGTGGTGGTATTGCTGTTCTAGTTTCACTGGACTTGAGTGCCGCGTTTGATACAGTGGATCACAACATTTTAATGCACCGTCTGGAACATTGGGTGGGTCTTTCGGGACCAGTACTAGAGTGGTTTAAATCTTACCTTACTGGGAGAGGATTTGTTGTTGCGCTAGGAGACGCTGTGTCTGACACAGTTAGTATTACGTGTGGGGTCCCTCAAGGATCTATTCTTGGGCCTTTACTGTTCTCTTTGTATATGCTACCACTGGGTTAACATCATTAAAAAGCATAGTGTCAATTTCTACAGCTATGCTGATGACATACAATTGTACATTTCTGTGTTCCCTGGTGATACAAGTTCATTCAGCTCATAGGAGAAATGTTTGAAAGATATAAAAATGTGGATGTCCCAGAATTTTCTCCAGTTGATCAATGACAAAACAGAGGCCATTTTGGTTGGACTAAGACCTCAAAGAGATGCAATATCAAAAAAACCTGGAGCATCTGGGCCTATGCAGTAACCGGGAAGCCAAGAACCTAGGCGTTCATTATAGATAATGACCTAACCTTTGAGCCCCATGTAAGAAATGTTACTAAAATTGCCTTCTTTCATTTAAGAAACATTGCAAAGGTCAGACCTCTCCTTCAACATCAGATGCAGAAAAGCTTATGCATGCTTTTATCACCAGTGGCCTTGACTACTGCAATAGCCTTCTCTCTGATCTCCCCCAAAAAAGCATTAAACAACTACAGTTAGTTCAGCATGCGGCTGCAAGGGTATTGACTCGCACAAAAAAGAGAGACCACATAACCCCCACACTCCTTACACTACACTGGCTACCTGTGCGTCTTAGAATAGATTTTAAGGTTCTTCTTCTGGTTTTTAAAACGATAAAAGGTTTAGCACCAAAATACTTAGGTGACTGCATTCAGGAACATGTGCCTTGTAGAACCCTCAGATCCTCCACTGCTTCTCTCTTAGTGATTCCCAAAGTAACCCGTAAGAGAAGCGGTGAGGCGGCTTTTAGCTTTTATGCCCCTAGGCTTTGGAACGCCCTACCAGGCAATATCAGAGAGGCAGGAACTCTTAACACTTTTAAGAAACTTCTTAAAACACACTTATTTAAACTTGCCTTCAGTTAGCCTGCTCTACCTTTTAACTTTCTTACTTTTAGGCTATTGATAGTGTTTTTATTATCTATTACCATGTACTATTGCTTTTATTTACTTATTTCTATTTTTCTGTTTTTACTTGGGGTTGTATGTTCATTTTATGTCTATTTTCCTTTTATTGCTATTATTATCAAGTGGGTTTTATCTTCCATCTTATTTTACATTATGTTCAGTTGTTACTTGTTGTCTGCTGAGCACTTGAAGTCCTCTATAAAGCAGGGCAAAAGACCTCTATATGGGTGGCAGGAAGTCCTTTTGGCGTAGCCAAGGCGAAGTCCTCTATGAAGAGAGGCAACAGACCTCAAGGAAAAGGCAAAAATCCTCTAGCCGTTGCTGAGAGGCACAAGATCTTTCAGGAGAGGCAAAAGTCCTGCAGCGGTTTTCATTTATTGCTCTGTTCTGTATTTAGTTTTTATTGTTGTGAAGCACTTTCGGCTGCATTTTATGTATGAAAGGTGCTATACAAATTAAGTTTATTATTATTATTATATTAAGGGTTGGGTTTCCAGGACCGCCTGGTCCTCCACAGGCTGCTCCTTGATCTCTTTCGTTTTGTCGGTTTTCTCGCCGGACTTTGGCAGGTGCTTGCGGTAAGCTCTCTGGATGAGGGCTGCGGCCGCCTCCTCCTGTTTGCGCTTCAGGGTGGTGGTGACGGGCTCGTAGGCCACCTTGGAAGGGTTCTTCATCATGAACTTCTCCTCCATGCTTGGCTTTAGGGCGTCCATCTTCCCCGAATCGCCCAGCACCTCTGCGGTTAGAGCCATCAGGATGTCACGGCAGTGGATCTTGTCGCCAGCGGCCATGGGAAGGTCCATGGCGATGAGTTTAATGGTGTTGGGCTTGGGGATCCTCAACGGGTCCTTCAAGGTGTCGCAGAACTCCGGGAGCCGGCCGTAGTCCACAAACTGGGTGGCGTCCGGGTCAAACTTCTCCCAGGTCTCGTAGAACATCTCAAAGTCATCTTCGCACAGCGGGTCGGCACTCTCCTCGGTAGCCACGGTGAAGTTCTCCAGGATGATGGCGACAAACATGTTGAATACAATCAGGAGGGAGATCATGATATAGCCGCAGCAGAAGATAATGGCTATGAGGGGATCGCCACAGTCTCCCTTCAAAAAAGAGCCTGGATTTTGGACGCCAGGGTCGCAGTCCGGGGGCTTGCTGTTCATCATGGGGAGAAGCAGGCCGTCCCAGCCTGCCAAGGTTGTCATTTTAAACATGCAAATCATGCTGTTGCCGAATGTCTCAAAGTTATACATGTCATCGATGCCGGCCATTTTCTTCACGTAGGCAAATTGTGACAAGCCAAAGATGGAGAAGATGAACATGATTATGAGGAGGAGCAGGCTAATATTGAAGATTGCAGGAAGTGACATCATCAGAGCAAACAGAAGCTTGCCCATGCCCTTTGCTCCCCTGAGGAGGCGCAGGATACAGCCAATTCTGATCAGTCTGATGACACGGAAAATTATTGGCGATACAAAGTACTTCTCTATGATGTCCGACAGTAGCATACCTTGAAAGAAAGGAAGAGTGATTTTTAAATATCAAAAACACTAAAACCTTTTAGCAGCTCCATCACACACCATTTTGATTTACGTTGCCACCCATTAAGTTATAATGTTATGTTATGTATTATGTTATTCTTTAATGTCACACAGTGGATATCAATTTAACAAAAGGTTTCCCAAGATTGTCTGCTTACCCACTATGGATAAAATGACCACCGTAAAATCAAAAATATTCCATCCTACGGTGAAGTAATATTGTCTGAGTCCAACCAGTTTGAGGGCACACTCGATGGTTAGGATCAGGACAAAGACCAGATTGGCAAAGTACAGGAACTCTTGCTTGGCCAGGCTTTGGTCTTCTGTCTCCGTCATCAAGGTCACCATGTAGATGCAAACCAGAACCATCATGAAGATTTCAAACAACTGCTTTGTGACTAAGTCATACACCAGGCCTTGGACACAGTTCTTCACCAGGAACCCAGCAATGAAAAGTAAACACAAACAGAAAACACACAAAAGAAAAATCAGTGTTGTGGTAGAAATCAATCAATCAATCAGAAATGATCAACTTTAGGAAAATCAATACAGACGGGGGATCAACCAGGAAATAATTCACAGCGAACTGTTGCCTTATAGCAGTTACTGTTGAATGATTTCAAATTGAAGGTTCTGTGTTTTGTGGTTATGTGCAACATCAATGAGATGGAGAATGTTTTTACTTGCGGATAACATGCAGACTGTTTTTAACAGTTGGGAACAAATATTATATTATATGGATTAAAATGAATTATAAGAGCCAAGTGATCATTCACACTTTGGTTCACTGTGAACATTCTTTAGAATGAAAGGTTGGTTTCTCTACAAAAGTTCCATCTGGATTCCGGCAACATAGCAGTGACAATCAAACAGGAGATCCAGCCAATGAAGTCGGAAGGCACTGCAAGTGCTGACATGGGGTGGCAAGTGTTGTACAATGGTTACAGAATTGGGCTGGAATTGGTCACTTGTAGGACGTTGTAGGACACTGTCGTTGTACCCTTGATCAAGGTACTTAACCTGAATTGCTTCAGTATATATCCGGCTGTATAAAAGGATACCATGTAAAAAATTTAAAAGTTGTGTAAGTCGCTCTGGATAAGAGCATCTGCTAAATGCCCCATAATGTAATGTAACGAGGTGCATTGGAGTCATCATTACATACCTGAGGCCTTGGAATGGGCTTCTGCTCTTTAGTGAACAGTTTTTTCAAGGCATTGCAGTAGTTTTTTTGTCCCTTTGTAATGAAGAGATCCTGTCCTCCTAAGTAAAGAGCCAGAGACGATTATTATAGATGCTTATGCTGGTGACCGTCATACTCAAAATGGGGAAGAGGTGTAACCTGCCTGACAAGTGTCAAAAGAGAGACAAACTGTATCAAACTGTTTTGGAAAGAGGGAGGAATCATTGTGTGTTAAATCAGGAATTATCATCTGTTTTGTTACTGAATAGCAATACACTAGGCAGCGAGGACTCAAAGATTCCTTATATGTTATTAAATAGTTGTCTGCTTAGCAATGAATGCCTGGATAATGCTCAAAATAAACACACAATCAAACAAGCAAACGATAGATGGCTACGTTATCGCACTTTTTTTGCACCCGAATGTTTTTTACCAAAGTCTCCCAAAGACATTCAAGGGGGTGGTCTTAATTACTGATTTGATCAGAAACCAATGCATTCACTTTAATGCAAATGCATTCATGCAAACCAATGACCCTGAAAATGACACCACTCGAAAACTGTCACTGCCTTTTTGAAAAGCAGATGAAAAAGCAGTAATTTTGCAACGTTATTTAAATGCGCAGATAAAGAATTTCGGCACAAGATGAGATATTCTTCATTTTCCCATTCTCTGCATTCTGAGTTCATGTCCCCATTAATTAACGTTAATAAGTAACAAGCACTATCACATCTCTCCAATAAACACAGCATACACTAATAAGCATTCAGCTGGGATCATCTCTCATTGTTGATAATGCTAGTTTAATTATGATGGAAATCTCTAGAAAAGAACATAATCTACTGTTCCAGACGGGCTAATACTTATCTTTGCTTTTCGCTGGTTATAGGTGTCAATAAAAGCACCGATGAACAGACTGAGGGTGAAGAAGGACGTAAAGATGAAGATTACAATGTACAGGTACATGTAGGGGTTGAATTCATACTCAGGTTGATCTTCGACCTGTATGGATGAAAAGTTCAAAGACAACTTCAGCTTCAAACAAGAATAAAAAGCCAAAATATGAGTAAATTTCAACTGTGAGACTATATTCCAATACAATGAATATAATTGATTTTAAATATTTGTAGACCTCAGCAACGTTTTTTGAAACATCTCTTATTAATTTGCCATCTCTTATTAACAATACACTACGATATAGCCAAAAGTATGTGGGCCTGTTTTTCGTGGTTCAAGCTCGGCTCTTTAGTTCCAGTGAAAGCAAATTTTAACGCTGCAGCATACAATAACATTCTTCGATTCTGGGCTTCCAACTTTGTGGCAGCAGTTTGGGGAAGGCCCTTTCCTGTTTCAGAATGACAGTGCACAAAACGAGGCCCATACAGAAATTGTTTTGTTGAGATCAGTGTGGAAGAACTTGACTGGCCTGCACAGAGCCCTGACCTCAACCCCATCAAACACCTTTGGGATAAATTGGAAAGCTGACTTTCAGTGCCCAACCTCACTAATGCTCTTCTGGCTGAATGGAAGCAAATCCGGGCAGAAATGTTCCTACATAAAGTAGGAAAGCCTTCCCAGGAGAGTAGAAGCTGTTATAGCAGCAAAGGGGGGAAGAACTCCATATTAATGCCCATGATGTTGGATGAGCAGGTTTCCACATACAGTACTTTTAGCCATGTAGTGTATGTACACACCCAGGTGTTTGAACCAGAACCAAAATATGGCTTTTAAAGAATCAAGCCGTTCTATCTTCATTTATAAATCATTTGTAGGTTGAGTATGAATTTATGTCCACAACAGGTTCATTATTATCACAAAAAACATTTCCAAATTTCCATATCTATATGAGATGGAGAACTGTCGTATCCCAGGAGCAGTCGAGGGGCACTTTCTCAGAGCCACTGGCAGAGACCGAGAGAACAGACTTACAGGTCCAACTACAACAGACTGGGGTTTACAATAACTCATAAGCATTCGCATATAATCATTCCAAACAGAGACATGGAATACATAGCAATATATTGTAAATGTGTAGACTAAAAAATATATAAATACATTTCTTAGCATTGCAATATATTTCTATATCTGAGAACCACAATAATTAGTACAATTACCCATATATCGAGTGTTGCATTATATTTTTATCAATATACTTTCAGTATATTTGATTTTTGTAAGGGTACACACAGGTCAAAGAACAATCATCAGAATGGGTTTAAAATAGGTTATATCATAAAATTATTCCAAATACATGAACATATGTCCATCATCATATAATGTAGATATGATACCCTTACCCAGCGTGAATCCACAGCTGCATACATGATTTCCAGCCAGCCTTTAAATGTTGCCTGAACATAAAAAAAACAAATATCAGTGCACAGAAGAAGATGTGATAATCCCTGCCCAACCTCTATATTACAATTACAAATACCAGTGCATAAAGGAAGATGTGATAATCCCTGCCCAACCACTATATTACAATGACAAATACCAGTGCATAAAGGAAGATGTGATAATCCCTGCCCAACCACTATATTACAATGACAAATACCAGTGCATAAAGGAAGATGTGATAATCCCTGCCCCCACCACCACTATATTTTCAATTGTAGGCATTTGGCAGCCTCTCTTATATAGTGTGATTTACCCTGGCCTGCATTTTACATAAAATCAATTTGTAGGTCAATTACACTGCTCAAGGTTACACCAGCAATGCCCCGCCTGGGATTGTAACCTGCAATCTCTGAGTTCCATGTACAATTCCCTAACCACGGCAGTGTACTGCGGCCCGTGGACCGACTGTATGAGACAGCGTCAGACTGAGAGACAGGGAGGGTCAATCCCCACCTTTATTATCTGCCACTTTGTACGTTTCTTCAGAAGGGAAATATAGTGCAGGGCCCTCTTTACCCACCCAGCTGTGAACGTTTTTTTATTACTGAGGACTCTGCATATTCTGTAACTCTCCAATGGGTTTTTGCTTCAAACTTACCATTAGCAGTAGAGAGAGGTAGCCCATGCCCACGCTGTCAAAGTTCACCTTTAGATTGACCCAGCGTACTTCAGTGAAGTTAGAGAAAATGTAAGACATGCACTCTGACTTGTTGTGGACATCAGATATGTACTCCTCGCTGGTGGAGTTGACGCAGTAGTAGAACTTTCCAGCAAACAGCTGGACTCCCATAATGCTGAAGATGAGCCAGAGGGTGAGGCAGGCCAGGAGCACATCGAAGAATGAGGGGACGGCCCCAAAAATGGTGTTCAACACGAGCTGTAGGGGGGTCAATACACACATACACATATGAGCATTCACAGAAGCACGTGCACATGGACACGTATGCGCACATATACACACGAGCACACACACACACACACACGCAAGTATGCACACACACGTAACAGAAACATCAAACACCAGGACCTATCAACTGCGTTCAGCATACAGTTGTCGTTAGAGCGCTTCTATACTTAGTTTGAGTGCTTTTACACTTAGTTTGAGTGCTTCTATACTTAGTTTGAGTGCTTTTACACTTAGTTTGAGTGCTTCTATACTTAGTTTGAGTGCTTCTATACTTAGTTTGAGCGCTTCTATACTTAGTTTCAGTGCTTCTATACTGAGTTTGAGCGCTTCTATACTTAGTTTGAGTGCTTCTATACTTAGTTTGAGCGCTTCTATACTGAGTTTGAGCACTTCTATACTTAGTTTGAGTGCTTCTACGCAGATCATGGGAGGATGTTGAAGCAGCAGAGCGGTAAACGGTAGCAGAGCGATAAACGGCAGCAGAGCGGTAAACGGCAGCAGAGCGGTAAACGGTAGCAGAGCGGTAAATGGTAACTCACCCTCGTCCCCTCAAACCTGGACGGGATCCTCAGTGTCCTCACAATTTTGAGGGGTCCCACCCCGGGGTACCCCAGGATAATCGCCATTGAGTTTACGAGAGAAACCTGCGACACAATTGGAATCCTGTTACAACTCGAGCATCGGATTTCAGCGGCACCGTTTGCCAAATGCTTTATTGTTGACGGACAGGAGACTGCATTGTTAATGAGCCGCCATCGATTATGTCCCAAATATGTTCAATTCAATTCAATAATACTTTATTTATCCCTCATGAATGTTGGTGCAGGCAAAAACATAATAATCCAAAATATGCATGTATAAGAAACCACATGGTGTTGATGTACAATTCCATAAAATATATACAGTATATTGTGGAAAACACAGACCATTTATTAAAAATTTAAAGGCACAGTCAACTTAGTGTATGTAAACTTCTGACCCACTGGAATTGTGATATAGTGAATTAAAAGTGAAATAATCTGTCTGTAAACAATTGTTGGAAAGAGTACTTGTGTCATGCACAAAGTAGATGCCCAAACTGACTTGCCAACACTATAGTTTGCTAACATGAAATCTGTGGAGTGGTTAAAAATGAGTTTTAATGTCTTCAACCTAAGTGTATGTAAACTTCCGACTTCAACTGTATTTGTCAGAGACAGAACACCACACAGAGTTCATTGCTCTGACTTATTTATGTTCCAAGACTATATCACTAATAATAATAATAATAACAATAATAATAATAAGTCTGAGACGTGTAAAATTAAGACAGTATGGACTTCTTGATTTCATGCAACACCCAAACCAACATTCACTGAAAAACGATCGGCTTGAACAATCTAAGTTCCTCAGTTTCACAGCTGCTAATGTAACATGCTACACAGATTTCTGTGCTTTTATCCTGCAGCCACTTTCATTTCCATTCTGCATTTGAAAATGCAGTCAGAGGAAAAGCAATTATGCTTTTTTTATGAGTAGAAAAACTATGTTTGCCATTTCTCTCAAATAATATCTTACATTTTTAAAAAGCAATAAATACAAACTTACATTTACAATAAGGAATTCCAGCCAACACCAGCCTTTGGTGAAGTAGCCCTTAAAACCATATGCCACCCATTTTAGGAGCATTTCAACGACGAACACGCAAGTGAAGGCTTGTTCTGCATATTCCAGGATGATTTGTAATACTTTGCGCTGTTCAAAGTATATATCCTCAAAAGCCTGTCAAAATATGAACAAATAATCAAAGACCGATAGCAGTTACACATAGTTTAATGTTACGTGGTGGATGACTACACAACCATCCAACTGCATTTCCATCGACTCATCAATCACATTGTGTTCCAGCATTGTTGATTTAATAAAATATCCACAGATAATTGAACAGTTCAACACAGATAATTAATTTCAGTCAATAAAATGATTAAGTGATATTACAAAAAATTAAGTATTACTATAAAAATATATAAAAAGGTCAGCATATAATCAGGGATGACCAAATATAGAAATTATGAATCAAAAGGAGAAAAAGTGTATTCTGCAAATAGGTGGTCAAAATGGTCAAATGAGGCTGCATCATTTGCTTAAAGCCACGCATTGTGGCATACTTCATAACCTAGTTAGTGGGCACAAGAGCCTAGGCATGTGATCAATACATTGCAAAAGGGGTATACAATCGGCAAATATAGAAATTATTGCCAATTATATAGTACACTTCTGTGAAATATATTTACCATTGTTTTCCATAAAGTTCACATCTTATATATTGCAGTATATTCCACGTGCGTAAGGCTGTCCTATAGCATTCCTATAGGGACCCGACAGAGCATTCCATAGTACTGAGAGAGGCCTGAGAGCACACAAGCTCCACTCACCAGAGCCCCACTGCTTACGAGGATGACCAAGGTGACGAAGGTCTGGAAGCAGCAGTGCTCGACGATGGTGAAGCAGGTCTTCCTGAAGTTCCACCACATCTTGCCTCGGCCCTGCGCGATGTCCGCCGTCAGGCACGGGAAACGCCGGACGCAGCCTGCAAGTGGGACGCACATCCGTGTCTCCAACGGTAAGGAAGGCAAGGTGCTGCATGAGAACTCTCTCACCTAATTCTACACACCCTCATAGAATTACAATCAACCGCTTTGGCACCGAAAACGGTTATGCTACCGATTTATTTCATTCCATTTTCCCATTTTGTTCCCGATTTGGAATGCCAAGATTAGATTATTTTTGCCGACTGACATATAGTTGGAGTCACAGACACTATTTATTTCAGTGTTTTAAGACTAAATCAGCATGTCAAATCTCGTTAAAATCCATGACGATGTGTTGAATTGAGCCGGACTTCCCCAATGGAGACCCTAAAGAGCGTCCTCGCCCGGTACCTTCGCTGAAGCAGTCCTGTGGACCGTACTTCCCAGTCTCGATGTCCACCTTCTCCTCTGGTGGGCGGTCCACAGCACCGCAGTGTGAGGACTTTTCTGCTTCCTGCTGCTGAGGAGAGAGGGGAAGTGGACAATAAGAGGGGTTTACGCTCGCTGACCCCAGCACAAACAGATAGACTGACCAACGAGGGGCTGAGCGTCTCCTATTCCCACCCCAATTCGGAATGTCCAATCAGCTGCAACCGCAGCCGCGTTCATGCCGCAAACCCCACTGCTGATTGGGGAGAGTGTAGAGATCGACGGTCCTCCTCTGAAACACGCGGTATCACCAGCTGCTCCTTTTCACACCGCAGCCCACAGCTAAGCTTGCATAGAGTGGAGTCGGAGGAGGACCTTTCCTATGCGGCTTTAGCACGGGCGCCCAATCGAAGCAGCGGGGGTCACTAGATAGCGATGAACATGTAACCCCTTAACGACTGAACCCTCCCATACCCCGAGCGACGGAATCCCCACTTGCGCGTTACGCTATGGAGCTACTGGCCGCAGAAAGATCCGGCACCGTTTGGATTCCATCCGAGGCCATGAGTCTCATCAATCAGTTTGCAAAGTGCTACATTCAAATAATAATTATAGGTTACACTTCTGTATTATCATTAAATTAATTCATATTGCATACATTATGCGTTAAATTAATGAAATGTGATTAAGTGGCGAGAAATAGTTCGCCTGTCACACACAACGATGTTTGTGGTAGTGGCTCAGGCAGTTGGATATTTACTGAGTCACCTTATTTAAGAGAGGAATAGCAGTAACATACTCGACAAACATGCCTGAAGCATTTATTGTGATACCTAAACTGTAGACGGTACTTTTCTGAAAAAGACGTGTTGATTTACATACTTTTTTGATGGCATCTGTGTCATTTTCATCATCCAGGTTTTCAAAATCCAGCTCTGCCTTGGCGAGGGGCACGGTGAAGGGGCTGTCCGCCGGTTTCACGCCTGTCTTGGGGTCCACCTGTTCCAGGGCGAGGCTTTCCTTCTTGGGCTCGTCATCGTTGGCCGCCTTTGGCTTCTTTCCCAGAATTCTCATGACCCAGGCAACGCCTCTCTTGATCCTGCCGATGGCGATTTGTTGGTTCTTCATATATCTGTCCTTGCTGGTGAGGGCCAGATGGTCCCCACGGAATGAAGTCATCAGCAGGGCCAGGAACAGATTAAGTACCTGTGGGGAGGAGGTGGTGTGTGAGAGATTACGTATATGTGGAGAGGAGGTGGTGTGTGAGATTAAGTACCTGTGGGGAGGAGGTGGTGTGTGAGATTAAGTACCTGTGGGGAGGAGGTGGTGTGTGACAGATTAAGTATCTGTGGGGAGGAGGTAGTGTGTAAAATAGGCAGAGAGCCTGCAATTTCTGCTAACCTTCACTTCAGTTACATTCACTTCAGTTCAATCACATGGAAAAGGATATACAGTACTGTAGGTGAGCATGCTTCTATAGGTGAGTTGACTTTGGGCAGTTGGTGAATTTTCCCAACAGTGTTTGGAAATGTTGATTGAGTTCAGACAAAAAATCAATTTTGGTTTCTGTGGATTTTGATGAAAATGAAGAACCTCAAATTAAAAATCAGTTTCTATGGGGTTTATTACTGGACTACTCACCACCAGAGTGCCGATGACTATGACCGCTATATAGAAAACGAGGCACTTGGCCTGGCCGGCCACCTCCATGCAGTCCCACATGGTCTCGATCCACTCCCCGCCAAGCATGCGGAAGACGACGAGGAAGGAGTGGAAGAAGTCGGCCATGTGCCAGCGCGGCAGCTCGCAGTCCATTGCGATCTTACACACGCGCGCCCTATATTCATCAGCGAACATCTGCTGGCCCACCACGGTGAAGATGAAGACCGTGGTGGCCAGCACAAGCGTGAGCTTTCCCACGGCGCACACAGAGTTCCTCATGATTTTCACCAGCATGTTGAAGGACGGCCATGTTTTCGCCAACCTGAAGACACGCAGCTACACACCCAACACACAGTAGAGAGTGAAAAAAACATAAAACAAAAACTGAAACGAACATGTATTGGCTGATTGTGTATTTTACTTATTGATTAATTTATCCTCATTGATTGGGGCAAACTGTCAGGAATATTAACCCCAGTAACTTTGGCCCACTAGAGGCCAAATATCTCAACAACAAAAACTATTCACTACACATCCATGGTTCAAAGCTTGAATTGAACAAGAGGCTGCACCATTCAAAAAATTGCAACAGGATACATTTATGTCAGAATCATTACATACAGTATATAGCCTACATAATACACATAAAAATACGTAGCCTAAGCCAGTTACAAAAATGAACCTTCAAACTGCGTTGGTAAAGAAAACGAGTGCTTACATTTACTCATAAGGTGATTGAAACCAGGCCACAGACCTGCATATCACAGTATATTTCTCTAAGGAACTGAATGCTCCTTTTAATTAGATCTGACTCCGATACACAAATCATGAAGTCTTATAGGAAGAGAGAGGTTGTTTTTTAACCACAGATGTTACTAGGACATTCTGAACTGTCAAACAGAAAAGGTAAGATGTTGAATTTAGCCTCACCAAACGGAGTAATCTCCACATAGACATTCCCTCGACGTCAGCCAGACATATCTCCAACAGGTTTAGTATGACAGTGGTGCTGTCAAAAATGTTCCAGCCATCCTGGAAATAATAGTATGGGTCCATGGCAATGATTTTGAAGACCATCTCAGCAGTGAAAATGAAGAGGAAAACCTAGAGGAAGAGATGGAGACGTCTGACCTGTAGGGATGGATCTGAGCGATCGGCCGAGATCCCTTCCCTCTGACTCAATCGGCAGGCCCTGAAATCACCGATACTCTTAACCGATCTTTAATGTGCTCATTATAATCTAACTGTATGGCTTGTTTATACTGGCCATTATAATCTAACTGTATGCCTTGTTTATACTGGCAAATTATAATCTAACTGTTTGCCTTGTTTATACTGGCCATTATAATCTAACTGTATGCTTGTTTATACTGGCCATTATAATCTAACTGTATGCCTTGTTTATACTGGCCATTATAATCTAACTGTATGCCTTGTTTATACTGGCCATTATAATCTAACTGTATGCCTTGTTTATACTGGCCATTATAATCTAACTATGCCTTGTTTATACTGGCCATTATAATCTAACTGTATGCCTTGTTTATACTGGCCATGATAATCTAACTGTATGCCTTGTTTATACTGGCCATTATAATCTAACTGTATGGCTTGTTTATACTGGCCATTATAATCTAACTGTATGCCTTGTTTATACTGGCCATTATAATCTAACTGTATGCCTTGTTTATACTGGCCATTATAATCTAACTGTATGCCTTGTTTATACTGGCCATTATAATCTAACTGTATGCCTTGTTTATACTGGCCATTATAATCTAACTGTATGCCTTGTTTATATTGGCCATTATAATCTAACTGTATGCCTTGTTTATACTGGCCATTATAATCTAACTGTATGCCTTGTTTATACTGGCCATTATAATCTAACTGTATGCCTTGTTTATACTGGCCATTATAATCTAACTGTATGCCTTGTTTATATTGGCCATTATAATCTAACTGTATGCCTTGTTTATACTGGCCATTATAATCTAACTGTATGCCTTGTTTATACTGGCCATTATAATCTAACTGTATGCCTTGTTTATACTGGCCATTATAATCTAACTGTATGCCTTGTTTATACTGGCCATTATAATCTAACTGTATGCCTTGTTTATATTGGCCTACGTCAATCTTGTGAGAGCAAAATAAAAAAATCTCAACATCTCGCGTGCAAATGTGACACTATGCCTAGGTGAACATATTTTTCAGTTCTCGCCACACTTTTTCAGAATGTGTCCTTTTAAAAACATGTTTTTAAAGAAAGTAAAGGTACAGATAGAATTATTGTGTGTCCTGTTTTGAAATGTCACTTACTGGCCATCAAAATCATAATTGTATTTATACTAGTTTGTTGTTTGGATTTTTAAATTGAATACATAGACCAAGTCTGTGAACTTGCGATAGATATTATTGAATGATAAACACAGTGAAGATTTTGACCCAGCGGCCCTGTGCGTAACCTGTAGGTGCCTCCTACAGCCTAATTGACCTATGAACTTTATGTAGACTGAAATCCATCATTTTCATTTCAAACATTTACAGAATCACATTAATTACTGGGGTAAAGGTACACACAATATATCCTTTATATATTGAACAATATAAACAATATAACTATATATACATGGAGCATGGTTGTGTGTGTAATATACAGCTGAAATGTTAATGGTGCTGACCTGTGACTCAAACACAGTGGCCATGACCGAATATAGTCCATGCCCCCTGCCCCCTGTCCACTCAGACCCCTGTTTACTATGTGTCCTCTCCCCTCACTTTGTAAGCAGTGTGCCAAAAAAAATCCTGCAAAACTCTTTCCAAACTAGTGAGGAAGTAGTTCATAATGTGTCTTGTACTACAAGTTGTATTTTTTACTTCCTGAAATTGTCGGATGGGTGTGCTCCTGAATCCCCTCAACAAAGCCCCGGAAATGAGGGTTTCATCCGGGGATTTTAAGTGCCCCCATTCTTGAGAAAAAGTCGCCCACTCAAAAGCTTTTTGACGAAGTTGACTCAAATATGCGCCCTCTAAGGGGTGAAGGGATCATATTCGGTCATGGCCAGTGATTTAAATTAAAGGGGAACTCTGGTGTGAAAAAAGAAAATTTGACGCAGTCCTACTAACTGACCAAATTTTTACTGGCAAAACCAGCAAACTGCCACTACTGTCATGACGGACAGAAAGGGTTGTCAAACAGGAGTACCCTGCTGGTTTATATACAGATCCTTTCCAAAAAATTTGAATATCATGGAAAGGTTTTTTTTCTTCCATAATTCCATTCAAAAAGTGAAACTTTCATAGATTATAGATTCATTACACACGAAGTGAAATATTTCTCGGCTTTATTTGTTTCATTTTTCATAATTTTGGCTTACAGCTCTAGAAAACCCCCAAAACAGTATTTCAAGAAATTAGAATAGTGTGTCGAAAATCAGCATTTACTTCAGTTATTTCAGAGAATGAGTGGAGTGGCTTGACTCGAGGAATCCGACAGTTGTAGCCCATGTCCCGGATACGTCTGTACGTGGTGGTTTTTGAAGCACTGACTCCAGCCTCAGTCCACTCCCTCTGCATATCCTCCAAATTCTGGAATCGTCTTTGCTTGACAATCCGCTGAAGCCTACGGTCATCTCTTTTGCTTGTGCACCTTCTCCTGCCACATTTTTCCCTTCCACTAAACTTTCTATTGATATGCTTGGACACTGCACTCTGTGAACAGCCAGCCTCCTTAGCGATGACCTTTTGTGGCTTACCCATCTTCTGGAGGGTGTCAATGATGGTCTTCTGGCCAATTGTCAAGTCTGCAGTCTTCCCCATACTAAACCAAACTGAGATACCTGTCCAATTTAACGACACACCTGTAGAAAAACTTTGATGGTGTTTTGAGCAAATTAGATGATTAGAGTGTGACACTCAGTCTAAAACATTAATTCTCTGAAATAACTGAAGTAAATGCTGATTTTCGACACACTATTCTAATTTCTTGAAATACTGTTTTGGGGGTTTTCTGGAGCTGTAAGCCAAAATTATGAAAAATGATACAAATAAAGCCGAGAAATATTTCACTTTGTGTGTAATGAATCTATAATCTATGAAAGTTTCACTTTTTGAATGGAATTATGGAAAAAAAAAACTTTTCCATGATATTCTAATTTTTTGGAAAGGATCTGTAGTTGGAGATCTAATGTACAATTCATTCATTTGTAAATTATTTATTTCCTGATACAGACCATGTGACAGACCATGGATCTACTGCTGTTTTTGTCATACTTTTTTATATCTGGTACCATTACTCCACATAGTCATTTCTTTGACACGAGCCGACATCTTACCAGGTTTGCGATGCTCAGCGTCTCCTCAAAGCTGGGCGTCATGGGAAAGTGCTCCATAGCCATTAACACGGTGTTCAGGATAACACAGACAGTCATGAATAATTCCATGAACGGGTCCATCACCACAAAGTGAACCCATTTTTTAAAGACGATCCATGGACCACAACAGTCCCATTTCAGGCAAATGTTGGCAAATTCATACAACGCCGATGGACATCGTCTCTCGGCCTCCTCAAGCTCTGTCCAAACATAGAAAATGGTCAACAATATATTTACATTTAGGCATATAGCAGAAGCTCTTATTCATTGCGACTTACACAGCAGATTATAATGATTAGAACCATTTACATACGAGCATACACGTTTAGCAAGGAACAGTGCTCGTGCTAAGTCATCATAATTGTAGTAGTATGGATTAGTGGATATTGTTTTAGATGTAGCAGAGGCATGGTGAGAAAAGCCAATATAAACATCACAGCATCGACACTTCACCTCCAACGTGTGCATAAAAATATGCAGAAAACAGGGTGGTGGCCTGGGATCATTTAGCATTTATAATTACCTTAGGCTTACAAGTAAATTTAAGTGTTGGATTTTTCTTTCTTCACAGTTTGTGAGGAACGTCTGGTGAACTTGTTAAACTGTGTGTGAAATCTTTTTTTTAAAATGAACACTTGCATTTCCTTGTAAGCGGTGTTTAAGGACTCATCCAGGCCAACAAGGTCAAGGCAGATTAATCTTCAAATAAAACATGAAAAAGGATATCTCATATTGACCTGCAAAATACGGTTTGGTCATCTTGTTTTGATTTGCTGTTAGATTCGCTTCTTATGATGTTGGGTATCAATTAGCATACAATAAAGCCGGACCAGAGACATCCCTTCTTCGTCATATAAACTCCAACTCTAACTTTAACCCTACACCCCCCCCTCCCGTTGCCCTAATCTATACTACATCCCTCAATCCCACCATATAGATCTTACCAGGGTGTCCAAAAGGACCTTGTACAATATGTGGGAGGATTGAGGTTAAACTTTATGTAGCGTGATTGAAAGCCGGAGAGGATTTATGTATTTCTAAGCCTGAGGTAAAGGATTCATGTTGAAAATAGCCAAGGCTTAGCGCCACACAAGCATTTTTGACTTGTGTTATAAGAAGGTGCAATTCAATACAGATATTGCCACATATTGCCCTGGATTACTCTGTATCACACAATGCAGCAGTCCTATTACTGTGGGCAACATTATAACCTGGACGCTCAGGCATTTGTCTTAGGGATTCGAACCCAGCACCTTCTTGCTGCGAGGCGACAGTGCTATCCACTGCACCACCGTGCCCCCCACCCTTAGCCAGCTGCAGATTAGATAGCATCTATCCACGAGCACGCCAATCCGAAGCTACAGATAGTTCTCGTGCTAAAGAGAATAACTAATGACACACATTTGACCACTTTTCTAAGACAGCCGGGAGTCTGGCTTTGTCCACGAAGTGCACATTATCAATTACTTTCTGCACTTCTTTACCTTCATGGCATGTACAGTCAAGCCGGAAAGTCTGCACACCCCTTTCACCTTCTCCACGTTTTATTACATTACAGACATATTCTACAATAGATTGAGTTCATTGTTTCTCTCAAAATTCTACACAAAATAGCCCATAATGACAAAGTGAAAACAGGTTTTTAGACATCTGTGCTAATTTATTAAAAATCTAAATGTAAAATATCATATGTACACAAGTGTGCACACCCTTTGATATGACACCCAAAAGTGAGCTGAGGTGCATTTTGTTTCCACTGATACTGCTTGAGATGTTTCTACAACTTAATTGGAGTCCATCTGTGATAAATTCAATTGATTGCACATGATTGGGGATTGCCAACACCTGCCTATATAAGGTCCCACAGAGCAAACTCCAAGCCATGGGGTCAAAGGAATTATCTGCAGACCTCAGAAACAGGATTGTGTCAAGGCATAGATCTGGAGAAGGGTACGGAAAAATCTCTGCAGCTTTACAGGTCCCAAAGAGCACAGTGGCCACCATCATTCGTAAATGGAAGAAGTTTGGAACCACCAAGAATCTTCCTAGACCTGGCCGCCCGGCCAAACTGAGCAATCGGGGAAGACGGGCCTTAGCCAAGGAGGTGAGCAGGAACCCGAGGGTCACTCTGACAGAGCTCCAGCGTATCCTTGTGGAGATGGGAGAACCTTTCAGAAGATCAACCATCCAGGCAGCACTCCACCAATCAGGCCTTTATGGTAGAGTGGCCAGACGGAAGCCCCTCCTTAGTAAAAGGCACATCACAGCCCGCTTGGAGTTTGCCAAAAGGCACCTAGAGGACTCTCAAACCATGAGAATCAAGATTCTCTGGTCTGATGAAACCAAAATGTAACTTTTTGGCCTGAATACCAAGCGTCACGTCTGGAGGAAACCAGGCACCGCTCATCACCTGGCTAATACCATCCCTACAGTGAAGCATGGCGGTGGCAGTATCATGATGTGAGGATGTTTTTCAGCAGCGGGAACGGGGCGACTAGTCCCGATAGAGGGAAAGATGAATGCAGCTAAGTACACCGAGATCCTTGAAGAAAACCTGCTCCAGAGCGCTCTGGACCTCAGACTGGGGCGAAGGTTTACCTTCCAACATGACAACGACCCAAAGCACACAGCCAAGAGAACAAAAGGAGTGGCTTCGGAGAAAGTCTGTGCATGTCCTTGAGTGGCCCAGACCTGAATCCAATTGAACATTTGTGGAAAGAGCTGAAAATGGCTGTGTACCGACGCTCCCCATCCAACCTGACGGAGCTTGCAAGGATATGCCAAGAGGAATGTGCAAAAATGTCCATAAACAAGTGTGCCAAGCTCGTAGCTTCTTTCCCAAGACGCCTTGAAGCTGTAATCGCTGCCAAAGGTGCAGCAACCAAGTATTAGGCTAAGGGTGTGTACAGATATGTAACCCCTAAATAAACTATTTTTGTCAGTAAAATAAAATTAGTTGAAACAGCATATTTTCTAAAAACCTGTTTTCACTTCGTCATTATTGGCTATTGTGTGTAGATGTTTGAGGCAAAAAATGAACTCAATCTATTGTAGTATAAGTCTAACGTAATAAAACGTGGAGAAGGTGAAAGGGGTGTGCAGACTTTCCGGCTTGACTGTAGGCCATTGACGTGCATCCATAGTGCACCCATTAACTTCTCCCACAAGCATAACATTTTCTTAGTCTTGCAGCAAAAACACTGCACCTTATTAAGTCCTATATTTCACTGCACTGAGCTGGCGCACTTTATATTAGCTGTACTATGCTTAAGCTAAACCAATGAATATGGGACTATGAAAATAAGAGAGTGTGGTATGCTTTTATGTGTGGGGTGTAGCAGGTCTTCATAAGCCTTGATTTACCTTTGATCTCTGTGCCGGCCACACTAACTTCATGAGAGGCTCTTTTACGCAGGCCTGGTTCGAGCTCGCTAGGCCTGGATCTACTGGACATCTCCTCGTTCCCGTTTACCTTCACCGCGCCCTACAGAGCCACAGGGTAGAACATCAACTACGCTTCATGGCACGCTTCCCAGTGATCAAAAGCCGGAATCTACACATCTAAGAGGGGTGGAAATGTAGGGTGAGAGACGTTTTGACATAAACAGACCATATGCTAAAGGAGATTTAGGGGTAATTTAAAAAAGGGGATTAATAAAGTGAACTACAAGAGATTCTTCAGGTTGAGTTCTGTTAGTAGAACGAGGGGGCATAGATGGAAATTAGCGAAAGGTAAATTCCGCACAGACATCAGGAAGTAGTTCTTCACACAGAGAGTAGTCACTGTGGGGAATAGCTTGCCAGGTCATGTAGTAGAGGCAGAAACTCTGGGTGTTTTCAAGACCAGGCTTGATACGGTGCTGGATACTATCTAGTTACGGTGAGCACTACGTACCCTTTATTGGTAGGAAAACGGTGAGCATTGTTGGGCTGAATGGCCAGTTCTTGTCATCAAGTTATGTTAACCCCAATATAGCTCAGGTTTTACCAGGATGTAGCCTAGCTACACACTAGTCAGCTAGAAAACATTCACTTTTAAACCAAACAGAGCTGGTTTTTCACGTGAAAGACCTAGACGCTGTTTCACTGACTTTTTAGCACAAAAATGTTGGCTGGGTTCATCTGATATGAGGAGGGATGGTAGACGTGCCTAGAAATAGACTCGTCCATGGGGAAGCCCAACTGCCGTTTTTTGCACTGTTGTGCTCCTGTGAATTGATCAGCTAATCGGGGGCCTGTTGTTTTGGTTTGTTTGTTTTTTTTAAACACAGCTCCTTAGCGCGTAAATGCACCAATAACAGCTCACTTGATATTCAGCTCCCTGCAGCTTTGTGGACTTAAACCATGATACTTGTTTTTTTCCTCTATAGCGTTCGACTGCTCGTTTGACGTGGTCAGCTAACCTGAGCCTCCTGCTTCTTCAGCTGCTGTACAATCCTCCGGTACTCCTCCTCGTTCTCCCTGGCCTCCGCAATGGCGGCTTCGTTCTGCTCCGCGTAGGCCATGGCCACCACCGCCAGGATGAGGTTGACGAGATAGAAGCAGCCCAACATGGCGACCGCAAAGACGATCATGTAGGTCTTTCCTGCAGCTCGCAATGTCTGTATAAGGAGAGATGAGGAGATGGAGTTAGCAGGCCAGGAGTTTCTAGAAAATGTTGGCTCAGTATAAGTAACAGTGAGCTTATTTTTCTGGCATGTCCCTTGAAATCCTGGACTATGGTTTGAAAGCATGTTTGTGTATACAATCAGGCATACCGCAGAACCGTTTAAAGATTTTAAATTGAAATTGGATAGTCTTGAAATCCTATCTGTAATTTATTTTCATTGTATAATGTGAATGAATGAAATCTGGAATTTAAGTACTTAAACACTTACATTCAATCTTAAAAAAAAACTGATGCTTATTTATTCTCCATGATGTGTTTTCCATGGCTAAACGATAACCGTTAGAGGATGTCAACGGTAAGTTTACATACACCGGGCATGTTGGGAACGTTTTCCCGTGACGTTTGAATAGACTACGTTATGAAACTGTTTGGGGAACATTTATCGGTGTAGGCTTATTTCAACTCACAATTAAATGGCAACAGAACTGGAATGTTCTCTCCAAAAATGCTTTGTAATCTCATCTAATTACTCACACACAACTCTGCAATCTCTTCATCATGAGAAAATGAGCAGTGCCGTTTTTTTGAGCGCAATATGGAATGCTAGTGTGAAAAAGAGCGAACCTGCTTTTTCACTCGCCCCGGTGTACTACTCGCGTGAGGAAGAAACAACGTAGCCGCACAGCACGCAGTATTCGCTACAACATCTAACGTTTTATTATTTTAAGTGTTAGTTTTTGCTCGTTTCATTGTTCATAAACAACACTCCAACAGTTACTGCGTTCTTGTACAATATTAGCATTTGTTTCTGTAAATTAGGCAGACCTTTTACAGTACAGGAAAAGTTACGCAATCTTGTTGGAGGCGCACGTGCCTGTTTGTTCCCCTAATTAGGAAGCGGAGCGGGAACTGGCATTGCAGTGGAGGTGTGTTGAGAATGCATGGACCAATGACATCGTAGGATCTTTTGATTAGAATTTTGTTGATGTCTGGAAATACAGAAGTAAAAATTTGCTTTAAGTTCATTTTGTAAGTTCATTTTGTATGTTGGGTATTCACGTTGAAAATGTAAAGATTTCTCATCGATATATCTCAGAATTTATTCCATCCATTTTCCCCCACCTGTTGGAATGGGTTAGCTCAGGTATGAGGTGGGGGATAAGGTTGGCAGTTACCTTTTGGAGGATGACCTGCTGTGAAGCTGGATGTTTACTTTGTCTAGTATTTAGTACACCCGCACATTTTGTTATGTTTTTGGAGGTTTTTTTTTTTTTTTTTTGGTTCGGTGAGCACAGCTTTTGTAAATAAAATCCCCCCCCCCCCCCCCCCCCACACACACACACACACACACACACACACACACACACCTTTATCCAGTGGACGATTTGTAAAAACATTTCAATGGGGATGGTGGGGTCTGTGACATCACAGAGCACCATGAACCCAAACGGGATGGAAAGAGGTGATGGCAGTTTTACACAGGGGATGGCAGTTTTACACAGGGGATGGCAGTTTTACACAGGGGATGGCAGTTTTACACAGGGGATGGTTTTTGTCCATTTTTTTTTAACAAGGGGGGTGGCCTCCCTTTGCAACCCCCCTCAAATTGACCCCTGGTTATAGGAGAAAAGCACAACCCATATCCAGTGGTAGGTAGGGATCTTCCCCACCACAGTCTGGTTTTACAAAATAAGCAATGCAGTTCACAAAGCTAAACAAGAGGTCTTCATCTAGGGCCATCTAAGACTTTGCTTCCTTAGCTTCCAACTTGGATTTTTTTGGCATGACTTCAGCCAGGCAAAGAAAATAATGAATGAATGAATGAATGAATGAATGATGGAATGTGCGTGCAGTGGAACACAATGTATTTGAGCCTGGAGAGTCTAACTTTAAGTTAGGTAGAGATGCTGGTTGAATCTGGGCCAGAGGTGGGCAACGAGGGCCGTGTCCGTTTCTGGATTTCTTGCCAACTTCTGGTCTTAATTACTTAATTAACCAGAACATTTACGCCATCTAACATTTTATCTACTTGTCTTGATAAGCACATGATTGACAGCCAAACAGTCTTGTGTCCCCATATGAAACATTTTGCCGTAACCTAATCTACTGATTAACCTGTGTTGATGTATACATGCTGCCAGTTAAATCATTAGGGTGAAATTGGTGGAAACAAAAACCTGCACACACACCGGCCCTCCAGGACTGCAATTACCCTCCTCTAATCTAGGCCCTGGTTATCAGAGGTGCAAAGTCCAGGTTCAGAAAGTAAAAGTCCTCCCCAGTATTTTGTTCCAACCACCTGGATTCGCTCATGAGCATGATTCTTAAGCCAGGAGGTAGCAGTAATTAGTGAAATCAGCTGGCTGAGTTCATGGGTGGAAGAAACACATGGCAGGACTTTTACTTTCTGACCCCTGGATTTCACACCTCCGCTGGTTAGGGTGTGTGGAAGGGCGTAGGTACCAGCTGCAACAGATTCTCCCAGAAGTCCTTTGTCATGAGGCGGATGAGGGCCAGGAAAGCCCAGCCGAAGTTATCGTAGCTCGTGTAGCCATAGTTCGGGTTTGGTCCAACCCTCATGCACGTGTATCCCTCTGGGCATATCCTATTAATGATGAAATTATGAATAATTTGTTGAAACAGAACCCCCCCCCCCCCCCCAAGTATACCCTTCCCCACACCAGATATCAAATAGTTATTTGGGTGATTTAAATGGATTTGCTTTATTAAAAACAGGCTCTGGTTTAAATGAGCCTGCAGTTAAGTATTAATTTGCAAAATATTTAACTTTGCTAACAAGGACCCAAAAATAAAAATAAAAATCTGCAAATGCTAAAATATCAAACATGTGACAAGATATAAATTGCAGGATATCTGAAAGGGTTTGGTTTAGAAAGTGATGAATGAAACGCAACTAAGCCAAAAAAAAGAGGAGAGATAGGCATGTACCATGACAATATCAGCCTCAAAACTGGACTTACCCAGCATCAGATCTGTTTCCGCAAAGAAGAGGATCCAGTTGTCCCGGGATATAGTAGTAGTTTGCTATAAAAGAAACACCAAACAATACGTATAAGAGAGATAAATGAACTTTTACCACTTATTTACTTTACAACAGTACAATCCTGACTTCACCAAACCATAATTGGTTGCATTTACAACACATTTATATGGTACTTGTAATTTTACATATTTGGGTTGGTGGTCAATTAAATAAAATGGCCGAAATAAATTAAATGTAGTTGTTCAAATTTAAGAGCAGACTACAATTGTAGCTGGACTGAATAACGGCAGTCACTGTTGTCACGGCAACACCGGAAGGACAACATGCATCCAGTGGCCACTGCATTCCAGTGGAAATTGAAAAGAGAGAAGAGACACCTTGGTTCCAGCCGTAGGATTGGAAGTCGAAACCTTTGGAATAGACATCGGGAGGGTAGCCATAAGGGCCAGGGGTGTCGTAGGCCTCCGTGACATTGATGGGCCACAAAAGGCACTTTTGCTGCAGGTCGCCCATGAACAGCTGCATGAAAATGAGGGCGAATACAGCGAGGCAGAAGAGGATGAAGATCGTCACGGATCCCAGCTTTTTCACCGACCGGATAAGGGCACCCTTGAAGGTTTTCATACCTGAACCCCACAATGAACATAGAAAAAGAGGGGTTCCAACCACAGGTGAGATTTTGACTAATCACAGGTAAGTAGACTGATGACAAAAGTAATTTAATTACACGAACATTTTCATGTTCATTTTCATTTATTTATTTATTTATTTTTACAAATGTTTCCCCTCTTTGTGAAAAAATTGCACTTTCACCAGAAGCACAGCTATGATTTAGTGCGTTTGCACTGAAGTATAGTTAATTTAGCAATAAACTATATTTAGTGCAATATAATAATAAAACGAAGAGAGGACAAAACAGCTTGCTGTTATATTCACATACAGTATGAAGGACATATAACCCTGAACAGAGACCCTTCAGTAATCATCTGTTAAAAGGGTCAAAAGTCTGTTTATAGACAATGGGCATCAGAATCTAAATGAAACATTGTACAAGCTCCCAAATTTAAGTTTGAAAGAAAAAAAGTTTATAAAAATGTATTTTCTTTTATCTATTAAGAAAAATATATATTTCTTAGAAACACTTTCTGTAAATGGTCCTTCAGTGGTCCCTCATAAACTGTACATAACACACCTTCATAATCCCTTCATGGATGCTTATGTCAATCACTACAAATAGGTATATTGTGTTAGTTCACCATCGATGCAGCAAACGACATCGCACCATATGCCTATTTCCGGGTACTGACATAGGCATTGCTACATATCTATGGAGTGCTTAGTATGGTGCTATGTCATGTTTATGAATGAGTTATATAGCCCTTATGAAGAACCATTCAAAGAAGCTGTTGCCAATTTATTTTTTTGGAAGCATAACACCACCAGTGTGGCATCTTCTTCTTTGGAATCCATCATTGATATTTCCATTAGAACTAAAGAAAAAACAGGTGGTTGTGGGTGTATTTCTTTGCGACACAGCTGTACCCACAGGGGCCTTTAAGAGTTCGTAGTACGCGGAACATCCGGAGGGCTGACAAATTGGGCAGGTCTATGACTTCGTTGGCGTACCTGCGAACACACCGAAAAGAGATGAGCACCATGAGCAGACGTGGGTCGTTCAAGTGCGCCAAAAAGGGTTGTTCAAGTGCGCCAAATTAATATTTGACCCCGGTCTGGCAACAAATCAGAGGATTGAAACGAGCTATTCTCAAACCAAACACCACCCCCCCCCCCCCCTTTCTTCATAACCGTTTACATACAAGGTGGCCTGCAGCTGCTGCTATGGTAAATAAATATGTTTTTAGGGGGGGGGGTTAGTGGATGAGCCAATAGGCTGTAAAGGAGATGGTGTAAATACAGGTAAAATATAACTGCAACCCGCAGACAGGTGGTAAATAGTTTGTTAACCACAAACGTAGCAGTCATCGGGCTCTAATACTCACGCCATGCCGATCAGAGTGAAATCCAGCCAGTTCCATGGATCACGGAGGTACGTGAAAGAGCGGACACAGCACCCTTGGGACAACAGTTTGATCACTGCCTCAAAGGTAAAAATACCAGTAAAAACATACCTGTAACAAAAGAGGGGTCAAAGGTCAATCTTGTGTTGTTTCATAACGAGAAATCACTTTTGTAATGACCTAAGTGGTGAGGGTGGCCGAAAGGCTGCATTTCAGGTCAAATAATGATCTGATCCAGTGCTGGCCAAACTGGGCCATGCGTCCTGAATACAAGCCCCAGTTGGTACCAGCACGGTGAGAATTCAGCCTGAATACAGGCCCCAGTTGGTACCAGCACGGTGAGAATTCAGCCTGAATCCAGGCCCCAGTTGGTACCAGCACGGTGAGAATTCAGCCTGAATACAGGCCCCAGTTGGTACCAGCACAGTGAGAATTCAGCCTGAATCAGGCCTCAGTTGGTACCAGCACGGTGAGAATTCAGCCTGAATCCAGGCCCCAGTTGGTACCAGCACGGTGAGAATTCAGTCCACATCATAGAGCAAATCAATTGCATGAAAAACAAGTGCATTAGTTTGATTTCTTTCATTTGATCTCAAGTAAATGCAAGCATTTGCCATTTCCACAATTTGTTCAATATTCACACAATCTGGGAAACAAAAAAAATGGCAACTTACTCTACAATTTCTCTCCACCTTTGGAATTCACTCACTGGAATTGTCAGGAGCACAAAGTGTGTTAGAATAGTTAGCATGATGAACACATGAAAAAATGTAATTGAGAGTTAAGGAAAACATTCAAATGGTACAAGACAACAGGAGAATGCACTATAATGTCAGTTCTTTAATTAACGGATCTTGAAAACAACACAGTAAAAAAAAAAAGTAAAGAATTAAGTAAAACACTAAAAGAGTCTCTCTGTCCTTATCTAGCTTGCTCTTTATTAGTTTAATAATACATGAAAACAATGGATTGTGCCAAGATAAGAAAGGTTTGTTGGGTCAATCTACATAAATGATTTGCATACAACTCTGGCCTCGTATAAATCTATCAAATTTGTCATTAACTTTAATTTACAAGGAAACATTTGTGTTTTAGTGAACTCCCAAAAATGATGAAAATAAAAACTAACATTGGAGTTAACTTGTGTTTCAAACTAAAGGACAAATGTTGACTGAAGGCAGGCCTCTATCCTCACAATGACTTCTACAAAAGGAGCAGGATTTAAAGGGTATGAATGTGTGAGAATTCTGATGGCTCCTCTTCTAACCACGTTGAAGGGACTGAGAAGGCAGCAGGCAGGTTCAGCGTTAAACCTGAAGATCGTATTCCCGTTGTTAATGACAATAAAGGTCTGCAAGGAGAGAGAGAGAAAGAGGGAGGGGGAGGGACAGAGAGAAAAGGGAGGGAGAGATTGAGAGACATATTAAGCATCATAACCATCACTTCAGTAACAAATTCAATGACTAAAGCTTTGGTACCACACTTGTAATGTGGGGCAGAGGTGCGGACCCAAGTGCAGAGAAACCAGCTGTAGGAAACAGTACATGAAAATGAACATACTGTACGTACTAAAATAAACATAGAAACAAAAATAAACATACTGTAGGTACTAAAATAAACATAGAAACAAAAATAAACACAGGTAAAAGGAAAACTACAAGAGGAATGGAACTCGGGAAACAAATTACAAGAAACACTTTTGAACACTATTAGTGAACACGAGTGGTGAACACAAGGCAGGAGACTCCAAGACTTGAGTAACAAGGAGAAGTACAAAAATGTTGGTGTAAATTTAACACTGCTGGTGTACATTTAACACCCTACGGTGTTTAATGCATGCCACCATTTTTGCTGTGAATACACAACACAATAAGGAACAGGTGAAAACAATAATCACTAAAAAAACAAAAACAATAATCACATCAATGGTTCAATAATCAGTGCAAGAGCTGCCCGTACACCGTGAACTCCATGGGCCCTATCTTACACCTAGCGCTAACCCCAACGCAAGTGTCTATCTTACACCCAGCGCAAGTGTCTATCTTACACCCCAACGCAAGTGTCTATCTTACACCCCAACGCAAGTGTCTATCTTACACCCCAATGCAAGTGTCTATCTTACACCCCAACGCAAGTGTCTAACTTACACCCCAACGCAAGTGTCTATCTTACACCCAGCGCAAGTGTCATTATAGAGCCATGTGCTCAAGTTGTTTAACTACTGAGTAATCTTGCGCCCTTAGCAAGTCAACTGGGCGGGTTGGTCTTAAGATGAGGAGCGGCCAGGATAATTTTTGGCGTTTTGCTATCTTGAGCCAGCAGAAACCACTTGCGCTAAAACCACCACAAACCTGGTCTAAAGTCATGTCGCCGTTATTTCTGTTATTTTAACAGTGCAATATAAGTGCGTCTCCATAGGCGTGTGCACAACGCACGTACACCCTCCTGTCTGTTACACACAGGGGAGCACACAAGCATGCATACAAGATATCAAGATCACATTGTGAAAAAGGGATTAATATTTTTCCCAAAAATAAATATTTTCTCTCCCGAGTGTCATGGTTTTAACCCTTTTTCCCTATGCGGTCGTTCTCCTTGGTGGCCACGCGAGGGCGCTGTTCATTGGGTGGATGCTTGCTCCGCCCTGCTTAGATTGCGGAGCTGCTGTTAAGCCCCCACACCTGTGTTTAGTCACCTGGAGAGAGGTATATAAGCCTACCGTTTTCTTCGTTCGGGGCTTCTACATTGATTGTTAATTGTTTGTACTGTGGTGTTATTGTTGGCTGTGAATTCTCGTACCGTTTTGGCTATTCGCCTATTTTTAACGTCTCTTTGTTGAGACAGGGCTTATTTCTTGCTGGCTTGGCGGTTTATTATCTCGTAGAAGTTTGGAACCGTAAATCTCTGCTCTATTTCGCCATAGTGTGCTTTTTCTCCGTGTATGGAGATTTGGGCGTTTCTGTTTGGGAACTAGTCCAGTTCGCCCCTAGGTGCATCGTCTCATGTGAGATTGGGCGTTTGCGCTTCTGCTGGGCTGCTTAGCTCGTAGAGGTATAGAGTAGCAGTTCTTTGTTCCTTTTTCGCCTTTGGATTGGTCTTCTTACTGAGAGACCTGGCGTTTTAGCTTCTACTCATTTCCGGATTACGGTAAACCAGTAAGTAGCTTCGGTACGTTTATTCCCTGTTGTCTCCTTCTCGTGGACTACGTTCCCCTTTGTTGTGAGTCAGGGTTTTTATTTATATTTAGAGGTTGTCGTGCTATTATGTTTGCGTAGGTCTTTGTTACAGCAGTCCTGTTCGCCTTTTTGCCTGCGAGACAATTGTTGTGAACTGCTGTTCTGTTTCGTTCTCCGGGTGTGTTGTCTCCTTATGTGGAGCTTGGGCGATGTTGTGGACATGCTTGTGTTTGACTGCGTGTTTCGTATAATAGCCTCGGAACGTTAAATCCCTGTTCCGTTTCGCCTCGTATTTCACCTTACTGAGAGGCTAGGGCGTGTGTTTTTATTAGGTTTGCGTTTAGTCTATTTGGATGGGAAAGTTATGGGACGACGGTGCTCGTCGGCTCACCTGTAAAGTGTTTCTCCCTCCTGGGAGATCGGGTGTTTACCTCTTTTCTACTTTAGACTGCGAACTTATTAATATCGCCATGGAACGTTTAATCTCTGTTCCTGTTTGCCTCGTTTCATCTGCTGTCAGAGGTTAGGGCTGGCTCTGTTTTTAAGCTTGGTCATTTTTTGCTGGTAAGGTTATGGGACTGCGGTTCTCCGTCGGCTCGCCTGTAAAATGTTTCTTCCCCCTGGGAGATCGGGCGTTTACCCTCCTTTAGTTTCCGCATATGACTTAGTTCTAGCTTATGTAATTAGCCCCTTAACATCTGTTTTTTCGCCTCATTAAATTATTTCATTCTTCATTTGTGTACAGTATTTATTTGTGCCATTGTGCTACTCGCCTGTTCGTATGCGTCTCGTTATCGAGACAGGGCGTTATATTCCTGGCTCTGGTGTAACTGAGCCGGTCTGTAGCTGTGGTGTGTGTGTTCCTTGTCTTGTCTCCTTCCCTTATCTGCGGGGTATCCCGCCTTAGTGGCCTAAGGGCTTTATGATTCCCCTTGCTGCGTTTGGCTCCTCCCACCTCACACGTCACGCACCCCTTTACACCGAGTCCCGCAATAGATGCAAGTTCTCTCTGAAATCCCAGGGAAATGGGCTTGTTTTCAAGCATTAACCAGTAAAAACGCATTGGTCATATTTCCATAAGCAAGACATTTTAAAACAAGGGAAGTATGCGTGAACCTATGGGTTCCCAACCGGACAGCTTTAGTGTATTTAGTGTCATCATTAAGCCAACCCTTATGGAAAAAGAATATACTGCAGTAGCTATATTGTAAATATATCAAAATTATCTTCACAATATATTTCAAATATACTGCAGTATATTACATTTCCATAAGGGAAAATAATGCTATTTATGTTATTATGAGAATGCACGTAATATGAATTTTGGATGATGTACTGCCTTGTGTTGCATATGTACTTCTCTAGCTGAAATGTACTGTCTGTGATCTGACTGCTGTGAGAACATGGAATTGATGTTTGACAATGCTTCATTGTATAATCAAATGAAATTTGTTAGAAAACAACAAATTAGCCTGCTTGTTTAAGGTGAGAAGGAAACCATATTCTGTTAGCTTATTCTCTGCTTTTTAACGAAATTAAACTGTATTCAATGCCCTCCACTATTATTGGCACCCCTGGTAAAGATGAGTAAAAAGGGTTATAAAAAATTCTGTTTGGTGAATTAGCTTAATGTAACAATGAAAAAATTAGAAAAAGCCAACCTTTAATTGAAGTAAATTTGTTATGAAAAAATAAAATCTCTCATCAAGAAATAATACTTTTTAACAAAACCACGTGTGCCACAATTATTGACACCCCTGCATTTATATATAGAATAAAGTAATCATTTTTAATATTTGGTTGCATATCCTTTGCATGCCCATGACTTCCTGATGTCTGTGACCCAACAATATCAAAAGACTCTTGATATCTTATTTTCTGGTACTCTTACAAGCGATACTATGACGTCTCTGCATTTGAATGGATCTCTATGGGAATTGGGGGGTGGGACTAGGTTTTGTATTTATTTATTTATTTATTTATTTAAAGTGGGGGAGTTGCCTGTCAAATGGTTGCGATGGGGTATTTTGCACACTGCCTGGGAATGACTGGTAGGTGGAGTATTGCAAGTATCTCGGCAATAGATGCCCTGTCTTCCCCACTGGGGACTGCAACCTTCCTGGTTATATTGGGCTTCTCTACACGTGGGCCCTCAAGGCATGGCCCTCTGGGCATGGCCTACAGGTCCTACTTTCTGTGCTTTGTAGAAGGGATCCAGGTCCTCCAGGGGAACGTTGAGCATGTCGCGCGGCGGGTCTCCGTAGATGAACGGCAGGACTTTGCCGGCCTCCAGGTCGCTGCTGGGCTTGGGCGAGTCCTTCTCGGCGGCCTCGACGCGCTTCTTCCACTTCTGCCCCGCCTTCTTCTCCTTCTGCTCCGCCTTCTTCTCCACCATCCGCCTATCGATCTCCTCCAGCGACTTTGGGGTGAAGTGGCGGAACACGTCGGTGCCCGCGGGAGGGAGCAGGCGGGCCATCTTCTCATTCTGGCGATGGATGGAGGTGACCAAGGCCCTGTCCCTCCTGAGTGACCTGGGAATGGACAGAGGGGAGGATGGACAGAGGGGAGGATGGACAGAGGGGAGGACGGACAGAGGGGAGGACGGACAGAGGGGAGGATGGACAGAGGGGAGGACGGACAGAGGGGAAGATGGACAGAGGGGAGGATGGACAGAGGGGAAGATGGACAGACGCCACTGTAAATACCACACACTTCCCTCCCTCTGAATCGCAGCCGTAAATCTGCAAACACCCAAACCCCTTTCCCCAGTCAGCGTACCTGTCCCCAACCCTGAGCAAAGGCCCAAACCCTTTCCCCAATCCGTGTACCTGTCCTCAACCCTGACCTTCATGTGATCAAAGGCACGGAAAATAGGGTCAATCTGAAAGGGCTGGAACCCACAGAACCACAGAATTCAAGTGCTGTTTTTAAAATTTGGGCTATCACATTTTAGTAGCGATAACACGTGCTGTTATACCCTTACATATCTGCAAAATAATAGCAATGGTGCTCCATGGTATTTCTACATGCTATCTTTGAGGCCTTTGCTGTAGCAATACTGGGAATATTTGCACTTGACCATCTCTCTAAGTACAAACTTCAATCATTTCAGCTCAATAAAATAAAGATAGGTCCTGCACACTCTTCATTTGGTGAAATACACGCCAAGGCGTGCCTGTGGACGCCTACAGTGTTCCACATGTTCAAATGACAAGCCTCACACACTGATTGACACCATGCATTTGATAAAATCAGAAGTATTTTTAATGGCCGCATATGAAAGCTCTTCCACCAACTCTGTATGTACGCTCCATGAGAGCTGGGCTGTGGGCTGCTAAATATTAAATATAAATATTAAATATAAATGCAGATGCAATGATGATTAAATTAAACAGAAAAATATGCCCAGGGACACTGCTGTGTCCTTCTCCTCTTCGAACACCAAAAACATGAATGAATCACACCTGCATCAACTACAGGATTTGCAACAATGTAACACAATAAAAAAATTCCTACAGGTCATTATAACATAAGACTAGTAGATAAATAAATGGAGTATATTTTTCTCTCTATTTATGATACCCTGATTATTACACCGTGAACTCCATGTGTGTTTAATTCAGTGATCACAAAGACACATGCATATACGCACATATAAACAGACACATGCTACCAGATAGGCAGTAGATGTGGATGGATCACTTTAAGGGTTGGTTCTCCTGACATATTTTCCTATTGAACTCTATGGAAAAATGAGTCAGGAGAAACAACCCTTAAAGTGATCCATCCATATCTACTGCATATCTGGCAGCAGAGTGATGGTTTGAGGCTCGTTTGATACCTCAGGCCCTTGGTGACTCACAACCATGTGGTCCATACTATTCCCATGTAATTTACAGCTTTATCTAGTCCCACCCCCAAATTCCCATAGAGATCCATTCAAATGCAGAAAGATTATAGTATTGCATGTAAGAGTGCCTGAAAATAAGATATCAAGAGTATTTTGATGTTGTTGGGTCACAGACATCAGGAAGTCATTACATGCAAAGTATATGCAACCAAATATTAAATATGATAACTTTATTAAAGTTTATGTTAATTTGTCCAATTAATTTTGGTCCCCTAAAATGGGGGGGCTATGTAGAAAAATGGCTACAATTGCTACACTGTTCACCTGATATGGATGTAAAAACCCTGAAATTAAAGCTGAAAGTCTGCACTTTAACCTCATAGTCACTGTTCCATTTAAAATCCAATGTGCTGGAGTACAGAGCCAAAACAACAAAAATCGTGTCACTGTCCAAATACTTATGGACCTGACTGTATTTATTGTAGAAGCTTAGCATCCCAGAAAACCAGGTAAAGACAAAACCTTCAGACAACACAGAAGCAATCGCCAGCCTCTTTAAAAGATAGAGTGATGCACTTACAGCTTACGAAGACGTGTGGTCAGGTCCTCTGAGTCCTTCACGTTGGCCTCTCTGTTCTCGACCCAGAGGTCCAGCAGGGACTTGTTTTTGGGGTGCATGACTGCAGGACGCTGCTGTACTGGACGAGAGTACCCCGCTCGCTTCACACTCCGCCGCACTCTGAAGGCCCCTCTTTGTTGGTTTCCTGTTTAAAGAGGGGCAGCCCAACAGATTGTGATGAAAATTCGGAGAATCATGCCAGTTCTCCTCAGCGTTCCCGTTAACACGGCATTCCTTATGGACAAAGGAATGCCCCCCTCTCCCTCCCTCCCTTCTTTGGGGTTCACTTTTGGGGCTGTGCAGCAGGATTTGTAGAAACTCGGGTCCTGTTCGGCAGTTGCTTCAGGAATACATTTTAAATAGTTAGGATTGCTCTCTCACTTTTAAAAGTTTATACTTAGTGGCAGCGTGGGGGGAAATGTATTGCCTGCGATACCATGAAAACTATGGAGAAACGTGCTACGACAGTCTTGTCACAAATTGTTGTTATCCGCGGCATAGCCAGGAATTAAATTCTGTGGGAGTGGAGAATATTCCTTAGGGGAGAAGGTTCTGCAATCAATTTCAGTTTATACATACAGTGAGCACCATAATTCATTGGACAGTGAGACATTTTTTTAAATTTTGGTTCTGTACTCTAGCACTTTGAGTTTGAAAGGTTATGACAATGAGGCTGAAGTGCAGACTGTCAGATTTAATTTGAGAGTATTTTCATCCATATTGGATGAACCGTTTAGAAATTATAGAACCCTTTGTACATAGCCCCCCCCCCCCCCCCCCATTTTCGGACATCAAAAAATATTGGACAGTTTAACATAATGTAGAATGAATAGGGCTGGGTATCGAACCTCAATACTTTATGAGCACTGACTGAATCATGTCCGTAGCACCGAGTATTGCAAAACTGTCTGAGTATCAAAACAGTATTCAGAGCCAATTTTCGGTACTTTTTGGCAAAAATTTCTAAAATTATCTGTTAAGTACCAAATATTTAGCCCCACCAGGGAAACTCTTTCTTGTTTTTATTCTTGTTCTTTTCTGGATTTAAAGCATAATTTTCTTCACTTTATACAGCTGTTTGAGTTGACAACATTAAAGGAGCTATATGTAACAACTTTACTGTACTAAATCATAAAATGACCATGATATGTCATCAGAGATTAAGGAAACATGCTAAGTCGAAATACTGGCTTCTCTGTCAACAATGCTACAGCCAGTATGTTCTCCTTTGAAATTTCCATTCTGGGTCGGAACGTCTGTATTAGTCTGTAATAGCTATTGAGAGAAAATACGCGGTAGCCACAATTACTCAACAAAAGGTAACTAGGTTGATTGGTATGCAATCATCATTTGACGCTATGTCTAGGCTTTACGGCAACTGTAACGATAATCATTTAGCCTAAATAATGTAAAACATTGCAAATTGAGATGAAAAGTTCAGTCAATCGTTATTAATGTTATTTTCCGTTAAAACACGAACAGGAGGATTCAGTTATGAAACAACAATAAAACATTTTATTATCGAACATTGTCATAACACTCACATTACAAAATGTTAATCTAACTACGAACAAAAGCTATTGGTAACCAGAGGTGTAAAATCCAGGGGTCAGAAAGTAAATGTCCTGCCACGTGTTTCTTCCACCCATGAACTCAGCCAGCTGATTTCATTACTTAGTTCTACCACCTGGCTGAAGAATTGTGCTAATTAACAAATCCAGGTGATTGGAACAAAATACTGGGGAGGATTTTTACTTTTGAACCTGGATTTTACACCTCTGTTGGTAACTGAAGGTAGCATATAAGGCATGTGTGTAATTAAATACATGCTTTCGACACGCCCCCTTTATACTGATACTTGCGAGGTAGTGGCATATTGGCTTTCCACCAGCAGCTCAATGGGACCTTTAGCTCACTCGCTAAAGGTCTTTGTAAATCAAGCCCTTTGTCTGCGTATAGCAAGAAACTTAGCCATGCGAAACTTCAGTCTGTTTTAAATAAATATCTGGAAATGCTCGATGATTTGTCCTGCTAAATATCCATGTGCTCCAGATGGATTCCTTTATCTCCGTTTCTGCGACGCACTGGATCGGCGTGACGTAAGGACAAGGCAGATGCGCGCGCGGATCTCCTTCCTGCCTGCTAGCAAGTTGGTGTGAGTCCAATCTGGATGTAATTCCGGGAATTTAAACTCCAGTTTTGAATTGTCCATCGCTAACATCCCCAATAACTCATAGTTACTGGCCAGCCACGTGACAGGGTAACGGGAATTACATGAAGCAATCCCAGAAACCGTGGGGAGAGAACTAAGAGTACTGTTGATCTGTCCCTGTGTTCGTGAAGAGACGAACGAGAGCTCGCTCAGTCTTGTAAACAAGGCCACCCCGCCCCCTCATTGGGAATGAACCACTGATTTGTTCTAATGCTGGCATGGTTATCGGTACAATGTGTGCTCTCCCAAATCTAATAGCACATACACTTCAAAAGGAGCAGATTTTCTGAATGGGCCAACTTGGAATTAAGCATTTCAGATTTACATGTATTTGTCAAGGGCTTGATTTGGGCTGCTCACTAGTTCCTGTAAATGCAACACCCCCACAATGATAAAGGTTTCAGATTTCCCTGAATATTTACGAAAAACAAAACGCATTCTAAACATTATTTGTTGTTGATGCGTAGCTTCACAATTCCTCATTTATAGTGCTTTATAAATAATAAAGCATTCTAAATCGAAACATCTTCTGCACAAATGCATTTATGTTCGTGAACACAGTTAACAGTAAAATGTGATCGAGTCCATGTTTCGTTAACTAGGTCCAATGTCCTGTAAAAATTATGAAATGTTTAAAGTTTTAATTTATGGTGCAAAAGGTGGTTTGGTGCTGTTTTGTCAATTAAAAAACACATTGGCGTAACTTGTGGCAATACGAAGAAAATAACTTCTACGGGTCCAATTTCCTTGGTCCAATCATGCAATTTGCATGCCCCAGTAGGCTAATTCAGAAAAATAGATATATTGTATGAACTATTTCCCAGATATAATTATGTATTGCTGCTTAACACATTTTTCAAGTACCTTATACACAGCCTTCAATGCCCCAGTTACAGAAATTAACCTTCATTGTAATTTGAATGGAAAATGGGCCTGCTCCAGGAATTGGTATTCATAGGCTTTAATAGAACAATTCAATTTGATTTGGTTTCATTTGCATAGCGTTTTCACAAAGGACCAAATTCTCAAAACATTTCACAGACATTCCAGTCGCAGGAACCCACGAGCAAGCCGATGGCAACAGCGGCAAGGGAAAACTTCCTTGAGGAAATAAGGAGTAGAGTAACCTCTGGTGGATCCTGACTCGGTTTTGAGTTGTGAAGATGGTGCCTTGGCCTACTGATAAGGACACTGTGTCGCAGGAGGTGCCACCTTGTAGTTCTGTCTCTCTCTCTCTCACTGGTCCTCAAAGGATGCCATTTACCGCATCACAAATCATAAAGTTGAGGGCATTTAGTTGTGGAGTCATAATGAAATGACTCGTCCTATTATCTCATTATCAACCCTGGGGTAAATTGAATGATTTCTGGTGTAAAAATGGTCACACTACCCAGCCTTTCAAGTGTTTTAAGATATTTGGAAGAAAGACCAGGATACCTGCCAATTGATCATAGCTAATATGCCTGGTAATTGTTTTACCATCAATACCTTGGCATCAAAGTTTTGACTCTCCTCTTGAGTATTCACATTTTATGTATATTAGCATTATATATATTTGCCTTATCCATGTCATAGAGAGTTGTTTTATTAATTAAAAGTATTGTTATTTACACAGATGCCATATTCATGACAGCATTGCTCCCACGCACTGGGGAAAAAAAGCGTATTGTGAAATAAGAAAAAAGTTATACCCCACTGGACAATGTGGATGCATTTCTGATGCAGCGTTCAGCCTGAATCTGTGACCCTCTCAGAAGCGCTCTGACAGTGCTGCTCGGTGTTAGGGAGCCCCCACGGAGACCATATCTGTTGAAACGCAGTCATTCAGCAGATGTCAGGATCTCTGGGTCTCTGTAGAGAAACAGCTGCGCTGCAGCGATGGATGGGCCGTCGCCAGGGAGACTGAACTCTGAGACCAATGAAAACAATGATACACAAACAGGAACTTCAGAGTGCTGGTGGAGGACCTGGCATTTTAATTGTGTGCGCCGCAACCAATGAAAAGGCCTCATTCGGAACAAGGGCTGCATTCACTCAAAATACATTGCATAACCTATTTTCCATGGAGACGTCCTCAGAGAGTCTTTCCACAGCTTTCATGTGCACATGCTATTCCGTGTACCAGATTGCATGCAGTTCCGCAGATAGCAGTGTGGTGCTATGGTGAGGGAAGTGGACAAACGTAGCTTAGAGGTTGCGAGTTTGAATCCTAGGTGGGGTACTGCCGTTCGTAAGGTGAGTACAACTGGGTGGCTCTCTCTAGTGTTCTACTGCATGGATGGGCCCCATGGTTTGCTATTGAATCTGAGCCATGTCAGCACTGAATGTGGCCACCAGACCCAGGGCAACACATTATTGGCTCTAGCGTCACCCAGCGATGAAAGCCTTCAGCATCTCAATCCAATCTGTAAAGTCATATCTTGACAGTTCCCAGTATTGGACATTATTATTACTGGAGAACCATTATTAGGCTAGAAATCCACCTCTGTAATTATTAGGGCTAATACATAGGTAATACAGGTTGTGACGAAAACATGGTACCACCAACATTGCGTCACTTAGCAGGGTATTTTGGGCCTCCAACATTCTCGATGTAAGTTACTGGCTGGTCTTGCTCCAGGTTGAAATTTGCAGTCAGCTGATCTATGCTTGCTTGCCAGTTTTTCTTATAACTTATAATGAATGCTTGGATATCATGACACTGAAGTGTGTGATTTCGCCGGCTGTTGATCTTTCACTGACGTTTCCATGCCGATGTCACTTAGACACCGTTGCCTGCGAAACATCAGCAAGTTGAGCTGTAGGCTAGCTCCTGCTTTTATGCCATAAAACATTCACCCCTCTTGTCAAATAGCTAATCACTGAGCTCAACCCTTTCAGCTGTGCTAGTTCAATAGGTATAGGCAACTGGGGGCCTGTTTTAAAAAAAAAATGTTACTGGATTTATAGGCCTACTTAAATGTAGGCAAATCTTAAAATAATGTTAAAAGTCTTGCTTACGCTTGATTTATTAAAAAAAATAACAGACCGAAAAAGTTGCTTACGTTAGTTTAACGTTTATGTTCTCTGCCAGGGGCTACCAGATGTCATCAAATCAAAGTCCGGCGGGCAAGTTTCTAACACAAAACCTGCCCTGTTGCACAAAAATATCTGGGGCCACATGTATTAAACTCTGAGTAAAATAATGCATCAAAGAATGCTCAGGGAGAAAGTCGCAAATCTGCTTACGCAAAGTTTAGCATTTTCTCCCTCTGCCTTTCTGCCTGTCATCATATCACACTGACTCCAAACATTGCGTACATATGGTGTCCAGCGTGTGCAGAGGTATGCAGGTTCTCATCTTATACATCTGAATTTCTGCGTGGAAACTCACGTACGCAGCTTTCTGAGGGCATTTTTCTGCTCAGCACTGTTTATACATGTGGCCCCTGGTCTCTCATTGACTGGCTCTGCCTCCGTTCAACGTAGGCCTTCAGTTGAGAAGCGGCTCACCAGGGTTGCCAGACTGGGGGATTTTCCCCTAAATGTAGGGATTAAAAAAATTAATAGAACATAATTAATTAATTCATTAATAGGGGAATTTTTAAAGAAAAAATGTATGGGAGTCAATGATAGATGGGGGATTTTAAAATGAGGTATGGGGGGAAATTGTGAGAAAAGGGATTTTCTGAATTTTTTTGGGGGGTGAACTCAGGCATCTGGCAACGCTGCGGCTCACCTGTTTGCACTGCAGCTATATATAAAAAAAAACTGCTTGCAGCACGCATGTGAGTAGGCAACAAAAATCGGAAGAAGGGGAGACCAGAGTGGATTGCGCCCCTAGGTCGTTTGTTCCCTGCGGTTTTCACCCAATAAAAAACAAGCTGTAGTGCTGTCATTCATTTTTTAAACCTTTTACAACACCCCCTTCCGTGCCAAGACGAGTGACATTTGACACAAGAGGTAGTGCCTCCTTTTGGAAAACGTCAAGTTCGCGAAGGTAAGATTTATTTTTTTTAAACGATGTTCATGCACATTAAAAACATTGATTACTATAAGAAAGTGCCTGAAACAGTGATGTTAACTGCAGAAAATATTATAATTTGGCCTGGGTGATTTTGTAGACAGTGGACAGAGACCGCAACACTGCGTGTATGGAGGAAAGTCGTGGAGGCGGAGTTTGTGTGTTGGACTGCTTGATAACACTGGACATCTCGGGACAGCGGGGGCTATTTTTAATCATGACATTTGGCTGTAGGCTATTACACTTTAATTCACTTAATTAGTTTGATTAATGCAATGATTCTATTGAATGTCTTTGTTTGATGTTTGTGTGTCGTGGGTCTGCCCCACTGTCTGTCTTTTTTGTTGTTGCAGGGGCTACAACTGAAGTTCGCTAGCGGGAAAATAAAAGTTATTCTAAAATGTGCCTTTCATGTTAGCGATTCAGAGTATTTGAAAATGTTGTCGTTCTTGAGCAAGCGGTCTCTTTTAAAAGACTAATTGGGGAACAATCGACTCTGATGACTGGTCTCCCCAAATTGTGAGCCACAATGGTTGAAGTAGACCGTGAAATTGACGATAATGTTATAAGCTAGTTCATGTCAGACAACAACTGTGAACAGAACCATCACACCCCTTTTCTGTCAAGTTGAGCAAAACCATAAGTAGCCTAAGCCAAAAGAAAGATCTCCAGCTTGTCTGCCAGCCACCTAGGTAACGTTAGTTGCAACGACATTGGGCAACAACAACCTGTTCACTCGCTAATTCAATTCAATTCAATTTTATTTGTATAGCGCTTTTTACAGAGAACTGTCACAAAGACGCTGCACAGAGAAACAGAAGGAAAATTGGGCAAAAAAACAGGACTTAACCCCCAATCAGCAAAACGAGGTAAAAAAAAACTCCCTGGTGGGAAGAAAAAAAACACTCAACAGTGGTGGGAAAAAACTCCCCAGTGGGAAGAAATCTCGGAAAGAACCTGGCTAGAGAGGGGGAGCCCATCCTTCGCTGGCCGGCCCGGTTTAAACTAAGGGTGGAATGGATGGTAATTGACTGTAATGAGGGATCTAATCAAACTAGCTGGTAGGTTGAAAGTCCAATGAAAGGATGTAAAATGTTCAATTCAAAGGGGCAGGGTGGTGCATCTGGGACCCCGGTTGCATCAAGGTGGGGGCATCAACCAGGGGAGGGACAGCACTGGAGCAGTCTGCAAACTCACGGCGAGGGGCAGGGCTGGAGCGGTCGGCAGATCAGGGCGAGGGGGCCTGGGCTGGAGTAATCTGCAACTCAGGGTGAGAGAGGAAAATAGAAGGTTAACCCCTCCCCCCCGACATCCTTAACTATAGGATTGACTAAAGAGGTATGTTTTTAGCCTACACTTAAAGACAGAAAGTGTGTCTGAAGCCCGAACATACATAGCTACAGGGCGCCCTTTATCGGGCACGTCCTCGTTCGACCATATTTGAACTTCATCGAGAGCTGATTTGCCAACGGAAAAAAAAGAAAACCAGTATTTTCCACCCACTTCAAACGAAATAAGGTATGTATCCGCTCATTTTCATGAATATTTAACGTTAATTACACATTTTGTGAGCATTTTTATCACGCCCCCTATGTGGAAAAAAATGTCCGAAATCTGATTCTACTTCCTACTACACCGCATAGTCATGTTTACTTCGGGGGATTTAATTAAATAAAATGTCGCTAAAGCTTTAGCTAGATAGCTAGCGATGTTTCCAAGTGTTGAGAGAATGTCATATTACCCTAATATTAAGATACGATTATTATAGACAATCTGTACAACGAATATGAACCGATGTTCATGTATCCTATCGGATTTTTCACCCATCTCGGATAATGTTTACAAGCACCTGCTGCGTTGAGCGATATGTCTGTCATTTTGCCCATTAACTCTGTTAAACCTTAGCTACAAATTGTCATTGCTGTATAGTCTTAGTATACACACCTTACTGGTATGACTGAACTTGCATGCACAATAATTATACATTGCTCTGAGACAAGATATTAGCCTACCGAACGTGAGTGCCCCCCACTATATCAATAATCTTTATCAATAAAGACAATGCAGTATCTAAATCAGTTATATGTTATAGCCCGAGAAGAGGAAGCAGTGGAAGGAAGAGGACATGACGGCAGCCATGGAGGACTGTGAGAGGGGGATGCCCGTCTGTAAGGGTGCCAGGGTTAGTTTGTGAATGAATATGAATACACATGTCAGTAATCACCATCACCAACAGCAGAAACAACAATGTTGACATCTTTCGGACTCTCAAGTAAACTATCTAGTTAGCCAGTTATTTTGCCAACATATAGGTATGCAAACGGCATCTTTCTTGATGAAATAAACTATTAATTGATTATTAAAACAACAATAATCGTGAGCTTGTTTACGCACTACAAGAGCCGCCCGATAAAGGGCACCCCTTTATTGACAGTACTTTCTCATCTAAAAGACGTTAAAAAAAAACAACTACCGGTCACATCTACATGTTTATTGGCTTAAAAGTTAGCTTATCGTTTTGTGAACCTAATAAATATAATATGTTCAATGGTATGTGCCCGAATAATATCAGTATCGTATGTTGATCACAAAAATTTCTGTTTTCCGCCCGATAACGGTTCGGTACGTCGTCGTGGGCTAGCGATCTTGCCGATGCTGGGTGTGCTGCCCGAGTGTTGGCTCTTCTCCACTAGGAAGACAAAGGGAAAATAAAAGTTATTTTATTCTATTCTATTTTTCCATAAGAAAGGAGCCCTGTAAGAGAAGGCTCTGCCACCCTTTGTAATTTTAGGAATTTTTAAATAGCCAGCACTTTTGAGAGCAAAGTAATCTAGGAGGACAATAAGGAATGAGTAAATCACTAAGATATTCTGGAGCCAAACCATTTAAAGCTTTAAACGCTAAAAGTAAAACTTTTGATATGCTCCCATTTCTTGGTTCTAGTAAGAACCCTAGCAGCTGCATTCTGTAGCCTACAAGTTGGAGACGATTCAGGGCTGAACCACTGCAACCAGACAATAAAGCATTACAGTAATCTAGTCGAGAGGTTACAAAAGCATAAACCATTTTTTCAGCATCCTCCAAGGACAACACCTTCCTTAATTTAGATATATTCCTCAGGCGGAAGAAGGCCATTCGTGTGATATTGTTAATATGGGCCTGAAAAGAGAGGTCTGAATCAATAGTTACACAAATAGTTACAACTACGTATTATAAAAAATAATAGTAATAAAATAAAATAAAAATATAAAAAATCCAGATATCAAAATTCTGGTGGGGCACGTGATCCCCCCCGCCCCCCCGCCCCCAACTTGAATGGGCATGACGCGTCTGGATGGATGGCCAGTGTGAAGAAGAAACGGGTTAACATCACGTTACGGTGGTAAAAGAAGTCGTGGATGATTGAAAAAACCGAGAATAACACTATTTACTGTTGCCTGGAAACCGTGTTCCGTTCAATACATGCCAGGACTATATTATTATTCGTGTGCTTGCATTTATTATTTTCTTCAGAAAATGTAACCGTGTCTAGTTATTATTCTTATTATAAGAATAACATTACTTTATGAATCTGCTGAATAAAAGTAATCTAAAAAACTATATTTAGAGTCTCAGAAGAAACAGAGTTTGCATGTGTTTGCACTTTTCACTGTATAATGCCTAATTATAATACTAATATTAGAATAAATTAATAAAACAATTTGTGTGTGTGTCTGTGTGTGTTGTTCCCGAATGGGAGCCTAAGGACATAGTCCCTCTCTCTGTTTGTGTTCACGTTGTGTTTGCGTCTGTCTATATTTGTGTCTGTGTTTCCCACAGTCACATTTTCATACAAGCGGAAGATTGGCTTAACATGATTAAGTACAATATTTTGATCATTTCGTATGAATGGTTTGATTAAAAGCCCAATCATCAAATTCCCATAATGGGCAACTAAGGGGGGCATTCACGTAGCTATCCAATAAATATTCATCCCAAAATATTCTCAAAAATATAAATATTAACAAACTTCTGTAATTGGCAAGAGTTATGTCAATTACAGCAACTAATAAATAGCAGCATATAAATGCATTGTCTACAGTTTGTTACAGCAATTACAGTATATGGCACACTAAAAGGGATTCTACACTTTTTTTGTTTGTTTGAGTTTTTGAATGCCCCACATTCCCCTGAAATGCCATAGATGTGTATAAACTATTAAATTGATTGCAGAACCTTCTCCCCTAAGGAATATTCTCCCCTACTAACGCCCCCCCCCCCCCCCCCCGATCCTTCTGCAGTTCCCCCCCCCCACAGCAATTTAATTTGTTCCAAAGCTTTTCGGTTCAGAATTTCAAACCTCCCCCAGAATTTAATTCCTGGCTATGCCGCGGATAACAACAATTTGTGACGAGACTGTCGTAGCACGTTTCTCCATAGTTTTCATGGTATCGCAGGCAATACATTTCCCCCCACGCTGCCACTAAGTATAAACTTTTAAAAGTGCGAGTGCAATCCTAACTATTTAAAATGTATTCCTGAAGCAACTGCCGAACAGGACCCGAGTTTCTACAAATCCTGCTGCACAGCCCCAAAAGTGAACCCCAAACAAGGGAGGGAGGGGCATTCCTTTGTCCATAAGGAATGCCGAGTTAACGGGAACGCTGAGGAGAACTGGCACGATTCTCCGAATGTTCATCACAATCTGATGGGCTGCCCCTCTTTAAACAGGAAACCAACAAAGAGGGGCCTTCAGACTGCGGCGGAGTGTGAAGCGAGCGGGGTACTCTCGTCCAGTACAGCAGCGTCCTGCAGTCATGCACCCCAAAAACAAGTCCCTGCTGGACCTCTGGGTCGAGAACAGAGAGGCCAACGTGAAGGACTCAGAGGACCTGACCACACGTCTTCGTAAGCTGTAAGTGCATCACTCTATCTTTTAAAGAGGCTGGCGATTGCTTCTGTGTTGTCTGAAGGTTTTGTCTTTATCTGGAATGCTAAGCTTCTGCAATAAATATGTTTACGTGTGTGTGTGTGTGCGTGTGCGTGTTTATAACATGTGCGTATATGCATGTGTCTTTGTGATCACTGAATTAAACACACATGGAGTTCACGGTGTACTAATCAGGGTATCATAAATAGAGAGAAAAATATACTCCATTTATTTATCTACTAGTCTTATGTTATAATGACCTGTAGGGAATTTTCATTGTGTTACATTGTTGCAAATCCTGTAGTTGATGCAGGTGTGATTCATTCATGTTTTTGGTGTTGGAAGAGGAGAAGGACATAGCAGCGTCCCTGGTGTTTATTGTGCATGTTTCTTTAATCATTATTGCATCTGCATTTATGATTTTTATTAAAGCTTGTCTGCTTCTTTGTATTTCAGAAAAAGATACATAGGTTTGTGTATATTATTTGTAAAATATAATAATAAAAAAATAATAATTACTGCAGTTCGAAACATGATTGATAAAAGTGTGATAAAGTATATTGAAAGCGGGTGCTTCCTCACAGGGTCCTGGATTTCATTAAGCAATTAACTTCATATCTCGGTGATCATGCTCACGTTGTGTATAATAATCCTAGACAAGCCCATCATGTACATGTACATATGCAATTCCTAGCCTAATTTGGAATGGCTAATTATCTGCAACTGCATTCATGTGCAAACCCCACTGCAGATTTGGGAGAGTTATAGACATCCGCGGTTCTCTTCCGAAACATGTGGCGTTACCAGCTGCCTACAGCTCCACATGGAGCGCACATACAGAGTTGGTGGAAGAGCTTTCATATGCGGCCGTTAAAAATACTTCTGATTTTATCAAATCCATAATATCAGTCAAGGTGTGAGGCTTGTAATTTGAACATTTTAGGCGTGCAGTAGATGGAAAAGATGTTGACATCTTCTGGTGCATCTTGGCATGTATGAATAGTGTGCAGTGACCATCTTTATTTTATTGAGCTTAAACGATTGATGTTTGCATTTAGGTCAAGTGTGAATGTTCCCAGTGTTGCTACAGCAAAGGGTTCAGAGATGGCATGTAGAAATACCATGGAGCACCATTGCCATTATTGTGCAGATATTTAAGGGTATAACGGGCCGGGACGTGTTATCACTACATGTGATAGCCCAATATTTTAAAAACAGCACTTGAATTCTGTGGTTCTGTGGGTTCCAGCCCTTTCAGATTGACCCTATTTTCCGTGCCTTTGATCACATGAAGTTTAGGGTTGAGGACAGGTACACGGATTTGGGAAAGGGTTTGGGCCATTGCTCAGGGTTTGGGGACAGGTACGCTGACTGGGGAAAGGGGTTTGGGTGTTTGCAGATTTACGGCTGCGATTCAGAGGGAGGGAAGTGTGTGGTATTTACAGTGGCGTCTGTCCATCCTCCCCTCTGTCCATTCCCAGGTCACTCAGGAGGGACAGGGCCTTGGTCACCTCCATCCATCGCCAGAATGAGAAGATGGCCCGCCTGCTCCCTCCCGCGGGCACCGACGTGTTCCGCCACTTCACCCCAAAGTCGCTGGAGGAGATCGATAGGCGGATGGTCGAGAAGAAGGCGGAGCAGAAGGAGAAGAAGACGGGGCAGAAGTGGAAGAAGTGCTTCGAGGCCGCCGAGAAGGACCTGCCCAAGCCCAGCAGCGACCTGGAGGCCGGCAAAGTCCTGCCGTTCATCTACGGAGACCCGCCGCGCGACGTGCGCAACGTTCCCCTGGAGGACCTGGATCCCTTCTACAAAGCACAGAAAGTAGGACCTGTAGGCCACGCCCAGAGGGCCACGCCCAGAGGGCCCACGTGTAGAGAAACCCAATATAACCAGGAAGGTTGCAGTCCCCAGTGGGGAAGACTGGGCATCTATTGCCGAGATACTTGCAATATTCCACCTACCAGTCATTCCCAGGCAGTGTGCGAAATACTCCATGGCAACCATTTGACCGGCAACTCCCCCGCTTTAAATAAATAAATAAGCTACTAACAGACACTCACGCTGCAAAGCTGCTGCTGGGTGAATGTCAATGAATATTGTATATTGTATTGAATATTGACTCCTTAAACAAACCAGGCGGGTCTGGCATGCCGCTCACACTTCTTTATTAATCAATAGAACAAGTCCTCAGACCAAAGCAACCTATCCAAACACTGCTGAGTGCCCAAAGGCCATTCCCTAGGCCAGTGGTCCCCAACCCTGTTCCTGGAGATCTACCATCCTGTAGGTTTTCACTCCAACCCTAATTTGGCACACCTGATTCTACTAATTGTCAGCTCAACGAGATCTCTAGCTGTTGAATGAGGTGTGTTTTGTTAGGGTTGGAGTGAAAACCTACAGGATGGTAGATCTCTATCAGTTGAATGAGGTGTGCTTTGTTAGGGTTGGAGTGAAAACCTACAGGATGGTAGATCTCTATCAGTTGAATGAGGTGTGCTTTGTTAGGGTTGGAGTGAAAACCTACAGGATGGTAGATCTCTATCAGTTGAATGAGGTGTGCTTTGTTAGGGTTGGAGTGAAAACCTACAGGACGGTAGATCTCTAGCTGTTGAATGAGGTGTGCTTTGTTAGGGTTGGAGTGAAAACCTACAGGATGGTAGATCTCTAGCAGTTGAATGAGGTGTGTTTTTATGGGGTTGGAGTGAAAACCTACAGTACAGTAGATCTCCAGGAACAGGGTTGGGGACCACTGCTCTAGGCTATACAAAGAACCCACGGTTACCCCCATCGCAATACAAACACACAGACTTGTGGCAATATTACTGTGACATTAGAACAACAACATGGTGAAGAACACAGTTAGCCCTTTGGTGGCGAGCTAGCTAACAGGTCTAGCTAGGCACCGCTACAATATGAATGATATTTATGGCCAACGTGCAGTAAACTGCAGTGTGCACAAATACGACCGTAGAACACAGTCATCATAACTACTGATAGGCAATTTACAATACAATAAAGACAACAAAAATAAAACAAACAAAAATAACAAAAACACAAAAATAGGCGTACTGTACTAATATGGCAAGTTATCTTTGGGGCGCATTCTGCTATTCGGAATTTTCTAGATTCCAGTGTAAGAGGTTGATACATCAAAAAATAATTTTAAGTATGTATTTGAAAACTCACTTAAGACAATATATTCATAAAATTGCTAATTTAATATGTTTAAGATTCAGTCATTTATGTCAAGATTGCAACCTTCTTGCATTACCTTTTATATGCAAACAGCATTACTCCCATTTATTGGTGTTGTCATGTTCTCTCCTCACCGCCAGAGGGCAGCATAGGACTAATCTTGCACTGATGAATGAACCATTGATTATTGTTTTCACTTGTTCAATATTGCCTTGAGTATTCACAGCAAAAATGGTGGCATGCATTAAATACCCTAGGGGGTTAAAAGTACACCAGCCGTGTTAAATTTACACCAACACTTTTGTACTTCTCTTTGTTACTCAAGTCTTGGAGTCTCCTGCCTTGTGTTCAGTACTTGTGTTCACTAATAGTGTTCAAAAATGTTTCTTGTTATTTGTTTCCCGAGTTCCATTCCTCTTGTAGTTTTCCTTTTACCTGTGTTTATTTTTGTTTCTATGTTTATTTTAGTACCTACAGTATGTTTATTTTTGTTTCTATGTTTATTTTAGTACGTACAGTATGTTCATTTTCATGTACTGTTTCCTACAGCTGGTTTCTCTGCACTTGGGTCCGCACCTCAGCCCCACATTACAAGTGTGGTACCAAAGCTTTAGTCATTGAATTTGTTACTGAAGTGATGGTTATGATGCTTAATATGCCTCTCAATCTCTCCCTCCCTTTTCTCTCTGTCCCTCCCCCTATTTTTCTCCTCCCCCTCCCTCTTTCTTTCTCTCTCTCCTTGCAGACCTTTATTGTCATTAACAACGGGAATACGATCTTCAGGTTTAACGCTGAACCTGCCTGCTGCCTTCTCAGTCCCTTCAACGTGGTTAGAAGAGGAGCCATCAGAATTCTCACACATTCATATCCTTTAAATCCTGCTCCTTTTGTAGAAGTAATTGTGAGGATAGAGGCCTGCCTTCAGTCAACATTTGTCCTTTAGTTTGAAACACAATTTAACTCCAATGTTAGTTTTTATTTTCATCATTTTTGGGAGTTCACTAAAACACAAATGTTTCGTTGTAAATCAAAGTTAATGACAAATTTGATAGATTTATACGAGGCCAGAGTTGTGTGCAAATCATCTATGTAGATTGACCCAACAAACTTTTCTTATCTTGGCACAATCCATTGTTTTCATGTATTATTAAACTAACAAAGAGCAAGCTAGACAGAGAGACTCTTTTAGTGGTTTACTTAATTTTTTACTTTTTTTTTTTACTGTGTTGTTTTCAAGATTCGTTAATTAAATGTGAAGAACTGACATTATAGTACATTCTCCTGTTGTCTTGTACCATTTGAATGTTTTCCTTAACTCTCAATTACATTTTTTCATGTGTTCATCATGCTAACTATTCTAACTCACTTTGTGCTCCTGACAATTCCAGTGAGTGAATTCCAAAGGTGGAGAGAAATTGTAGAGTAAGTTGCCATTTTTTTCGTTTCCCAGATTGCGTGAATGTTGAGCATTGTGGAAATGGCAAATGCTTGCATTTACTTGAGATCAAATGAAAGAAATCAAACTAATGCACTTGTTTTTCATGCAATTGATTTGCTCTATGATGTGGACTGAATTCTCACCATGCTGGTACCAACTGGGGCCTGGATTCAGGCTGAATTCTCACCGTGCTGGTACCAACTGGGGCCTGGATTCAGGCTGAATTCTCACCGTGCTGGCACCAACTGGGGGCTGGATTCAGGCTGAATTCTCACCGTGCTGGTACCAACTGGGGCCTGGATTTAGTTCGCAGGGCCCAGTTTTGCCAGCACTGGATCAGATCATTATTTGACCCGAAATGCAGCCTTTCGTCCACTGAGGTCATTACAAAGTGATTTCCTCATTATGAAACAACACAAGATTGACCTTTGACCCCTCTTTTGTTACAGGTATGTTTTTACTGGTATTTTTACCTTTGAGGCAGTGATCAAACTGTTGTCCCATGGGTGCTGTGTCCGCTCTTTCACGTACCTCCGTGACCCATGGAACTGGCTGGATTTCACTCTGATCGGCATGGCGTGAGTATTAGAGCCCGATGACTGCTACGTTTGTGGTTAACAAACTATTCACCATCTGTCTGCGGGTTGCAGTTATATTTTACCTGTTAAATGTATGTGTAGGACAGAGTGGGCTGGTGATAGAGGCAGTAGGAGGATAGTGGAGGGCAGGGTACTTAGGCAGTAGAGTTGAATCTGTGTCACATACAAACTAGCAGAGGTTTTGTCACAAAATAAAATAAATTCAATAAATAAGGGGGCGTTGTGGCCCACAGGTTGTTCATGAGAGGTGGTTGAGGTCTCACGTTAAAATATGTAATGAGCATTGTACACTTTCCATACACATTTACACCGACTAAATTAACTACTTCTCAGTACTTCTCAGAACTACTCCTCAGTGTTTCACATTTGAACACAATTCAGGCTACATAGCAAAGCAGGAAATGTATTTGCTAATGAACAGGATTCTGGGCTCAGGCAGTTCTGAGAACCCAGACAACCAGACCAAAGGGTCAAAGGTCAGGTATTTACACCATCTCCTTTACAGCCTATTGGTTCATCCACTAACCCCCCCCCCTAAAAAACATATTTATTTACCATAGCAGCAGCTGCAGGCCGCCTTGTATGTAAACGGTTATGAAGAAAGTGGAGGGTGGTGTTTGGTTTGAGAAGAGCTCGTTTCAATCCTCTGATTTGTTGCCAGACCGGGGTCAAATATTAATTTGGCCCACTTGAACAACCATTTTCACACCAGTAAATCCCTGCAGATCACAGACAATTTTAGACTAGAATATGCATCTACAGTGGGAATAAAAATCCGGCCCTCAAGGTCAACAGTACTGCTGGTTTTACTAACGGGGAGGCAATGTAGTATAATGGGTAAGGAACTGGGCTTGTAACCTGAAGGTTGCAGGTTCAATGCTCAGGTAGGACACTTCTGTTGTACCCCTGAGTTAACCTGAATTGCTTCACTATTTGTCCAGCTGTTTAAAAAAAAACAAAAGTAAAATTGCTGTGGATAAGAGTGTTTGCTAAATGCCTGTAATGTAATGGAATGTCTCCTGGCCTGATAGTCCATAGACCAATAATGCCACTGATTGGCCAGAGATAGCACGATTGGCCAGAGATAGCACGATTGGCTAGAGATAGCACGATTGGCTAGAGATAGCACGATTGGCCAGAGATAGCACGATTGGCTAGAGATTGCATGATTGGCCAGAGATAGCACGATTGGCTAGAGATTGCACGATTGGCCAGAGACAGCACGATTGGCTAGAGATTGCATGATTGACTAGATATAGCACGATTGGCTAGAGATTGCACGATTGGCCAGAGATAACACAATTAGCTAGAGATAGCACGATTGGCTAGAGATTGCACAATTGGCTAGAGATTGCACTTACCTGGTGCGTCAGGTTTAAATTTAGTCCCTAAATAAGAGGGGAAGAATGAAAGCCAGCAGTACTACTGCAATCAATCAATCAATCAATATTTATGTATATAGCGCATTTCACAACAAGTTGTCACAATGCACTTCACAGCAAAACCCAGCCTAAACCCCCCACAAGAGCAAGCCAAGGCAACAGTGGCAAGGAAAAACTCCCTGGTGTGACTAGGAAGAAACCTTGGAAGGAACCAGACTCAATGGGGGAACCCATCCTCCTCTGGTCGGCTCAGGGTCTAGGGCTTAAAGACCAACATGGTCAAAACAGCCAATGTCCATGATAATATAATTTACCCCCTAGGGCCAGATTCTGGTATTGCTGCTCTACAGTGTTTCAAACTTGCACTGTACCCGCGTCTGCTCATGGTGCTCATCTCTTTTGGCTGTGTCCGCAGGTACGCCAACGAAGTCATAGACCTGCCCAATTTGTCAGCCCTCCGGATGTTCCGCATACTGCGAACTCTTAAAGGCCCCTGTGGGTACAGCTGTGTCGCAAAGAAATACACCCACAACCACCTGTTTTTCTTTTTTGTGGACTGAATGGTTCTTCATCAGGGCTATATAACTCATTCATAAACCATACTAAGCACTCCGTAGAAATGTAGCAATGCCTATGTCAGTAGCCGGAAATAGGCATATGGTGCGATGTTGTTTGTTGCATCAATGGTGAACCAACACAATATACCTATTTGTAGTGATTGACATAAGCATCTATGAAGGGATTATGAAGGTGTGTTATGTACAGCTTATGAGGGACCACTGAAGGACCATTCACAGAAAGTGTTAAGATATAGAATAGAATAGAATAGAATAACTTTTATTTTCCCGTTAGGTTAGCCTCAAACCATCACTCTGCTGCCACTTTAAGGGTTGTTTCTCCTGACAAATCTTCCTATTGAACTCTATGGAAAAATAAGTCAGGAGAAGAAACCCTTCAAGTTATCCATCCATATCTACTGCATATCTGGCAGCAGAGTGATGGTTTAAGGCTTGTTTGATACGTCAGACCCTTGCGGACTTAGAGCCATTTAGTCAATCATGTGTTCCATACTGTTCCAGCATGATTTACAGCTAAATCTAGTCCCACCCCCAAATTCCCATAGAGATCCATTCAAATGCAGGGACGTTATAGTATCGCTTGGAGTACCAGAAAATAAGATATCAAGAGTCTTTTGATATTGTTGTGTCACAGACATCAGGAACTCATGGCATGCAAAGAATATACGACCATATATTAAAAATGATTACTTTATTCTACATCATGTTAAACTGTCCAATATTCTTTGATGCTTGAAAATGGGGGGGACTATGTACAAAAGGTTCTATAATTTCTAAACGGTTCATCTGATATGGATGCAAATACCCTCAAATTAAAGCTGACAGTCTGCATTTCAACGGCATTGTCATTGTATCCTTTCAAACTCAAAGTGCTAGACAAATTGGGTGACCAATGAATGAATTATGGTGCTCACTATATATACAGTATATATATACTGTATACTGTATATAGAGTATATATTAAAAACAAATATATTTTTATAAACAGACTTTTGACCCTTTTAACAGATGATTACTGAAGGGTCTCTGTTCAGGGTTGTATGTCCTTCATACTGTATGTGAATATAACAGCAAGCTCTTTTGTCCTCTCTTCATTTTATTATTATGAAAAAATGTTACAGTGTAGTTAAATTACTTTTGTCATCAGTCTACTTACCTGCGACAAGTCAAAATCTCACCTGTGGTTGGAACCCCTCTTTTTCTATGTTCATTGTGGGGTGCAGGTATGAGCACCTTCAAGGGTGCCCTGATCCGGTCGGTGAAAAAGCTGGAAGGCGTGACGATCTTCATCCTCTTCTGCCTCGCTCTCTTCGCCCTCATTTTCATGCAGCTGTTCATGGGCACCCTGCAGCAAAAGTGCCTTATGTGGCCCATCAATGTCACGGAGGCCTACTACTCTCCCGATGGCCATGTCAAGGATTTCGACTTCCAATCCTACAGCAGGAACCAAAGTATCTCTTCTCTCTTTTCAATTTCTAACATTGGAGTGGCCACTGGATGCATGTTGTCCTTCCAGTGTTGCCGTGACAACAGTGACTGCCGTTATTCAGTCCAGCTACAATTGTAGTCTGCTCTTAAATTTAAACTACATTTAATACATTTTTTAATTTCTTGGCCATTTTATTTAATTGACCAACAAACCAAATTATGTGAAAGAAAAAATGACAAGTAGCACATAAATTTGTTGTAACTTTAACCAATTATGGTTTGGTCAAATAAGGATTTTATTGTTGTAAAGCAAGTAAGCGGTAAAGTAAATTTATCTCTCTTATATGTATTGTTTGGTGTTTCCTTTATAGCAAACTACTACTATATCCCAGGACAACTGGATCCTCTTCGTTGCGGGAACAGCTCTGATTCTGGGTACGTCCAGTTTTGAGGCTGATATCTTGCAAATTATGTCACACACAATCTTTTTAGCATTTGCAGATTTTTATGAGTCTTTGAAGTAACATTTTATATGGGCCCTAGTTACCGAAGTAAAATATTTGTCAAAATAATACTTAATTGCAGGCTCATTTAAACCAGAGCATGTTTTTAATAAAGCAAATCCATTTAAATCACCCAAATAACTATTTGATATCTGGTGTGGGGAAGGGTATACTTGGGGGGGGGGGGGGTTCTATTTCAACTAATTATTCATAATTTCATCATTAATAGGATATGCCCAGAGGGATACACGTGCATGAGGGTTGGACCAAACCCGAACTATGGCTACACGAGCTACGATAACTTCGGCTGGGCTTTCCTGGCCCTCTTCCGCCTCATGACAAAGGACTTCTGGGAGAATCTGTTGCAGCTGGTACCTACACCCTTCCACACACCCTAACCAGCAGAGGTGTAAAATCCAGGGGTCAGAAAGTAAAAGTCCTGCCGTGTGTTTCTTCCACCCATGAACTCAGCCAGCTGATTTCACTAATTACTGCTACCTCCTGGCTTAAGAATCATGCTCATGAGCAAATCCAGGTGGTTGGAACAAAATACTGGGGAGGACTTTTACTTTCTGAACCTGGATTTTGCACCTCTGATAACCAGGGCCTAGATTCAACCAGCATCTCTACCTAACTTAAAGTTAGACTCTCCATGCACAAATACATTGTGTTCCACTACACACACACGAAAGCTACGAAAGCAAAGTCTTGTGGATATGCAATGCCCTGGCCCTAGACGAGGACCTCTTGTTTAGTTTTGTCAACTGCATTGCTTATTTTGTACAACCGGACTGTGGTGGGGAAGATCCCTACCTACCACTGGATATGGGTTGTGCTTTTCTCATATAACCAGCAGGTTCACTCTTCTTCACATTCCATATTGCGCTGGAAAAAAACAGCACTGCTAATTTTCTAATCATGAAGACGTTGCAGATTTGTGTGTGAGTAATTACATGAGATTGGCAAGCATTTTTGGAGAGAACATTCCAGATGTTGTCTCGGTTTTTCAGGTCGCCGTCTCGTTCTCTAAGGAGGTTCCTACATTTTAGCGCCGGGATACAGTCCTGGCCGGGTTTTCCCTCTCGCCCGGTTATTATCCTTTTCACCTGTGTCAGGTGTCTGGCTCTACTTAAGCCCGGCACTTCCTGTTTCCGGTGCTTGAGTATCGTTGTTGCCACACTCTAAGCCAGGTATTTAGGTATAGTTGTCAGGCGACCTCTTTACTTTTGTTTAAAAAGTAACGCGGGACTTGCCTTCGGGCTTCGTTTCTCTTTAGAAATTATTCGCCTCTTTCGTTTCTCCTTTTCATTCCTTGCCTTTCTATTTTCCTTTCTTCCTCGCTGAGCAGTACCTTCATTCTCTCTTGTTCTCGCCTCTTTATTCGTTTACTCTGTCCTAGCGTTTCATTTCTCCTTTTCCTCTCCTCTCGTTTTGCGAGTTCTCGCCCGCTTGCCCGGGTTGGTTTTTCTTTCTTTTTCTTTCCTGTTATCGGCCTCTCTTTATACACTCTGTGTTACTGTCAGAGCAGTAGGCTGATCTTTTCTGACTATTGTTCTGCTCCAGTCTGTGAGCGTTTCACTCTATTTTCCTGGGTTGTTTTTTTGTTTCGGCAGAGTTTGCCGGGAAGGTTCTCTTTCCCTTTTTTTTAGTTCTCCTCTCCCCTTTTAGTGGTGTCTCCACTTCGGTAGGAGAACTTTAAGAAACCCCTCCGCACCCCCTCCCTCAAAGCAACGGTAAATGTTCCCCAAACAGTTTCATAACGTAGTCAATTCGAAAACGTGGGAAAACGTTCCAAACATGCCCGGTGTCAACTTACCGTTGACATCCTCTAACGGTTATCGCTTAGTCAAGGAAAACGAATCATGGAGAATAAGCATCAGTATATTTTAAGATCGAATGTAAGTGTTTAAGTATTTCAATTTCAGATTTCATTCATTCACATTATACAATGGAAATTAATTACAGATAGGATTTCAAGACTATCCCATTTCAATTTAAAATATTTATCTTGAGGTGCGTTCAAATTCAGCGAACAAGGCTAACATTTGTGAACGTTTGCAAACTATTTCAAACTTTTTGCCGTTAGCTTTGTGTTCGCTTTTTTACGTTAACTTTTTACGTTTGCAAACATAAGCGAACGGTCTGAAAAGGTAGTTTGCGGCGAACAAAAATGGACGCTGGACTGAGGGAAATGTGTGACCGAAATGTAAAGTGGTCGTAGGTAGGCACGACTTCGGTCACATGACCCTCGATTCTACCGGAGGCCCTTTCACTTGCAACACGCTCTGTACTATCGGGACTACATCCAATATTTGATCATCAAGAAAATCATCAATGATCACAGAAGCGGCTGTGAGTACAAACTGAAGCTCTCTTGTCGCCATGTCTGTTTATGTTTAATGCAAACAATTTGGAACGTTCTTAAAAAGCCGTTCAAATTTAACCGTTCAAAGAAAACATGTTCGCCACGCACGTTCGGCTCTGTTCGCTGAATTTGAACGCACCTCAGGACTTCAAGGGACATGCCAGAAAAATAAGCCCACTGTTACTTATACTGAGCCAACGTTTGCTAGAAACTCCTGGCCTGCTAACTCCATCTCCTCATCTCTCCTTATACAGACATTGCGAGCTGCAGGAAAGACCTTCATGATCGTCTTTGCGGTCGCCATGTTGGGCTGCTTCTATCTCGTCAACCTCATCCTGGCGGTGGTGGCCATGGCCTACGCGGAGCAGAACGAAGCTGCCATTGCGGAGGCCAGGGAGAACGAGGAGGAGTACCGGAGGATTGTACAGCAGCTGAAGAAGCAGGAGGCTCAGGTTAGCTGACCACGGCAAACGAGCAGTCGAACGCTAAAGAGGAAAAAAACAAGTATCATGGTTTAAATCCACAAAGCTGCAGGGAGCTGAATATCAAGTGAGCTGTTATTGGTACATGTACGCGCTAAGGAGCTGTGTTTAAAAAAACAAACAAACCAAAACAACAGGCCCCCGATTAGCTGATCAATTCACAGATTCACAATTCACACAATGGTGCAAAAAATGGCAGTTGGGCTTCCCCATGGAGTAGACTATTTCTAGGCACGTGGACCATCCCTCCTCATATCAGACGAACCCAGCCAACATTTTTGTGCTGAAAAGTCGGTGAAACGCCGTCTAGGTCTTTCACGTGAAAAATCAGCTCTGTTCGGTTGAAAAGTGAATGTTTTCTAGCCGACTAGCACGTAGCTAGGCTACATCCTGGTAAAACCTGAGCTATATTGGGGTTAACAGAACATAACTTGATGACGAGAACAGGCCATTCAGCCGAACACTGCTCACCGTTTTCCAACCAATAAAAGATACCTAGTGCTCACCGTTTACCTACAAACTAGATAGTATCCAGCACCGTATCAAGCCTGGTCTTGAAAACACCCAGAGTTTCTGCCTCTACTACATGACCTGGCAAGCTATTCCCCACAGCGACTACTCTCTGTGTGAAGAAGTACTTCCTGATGTCTGTGCGGAATTTACCTTCTGCTAATTTCCATCTATGCCCCCTCGTTCTAATAACAGAACTCAACCTGAAGAATCTCTTGTAGTTCACTGTATTAATCCCCTTTATGAATTTAAAAGCCTCAGTCAAATTACCCCTAAATCTCCTTTTACCTTTTAACCTATAGTCTGTTTATGTTAAAACTTCTCTCACCCTACATTTTAGATGTGTAGATTCTGGCTTTTGCTCACTGGGAAGCGTGTCATGAAGCGGAGTTGATGTTCTACCCTGTGGCTCTGTAGGGCGCGGAGAACTTAAAAGGGACCGAAGAGATGTCATCCAGGCCTAGCGAGCTTGAACCGGACAAACCAGGCCTGCGTAAAAGAGCCTCTCGTGAAGTTAGCGTGGCTGGCAAAGAGATCAAAGGTAAATCAAGGCTTATTAAAACCTGCTACACATCTCAGGTAAAAGCATACCTCACTCTCAATACACTTAGGGCCTGATTTACGAAGACCTCTAGCGTGCCCAAAACCTTTTAGCGCACACAAAATCAATAACATGATAAATGATTGGTTGTGGTATTTGTTTTGCACCAATCATTGGTTGTGTTATTAGTTTTGCGTGTGCTAAAAGTTTTTGCACATGCTAAAGGTCTTAGTAAATCAAGCCCTTAATTTTCATATTCTCATATTCATTGGTTTAGTTTATTTGTAGTCGCAATAGATAGAAGCTTCTGCTATATGCCTAAATGTAAATATATTGTTGACCATTTTCTACGTTTGGACAGAGCTTGAGGAGGCTGAGAGGCGATGTCCATCGGCGTTGTATGAATTTGCCAACATTTGCCTGAAATGGGACTGTTGTGGTCCTTGGATCGTCTTTAAAAAATGGGTGCACTTTGTGGTGATGGACCCGTTCATGGAATTATTCATGACTGTCTGTGTTATCCTGAACACCGTGTTAATGGCTATGGAGCACTTTCCCATGACACCCAGGTTTGAGGAGACGCTGAGCATTGCAAACCTGGTAAGATGTCGGCTCATGTCAAATGAAACGGCTTCATGTGGAGTACCTTAAAGTTTTACAGATGAGTAGTGGAAAAATTTAAAATGATTCCCTCTGGACCAAATGCTCATTTAACAGTTACCATCTGCAATGGTACCAGATATATAAAAAAGTATGACAAAAACAGCAGTAGATACATGGTCTGTATCAGGAAATAAATAGTCTACATTAGATCTCCAACTATATAAACCAGACCTAATGCCCTTAGAAATGTGAAGCAGGGTACTCCTGTTGGTCAACCCTTTCTGTCCGTCATGACACTAGTGGCGGTTTGCTGGTTTTGCCAGTACAAAATTTGGTCAGTTAGTAGTACGTGTCAAAATTTCTCTTTTCACCAGAGTTGCCCTTTAATTGTAAGTCACAGTAGTTAGGCACAGGTCAGCACCATTGGCAATTCCTGCTGTATATTACACACACAACCCTGCACCATGTGTAGAGTTATATTGTTTACATTGTTCAATATATAAAGGATATATTGTGTGTACCTTTACCCCAGTAATTAATGTGATTCTGTAAATGTTTGAAATGAAAATGATGGATTTCAGTCTGCATTAAGTTCATAGGTCAATTAGGCTGTAGGAGGCACCTACAGGTTACGCACGGGGCTGCTGGGTCAAAATCTTCACTGTGTTTATCATTTAATAATATTTACCGCAAGTTCACAGACCATTGGTCTATGTATTCAATTTAAAAATCCAAACAACAAACTAGTATAAATACAATTATGATTTTGATGGCCAGTAAGTGACATTTCAAAACAGGACACACAATAATTCTATCTGTACCTTTACTTTCATTAAAAACGTGTTTTTAAAGGGACACGTTCTGAAAAAGTGTGGCGAGATTAGCTGCAGAACTGAAAAATATGTTCACCTAGGCATAGTGTCACATTTGCACGCGAGATGTTGAGATTTTTTTATTTTGCTCTCACAAGATTGACATAGGCCAATATAAACAAGGCATACAGTTAGATTATAATGGCCAATATAAACAAGGCATACAGTTAGATTATAATGGCCAATATAAACAAGGCATACAGTTTGATTATAATGGCCAGTATAAACAAGGCATACAGTTAGATTATAATGGCCAGTATAAACAAGGCATACAGTTAGATTATAATGGCCAGTATAAACAAGGCATACAGTTAGATTATAATGGCCAGTATAAACAAGACATACAGTTATATTATAATAAGCACATTAAAGATCGGTTAAGAGTATCGGTGATTTCAGGGCCTGCCGATTGAGTCAGAGGGAAGGGATCTCAGCCGATCGCTAGCTCCATCCCTACAGGTCAGACGTCTCCATCTCTTCCTCTAGGTTTTCCTCTTCATTTTCACTGCTGAGATGGTCTTCAAAATCATTGCCATGGACCCATACTATTATTTCCAGGATGGCTGGAACATTTTCGACAGCACCACTGTCATACTAAACCTGTTGGAGATATGTCTGGCTGACGTCGAGGGAATGTCTCTATGTTTGGTGAGGCTAAATTCAACATCTTACCTTTTCTGTTTGACAGTTCAGAATGTCCTAGTAACATCTGTGGTTAAAAAACAACCTCTCTCTTCCTATAAGACTTCATGATTTGTGTATCGGAGTCAGATCTAATTAAAAGGAGCATTCAGTTCCTTAGAGAAATATACTGTGATATGCAGGTCTGTGGCCTGGTTTCAATCACCTTATGAGTAAATGTAAGCACTCGTTTTCTTTACCAACGCAGTTTGAAGGTTCATTTTTGTAACTGGTTTAGGCTACGTATTTTTATGTGTATTATGTAGGCTATGTACTGTATGTAATGATTCTGACATAAATTCTGACATAAAACAGTTTGCCCCAATCAATGAGGATAAATTAATCAATAAGTAGAATACACAATCAGCCAATACATGTTCGTTTCAGTTTTTGTTTTATGTTTTTTTCACTCTCTACTGTGTGTTGGGTGTGTAGCTGCGTGTCTTCAGGTTGGCGAAGACATGGCCGTCCTTCAACATGCTGGTGAAAATCATGAGGAACTCTGTGTGCGCCGTGGGAAAGCTCACCCTTGTGCTGGTCACCACGGTCTTCATCTTCACCGTGGTGGGCCAGCAGATGTTCGCTCATGAATATAGGGCGTGCGTGTGTAAGATCGCAATGGACTGTGAGCTGCCGCGCTGGCACATGGCCGACGTCTTCCACTCCTTCCTAGTCGTCTTCCGCATCCTGTGCGGGGAGTGGATCGAGACCATGTGGGACTGCATGGAGGTGGCCGGCCAGGCCAAGTGCCTCGTTTTCTATATAGCGGTCATAGTCATCGGCACTCTGGTGGTGAGTAGTCCAGTAATAAACCCCATAGAAACTGATTTTGAATTTGAGGTGCTTCATTTCCATCAAAATCCACAGAAACCCAAATTGATTTTTAGCCTGAACTCAATCAACATTTCCAAACACTGTTACCTATAGACATAGTCAAGAAGCATGCTCACCTATAGAAGCATGCTCACCTACAGTACTGTATATCCTTTTCCATGTGATTGAACTGAAGTGAATGTAACTGAAGTGAAGGTTAGCAGAAATTGCAGGCTCTCTGCCTATCTCACACATCACCTCCTCCCCACAGGTACTTAATCTCACACACCACCTCCTCCCCACAGATACTTAATCTCACACACACCACCTCCTCCCCACAGATACTTAATCTCACACACCACCTCCTCCCCACAGATACTTAATCTCACACACCACCTCCTCCCCACAGATACTTAATCTCACACAGCACCTCCTCCCCACAGATACTTAATCTCACACACCACCTCCTCCCCACAGATACTTAATCTCACACACCACCTCCTCCCCACAGATACTTAATCTCACACACCACCTCCTCCCCACAGATACTTAATCTCACACAGCACCTCCTCCCCACAGATACTTAATCTCACACACCACCTCCTCCCCACAGATACTTAATCTCACACACCACCTCCTCCCCACAGGTACTTAATCTGTTCCTGGCTCTGCTGATGACTTCATTCCGTGGGGACCATCTGGCCCTCACCAGCAAGGACAGATATATGAAGAACCAACAAATCGCCATCGGCAGGATCAAGAGAGGCGTTGCCTGGGTCATGAGAATGCTGGGAAAGAAGCCAAAGGCGGCCAACGATGACGAGCCCAAGAAGGAAAGCCTCGCCCTGGAACAGGTGGACCCCAAGACAGGCGTGAAACCGGCGGACAGCCCCTTCACCGTGCCCCTCGCCAAGGCAGAGCTGGATTTTGAAAACCTGGATGATGAAAATGACACAGATGCCATCAAAAAAGTATGTAAATCAACACGTCTTTTTCAAAAAAGTACCGTCTACAGTTTAGGTATCACAGTGAAGGGGAAGGGGAAGATAATGTGAGGCGACGACTGGGAAGGCTGACGCAGTTCGGTGCTCCGTTTCGACAGTGTACAGAGACCGCAACACTGCATGTATGGAGGAAAGTCGTAGAGGCGGAGTTTGTGTGTTGGACTGCTTAATGACACTGGACATCTCGGGACAGCGGGGGCTATTTTTAATCATAGCTGTATTCCACTTTAATTCACTGAATTAGTTTGATGAATGCAATGATTCTATTGGATGTCTTTATTTGTATTTGATATGTTTGTGTGTTGTGGGTCTGCCCCACTGTTATGTCTTTTTTGTTGATGCTGGGGCTACAACTGAAGTTCCCTAAAGGGAAAATAAAAGTTATTCTATTCTATTAAGTAAGGTGACCACAAATTGGCTCAGTAAATATCCAAGTGCCTGAGCCACTACCACAAACATTGTTATGTGACAGGCAAAGTATTTCTCGCCAGTTAATGACATTAAATTAATTTCATGCATAATGTATGCAATATGAATTAATTTAATGATAATACAGAAGTGTAACCTATAATTATTATTTGAATGTAGCACTTTGCAAACTGATTGATGAGCCTCATGGCCTGGGATGGAATCCAAACGGTGCCGGATCTGTCTGTGGCCAGTAGCTCCATAGCGTAACGCGCAAGTGGGGATTCCGTCGCCCGGGGTATGGGAGGGTTCAGTCGTTAAGGGGTTACATGTTCATCGCTATCTAGCGACCCCCACTGCTTCGATAGGGCGCCCGTGCTAAAGCCGCATAGGAAAGGTCCTCCTCCGACTCCACTCTATGCAAGCTTAGCTGTGGGCTGCGGTGTGAAAAGGAGCAGCTGGTGATACCGCGTGTTTCAGAGGAGGACCGTCGATCTCTACACTCTCCCCAATCAGCAGTGGGGTTTGCGGCATGAACGCGGCTGCGGTTGCAGCTGATTGGACATTCTGAATTGGGGTGGGAATAGGAGACGCTCAGCCCCTCGTTGGTCAGTCTATCTGTTTGTGCTGGGGTCAGCGAGCGTAGACCCCTCTTATTGTCCACTTCCCCTCTCTCCTCAGCAGCAGGAAGCAGAAAAGTCCTCACACTGCGGTGCTGTGGACCACCCACCAGAGGAGAAGGTGGACATCGAGACTGGGAAGTACGGTCCACAGGACTGCTTCAGCGAAGGTACCGGGCGAGGACGCTCTTTAGGGTCTCCATTGGGGAAGTCCGGCTCAATTCAACACATCGTCATGGATTTTAACGAGATTTGACATGCTGATTTGGTCTTAAAACACTGAAATAAATAGTGTCTGTGACTCAAACTATATGTCAGTCGGCAAAAATAATCTAATCTTGGCATTCCAAATCGGGAACAAAATGGGAAAATGGAATGAAATAAATCGGTAGCATAACCGTTTTCGGTGCCAAAGCGGTTGATTGTAATTCTATGAGGGTGTGTAGAATTTGGTGAGAGAGTTCTCATGCAGCACCTCGCCTTCCTTACCGTTGGAGACACGGATGTGCGTCCCACTTGCAGGCTGCATCCGGCGTTTCCCGTGCCTGACGGCGGACATCGCGCAGGGCCCAGGCAAGATGTGGTGGAACTTCAGGAAGACCTGCTTCACCATCGTCGAGCACTGCTGCTTCCAGACCTTCGTCACCTTGGTCATCCTCGTAAGCAGTGGGGCTCTGGTGAGTGGAGCTTGTGTGCTCTCAGGCCTCTCTCAGTACTATGGAATGCTCTGTCGGGTCCCTATAGGAATGCTATAGGACAGCCTTACGCACGTGGAATATACTGCAATATACAGTTGAAGTCGGAAGTTTACATGCACTTAGGTTGACGTCATTATAACTCATTTTTAACCACTCCACAGATTTCGTGTTAGCAAACTATAGTGTTAACAAGTCAGTTAGGACATCTACTTTGTGCATGACACAAGTAATTTTTCAAATTTGTGGAGTGGTTAAAAATGAGTTTTAATGGCTTCAACCGAAGTGTATATAAACTTCCAATTTCAACTGTATACTGCGGTATATAAGATGTGGACTTTATGGAAAACAATGGTAAATACATGTCACAGAAGTGTAATATATAATTGGCAATAATTTATACATTTGCCTAATGTATACCCCTTTTGCAATGTATTGATCACATGCCTAGGCTGTCATGCCCACTAACTAGGTTATGACGTATGCAACAATGTGGCTTTACGCAAATGATGCAATCTCATTTGACCATTTTTTGACCACCTATTTGCATAATACACTTTTTCTCCTTTAGATTCATAATTTTTCATAATATCACCTAATCATTTTATTTATTGAAATTACTTTTCTGTGTTGAACTGTTGAATTATCTGTGGATATTTTATTAAATCAACAATGCTGGAACACAATGTGATTGATGAGTCGATGGAAATGCAGTTGGATGGTTGTGTAGTCATACACCACGTAACATTAAACTATGTGTAACTGCTATCGGTCTTTGATTATTTGTTCATATTTTGACAGGCTTTTGAGGATATATACTTTGAACAGCGCAAAGTATTAAAGATCATCCTGGCATATGCAGAACAAGTCTTCACTTGCGTGTTCGTCATTGAAATGCTCCTAAAATGGGTGGCATATGGTTTCAAGGGCTACTTTACCAAAGGCTGGTGTTGGCTGGAATTCCTTATTGTAAATGTAAGTTTGTATTTATTGCTTTTTAAAAATGTAAGATATTATTTGAGAGAAATGGCAAACATAGTTTTTCTACTCATAAAAAAAGCATAATTGCTTTTCCTCTGACTGCATTTTCAAATGCAGAATGGAAATGAAAGTGGCTGCAGGATAAAAGCACAGAAATCTGTGTAGCATGTTACATTAGCAGCTGTGAAACTGAGGAACTTAGATTGTTCAAGTTGATCGTTTTTCAGTGAATGTTGGTTTGGGTGTTGCATGAAATCAAGAAATCCATACTGTCTTAATTTTACACGTCTCAGACTTATTATTATTATTATTATTATTATTATTATTGTTGTTATTATTATTATTAGTGATATAGTCTTGGAACATAAATAAGTCAGAGCAATGCGCTCTGTGTGGTGTTCTGTCTCTGATAAATAGGTATTATGGGTTTTTTAATAAAAATATGTAAAAGCAGCTATCCACACTAAATCTCAACTACAGTTCCTGCAAAATCCCTTTGCAGCTTATAACATCAGAGAACATTTGAGCATTTCGTTAATTTTTCCTCTTTTTATGAACAAAAACTGCTGACGTTCTGGACGTTTGCATAAAACCTGACTGGTCTGTGTTTTCCACAATATTCTGTATGTATTTTATGGAATTGTACGTCAACACCATGTGGTTTCTTATACATGCATCTTATGCATGCATGGATTATTATTTTTTTGCCTGCACCAACATTCATGTCGGATAAATAAAGTATTATTGAATTGAATTTAACATAATCGATGGCGGCTCATTGACAAACGGTGCCGCTGAAATGCGAAGCTCGAGTTGTAAGACGATTCCAATTGTGTGGCAGGTTTCTCTCGTAAACTCAATGGCGATTATCCTGGGGTACCCCGGGGTGGGACCCCTCAAAATTGTGAGGACACTGAGGATCCCGTCCAGGTTTGAGGGGACGAGGGTGAGTTACCATTTACCGCTCTGCTACCGTTTACCGCTCTGCTGCCGTTTACCGCTCTGCTACCGTTTACCGCTCTGCTACCGTTTACCGCTCTGCTACCGTTTACCGCTCTGCTACCGTTTACCGCTCTGCTGCTTCAACATCCTCCCATGATCTGCGTAGAAGCGCTCAAACTCAGTATAGAAGCACTCAAACTAAGTGTAGAAGCACTCAAACCAAGTATAGAAGCGCTCAAACTCAGTATAGAAGCACTTAAACTAAGTGTAGAAGCACGCAAACCAAGTATAGAAGCACTCAAACTAAGTGTAGAAGCACTCAAACCAAGTATAGAAGCACACAAACTAAGTATAGAAGCGCTCAAACTAAGTATAGAAGCACTCAAACCAACTATAGAGCACTCAAACTAAGTATAGAAGCACTCAAACCAAGTATAGAAGCACTCAAACTAAGTGTAGAAGCACTCAAACCAAGTATAGAAGCGCTCAAACTAAGTATAGAAGCACTCAAACCAAGTATAGAAGCACTCAAACTAAGTATAGAAGCACTCAAACCAAGTATAGAAGCGCTCAAACTCAGTATAGAAGCACTCAAACTCAGTATAGAAGCACTCAAACTAAGTATAGAAGCACTCAAACCAAGTATAGAAGCACTCAAACTAAGTGTAAAAGCACTCAAACTAAGTATAGAAGCACTCAAACTAAGTGTAGAAGCACTCAAACCAAGTATAGAAGCACACAAACTAAGTATAGAAGCGCTCAAACTAAGTATAGAAGCACTCAAACCAAGTATAGAAGCACTCAAACTAAGTATAGAAGCGCTCAAACCAAGTATAGAAGCACTCAAACGAAGTGTAGAAGCACTCAAACTCAGTATAGAAGCACACAAACTCAGTATAGAAGCACTCAAACTAAGTATAGAAGCACTCAAACCAAGTATAGAAGCACTCAAACGAAGTGTAGAAGCACTCAAACTCAGTATAGAAGCACACAAACTCAGTATAGAAGCACTCAAACTCAGTATAGAAGCACTCAAACTAAGTGTAGAAGCACTAAAACTAAGTGTAAAAGCACTCAAACTCAGTATAGAAGCACTCAAACTAAGTATAGAAGCACTCAAACCAAGTATAGAAGCACTCAAACGAAGTGGAGAAGCACTCAAACCAAGTATAGAAGCACTCAAACTATGTGTAGAAGCACTCAAACTCAGTATAGAAGCACTCAAACTAAGTGTAGAAGCACTCAAACTAAGTATAGAAGCACTCAAACCAAGTATAGAAGCACTCAAACTAAGTATAGAAGCACTCAAACTAATTGTAGAAGCACTCAAACCAAGTATAGAAGCGCTCAAACTCAGTATAGAAGCACTCAAACTCAGTATAGAAGCACTCAAACTAAGTGTAGAAGCACTCAAACTAAGTGTAGAAGCACTCAAACTAAGTGTAGAAGCACTCAAACTCAGTATAGAAGCACTCAAACTCAGTATAGAAGCACTCAAACTAAGTGTAGAAGCACTCAAACTAAGTATGGAAGCACTCAAACCAAGTATAGAAGCACTCAAACTAAGTGTAGAAGCACTCAAACTAAGTATAGAAGCACTCAAACCAAGTATAGAAGCACTCAAACTAAGTAGAGAAGCACTCAAACTAAGTGTAGAAGCACTCAATCTAAGTGTAGAAGCACTCAAACTAAGTATAGAAGCACTCAAACTCAGTGTAGGAGTGCTCTAACTCAGTATAGAAGCACTCAAACTCAGTATAGAAGCACTCAAACTAAGTATAGAAGCACTCAAACCAAGTATAGAAGCACTCAAACTAAGTATAGAAGCACTCAAACTAATTGTAGAAGCACTCAAACCAAGTATAGAAGCGCTCAAACTCAGTATAGAAGCACTCAAACTCAGTATAGAAGCACTCAAACTAAGTGTAGAAGCACTCAAACTAAGTGTAGAAGCACTCAAACTAAGTGTAGAAGCACTCAAACTCAGTATAGAAGCACTCAAACTCAGTATAGAAGCACTCAAACTAAGTGTAGAAGCACTCAAACTAAGTATGGAAGCACTCAAACCAAGTATAGAAGCACTCAAACTAAGTGTAGAAGCACTCAAACCAAGTATAGAAGCACTCAAACTAAGTAGAGAAGCACTCAAACTAAGTGTAGAAGCACTCAATCTAAGTGTAGAAGCACTCAAACTAAGTATAGAAGCACTCAAACCAAGTATAGAAGCACTCAAACGAAGTGTAGAAGCACTCAAACTCAGTATAGAAGCACACAAACTCAGTATAGAAGCACTCAAACTCAGTATAGAAGCACTCAAACTAAGTGTAGAAGCACTAAAACTAAGTGTAAAAGCACTCAAACTCAGTATAGAAGCACTCAAACTAAGTATAGAAGCACTCAAACCAAGTATAGAAGCACTCAAACGAAGTGGAGAAGCACTCAAACCAAGTATAGAAGCACTCAAACTATGTGTAGAAGCACTCAAACTCAGTATAGAAGCACTCAAACTAAGTGTAGAAGCACTCAAACTAAGTATAGAAGCACTCAAACCAAGTATAGAAGCACTCAAACTAAGTATAGAAGCACTCAAACTAATTGTAGAAGCACTCAAACCAAGTATAGAAGCGCTCAAACTCAGTATAGAAGCACTCAAACTCAGTATAGAAGCACTCAAACTAAGTGTAGAAGCACTCAAACTAAGTGTAGAAGCACTCAAACTAAGTGTAGAAGCACTCAAACTCAGTATAGAAGCACTCAAACTCAGTATAGAAGCACTCAAACTAAGTGTAGAAGCACTCAAACTAAGTATGGAAGCACTCAAACCAAGTATAGAAGCACTCAAACTAAGTGTAGAAGCACTCAAACTCAACATAGAAGCACTCAAACTAAGTATAGAAGCACTCAAACCAAGTATAGAAGCACTCAAACTAAGTAGAGAAGCACTCAAACTAAGTGTAGAAGCACTCAATCTAAGTGTAGAAGCACTCAAACTAAGTATAGAAGCACTCAAACTCAGTGTAGGAGTGCTCTAACTCAGTATAGAAGCACTCAAACTCAGTATAGAAGCACTCAAACTAAGTATAGAAGCACTCAAACCAAGTATAGAAGCACTCAAACTAAGTATAGAAGCACTCAAACTAATTGTAGAAGCACTCAAACCAAGTATAGAAGCGCTCAAACTCAGTATAGAAGCACTCAAACTCAGTATAGAAGCACTCAAACTAAGTGTAGAAGCACTCAAACTAAGTGTAGAAGCACTCAAACTAAGTGTAGAAGCACTCAAACTCAGTATAGAAGCACTCAAACTCAGTATAGAAGCACTCAAACTAAGTGTAGAAGCACTCAAACTAAGTATGGAAGCACTCAAACCAAGTATAGAAGCACTCAAACTAAGTGTAGAAGCACTCAAACCAAGTATAGAAGCACTCAAACTAAGTAGAGAAGCACTCAAACTAAGTGTAGAAGCACTCAATCTAAGTGTAGAAGCACTCAAACTAAGTATAGAAGCACTCAAACTCAGTGTAGGAGTGCTCTAACTCAGTATAGAAGCACTCAAACTCAGTATAGAAGCACTCAAACTATAAGTATAGAAGCGCTCAAACTATAACTGTATCCTGGTGTCTGATGTTTCTGTTACGTGTGTGTGTGCATACTTGCATGTGTGTGTGTGCTCGTGTGTATATGTGCGCATACGTGTCCATGTGCACGTGCTTCTGTGAATGCTCATATGTGTATGTGTGTATTGACCCCCCTACAGCTCGTGTTGAACACCATTTTTGGGGCTCTCCCCTCATTCTTCGATGTGCTCCTGGCCTGCCTCACCCTCTGGCTCATCTTCAGCATTATGGGAGTCCAGCTGTTTGCTGGAAAGTTCTACTACTGCGTCAACTCCACCAGCGAGGACTACATATCTGATGTCCACAACAAGTCAGAGTGCATGTCTTTGATTGACTATAACTTCACTGAAGTACGCTGGCTCAATGTAAAGGTGAACTTCGACAGCGTGGGCATGGGCTACCTCTCTCTACTGCAAGTGGTAAGTGAAAACCCATTGGAGAGTTACAGAATGTGCAGTCTTCAGTATATAATGATATATAGTGTAATATAGTGGTTGGGCAGGGATTATCACATCTTCCTGTATGCACTGGTATTTCTAATTGAAATATAGTGGTGGGACAGGGATTATGCACTGGTATTTATTTATTTTTTTTAATGTTCAGGCAACATTTAAAGGCTGGATGGATATCATGTATGCAGCTTCGGATTCACGCCTGGTAAGGTTATCATATCTACATTATTACGATGGTGTAATGTATTTGGAATAATTATATGATAGTTTTATATTTTAAACCCAACCTGATGCCTGTTGTTGTTGGGCTGTATGTCCCCTTACTGTGATAAATATTACATATTATATACTGGAAGTCTAAAGATGTAAAGATTTACAATATGTTGCTATGTATTCCATGTCTCTGTTTGGAATGGTTACTGTATATGCGAATGCTTATGAGTTATTGTAAACCCCAGTCTGTTGTAGTTAGACCTGTGGCTCTGAGAAAGTGCCCCTCGACTGCTCCTGGGATAGGACAGTTCTCCATCTGATAGACATAGATATGGAAATTTGGAAATGTTTTTTGTGATGATAATGAGCCTGTTGTGGACATAAATTCATACACAACCTATAAATGATTTATGAATGAAGATAGAATGGCTTGATTCTTTAAAAGCCATATTTTGGTTCTGTTTTCAAACACCTGGGTGTGTACATACACTACATGGCTAAAAGTACTGTATGTGGAAACCTGCTCATCCAACATCATGGGCATTAATATGGAGTTCTTCCCCCCTTTGCTGCTATAACAGCCTCTACTCTCCTGGGAAGGCTTTCCTACTTTATGTCGGAACATTTCTGCCTGGATTTGCTTCCATTCAGCCAGAAGAGCATTAGTGAGGTTGGGCACTGAAAGTCGGCTTTCCAATTTATCCCAAAGGTGTTTGATGGGGTTGAGGTCAGGGCTCTGTGCAGGCCAGTCAAGTTCTTCCACACTGATCTCGACAAAACAATTTCTGTATGGGCCTCGTTTTGTGCACAGGGGGTACTGTCATTCTGAAACAGGAAAGGGCCTTCCCCAAACTGCTGCCACAAAGTTGGAAGCCCAGAATCGAAGAATGTCATTGTATGCTGCAGCGTTAAAATTTGCCAGCCTGAATCATGAAAAACAGCCCCACATACTTTTGGCTATATAGTGTATTGTTGTCAGAATATACACTGCTCATGAATTACGACAGTTGGTTTCAGAATCTCTATTAAAGGAGCTATATGTAACATTGACACCGAGTGGGTACTGCAATCCAAATTCACAATATTGGTCGAGACACTGAACGAACACGAGCGCAAGATGAGCCGAGCGCATCATTATATTTTGAGACAAGCTTATTCTATTTTGACAATGACAAGCGACAACGAGTCCTACACTGTAAGTTGATCAGCTAATGTATACGTTTGCAATTTGTTTATTATTTATTGTTTGCAAATTATAAACCAGCTCATTTGGATTTTTTATAACTCTGTCAATGTTAGCTAGATGCATGGCTGGCTATGTTTACGGTCACACAGATATAAGCTAACGTTAGTGGTATGTTTAGCGAGTAACTATATACATATATATATTTAAATCTTTAGCTAGCTAAATGGAAACTATGTTGAACTTAGCTTAGGCATTCGTAAATCGGCTGTCGGAGTGCTGGAGTACATCTGGTTGTTCGTAATGGGCAGTGGACTCGGAGTCAACTCGGAGAATAGCGAATCACACAGGCCAAAACAAATACAGACGTTCCGACCCGGAATGGAAATTTCAAAGGAGAACATACTGGCTATAGCATTGTTGTCGGAGAAGCCAGTATTTCGACTGAGCATGTTTCCTTAATCTCTGATGACATATCATGGTCATTTTATGATTTAGTACAGTAAATTTGTTACATATAGCTCCTTTAATAAGAGATGTTTCAAAAAAGTTGCTGAGGTCTACAAATATTTAAAATCAATTATATTCATTGCATTGACTAAAATGTAGTCTCACAGTTGAATTTATCTGTCTTCTAAGCACAGGAACAGGCAGGTATGAATCTACAGAATTTACTCACAGTTTGGCTTTTTATTCTTGTTTGAAGCTGAAGTTGTCTTTGAACTTTTCATCCATAAAGGTTGAAGATCAACCTGAGTATGAATTCAACCTCTACACGTACCTGTACTTTGTCATCTTCATCTTTACGTCCTTCTTCACCCTCAGTCTGTTCATCGGTGTTTTTATTGACACCTATAACCAGCGAAAAGCAAAGATAAGTATTAGCCTGTCTGGAACAGTAGATTATGTTCTTTTCTAGAGATTTCCATCATAATTAAACCAGCATTATCAACAATGAGAGATGATCCCAGCTGAATGCTTATTAGTGTATGCTGTGTTTATTGGAGAGATGTGATCGTGCTTGTTACTTATTAATGTTAATTAATGGGGACATGAACTCAGAATGCAGAGAATGGGAAAATGAAGAATATCTCATCTTGTGCCGAAATTCTTTATCTGTGCATTTAAATAACGTTGTAAAATGACTGCTTTTTCATCTGCTTTCAAAAAGGCAGTGACAGTTTTCGAGTGGTGTCATTTTCAGGGTCATTGGTTTGCATGAATGCATTTGCATTAAAGTGAATGCATTGGCTTCTGATCAAATCAGTAATTAAGACCACCCCCTTGAATATCTTTGGGAGACTTTGGTCAAAACATTCCAGAGTTTTGCACTAATGCAAGAAAGTTGCCATTGATCATTTACTTGTTTGATTGAATGTTCGTTTTGAGCATTATCCAGGCATTCATTGCTAAGCAGAGAACTATTTAATAACATATAAGGAATCCTCGCTGCCTAGTGTATTGCTATTCAATAACAAAACAGATGATAATTCCTGATTTAACACACAATGATTCCTCCCTCTTTCCAAAACAGTTTGATACAGTTTGTCTCTCCTTTGACACTTGTCAGGCAGCTTACACCTCTTCCCCATTTTGAGTATGGCGGTCACCAGCATAAGCATCTATAATAATCGTCTCTGGCTCTTTACTTAGGAGGACAGGATCTCTTCATTACAAAGGGACAGAAAAACTACTGCAATGCCTTGAAAAAACTGTTCACTAAACAGCAGAAGCCCATTCCAAGGCCTCAGGTATGTAATGATGACTCCAATGCACCTCGTTACATTACATTATGGGGCATTTAGCAGACGCTCTTATCCAGAGCGACTTACACAACTTTTACATTTTTTTACGTGGTATCCATTTATACAGCCGGATATATACTGAAGCAATTCAGGTTAATTACCTTGATCAAGGGTACAACGACAGTGTCCTACAACGTCCTACAAGTGTCCTACCTGTAACCTTTAGGTTACCAGCCCAATTCTGTAACCATTGTAGAACACTGCCACCCCATGTCAGCACTTGCAGTGCCTTCCGACTTCATTGGCTGGATCTCCTGTTTGATCGTCACTGCTATGTTGCCGGAATCCAGATGGAACTTTTGTTGAGAAACCAACCTTTCATTCTAAAGAATGTTCACAGTGAACCAAAGTGTGAATGATCACTTGGCTCTTACAATTCATTTTAATCCATATAATATAATATTTGTTCCCAACTGTTAAAAACAGTCTGCATGTTATCCGCAAGTAAAAACATTCTCCATCTCATTGATGTTGCACATAACCACAAAACACAGAACCTTCCATTTTAAATCATTCAACAGTAACTGCTATAAGGCAACAGTTTGCTGTGAATTATTTCCTGGTTGATCCCCCGTCTGTATTGATTTTCCTGAAGTTGATCATTTCTGATTGATTGATTGATTTCTACCACAACACTGATTTTTCTGTTGTGTGTTTTCTGTTTGTGTTTACTTTTCATTGCTGGGTTCCTGGTGAAGAACTGTGTCCAAGGCCTGGTGTATGACTTAGTCACAAAGCAGTTGTTTGAAATCTTCATGATGGTTCTGGTTTGTATCTACATGGTGATGTTGATGACGGAGACAGAAGACCAAAGCCTGGCCAAGGAAGAGGTCCTGTATTTTGCCACTTTTGTCTTTGTCCTGATCCTAACCATCGAGTGTGCCCTCAAACTGTTTGGACTCAGACAATATTACTTCACCGTAGGATGGAATATTTTTGATTTTACGGTGGTCATTTTATCCATAGTGGGTAAGCAGACAATCTTGGGAAACCTTTTGTTAAATTGATATCCACTGTGTGACAGTGAATTAAAGAATAACATAACTTAATAAAATAATAACTTAATGGGTGGCAACTTAAATCAAAATGGTGTGTGATGGAGCTGCTAAAAAGGTTTTTAGTGTTTTTGATATTTAAAAATCACTCTTCCTTTCTTTCAAGGTATACTACTGTCGGACATCATAGAGAAGTACTTTGTATCGCCAAGAATTTTCTATATTATCAGACTGACTAGAATTGGTTGTGTCCTGCGCCTCATCAGGGGAGTAAAGGGCATCTGCAAGCTTCTGTTTGCTCTGATGATGTCACTTCCTGCAATCTTCAATATTAGCCTGCTCCTCCTCATAATCATGTTCATCTTCTCCATCTTTGGCTTGTCACAATTTGCCTACGTGAAGAAAATGGCCGGCATCGATGACATGTATAACTTTGAGACATTCGGCAACAGCATGATTTGCATGTTTCAAATAACAACCTCGGCAGGCTGGGACGGCCTGCTTCTCCCCATGATGAACAGCGAGCCCCCGGACTGCGACCCTGGCGTACAAAATCCAGGCTCTCTTTTGAAGGGAGACTGTGGCGATCCCCTCATAGCCATTATCTTCTTCTGCAGCTACATTATGATCTCCCTCCTGATTGTAATCAACATGTTTGTCGCCATCATCCTGGAGAACTTCACCGTGGCTACCGAGGAGAGCGCCGACCCGCTGTGCGAAGATGACTTTGAGATGTTCTACGAGACCTGGGAGAAGTTTGACCCGGACGCCACCCAGTTTGTGGACTACGGCCGGCTCCCGGAGTTCTGCGACACCTTGAAGGACCCGTTGAGGATCCCCAAGCCCAACACCATTAAACTCATCGCCATGGACCTTCCCATGGCCGCTGGCGACAAGATCCACTGCCGTGACATCCTGATGGCTCTAACCGCAGAGGTGCTGGGCGATTCGGGGAAGATGGACGCCCTAAAGCCAAGCATGGAGGAGAAGTTCATGATGAAGAACCCTTCCAAGGTGGCCTACGAGCCCGTCACCACCACCCTGAAGCGCAAACAGGAGGAGGCGGCCGCAGCCCTCATCCAGAGAGCTTACCGCAAGCACCTGCCAAAGTCCGGCGAGAAAACCGACAAAACTAAAGAGATCAAGGAGCAGCCTGTGGAGGACCAGGCTGTCCTGGAAACCCAACCCTTAATGGACTCCCTGGATGGCCAGCCTGGGATGGACCCTAAGGAAAGCCAGCACAATGGAGCACCCCATGTCCCCCCGGGAGAGGTCATGACTGAAGTGGTCCTGCATTCTGCCCCATCATCCACCCCTTAACCCGCCACTATACCCACAGGCCATCCGACACAGTCTGTTATTTAAAACAGAACCTGAGATTAATGCCTCTTGGTCTTCCCATTGGAAGAGCTGTTGACATCCTTGCGGAGACCGCCCATTTCTTCCAAAGCTGGATTTTGTTTTGTGTTCACACATTTGGTTAAGGAGATGAACTTGACAGGGATTTTAAAATTGCCTGTAGCTAATATGCAACAGCTAATAAAAAGTAGGGAAACAGGACTTATTGCAAACCAGGATGAAGTCGATCCATTGATCACTCTTTTTCCAAGGCAATCAGTTAAAGGCTACTGTTGCTCTAGTCATCAGACCCAATGGCAGAGCCTTTGCCTGTAATGGATGTGTAGATTTCTCTGTTCATGCCAGAAAGCTGCAGTAGGTAGGTCTGGTGGAAATGCCAAGAACCAACAAGAATTTGAATAGATGATAGATTGTCTTTTTTTTATACAGAACACTTGATTTATTGATAGCTGCCGGAATGTAATGAGTAAATTTTATAATTTCACCGAAATTATAACGATATAATCTTGCCTACTGCAGCTTTAAATCATTTCCTTACAAAAGATGGTGCCAAATCAAGTGTAAATATCAGCACCTGGTCTTTTTATTGAGACAGATTGTACTTTCATTCATTCAGCCATTCCAATGATCCTTCTATGGGAACTGTACGCTGTAGAAACCAAAATATAAATATAGTGTTATCAAGCGAAAACACCACCCTGCCTTTTATACACACACCCGTGTCTAAGGTTTATACCTAAAAAATGAAAATATTTCAGGAACTTTTTGCATTGTAACTGACTCATTAACTGTGATGCTTTATCTTTCAAATATGTTTATAGCTCAGGTTTCTAACATTGTTTATCATGTTTTGTTTTACTTAGAATAACATACCTTTACTTGTTATTCACAATTAAGGCAAAAATAAATTTACATTAAGTACAATCCTGATTTAAATTACACTTAAATTGTTCAAACTTAACTGTAAAAAATGTATAAAATGCTTGAGAAATGTAGATGTTTAAAATAACATTTTAGTGCAATATGATAGAGGAAAAGTAAAGCATGTGGTATATATGAGAACACCAATTTTCATAACATGGCTTGCATACCTTTCCAGATGAACTTATTAAAAGGCTCCACAGTTGGTTGTAAGAAATGTACATATAAAATGTACATATATAACAAGCATCTCTAAATCTGCCTCGGAAAAGCAAACATTTATGTATATGTGTTTACGAAATATAACTAAAACATTCCTCTAAGTACTTTTTGTAAATAAAAAAAAGTACTTTTCTTAAAAATGTAATTGTCACGTCAAGGTCCACGTATAGAGTACATTCCATATACAGTGCCCTCCACTATTATTGGCACCCCTGGTAAAGATGAGTAAATAGGGTTATAAAAAATTCACCGTTTGGTGAATTAGCTTAATCTCACACTGAAAAAATGAGAAAAATCCAACCTTTAATTGAAGTAAATTATGAGAAAAAAAAACAAAATAAAATAATAATAATAAATAATTATTTTTAACAAAACCACGTGTGCCACAATTATTGGAACCCTTGCATTTATATATATAGAATAAAGTAAAGTAATTTTTAATATTTGGTCGCATATCCTTTGCATGCCATGACTTCCTGATGTCTGTGACCCAACAACATCAAAAGACTCTTGATATCTTATTTTCTGGTACTCTTACAAGCGATACTATAACGTCTCTGCATTTGAATGGATCTTTATAGGAATTGGGGGGTGTAGGACTAGATTTAGCTGTAAATTATGCTGGAAAAGTGGAATACATGGTTGGTAAAATGGCTGTAAGTCATCAAGGGTCTGAGGTATCAAATGAGCCTCAAACCATCACTCTGCTGCCAGATATGCAGTAGCTATGGATGGATCACTTTAAGGGTTGTTTCTCCTGACAAATTTTCCTATTGAACTCTATGGAAAATAAGTCAGGAGAAGAAACCCTTCTGTTATTGTTTGTGCATCTTTTGGACATAAAGTAGTAAAACACTTCATGATGTACAATTAATAATAATAATAATAATAATAATAATAATATTATTAATAATATATCAAGTATCCATTTGGGGCCGCTTTGGTTGTATACGCAAGCAAATTTTTATTTTAAAGCTATTTGATGCTTAACTTTTCAAGATAATTTAGTAGATTAAATGGGACTATGCTTACTGAAAGGTTACTTGTATGAATGTGATATTCCATCTATATTTGGGTTTTATATCTTTACTAATCTTTAGAAAATTTTAAATATAGAGTCCTCTTGACACATACGTTACTCTTGTGGCTTCCTGTTTTCAAGTGGTTTCTATAGTTACCACTTTGAGGCCTTCATCATGACTATTGGTGTGTTCATGTTATGCGATTATGAATCTGTTAACTTTGAAATAAAATAAATCAATTCATTTTCATTTATATTCTTAGCATAATATATCCAAAAGATGTGAGTAAAGGGAATCTGTTCATTTAACGTACCAGATTAACACCCATTAGAGTATCAATATATTTATTTTATTTTTTTTGTGTCCCATTGTTTTATTTGTTTATTCCGTTTCTGAGCAATTTGACACTGTACAACACTTTGGTCAACGTTGGTTGTTTTTAAACGTGCTTTATAAATAAACTTGACTTGCCTTGACTCTTCACAAAGTCACAGATGGACATGCCCTCGAAACCTAATCAGAACTGTACTGTAAAAGCGAATTTACGAATCCTACTATGGCGAAGGCTTTGCTCATGAATATTCATGTGGTTGCTTGGTAACCGACCGCGTGTCTCAGTTAAGTCAGCCGGGCTCGCCCACTGTCTTAACAGTTCTGGCATGAGCCAGAGTTACGAGAACTCCTGTGAGGTTATGTTTAGGGGTTGGGGGTGGGGTACGGGAATCACAAACTCACAAAAATCAGCGCGCACACGCCGAAGACTGAGCGGGCATGCTCGCGGTCGGTTACCAAGCAACCACATGAATATTCATGAGCAAAGCCGGGTACTGTAACATACAAGCATATCAATCAGCCATTTTAAAACATTGCTCTTTAACCAATGAGATCTCGATACGCCTAAGAGCCTCAGGCTTAAGCCCCTCCCCCCAACCCAAGCCCATTCTGTAAAGTGCCCAATCACAGTTAAGTCCAATTTCCAGACAATGTGCCAAATGTTTGCTGTTTGTGTAATGAGGGAGGATACGTTTTTCCAGTCCCCAGAGGCTGTAAATACTTTTGGTCATTTAAGAAGGTTTTGTGAATAAGATGGAGAAATAAAAACTACATATTTCTCCAGCCCAGCAGCAGATCCGAGACCTGTGTTTGTTGGTGCTGTCTCCGTTCCAACGTCTTGCCAAATTTGTTTTATTTTTATTTTTTCGTATACCCAGCAGTAGGGGCGGAAATAGCAGTTTCCAGTGTTAATAGGAGGTTATCTGATAGGAGTCTAAAATAGCCATACAGCTAAACAGACAGTATATGTTAACTTTGAACTTCCAGTCATGCGTGTAACGGAGACTACTGTAACTGGAAGTCCATCACAACCCCTTACTATTCATGGAATGCTTAAGAAACCCGCTCGGGCAGAACATTCTGAATGTGTTCATGCTCATTATTTGGGTCGGCCAGGGGGACCAGCGATTACATTCAAACTCTCTTTCATCTGGGCCATTAAGCGAAGGAAATGTCTCTTTAATTACCCAGGAGCGATAACTTGATTGGAGGCTTTTTTTTGACGCACCTAACGGGGTGTGAGCCGCTCCTCTTCCGGCCGCTAAGACCTCAGGCGTGGCGGTTTGCCAGTAAATGCCACTGGCCAGTCGTCTCCGCCCGGCTAAACGTACCCCCGGACGGCACCCACTAAAGTCCTTCCGCTCCTCCACGAAGCAATCCACACCCAAGCATGTGGACAAGCGGCGGAAGCGGGTTTCTCTGCATAGCGCTTTTGATTCGAGCGTCCTCCCTTGATGCCAGCTCCAGTAACAGGCCTCTGTCCCTTCCGTTTTCAGCCTTCTAGGTCCCTAAGACCACCCACCCTCCTCCCCCGTAACCAAAAGCCACCACTTATTTCTTTTAGATGTCCATGCTAACTGCGGGGCGGGTATTTCACACAAAGCAGGATTAGTGAGTTAGCTGGATAACTACACTGAGTAAAAACCTAGAACCCTCCCAAATCTGGAACATGGACTGAAGTAAAAAGAGATGTTCCGGGTTTTAATAATAATAATGATACCACACGTCCATGGTTAACTGGGAAGCTAAGGCCATAGGTTGGGAGGGGTCACCCTCTTTCTGCCCTGATTTAGAACAAAATTATTATTCAAAATAATGACCCCATTGTGCTTGCGCTCACATGTTAACTGTCACTGTTCCACTGACGTGATTCCTTACTATTCACATTATTTTCCACAGTGAACTCTTTAAAAATGTACTTGGAATTTTGACCCTCGCAGACACACTCCCAATCGGCTTATCCCACAATCCCACGGTCTATCCTATCACTGGAGGTCAGACGGAATGTTCTGGAAAGAGAACTTTGAGGACAGTTTCCGGGGGGGTTTAATGGCCTGTGCTGAGTATGAGACGCACCCTGCGCCTTGTGTCCGTCAGGGCGGCAGTGTAGTATAATGGGTAAGGAACTGGCCTTGTAACCGAAAGGTTCGATTCCCAGGTAGGACACTGCTGTTGTACCCTTGAGCAAGGTACTTAACCTGAATCGATTCAGTATATATCCAGCCGTATAAATGGATAATATGTAAAAAAAAAAATGCTACAAAAAAGTTGTGTAAGTCGCTCTGGATAAGAGCGTCTGCTAAATGCCTGTAATGTAATGTTACAGAGCTGAGAGTAGTGCACAGATTTTAGACACACATGTCTGCTGTTTTTCCCCCCCCCCCATTAAATCCAGTCTGAGACCCCCCAGCGGTGGTACACACCCGCTACCCTCCATAGCGTGAGGTGGCTTTACAAATAAACTAGGGAGAGACAGTGCGTGTGAGCGAGGGGGAAGGGAGGCAAGTGTGTGTGTGTGTGTGTGTGTGTGTGTGTGTGTGTGTGTGTGTGTGTGTGTGTGTGTTGAGAGAGAGAGACCTCGATTCAATTAGCATTTGTCTTTAATGTTGATTTATGGAATAATACTGTGAAACATAGATTTGAAATAGAGACCCTCCAAAAAAAGTTTGGCGAAAAACTAAAAAAAAAAAAAAAAAACTTCTGAAATTCGCTCACCAAACTGGTTTTGGGAAGGAATTATTACGCTTATTATTTGGATGTTTTTAAGCACAAATGATGATTGAATCCAGGTGTTTGCTATGATAAGTCACTTTAATTTACAAACTCAAACACTGAAAACGTAAACGTAAATTGTTATTTTAGTCAGAGCTGTTGAACACATTACACTGAATAATATACCGGACAAAAACATGGCATTCACTGATGCAAGTTGGACTCCACCTGGGGGCCAAAAAGAGAATTGCAACTGGCCATCCATCCCGAGGAGACACGCCTACATTGTGCTTGACTTCAAAATCACCATTGAGAAGCTGGTGGGATTTTCACCCAAACCTTAAAAATGCCTTTTCATAATTACTTTAACAAGTGTTATTTTATTTATGAGAAATGTCCATAGTGCCTAATCACTGATATTTCACTTTGTGTTGCTGTAATTACCCCCTATGTCTTACTGTCAAAATAGATGGCTCTAAGGCAGCAGAATAGAGTAACATTTCGCATTAATAACACTGAGATATATTGGTCCTAAACAAGAAGTAACAAAATAAAAAAATACTAATTTAAATGCTTTATTAGCTAGTGAAAGAAATAGTTGATATTTTGAAATAACATTTAATAGCAAGGCAAGTTTATATTCTAATAAGTGTTATGTCATGCACGGATTTGTACAGATTTTAAAATATAGCCTACTACATTTAAGTGTTAATAGCCTATATGCAATTGTTAATTGAATATGGAGACTATTGAGACATCACAGAGCTGTAGCTAGTGTGAAAATGTACAAAGTGTTTTTTAGACCGATTATCTTATTGGGGGGGGGGGGGGGGGGGGGGGCGTGACGCCGCACCCTGTTTCCAAACGTCAACCGCCGGCTCGTGACTAATTTACAGCCCACGCAATTGTCTTCTATTTGCTCTCTTAACCAACAAATGTTTCCCGACGTGACAACCGCACACGCGGAGGAACATGCAGACGCCCGCCTGGCAGGCGTCAGTGTACCTAGATCAGCGAAGACAACTGGAATAAGAAACAAGTCGTGCATAGAATGTATAGCGTCTTTCAGGAACGTCTCGTGCAGTTGCGTTGGTTCTCAATCGCCCAAAAAATAGGCTACCCGTCAGATGAGCGGCGAAAGCT
>CM056387.1:22172816-22182816 GCA_029718625.1 Synaphobranchus kaupii
CTTACTTAAATAATTATCGAGATAATATCGTATATCGTGAAAATGTTGGCCAAGATAATCGTACCACGAAATGTTTATATCGGCACATGCCTAGCATGTATACATTTGTTTGTTTCCTTGTGTGAATGTGTATACGTGTCTGTGTGGGTGTGTGCGCGCGCGTGTGTGTGTGGTGTGTGTTTATGTTCTCCGATTAACTATGTGCTAAGTTACAAGCCTAAAGGCTTGTAACTGAGTTTCCGGACAGGAAATACCGCGCTGTTCACATTCCGTGTCCGGCTAGTGTAACACTGGGATTTCTATATCCGCTGCATCCCATGTTGGAATGGTATTTTTATTGCTGGTAAAGTGCTGAAAGTCGGGCTCTCTGCGTTGATGTGGACAGCATCCTACCTGACATGGGCTGAATCAGACTCACGTGTCACACAATGACTAATGCCAGCAAAAAAGTACATTGCATTACACAATAAAAGCCTATATCATGCCAATAACAGTAGCCCATAAAAAATGGCCTGATTTACTCAGATTTTTAGCGTGTGCAAAAACTTTAGCACACACAGAACGAATAACACAACCAATGATTGGTGCAAAACAAATACCATGACCAATCATTGGTCATGTTATTGGTTTTGCGTGTGCTAAAAGGTTTGGGTAAAGGTTTAGTCTTAGTAAAGCAGGCCCATAGTGTGTAAATTCACTGTGTATCATTTATGGGACAGCCTATCAGGGATTCTGCTCTCCATTGGTAACTGAATACCAACTTTAAAAAATGAGAACTTGGGATACTGAGTGGCTTATTCGGTTTAGACCCCACGCTGTGGTGCATGGATGAGCCCCAAGGTCTCAGATCGAATCCGGACCGTGCCAGTGCCAACTGTCACCTACTGCTTTAATCCTGACTTTACACCACAAGATCAACACAATGGCCTCAGTTCAGCTGTCTTTGTAAAATAAGTTTAAGCATTTAAATAGGTTTAAGCATTTAAAATAAACATTTGAGATTATTTATAAGTAAAAGTTAAGGGCAAATGTTGACTGAATCCAAACCAACATCTAACGGTCTCTGTTAAAAATACTTCTGATGTTATCAAATACATGGTACCAATCAATGTGTGAGGCTTGTAATTTGAACATGTGGAACACTGTAGGCATCTTCAGGCGCATCTTGGCGTGGATTTCACAAAACGGACCGTGTGCAGGGACCTATCTTTAGTTTGTTGAGCTTGAACGATTGACATTTGTACTGGTCAAGAGATGGTCAAGTGGGAATGTTCCCAATGTCACAGGACCTTTCTGCAAGGAGCAAAATATCTTGGGGCGAGGTTGCTACAGCAAGTGATCAGACAGAGAGGGCATGTAGAAAATCCCATGGAGCACCATTACCGTTATTGTGCAGGTATTTCAGGGGTATAGCAACATCATGTGAACATCATCACTACAAAAATGTGATAGCCCAAGTTTTTAAAAAAAGAACACTTGAGACCATTAGGATGCATGTTCTGCGGGTCACACCCTAATTTTTGTGCCTTTGATCACATGAAGGTCGCGGTTGGGGACAGGTACACGGATTGGGGAAAGGGTTTGGGCCATTGCTCAGGATTGGGGGACAGGTACACGGAAAGGGGAAAGGGTTAGGGCCATTGCTCAGGGTTGGGGACAGGTACACGGGCTGAGGAAAGGGTTTGGGCCATTGCTCAGGGTTGGGGACAGGTACACGGATTGGGGAAAGGGTTAGGGCCATTGCTCAGGTTTGGGGAGAGGTACACGGATTGGGGAAAGGGGTTTGGTCCTTTGCTGATTTACGGTTGAGATTCAGAGGGAAGGAAGTGTGCGGTATTTGCAGTGGCTGATTTGGTGACACAAAATCCCCCTGTGAACAGCGCACCTGTCCCGTTTTTTGGAGTCAGCGCTCGTCTCCGCAGAGCATTCATCACCCCATTTCTCTCTCTTTCTCTCTCCCTCTCTCTCCGTCCTCCCCTCTGGTCTCCCCAGGCTGCTGTTGAGGGACCCCGGCGTGGTGGTTTCTCACGTTGCAGAATGCGAAGATGGCCCCACCTGCTCCATCACGCAGGCGCCAATGCGTTCCGCCGCTTCACCCCGGAGTCGCTGGCGGAGATCGAGAGGCGGATGGTTGAGGAGAAGGAGGAGCAGGAGGGGGAGAAGCACGTAGAGGTGGCCGAGGAGGACCTGCCCAAGCCCAAGAGCGACCTGGAGGCCGGCAAGTCCGTGCCGTTCATCTACGGAGACCCGCCGCGCGACGTGCTCAACGTTCCCCTGGAGGACCTGGATCCCTTCTACAAAGCACAGAAAGTAGGACCTGTAGGCCACGCCCAGAGGGCCACGCCTTGAGGGCCCACGTGTAGAGAAGCCCAATATAACCAGGAAGGTTGCAGTCCCCAGTGGGGAAGACTGGGCATCTATTGCCCAGATACTTGCAATACTCCACCTACCAGTCATTCCCAGGGCTTGTCTGTAGACCGTTTGCGCATTCTATTCATTATTGCAGTACAATTCTTACTATTCTCCTACTGTTTGTTAAAAAGGAAAGCAATCATATACATATGTGTAAGAGAAAAATTATTGTTATAAATGAAACGATTTGTTAATGTTCATTAGATCATCCAGGGCCCCCATTTTTATATGCAAACGGCATGACTTTGAATTACCAAAGTATTACTTTTTGTGTTTGTTACTGAAGTTATTGCAATGATGCTTCATATGTCTCCCAATCCCCTCCCTCCATTTTCTCTCTGTCCCCACGCCTGCAGACCTTTATTGTCATTAACAACGGGAATACAATCTTCAGGTTTAACGCTGAATCTGCCTGCTACCTTCTGACTCCCTTCAGCATTGTCAGAAGAGGAGCCATCAGAATTCTCATACATTCATATCCTTTATTTTCAAAAACCAAAAACCATTTTGCCTCCAGTCAACATTTGTCCTTGAGTTTGAATCACAGTTTAACACCAATGTTAGTTTTTTTTAAATCTTCACCGAAACACTTTGTGAAGTTCGGCATTCCCCAGAATTTCCTTGCAAAACCATTCATGAAGAGAAGAAAAAATTCATATTTTTCATTGTCTCAAAGTAAAGAACTCATTCCTGGCTATACAGTAGTTGTGTGCTAGCAATTTATGTAGATTCACCCAGCAAATTAACTCTTCTTATCATTGCATAAACAAATGTTTAGATTTATTATTATTCAACTACTATACATGGCTGCTAAACAGAGAAACCTTTTCAGTTTACATTTTGGAGTTACTGTAGTTTCACTGTTTGCTGTTTTCAGGATTATTTACTTCTGTTAAAAATGTCAGGAGTTCTCGCACAGTCCTACAGTGCATTCTCCTAGGGCCTGTTCCACAAAGCAGGATAACTGAGTTAGCTGGATAACTGCACTGAGTAAAACCCGGAACATCTCTTTTTACTTCAGTCCATGTTCCAGATTTGGGAGGGTTCTGGGTTTTACTCAGTGCAGTTATCCAGCTAACTCTTGCTTTCTGGAACACACCCCTGTTGTCTTGTATCATTTGAATGTTTTACTTAACTGTAAATAACATTATTTAGCATGTTCATCATGCTAACCATTATGTCGAACTGTGTGTTCATGACGTTGAGCAATCCTCCACCCTGGAGTAAAACTGTAGAGTGAGTGATTTTGTTTTATTTGATGGACTAAACACATGGTGACAGTGGGTTGGATTCAACAAACATTTGCCATTATGTTTGACTCACAAAAAATACTAGTCATAATTTTGTTTCTTCACATACACAGTTTGTCGAAGTCCACTATTCCAAAACACTTATTTGGCAAAGTAAAAAACGAGACAAGTCAAGATGAAAGAAAAAATAGTTGTTTGAAAAAAAAACACAAAGATGCTGTAGGCTTCCAGAACTTGAATTTGACACCCCTGTTTTAAGACAACACAATTTTGACCTTTGACCCCTCTTTTGTTACAGGTATGTTTTTACTGGTATTTACACCTTTGAGGCAATGGTCAAAGTGTTATCCCGAGGGTTCTGTGTTGGCTCTTTTACATTCCTTCGAGATCCATGGAACTGGCTGGATTTCATGGTGATCAGTATGGCGTGAGTATTAGAGCCGGATGACTGCTACGTTTTTTGTGGTTCCCAGTTAACTACCTCTCTGCGGTTACAGTTATTTTAGTAACACTTCACAAGTATACCTGTGTAGTTAAATTGTAACTAATTTGGAAACAAGGGGTTATTGCTGAGTAACTCCAATGTTGGTAACATGGAACAACAGTTAGCGATATGGAACACATGAAAGGTACATAATGCATGTTCTACACTTTCCGTACATATTTGAACCTGTCAACGTAAGTGTTCTATCAGTGTTTCCACATTTGAACATACGCAAGGCTAATGAACTGGGGCCTGGGCTGAGAACGTTCTGGAAGCACTGAGTTGCGTAGCAAGGGCAGATCGTCACACAGGCGCTTTGTAGCAGTCTCTCACACCTCATTAAAGGAGGTCAGCCAGCACATCGGGGGCACGGAGACAACCAGCCCAAAGGGTGAAAGGTCAAAGGTCAGGGTATTTACGCCATCTTTGTCGGTCTCCTGCTTCATCCACTAACTTAACCCCCCCTTCCCTTCCCTGTTTTCTATCAACCACCCCCACCCCCCCCACCCCCCCCCTCTATTGCCACCTCCAAATCCTGTCTGTTCTTTTAACCTTTCCCAACAACACCACTCCTCCCAAATGAAAAATGTTTGTCCACTTGCAACCTGGGGGTCATGTAACTGGTCTATTTTTTACCCTCCCATGCCCCCCCCCCTGCCCCATACTCCCCCTTCTTTGCCACCTCCTAGCAGTTTTTCAGGACTCTTCCAAGTCCCCCCCCCCCCCCACACACCCCCCGGCCCTCATAAGGGTGTTAGCGGGAGAAGATAATTATTGCCTTATTTTAGTAGACAGAAGATTTCACCAGGTTTTTCTGGGGAGTGAAAGTATCTATTGGTATCTATCTGGTAGTGCTGCTATTATTATTATTATTATTATTATTGATTTCTAGATGTCACTGTCTGTGTGAAACCCTAAGTTGGTTGTATGAAGTTTATAGACATTTATAGGAATGTGGCCAATCACTAAATTGCTCAATATTTCCTTACATTTCCTTTGTGTATTTTTTCAGTATTTTGTGTATTTCCAGATGCAAGCAACCATGTGCTATCACCAAATGCTCCCCGTATTCAAAACACACGCCTCAGGGGACACATCGGTGCAGTTTCTCGCATCAGTTAACTGATTTTTCTTTAAAAATGGAGAAGAAAAGAATCCCACATAACCAAGAGCAACACCTTTTTCAAGATTGTTTTGATAAATTTAGTTATCTTTCTCTCTAGTTCAGCTACATGTTCAATCCCATTTTACGCCCTTAATTTTCAATTGAGTATAATACTGTCTATCATGTGACAGCACAGAGCTAGTGTTCAATTAAACAAATCGACAGCATGTGTAATATGACCTCTCGGGACCTTGGTTGATTTTCACTCTGGAGGTACAAGTAAAATTTTGCCCTGGGGTGCAGCCCAGATTTCCGATTGCATTTCCTGCTGGGGGTACTGAAAAAACTGTGTTTCAGCTTTTATTGATTAGTTCAAACTCCCTCTCACCAGCTGACAGTCATCAGATACAGCCATTTGGCTTCAGAAAGGGGAGTTGTTGCTTTCATGCTAAATATAGCCTTTCTCAAACCATATCATTTACCATAGCAAACAGTTGCTGTCCACCTTTTGTACAAATGGCTACTAAATGAGGTGGGGGGGGGGGGGGGGGGCGGGATTTGACAAGAAATCATACAATCCTCTGACTCTTTGCCAGGTCAGGGTGAAATATTAATTTGAAATACTTGGACAACCCCTTTTTGACTCCAGTTAATACCTGCAGATTACAGTCAGTTTGAAAACAATATATATATATTTTTTTTGTATTATTTTCACCAATATTCAGGAGAAAACTAAATTTTCACATTTAAAGCAGCATTCTAAAGAGGTGAAGTATTCCGTATAGGTACAGTAGGTGCGGTATACGGAATACATCACAGCTGCCAGGTGTGTTGTGTTCACGGCATTGATCTCTTGTCTTGCAGGTACATCACAGAGTTCGTCGACCTTGGTAACGTGTCTGCCCTCCGGACGTTCCGTGTGCTCCGAGCTCTAAAAACCATCACCGTAATTCCCGGTATGTTTCACCTGTAATTCCCAGTATGTTTAACCTCTAATTCCCAGTATGTTTGACCTCTAACTCCCGATATGTGTGACTGAAGAAGACCCACTGAGGGTAGACCAGTGCTTTAAAAAAATGGTTCCCATTTAATATTTAGTACCTGTGTGGTGTCACTGTAGCTACTGAGGTTGCACACTAGATAAAATAGTGGGATAAAAATTCTATTTGAATGAAATCGCTACAATAACAATTGCATGTGTTAGCTAGGCAATTCACTCCCCCAGTCATGATACTGGTTGCTCAGCATTGTTAAAATTTAAACATTTATTCACAACTTTAACATTTATTCATTGTTAAAGTGTATTCACAGTAGTTACATTGTAAACACCCATACAGGTGTGAGATTATTATCAAGTATCATACAGTATGTGTTTAGAATGCTCTTAACTGAACATTCTAATGCTGATGTAACAATCACTGCTGGTGATTGAAAACAACGGAGTTCTAGAACACTGACTTAGAACTTTGAAAGTTAGTTTTAAATAAAAACCCACACTTCAAAGGGGTTAAATTAGTTCTTTCAGTCTTCTTCCCCTGCGATTGGTCAATATCTGAGCTGCGGTTAGAACCCCTCCTCTTTTCTACTTGCCTTGTCGGTGCCAGGTCTGAAGACCATTGTTGGTGCCCTGATCCAGTCGGTGAAAAAGCTGGCGGATGTCATGATCCTCACCGTCTTCTGCCTCGCCGTCTTCGCTCTCATTGGGCTGCAGCTATTCATGGGCAACCTGCGGCAAAAGTGCCTCCGCTGGCCTCTAATTAACGACACGTGGGCCTACAACACCACTACGGCCTACAACTACACTACCGACGACGATGCCGTCAACGCCTCCGACTACCACTACTACATCAACAACCCAGGTGTCCCTTTTGAGAGTATTAATGGAGAGGCCCTGGGTGCATGTCGTCTTTCTAGAGTTGCCGTGGCAACAGTGACTGCCATTATCCAGCGTAGCTACAAGTGTATTCTGTTTTTAAATTTAAACAATTACATTTTTTACGCATTTTATTTAATTGACCACCAAACCAAGCATGTGAAAGAGATGACAAGTAGTTCTTGCCTAAATGTGTTGTAAATGCAACAAATTATGGTTAGGTCAAGTAAAGATGCTTAACATTTTAATGTTGTAAAGTAAATAAGTGGTGAAGTAAATTTATCTCTCGTACATATCGTGTGGTGTTTCCTTTACAGACAATTACTACTTTTTGGACGGACAACTGGATCCTCTTCTTTGCGGAAACAGCTCTGATGCTGGGTAGGTCTATTTTTTAGGCTGATAGCATACAAATTATATCATGTCACATCTTTGAATTTTTTCCGTTTGCAGCTTTTTATGAGTCTTTGAAGTAACATTCTCTTTTGGGCCCCAAAGTACATTATACTCAACTGCAGGCTCATTTAACCAGAGCATGTTTTTAATAAAGCAAATACATTTAAATCACCAAAATAACTATTTGATATCTGGCTTTGTCTCTAGAGTGTTTGGGGGTGGTGGGGTATGGCATTCTTTGGGGGGTTCTGTCTGTTTCAACTTCAACTAATTATTCATAATTTCATAATTCATAGAAAATGCCCAGAGGGATACACGTGTATGAAGGTTGGACCAAACCCGAACTATGGCTACACGAGCTACGATAGCTTCGGCTGGGCTTTCCTGGCCCTCTTCCGCCTCATGACGCAGGACTTCTGGGAGAATCTGTTTCAGCTGGTACCCACGCCTTTCCACACATGAAACCCACCGAAAGCAGGGCCTAGATTCAGCCAGCATCTCTACCTATCTTTAGACTATCAAGGCAGAAATATATTGTGTTCCACTGTACACATGTTCCATCCCCACCGTCTCCAGTGAGGGCCAAAAAAGATTTCTTTTCAAAATCCAAGGTGGAAGCTAAGCTAATGAAGACCTCATGTTTTAGTTTCATAAAATGTGTTGCTTATTTTATGTAAAAAAGAGTAGCGTGTTAGAGTAGCGTGTGAGTACTTAAATGTGACGGGACAGCATTTTTGGCTTTGATTTTAAAATGGGCAATACTGAAAGGTCATGCAAACATTAAAATAAAACACATCAAGGATGTTGGAGAACATTCTAGTTAGGTTGGAATGTTTGTGTGAGATGTGATTGTGCGATAAAATTACTGCAAGAAATGTTCAACAAAATGTTCCATCGTTTAGTCATGGAAAATGCATCATGGAGAATATGCATCAGGAACAGTTTAAGAATGTACCTATTTCCATTCCTGGTTTCAGTAATCCACGTTATACAATGAAAATAAATTACAGGCAGGATTTCAAGACCATCCTATTTTCTGCATGAAAGCCGAGCAAGATGATGTTTCTTGAAGCCCAGAACTCCCACTGTTGCTTATAATGTGCCGACACCTGCTAGAAACCCCCGGCATCCTAACTCCCGCTCCATCTCCTCATCTCTCCTTGTGCAGACATTGCGAGCTGCAGGAAAGACCTACATGATCTTCTTTGTGCTCATCATCTTCCTGGGCTCCTTCTATCTCATCAACCTCATCCTGGCAGTGGTGGCCATGGCCTACGCGGAGCAGAACGAGGCCAGCATTACAGAGGCCAGGGAGAAGGAGGAGGAGTACCAGATGATTCTAGAGCAGCTGAAGCAACATGAGGTGGAGGTTAGTTGACCATGTTGAGCATGCAGTCAAAGACCAATGGAAAAAAAACTATTGTGGTTTGATTCCAGGAAGCCACAAAAAAATGAACATCAAGGGCTTGATTTACCTTTAGTGGGTGCAAAACCTTTTAGCACACGCAAAATCAATAACATAACCAGTGATTGGTCATGGTATTTGTTTTGCATCAATCATTGGTTGTGTTATTAGTTTTGCATGTTCTAAAATGTTCTACACACACTAAAGGTATTTGTAAATTAGGCCCCAAGTGAGCTGTTAAGGGGCTGTGCAAAAAAATAAATAATAAAATAAAAACGAACATGTCCATGACTTGAACAATGGTCATTGATTGGTTAATAATTTAATTCACAGAAGCACTTTCTCGATGGTGAAAGAAAGGGGGATGATGGCTCAGAGAACGAGTTTGCTGATGATGAACAGAGCCTTGGAGAGGATGGCAAGGTCAGGAGGGAAGGGGGGGGGGTCCCCAAAAAAAATTGTACCAGTAGACAGATCTACCGTCCCTCTTCTGATTGGACGAAGCGTGCAAAGAACCGTAGTTCACGTTCTACACTGTGATTCTTCAGGGTGTGGAGAGGAAAACGGGGAAAGAGGACATGTCCAATGGATCTAGGCTTGAACTGGACAGTGCAGCCTTGAAGAAAAGAACATCCATCGCTGTTAGCGTGATCAGCAATCAGCTCGAAGGTAACTCCAGCCAATGCATAGGCTTTGAATAGACATATTTTTCATGTTCTCATTTTCATGCTATCTGACTCCATGTTGTAATTTATTTACCTTTATTTATACAGGGTAGGTTGACTGAGCACACATGCTCTTTTACAGCAACGCCCTGTTAATGCCCCCCCCAATTAGCCTAACCTGCATGTCTTTTATTGACTATCAACTATAGCATCAGCTAAATGGTGCCGTGGTTAGCACTGTTGCCTTGCATGAAGGAGGTTCCCAGTTTGAGTTCCAGTCAGCTCGGATCCTCTCTGTGTGGAGTTTGAATCTACTCCCAGAGGGGGAAAGTCCAGGTTCAGAAAGTAAGTCCTCCTCAGTATTTTGTTCCAATCACCTCCATTTGCTAATTAGCACAATTCTTCAGCCA
>CM056387.1:22187816-22549329 GCA_029718625.1 Synaphobranchus kaupii
GTTAATGCCCCAGAGAATTGTCAGTAAAGAGATTGGCAGCTGTCAATGTTATTGGCCCTTACAAAAATATAGGCCTTCTGGCAAATTTGCGTCAAACCTTTGTGGCGTTGTTGCCGCAGGTTTGCGGCAAGCTAATATTTTCACATGCAAATTAGCTTGGTGGGAACTACCATTGTTGCAAGAAGTTCACCAGAATTTCACCACTACTGGCAAAGTCTGGCAAACCTCTGGCAACATTTTGTGGAAATCTATTTAGTTTGTGGCAAATGCGCTACATATTAGCTGCAAGTTTGCAGCAAACTATCCAGTTTTGTAAGGGAGGGAATTGTCAGCTCAGCTATCACCGTTATTAGGGTATTGTGAGCTATCACTGTTATTAGTGCGAGGCGGGAGAAGGGGTGAAGGGGGGGGGGGGGTGTTAGGATGATTGGGTGTTAGGATGGGGCCCCTCCAAAAAATTAGCTGTACTTGTGCAGCTATAGGGTGGCAGGTATGGGGTATAAGGAGCATATAATGAGAATGGGAGCATTTTGGTTTTTTGTTGATGATGTACCTTATGAAATATTACGCAGCAGCAGTGTGTTTTTCAGTAGGACTTCCTGGATGTATTCCCCATTCTCACCCAGCACTCTCATCCAGCGATACAAGTGCCATGGAGGACCCAGTGAATTAGTACTATAGAGAAGAATAACAGACAAGCTTAGTGCCCGTGAACATTTGATAATAACTGCTAGGCTCATCTGAGCTGCTTGAGTGGCCAACAAACCTGACAACCATTGAAACTGATTAATTGCATTTGACGCCTACAAATTAGAGTCTCCAAACTTGGTCGACTCCTTCTCCCGTTAGACCCCCCCCGTCAGCACGTTTAGGCGCCTCTTGCTGGTTTAACAACCATCACGGCCCAATGAAAAAGACCGGCCTTCTGTTGGCCCGCTCCGGCCAACCGTGTAACTGCGATCTGTCTAACATCAGAAATAGGAACCCGAGAAATGGGCTAACGTGGTTTCAGCGCTAAAGATAGCCCTCTCGTCAAGACCGGCAGATGACATATTTATACGCCTTCGTCACGACTCAACTTCACACATTTGATAGGGGTTTAGAGTAGCCTACAAGTCCCTTAAGTTGCTTCCAGTGTGGCACAAAGTACCCACACAGACAGACAGATATGATTTCACTGTCCATATAGTTGCTGTTTGTCTCTTCTTCTCTTTTTTGATGATTTGATCTCAAACTGTAGATAAACATGCAGAGAAGATTACATGGAAAGCATTTAAGCCAGCATCTACAGATTTAGGGCCTGACTTACTAAGACCTTTAGCGTGTGCCACGCCTTTTATCCCATGCAAAACCAATGATTGGTGCAAAACGAATACCATGACCAATCATTGGTCATGTTATTGGTTTTGCGTGTGCTAAAAGGTTTTGTACACTCTAAAGGTCTTAGTAAATCAGGCCTTTAATTATTTATTAATCTTTGTCGACATTAACATTCTGTTGCACCCAATCTTCATGATTACTACTTAATATGACTAATCAAGGAGTACAAGCCAACCTTCTACCTAACAGACTCAAAGTGTACTCAATGAAGTAACATGAATAATCTCACACTTCGTTTGCACCAATATTTACAATTGATAAGTCTATATATATTTAATATCAATATTGTGTACTACCTTGATGGAGATTCTAATTTTGTGATTTTCACCTCGGTTGTATAATAAAATGCCTCACAGCGATAATAGAGACTTATTGATTTGAGTTGGGGAGAGAATTTAATGAAGTACAACTGAAACCTAGTGTTATCCCAGTTTAATGGTTTTCTTTATGCTTAAATTTGTTCACAATGAAAGTAAATTAACAAACGAATTACATACATACGTGATTTGGATGTGCGATGCTGCGGGACCTGAAATCGGGATAGGCTTGATAATCTATACCCTTTTTTCGTGTGATTGAACCTGAAGTGAAGGCCTATCTCCCCACAGATACTTACTCTCACACACCACCTCCTCCCCACAGGTACTTAATCTCACACACCACCTCCTCCCCACAGATACTTAATCTCTCACACACCACCTCCTCCCCACAGGTACTTAATCTCACACACCACCTCCTCCCCACAGGTACTTAATCTCACACACCACCTCCTCCCCACAGGTACTTAATCTCACACACCACCTCCTCCCCACAGATACTTAATCTCACACACCACCTCCTCCCCACAGATACTTAATCTCACACACCACCTCCTCCCCACAGGTACTTAATCTCACACACCACCTCCTCCTCACAGATATTCAATCTCACACACCACCTCCTCCCCACAGGCACTTAATCTCACACACCACCTCCTCCCCACAGATACTTAATCTCACACACCACCTCCTCCCCACAGGTACTTAATCTCACACACCACCTCCTCCCCACAGGTACTTAATCTCACACACCACCTCCTCCCCACAGATACTTAATCTCACACACCACCTCCTCCTCAGAGATACCTAATCTCACACACCACCTCCTCCCCACAGATACTTAATCTCACACAGCACCTCCTCCCCACAGATACTTAATCTCACACACCACCTCCTCCTCACAGATACTTAATCTCACACACCACCTCCTCCCCACAGGCACTTAATCTCACACACCACCTCCTCCCCACAGATACTTAATCTCACACACCACCTCCTCCCCACAGATACTTAATCTCATACACCACCTCCTCCTCACAGATATTTAATCTCACACACCACCTCCTCCCCACAGACACTTAATCTCACACACCACCTCCTCCCCACAGATACTTAATCTCACACACCACCTCCTCCCCACAGATACTTAATCTCACACACCACCTCCTCCCCACAGGTACTTAATCTCACACACCACCTCCTCCCCACAGGTACTTAATCTCACACACCACCTCCTCCCCACAGGTACTTAATCTCACACACCACCTCCTCCCCACAGGCACTTAATCTCACACACCACCTCCTCCCCACAGATACTTAATCTCACACAGCACCTCCTCCCCACAGGTACTTAATCTCACACACCACCTCCTCCCCACAGATACTTACTCTCACACACCACCTCCTCCCCACAGGTACTTAATCTCACACACCACCTCCTCCCCACAGATACTTAATCTCTCACACACCACCTCCTCCCCACAGGTACCTAATCTCACACACCACCTCCTCCCCACAGATACTTAATCTCTCACACACCACCTCCTCCCCACAGGTACTTAATCTCACACACCACCTCCTCCCCACAGGTACTTAATCTCACACACCACCTCCTCCCCACAGGTACTTAATCTCACACACCACCTCCTCCCCACAGGTACTTAATCTCACACACCACCTCCTCCCCACAGATACTTAATCTCACACACCACCTCCTCCCCACAGATACTTAATCTCACACACCACCTCCTCCCCACAGGTACTTAATCTCACACACCACCTCCTCCTCACAGATATTCAATCTCACACACCACCTCCTCCCCACAGGCACTTAATCTCACACACCACCTCCTCCCCACAGATACTTAATCTCACACACCACCTCCTCCCCACAGGTACTTAATCTCACACACCACCTCCTCCCCACAGGTAGTTAATCTCACACACCACCTCCTCCCCACAGATACTTAATCTCACACACCACCTCCTCCTCAGAGATACCTAATCTCACACACCACCTCCTCCCCACAGATACTTAATCTCACACAGCACCTCCTCCCCACAGATACTTAATCTCACACACCACCTCCTCCTCACAGATACTTAATCTCACACAGCACCTCCTCCCCACAGATACTTAATCTCACACACCACCTCCTCCTCACAGATACTTAATCTCACACACCACCTCCTCCCCACAGGCACTTAATCTCACACAGCACCTCCTCCCCACAGATACTTAATCTCACACACCACCTCCTCCCCACAGATACTTAATCTCATACACCACCTCCTCCTCACAGATATTTAATCTCACACACCACCTCCTCCCCACAGGCACTTAATCTCACACACCACCTCCTCCCCACAGATACTTAATCTCACACACCACCTCCTCCCCACAGATACTTAATCTCACACACCACCTCCTCCCCACAGGTACTTAATCTCACACACCACCTCCTCCCCACAGGTACTTAATCTCACACACCACCTCCTCCCCACAGGTACTTAATCTCACACACCACCTCCTCCCCACAGATACTTAATCTCTCACACACCACCTCCTCCCCACAGGTACTTAATCTCACACACCACCTCCTCCCCACAGATACTTAATCTCACACACCACCTCCTCCCCACAGATACTTAATCTCATACACCACCTCCTCCTCACAGATATTTAATCTCACACACCACCTCCTCCCCACAGGCACTTAATCTCACACACCACCTCCTCCCCACAGATACTTAATCTCACACACCACCTCCTCCCCACAGATACTTAATCTCACACACCACCTCCTCCCCACAGGTACTTAATCTCACACACCACCTCCTCCCCACAGGTACTTAATCTCACACACCACCTCCTCCCCACAGGTACTTAATCTCACACACCACCTCCTCCCCACAGGCACTTAATCTCACACACCACCTCCTCCCCACAGATACTTAATCTCACACAGCACCTCCTCCCCACAGGTACTTAATCTCACACACCACCTCCTCCCCACAGATACTTACTCTCACACACCACCTCCTCCCCACAGGTACTTAATCTCACACACCACCTCCTCCCCACAGATACTTAATCTCTCACACACCACCTCCTCCCCACAGGTACCTAATCTCACACACCACCTCCTCCCCACAGATACTTAATCTCTCACACACCACCTCCTCCCCACAGGTACTTAATCTCACACACCACCTCCTCCCCACAGGTACTTAATCTCACACACCACCTCCTCCCCACAGGTACTTAATCTCACACACCACCTCCTCCCCACAGGTACTTAATCTCACACACCACCTCCTCCCCACAGATACTTAATCTCACACACCACCTCCTCCCCACAGATACTTAATCTCACACACCACCTCCTCCCCACAGGTACTTAATCTCACACACCACCTCCTCCTCACAGATATTCAATCTCACACACCACCTCCTCCCCACAGGCACTTAATCTCACACACCACCTCCTCCCCACAGATACTTAATCTCACACACCACCTCCTCCCCACAGGTACTTAATCTCACACACCACCTCCTCCCCACAGGTACTTAATCTCACACACCACCTCCTCCCCACAGATACTTAATCTCACACACCACCTCCTCCTCAGAGATACCTAATCTCACACACCACCTCCTCCCCACAGATACTTAATCTCACACAGCACCTCCTCCGCACAGATACTTAATCTCACACACCACCTCCTCCCCACAGATACTTACTCTCACACACCACCTCCTCCCCACAGGTACTTAATCTCACACACCACCTCCTCCCCACAGATACTTAATCTCTCACACACCACCTCCTCCCCACAGGTACCTAATCTCACACACCACCTCCTCCCCACAGATACTTAATCTCTCACACACCACCTCCTCCCCACAGGTACTTAATCTCACACACCACCTCCTCCCCACAGGTACTTAATCTCACACACCACCTCCTCCCCACAGGTACTTAATCTCACACACCACCTCCTCCCCACAGGTACTTAATCTCACACACCACCTCCTCCCCACAGATACTTAATCTCACACACCACCTCCTCCCCACAGATACTTAATCTCACACACCACCTCCTCCCCACAGGTACTTAATCTCACACACCACCTCCTCCTCACAGATATTCAATCTCACACACCACCTCCTCCCCACAGGCACTTAATCTCACACACCACCTCCTCCCCACAGATACTTAATCTCACACACCACCTCCTCCCCACAGGTACTTAATCTCACACACCACCTCCTCCCCACAGGTACTTAATCTCACACACCACCTCCTCCCCACAGATACTTAATCTCACACACCACCTCCTCCTCAGAGATACCTAATCTCACACACCACCTCCTCCCCACAGATACTTAATCTCACACAGCACCTCCTCCGCACAGATACTTAATCTCACACACCACCTCCTCCTCACAGATACTTAATCTCACACACCACCTCCTCCCCACAGGCACTTAATCTCACACACCACCTCCTCCCCACAGATACTTAATCTCACACACCACCTCCTCCCCACAGATACTTAATCTCATACACCACCTCCTCCTCACAGATATTTAATCTCACAGACCACCTCCTCCCCACAGGCACTTAATCTCACACACCACCTCCTCCCCACAGATACTTAATCTCACACACCACCTCCTCCCCACAGATACTTAATCTCACACACCACCTCCTCCCCACAGGTACTTAATCTCACACACCACCTCCTCCCCACAGGTACTTAATCTCACACACCACCTCCTCCCCACAGGTACTTAATCTCACACACCACCTCCTCCCCACAGATACTTAATCTCTCACACACCACCTCCTCCCCACAGGTACTTAATCTCACACACCACCTCCTCCCCACAGATACTTAATCTCACACACCACCTCCTCCCCACAGATACTTAATCTCACACAGCACCTCCTCCCCACAGATACTTAATCTCACACACCACCTCCTCCTCACAGATACTTAATCTCACACACCACCTCCTCCCCACAGATACTTAATCTCACACACCACCTCCTCCCCACAGATACTTAATCTCATACACCACCTCCTCCTCACAGATATTTAATCTCACACACCACCTCCTCCCCACAGGCACTTAATCTCACACACCACCTCCTCCCCACAGATACTTAATCTCACACACCACCTCCTCCCCACAGATACTTAATCTCACACACCACCTCCTCCCCACAGGTACTTAATCTCACACACCACCTCCTCCCCACAGGTACTTAATCTCACACACCACCTCCTCCCCACAGGTACTTAATCTCACACACCACCTCCTCCTCAGAGATACCTAATCTCACACACCACCTCCTCCCCACAGATACTTAATCTCACACAGCACCTCCTCCCCACAGGTACTTAATCTCACACACCACCTCCTCCTCACAGGTACTTAATCTCACACACCACCTCCTCCCCACAGGCACTTAATCTCACACACCACCTCCTCACAGATACTTAATCTCACACACCACCTCCTCCCCACAGGTACTTAATCTCACACACCACCTCCTCCCCACAGGTACTTAATCTCACACACCACCTCCTCCCCACAGATACTTAATCTCACACACCACCTCCTCCCCACAGATACTTAATCTCACACACCACCTCCTCCCCACAGGTACTTAATCTCACACACCACCTCCTCCTCACAGATATTCAATCTCACACACCACCTCCTCCCCACAGGCACTTAATCTCACACACCACCTCCTCCCCACAGATACTTAATCTCACACACCACCTCCTCCCCACAGGTACTTAATCTCACACACCACCTCCTCCCCACAGGTACTTAATCTCACACACCACCTCCTCCCCACAGATACTTAATCTCACACACCACCTCCTCCTCAGAGATACCTAATCTCACACACCACCTCCTCCCCACAGATACTTAATCTCACACAGCACCTCCTCCCCACAGATACTTAATCTCACACACCACCTCCTCCTCACAGATACTTAATCTCACACACCACCTCCTCCCCACAGATACTTAATCTCACACACCACCTCCTCCCCACAGATACTTAATCTCACACACCACCTCCTCCCCACAGGTACTTAATCTCACACACCACCTCCTCCTCACAGATATTCAATCTCACACACCACCTCCTCCCCACAGGCACTTAATCTCACACACCACCTCCTCCCCACAGATACTTAATCTCACACACCACCTCCTCCCCACAGGTACTTAATCTCACACACCACCTCCTCCCCACAGGTACTTAATCTCACACACCACCTCCTCCCCACAGATACTTAATCTCACACACCACCTCCTCCTCAGAGATACCTAATCTCACACACCACCTCCTCCCCACAGATACTTAATCTCACACAGCACCTCCTCCCCACAGATACTTAATCTCACACACCACCTCCTCCTCACAGATACTTAATCTCACACACCACCTCCTCCCCACAGATACTTAATCTCATACACCACCTCCTCCTCACAGATATTTAATCTCACACACCACCTCCTCCCCACAGACACTTAATCTCACACACCACCTCCTCCCCACAGATACTTAATCTCACACACCACCTCCTCCCCACAGATACTTAATCTCACACACCACCTCCTCCCCACAGGTACTTAATCTCACACACCACCTCCTCCCCACAGGTACTTAATCTCACACACCACCTCCTCCCCACAGGTACTTAATCTCACACACCACCTCCTCCCCACAGGCACTTAATCTCACACACCACCTCCTCCCCACAGATACTTAATCTCACACAGCACCTCCTCCCCACAGGTACTTAATCTCACACACCACCTCCTCCCCACAGATACTTACTCTCACACACCACCTCCTCCCCACAGGTACTTAATCTCACACACCACCTCCTCCCCACAGATACTTAATCTCTCACACACCACCACCTCCCCACAGGTACCTAATCTCACACACCACCTCCTCCCCACAGATACTTAATCTCTCACACACCACCTCCTCCCCACAGGTACTTAATCTCACACACCACCTCCTCCCCACAGGTACTTAATCTCACACACCACCTCCTCCCCACAGGTACTTAATCTCACACACCACCTCCTCCCCACAGGTACTTAATCTCACACACCACCTCCTCCCCACAGATACTTAATCTCACACACCACCTCCTCCCCACAGATACTTAATCTCACACACCACCTCCTCCCCACAGGTACTTAATCTCACACACCACCTCCTCCTCACAGATATTCAATCTCACACACCACCTCCTCCCCACAGGCACTTAATCTCACACACCACCTCCTCCCCACAGATACTTAATCTCACACACCACCTCCTCCCCACAGGTACTTAATCTCACACACCACCTCCTCCCCACAGGTACTTAATCTCACACACCACCTCCTCCCCACAGATACTTAATCTCACACACCACCTCCTCCTCAGAGATACCTAATCTCACACACCACCTCCTCCCCACAGATACTTAATCTCACACAGCACCTCCTCCCCACAGATACTTAATCTCACACACCACCTCCTCCTCACAGATACTTAATCTCACACAGCACCTCCTCCCCACAGATACTTAATCTCACACACCACCTCCTCCTCACAGATACTTAATCTCACACACCACCTCCTCCCCACAGGCACTTAATCTCACACAGCACCTCCTCCCCACAGATACTTAATCTCACACACCACCTCCTCCCCACAGATACTTAATCTCATACACCACCTCCTCCTCACAGATATTTAATCTCACACACCACCTCCTCCCCACAGGCACTTAATCTCACACACCACCTCCTCCCCACAGATACTTAATCTCACACACCACCTCCTCCCCACAGGTACTTAATCTCACACACCACCTCCTCCCCACAGGTACTTAATCTCACACACCACCTCCTCCCCACAGATACTTAATCTCACACACCACCTCCTCCTCAGAGATACCTAATCTCACACACCACCTCCTCCCCACAGATACTTAATCTCACACAGCACCTCCTCCCCACAGATACTTAATCTCACACACCACCTCCTCCTCACAGATACTTAATCTCACACACCACCTCCTCCCCACAGATACTTAATCTCACACACCACCTCCTCCCCACAGATACTTAATCTCACACACCACCTCCTCCCCACAGGTACTTAATCTCACACACCACCTCCTCCTCACAGATATTCAATCTCACACACCACCTCCTCCCCACAGGCACTTAATCTCACACACCACCTCCTCCCCACAGATACTTAATCTCACACACCACCTCCTCCCCACAGGTACTTAATCTCACACACCACCTCCTCCCCACAGGTACTTAATCTCACACACCACCTCCTCCCCACAGATACTTAATCTCACACACCACCTCCTCCTCAGAGATACCTAATCTCACACACCACCTCCTCCCCACAGATACTTAATCTCACACAGCACCTCCTCCCCACAGATACTTAATCTCACACACCACCTCCTCCTCACAGATACTTAATCTCACACACCACCTCCTCCCCACAGGCACTTAATCTCACACACCACCTCCTCCCCACAGATACTTAATCTCACACACCACCTCCTCCCCACAGATACTTAATCTCATACACCACCTCCTCCTCACAGATATTTAATCTCACACACCACCTCCTCCCCACAGACACTTAATCTCACACACCACCTCCTCCCCACAGATACTTAATCTCACACACCACCTCCTCCCCACAGATACTTAATCTCACACACCACCTCCTCCCCACAGGTACTTAATCTCACACACCACCTCCTCCCCACAGGTACTTAATCTCACACACCACCTCCTCCCCACAGGTACTTAATCTCACACACCACCTCCTCCCCACAGGCACTTAATCTCACACACCACCTCCTCCCCACAGATACTTAATCTCACACAGCACCTCCTCCCCACAGGTACTTAATCTCACACACCACCTCCTCCCCACAGATACTTACTCTCACACACCACCTCCTCCCCACAGGTACTTAATCTCACACACCACCTCCTCCCCACAGATACTTAATCTCTCACACACCACCTCCTCCCCACAGGTACCTAATCTCACACACCACCTCCTCCCCACAGATACTTAATCTCTCACACACCACCTCCTCCCCACAGGTACTTAATCTCACACACCACCTCCTCCCCACAGGTACTTAATCTCACACACCACCTCCTCCCCACAGGTACTTAATCTCACACACCACCTCCTCCCCACAGGTACTTAATCTCACACACCACCTCCTCCCCACAGATACTTAATCTCACACACCACCTCCTCCCCACAGATACTTAATCTCACACACCACCTCCTCCCCACAGGTACTTAATCTCACACACCACCTCCTCCTCACAGATATTCAATCTCACACACCACCTCCTCCCCACAGGCACTTAATCTCACACACCACCTCCTCCCCACAGATACTTAATCTCACACACCACCTCCTCCCCACAGGTACTTAATCTCACACACCACCTCCTCCCCACAGGTACTTAATCTCACACACCACCTCCTCCCCACAGATACTTAATCTCACACACCACCTCCTCCTCAGAGATACCTAATCTCACACACCACCTCCTCCCCACAGATACTTAATCTCACACAGCACCTCCTCCCCACAGATACTTAATCTCACACACCACCTCCTCCTCACAGATACTTAATCTCACACAGCACCTCCTCCCCACAGATACTTAATCTCACACACCACCTCCTCCTCACAGATACTTAATCTCACACACCACCTCCTCCCCACAGGCACTTAATCTCACACAGCACCTCCTCCCCACAGATACTTAATCTCACACACCACCTCCTCCCCACAGATACTTAATCTCATACACCACCTCCTCCTCACAGATATTTAATCTCACACACCACCTCCTCCCCACAGGCACTTAATCTCACACACCACCTCCTCCCCACAGATACTTAATCTCACACACCACCTCCTCCCCACAGATACTTAATCTCACACACCACCTCCTCCCCACAGGTACTTAATCTCACACACCACCTCCTCCCCACAGGTACTTAATCTCACACACCACCTCCTCCCCACAGGTACTTAATCTCACACACCACCTCCTCCCCACAGATACTTAATCTCTCACACACCACCTCCTCCCCACAGGTACTTAATCTCACACACCACCTCCTCCCCACAGATACTTAATCTCACACACCACCTCCTCCCCACAGATACTTAATCTCATACACCACCTCCTCCTCACAGATATTTAATCTCACACACCACCTCCTCCCCACAGGCACTTAATCTCACACACCACCTCCTCCCCACAGATACTTAATCTCACACACCACCTCCTCCCCACAGATACTTAATCTCACACACCACCTCCTCCCCACAGGTACTTAATCTCACACACCACCTCCTCCCCACAGGTACTTAATCTCACACACCACCTCCTCCCCACAGGTACTTAATCTCACACACCACCTCCTCCCCACAGGCACTTAATCTCACACACCACCTCCTCCCCACAGATACTTAATCTCACACAGCACCTCCTCCCCACAGGTACTTAATCTCACACACCACCTCCTCCCCACAGATACTTACTCTCACACACCACCTCCTCCCCACAGGTACTTAATCTCACACACCACCTCCTCCCCACAGATACTTAATCTCTCACACACCACCTCCTCCCCACAGGTACCTAATCTCACACACCACCTCCTCCCCACAGATACTTAATCTCTCACACACCACCTCCTCCCCACAGGCACTTAATCTCACACACCACCTCCTCCCCACAGATACTTAATCTCACACACCACCTCCTCCCCACAGGTACTTAATCTCACACACCACCTCCTCCCCACAGGTACTTAATCTCACACACCACCTCCTCCCCACAGATACTTAATCTCACACACCACCTCCTCCTCAGAGATACCTAATCTCACACACCACCTCCTCCCCACATATACTTAATCTCACACAGCACCTCCTCCGCACAGATACTTAATCTCACACACCACCTCCTCCTCACAGATACTTAATCTCACACACCACCTCCTCCCCACAGGCACTTAATCTCACACACCACCTCCTCCCCACAGATACTTAATCTCACACACCACCTCCTCCCCACAGATACTTAATCTCATACACCACCTCCTCCTCACAGATATTTAATCTCACACACCACCTCCTCCCCACAGGCACTTAATCTCACACACCACCTCCTCCCCACAGATACTTAATCTCACACACCACCTCCTCCCCACAGATACTTAATCTCACACACCACCTCCTCCCCACAGGTACTTAATCTCACACACCACCTCCTCCCCACAGGTACTTAATCTCACACACCACCTCCTCCCCACAGGTACTTAATCTCACACACCACCTCCTCCCCACAGATACTTAATCTCTCACACACCACCTCCTCCCCACAGGTACTTAATCTCACACACCACCTCCTCCCCACAGATACTTAATCTCACACACCACCTCCTCCCCACAGATACTTAATCTCACACAGCACCTCCTCCCCACAGATACTTAATCTCACACACCACCTCCTCCCCACAGGTACTTAATCTCACACACCACCTCCTCCCCACAGGTACTTAATCTCACACACCACCTCCTCCCCACAGGTACTTAATCTCACACACCACCTCCTCCTCAGAGATACCTAATCTCACACACCACCTCCTCCCCACAGATACTTAATCTCACACAGCACCTCCTCCCCACAGGTACTTAATCTCACACACCACCTCCTCCTCACAGGTACTTAATCTCACACACCACCTCCTCCCCACAGGCACTTAATCTCACACACCACCTCCTCACAGATACTTAATCTCACACACCACCTCCTCCCCACAGGTACTTAATCTCACACACCACCTCCTCCCCACAGGTACTTAATCTCACACACCACCTCCTCCCCACAGATACTTAATCTCACACACCACCTCCTCCCCACAGATACTTAATCTCACACACCACCTCCTCCCCACAGGTACTTAATCTCACACACCACCTCCTCCTCACAGATATTCAATCTCACACACCACCTCCTCCCCACAGGCACTTAATCTCACACACCACCTCCTCCCCACAGATACTTAATCTCACACACCACCTCCTCCCCACAGGTACTTAATCTCACACACCACCTCCTCCCCACAGGTACTTAATCTCACACACCACCTCCTCCCCACAGATACTTAATCTCACACACCACCTCCTCCTCAGAGATACCTAATCTCACACACCACCTCCTCCCCACAGATACTTAATCTCACACAGCACCTCCTCCCCACAGATACTTAATCTCACACACCACCTCCTCCTCACAGATACTTAATCTCACACACCACCTCCTCCCCACAGATACTTAATCTCACACACCACCTCCTCCCCACAGATACTTAATCTCACACACCACCTCCTCCCCACAGGTACTTAATCTCACACACCACCTCCTCCTCACAGATATTCAATCTCACACACCACCTCCTCCCCACAGGCACTTAATCTCACACACCACCTCCTCCCCACAGATACTTAATCTCACACACCACCTCCTCCCCACAGGTACTTAATCTCACACACCACCTCCTCCCCACAGGTACTTAATCTCACACACCACCTCCTCCCCACAGATACTTAATCTCACACACCACCTCCTCCTCAGAGATACCTAATCTCACACACCACCTCCTCCCCACAGATACTTAATCTCACACAGCACCTCCTCCCCACAGATACTTAATCTCACACACCACCTCCTCCTCACAGATACTTAATCTCACACACCACCTCCTCCCCACAGGCACTTAATCTCACACACCACCTCCTCCCCACAGATACTTAATCTCACACACCACCTCCTCCCCACAGATACTTAATCTCATACACCACCTCCTCCTCACAGATATTTAATCTCACACACCACCTCCTCCCCACAGACACTTAATCTCACACACCACCTCCTCCCCACAGATACTTAATCTCACACACCACCTCCTCCCCACAGATACTTAATCTCACACACCACCTCCTCCCCACAGGTACTTAATCTCACACACCACCTCCTCCCCACAGGTACTTAATCTCACACACCACCTCCTCCCCACAGGTACTTAATCTCACACACCACCTCCTCCCCACAGGCACTTAATCTCACACACCACCTCCTCCCCACAGATACTTAATCTCACACAGCACCTCCTCCCCACAGGTACTTAATCTCACACACCACCTCCTCCCCACAGATACTTACTCTCACACACCACCTCCTCCCCACAGGTACTTAATCTCACACACCACCTCCTCCCCACAGATACTTAATCTCTCACACACCACCTCCTCCCCACAGGTACCTAATCTCACACACCACCTCCTCCCCACAGATACTTAATCTCTCACACACCACCTCCTCCCCACAGGTACTTAATCTCACACACCACCTCCTCCCCACAGGTACTTAATCTCACACACCACCTCCTCCCCACAGGTACTTAATCTCACACACCACCTCCTCCCCACAGGTACTTAATCTCACACACCACCTCCTCCCCACAGATACTTAATCTCACACACCACCTCCTCCCCACAGATACTTAATCTCACACACCACCTCCTCCCCACAGGTACTTAATCTCACACACCACCTCCTCCTCACAGATATTCAATCTCACACACCACCTCCTCCCCACAGGCACTTAATCTCACACACCACCTCCTCCCCACAGATACTTAATCTCACACACCACCTCCTCCCCACAGGTACTTAATCTCACACACCACCTCCTCCCCACAGGTACTTAATCTCACACACCACCTCCTCCCCACAGATACTTAATCTCACACACCACCTCCTCCTCAGAGATACCTAATCTCACACACCACCTCCTCCCCACAGATACTTAATCTCACACAGCACCTCCTCCCCACAGATACTTAATCTCACACACCACCTCCTCCTCACAGATACTTAATCTCACACAGCACCTCCTCCCCACAGATACTTAATCTCACACACCACCTCCTCCTCACAGATACTTAATCTCACACACCACCTCCTCCCCACAGGCACTTAATCTCACACAGCACCTCCTCCCCACAGATACTTAATCTCACACACCACCTCCTCCCCACAGATACTTAATCTCATACACCACCTCCTCCTCACAGATATTTAATCTCACACACCACCTCCTCCCCACAGGCACTTAATCTCACACACCACCTCCTCCCCACAGATACTTAATCTCACACACCACCTCCTCCCCACAGATACTTAATCTCACACACCACCTCCTCCCCACAGGTACTTAATCTCACACACCACCTCCTCCCCACAGGTACTTAATCTCACACACCACCTCCTCCCCACAGGTACTTAATCTCACACACCACCTCCTCCCCACAGATACTTAATCTCTCACACACCACCTCCTCCCCACAGGTACTTAATCTCACACACCACCTCCTCCCCACAGATACTTAATCTCACACACCACCTCCTCCCCACAGATACTTAATCTCATACACCACCTCCTCCTCACAGATATTTAATCTCACACACCACCTCCTCCCCACAGGCACTTAATCTCACACACCACCTCCTCCCCACAGATACTTAATCTCACACACCACCTCCTCCCCACAGATACTTAATCTCACACACCACCTCCTCCCCACAGGTACTTAATCTCACACACCACCTCCTCCCCACAGGTACTTAATCTCACACACCACCTCCTCCCCACAGGTACTTAATCTCACACACCACCTCCTCCCCACAGGCACTTAATCTCACACACCACCTCCTCCCCACAGATACTTAATCTCACACAGCACCTCCTCCCCACAGGTACTTAATCTCACACACCACCTCCTCCCCACAGATACTTACTCTCACACACCACCTCCTCCCCACAGGTACTTAATCTCACACACCACCTCCTCCCCACAGATACTTAATCTCTCACACACCACCTCCTCCCCACAGGTACCTAATCTCACACACCACCTCCTCCCCACAGATACTTAATCTCTCACACACCACCTCCTCCCCACAGGCACTTAATCTCACACACCACCTCCTCCCCACAGATACTTAATCTCACACACCACCTCCTCCCCACAGGTACTTAATCTCACACACCACCTCCTCCCCACAGGTACTTAATCTCACACACCACCTCCTCCCCACAGATACTTAATCTCACACACCACCTCCTCCTCAGAGATACCTAATCTCACACACCACCTCCTCCCCACAGATACTTAATCTCACACAGCACCTCCTCCGCACAGATACTTAATCTCACACACCACCTCCTCCTCACAGATACTTAATCTCACACACCACCTCCTCCCCACAGGCACTTAATCTCACACACCACCTCCTCCCCACAGATACTTAATCTCACACACCACCTCCTCCCCACAGATACTTAATCTCATACACCACCTCCTCCTCACAGATATTTAATCTCACACACCACCTCCTCCCCACAGGCACTTAATCTCACACACCACCTCCTCCCCACAGATACTTAATCTCACACACCACCTCCTCCCCACAGATACTTAATCTCACACACCACCTCCTCCCCACAGGTACTTAATCTCACACACCACCTCCTCCCCACAGGTACTTAATCTCACACACCACCTCCTCCCCACAGGTACTTAATCTCACACACCACCTCCTCCCCACAGATACTTAATCTCTCACACACCACCTCCTCCCCACAGGTACTTAATCTCACACACCACCTCCTCCCCACAGATACTTAATCTCACACACCACCTCCTCCCCACAGATACTTAATCTCACACAGCACCTCCTCCCCACAGATACTTAATCTCACACACCACCTCCTCCTCACAGATACTTAATCTCACACACCACCTCCTCCCCACAGATACTTAATCTCACACACCACCTCCTCCCCACAGATACTTAATCTCATACACCACCTCCTCCTCACAGATATTTAATCTCACACACCACCTCCTCCCCACAGGCACTTAATCTCACACACCACCTCCTCCCCACAGATACTTAATCTCACACACCACCTCCTCCCCACAGATACTTAATCTCACACACCACCTCCTCCCCACAGGTACTTAATCTCACACACCACCTCCTCCCCACAGGTACTTAATCTCACACACCACCTCCTCCCCACAGGTACTTAATCTCACACACCACCTCCTCCTCAGAGATACCTAATCTCACACACCACCTCCTCCCCACAGATACTTAATCTCACACAGCACCTCCTCCCCACAGGTACTTAATCTCACACACCACCTCCTCCTCACAGGTACTTAATCTCACACACCACCTCCTCCCCACAGGCACTTAATCTCACACACCACCTCCTCACAGATACTTAATCTCACACACCACCTCCTCCCCACAGATACTTAATCTCACACACCACCTCCTCCCCACAGGTACTTAATCTCACACACCACCTCCTCTCCACAGGTACTTAATCTCACACACCACCTCCTCCCCACAGGCACTTAATCTCACACACCACCTCCTCACAGATACTTAATCTCACACACCACCTCCTCCCCACAGATACTTAATCTCACACACCACCTCCTCCTCACAGATACTTAATCTCACACACCACCTCCTCCCCACAGGCGCTTAATCTCACACACCACCTCCTCCCCACAGATACTTAATCTCACACACCACCTCCTCCCCACAGATATTTAATCTCACACACCACCCCCTCCCCACAGGTACTTAATCTCACACCACCTCCTCCCCACAGGTACTTAATCTCACACCACCTCCTCCCCACAGGTACTTAATCTCACACACCACCTCCTCTCCACAGGTACTTAATCTCACACACCACCTCCTCCCCACAGGTACTTAATCTCACACACCACCTCCTCCTCAGAGATACCTAATCTCACACACCACCTCCTCCCCACAGATACTTAATCTCACACACCACCTCCTCCTCACAGATACTTACTCTCACACACCACCTCCTCCCCACAGGTGCTGAACCTGTTCCTGGCCTTACTGTTGAGCTCCTTCAGTGGGGACAATCTGGCAGCCCCCGACGAGGAAGGCGAGTTGAACAACCTGCAGATCGCTGTCAACAGGATCAACAATGGCATCGCCTGGGTCAAAGCTTTCGCCCGCGGGCTGGTCATGAGAATTCTGCGAAAGAAGCCAAAGGCGGCCAATGACGACAGCGGTGGCGACAAGGGCGACACCAACGACGAAAACTTCGTCCTGAACCACGTAGACCCCAAGACGGGCAAAATGGTCAAACTGATGGACGGCACATCCAAATTCCCAGACGAAGTCGATGGACTCGTCACCAACGCCAGCTTGACCCTTGTCGTGCCCATCGCCAAGGTTGAGTCGGATTTCGAAAACCCAGATGATGACTCTTCAGAAGATGAAAATTATATTGATTCCATGAAGAAAGTAAGTAAATCACTATTTTATTTCAGAACAGTGAATATAATGTACATTTTATAATGTGCATTTTAGGATTTAATTAATTAGATCCTAAAATGTACATTATAGAGGCTGTGCAACATAACCATTTAAGGAAATGGGGTGGTTATCAGGAAGGCTTCAAAAGTGATACAAAAGTGTAAGCTCTAATTATAATTTGAAAGTAAAACTTATAATGTGATATAATGCTGGTATTGGCTATGAAACTGTACATTATGTTGTCTAGGCCTGAAATCTTGAGGGAATAATTTCAATAATGAAATCATTAAATAATTCATAATAATTGAAGACTATAGCTGAAAACATAACCTGCATGTTGATCCCCTCTCTACGACCTACTAATTGCACCCACCCCCACCAACCTTCCAACCGCTAGTAGCCTTGTTGCTGAATTTCCACTACTAATCGCCTGCAAATTCCTTACCCTGTATTGGCTGATTAACCAGGTTTGGTCATCAAACAATCTTATGCCCACCTGTTGTATAATTTATCCTGTGTCTGGATACTGCTATGAGACGCGTATACGGGGGTGGAGGTGGGGGTGGGGCGGTTGGGGGGGGGGGGGGGTGTGTGTTCAGGTTTTGAGGGAGGTTGAGTAAACTATGTGCAGAAGTTGATCGCTAAGAACATCTTCCATCTATAATATTGTCTGGAACCAAATTTCAACCCCCCCCCCCCCACCAGATTGAAATCCTGGCTACGCCACCGGTACTGCTATCGGCCTTTTACTATTGACGATTGTGGTTGAATATATTGATCGTTTTTTCCCTGTGGTGCCCTCACAACGTGTGCAGTCTCGGAATTTCTCTTGCGCCGTGCGGACGTCCCTCTTGGTCCCAGACTTCGGCCGCTTGGGGCTCTGGTGCCAATCTATCCAGTTCTACTGGGGTCAGCAGCTCGGGACTCAGAAAAACCACATGCAGCATCTGCGGAGGCAATCGGGTATCACGGGGTGGGGGGGGGGGGGTTGGGGGGGGGGGGGGGGGGTAGGCTCTGGTGGCAGGGCCCAGGTCATGTGACCCTGGGAAGATCGTGGGAAACCGAACTAGCACAGCAAAATCTGAAAAAGTTGTCGTGCAACTACCTGAGCAATACCGATTACCGACCCCACTCGCCCAGCGCTCTAGCGGCTAAAAAACCGATCCTTCGTTTCCCGCCTGCCCCTCCCCCATCGATTTATCCCACCGAAATGTATCGTCGTAATTTTTTTATGTCTGTGACGACGTGATCACCTGCGTCGCGTATCACTGCCGCGCTGAATGCTAAATGCTAAATGCTAATGTACCGTGGATCTGGGGCACGTCTCGGGAGAGATCGGGTTACGAGTTTCACACGGTAGCTCTGCTTACATCAACCTTGGCATTTCAACTCTGACCTGTGAAAACCCAGACAGACTGAGATAAGGTGAGGAAAGGTGTCATGTCACCACCGGTCATTATTCAACGATGCAGTAAATTTTAAAAGTTTGACGTAAAAAAACCCAACGGTATCGCTGCCGATCACTCACTTTTGTCATCGATATAGAGAGGAGTGAACGTGGTCCCGCTCGATGGTACTTACGGTGGAACCCAAGAGGTATGACAGTATTGCTGGTTACGACAATATCACTGGTCGCCTGCCTTACGGACATGGAACCTACTGCAATATATTGAAATAAAGTTTATTATCAAGATTTGAAACACTTCACAATATATTGGCAAATTATTGCCATTTTCGCATATTTAAATGTATATGCGCTGAACATGTTGCCTCTATGGTCAGCAGTGGAACTTTTATTCCAGTAGCAGCCAGCACACGTGAATTAATTAATTCAGGATCAGGAACCTTTTTGAGATGAGACAAATAAAAATGGCTTCGGTTCAATTCAGTTCATTTCTACTGCATGACATGGGAAAGCTGGGCATGTATAGCCTGGGAAAGCTGGGCATGTATAGCCTGGGAAAGCTGTATATGTATACGTTGGGGGTTATTTTTCTCACGGTTCACTTGCCAGTGTTTTGTTTAGTCATGAATGTCATGACACAAGCAGCAGTGTGAGTGTAAGGAGATTTATGAAGGTGAGAAAGTAGGAAAACTCCAACCTCCTTAGATCTTTCCTTCAGTTGTCATCTTGTCACTTAAGTTATGTTCTAGTATGATCATTGTACTATATATACTGTGTATATATTATATATACAGTAATATATATAGTAAGTACACTATGTATACATAGAGAGAGGTTTCAGAGATTCAGAGAGCACTACAGTACATTAAAACATGACTACTTGTTTTCTGAATGTCTTTAGTATTTAACAATAAGATGAAATACTGAAATTGAACATTCAAACCAAGAGGGTCACACTTGACAAATGAGATTGCATATTAGCAAAAAAGTCTATTTTGTTTTCCAGATTAGTGTTTAAAGAAGGCTAATTTTCACAATAGTGACACAAAAGAACTCAAGACATATTTATGGCCACGCAGAACTTTTAAAATACATTTTAATTACTTTTATCGATTGCCAAATTTGTATGAGCACTTTGCAGAAGCATTGGCAGACATTTGTAGTTTTTGCTTGTTGAATTTAGAGGAGACTGGAGCCAAAGTACTGCATGGTAATTGTATGGCAAATGTCCATCACAAAGTGACCAATGTCTTCATGCAAAGTTGTAGCTGACGGACATCTCAGAGTGGTGGTTCAGGTAAAGATATGCAGGGGGGTGAGAGTGGTACCTCCAGATAGGCATGGATTACCCAACGGGCCCTTAAGGCCCAACAAACCCTGCTGCTGTGACTTTTTTTGGTAAGTGTGGGGCACTAGAGGTGAACATACCCAGTGGCCCTTGGACTCATGACTATTGAACCACATTTCCCAGCAAGCACTTCTTCAAATCGCTGGGCAAACTGGGTATTTTCAGCAAAAAAAAACAACTTGGTTTTGTTGACCGTCGAAGTGACACAGACCCCTCCTCTTCCTGTCCGCGTTCCCTCCCTTCTCACCAGGGGGATAAAGACAAGGACGAGACCTCCAGCTGCAGCACTATAGACTGCAAACCGGAGCAGGAAGAGGCGGTGACGGACGACGAGCCCGAGATGGAAGACCCGCAGGAATGCTTCACCGAAGGTACCGAAAGAGTTCCCAATCTTTGGGGTATCTGTAAATGCTTCATTAGAGATGTAGGCTCTTTGTAAATACTCCATTAGAGATGTAGGCTCTTTATAAATACTCCATTAGAGATGTGGGGTCTTTGTAAATACTCCATAGAGATGTAGGCTCTTTATAAATACTCCATTAGAGATGTGGGGTCTTTGTAAATACTCCATTGGAGGTATGGGCTCTTTGTAAATACTCCATTAGAGATGTGGGGTCTTTGTAAATACTCCATTAGCGATGTGGGGTATCTGTAAATACTCCATTAGAGGTGTGGGGTCTTTGTAAAGACCCCATTAGATATGTGGGGTCTTTATAAATACTCCATTAGACATGTGGGTTCTTTGTAAATACTCCATTAGAGGTGTGGGCTCTTTGTAAATACTCCATTAGAGGTGTGGGCTCTTTGTAAATACTCCATTAGCGATGTGGGGTATCTGTAAATACTCCATTAGAGGTGTGGGGTCTTTGTAAAGACTCCATTAGATATGTGGGGTCTTTATAAATACTCCATTAGACATGTGGGTTCTTTGTAAATACTCCATTAGAGGTGTGGGCTCTTTGTAAATACTCCATTAGAGATGTGGGGTATCTGTAAATATCTGTAAAGGCTCTTTGTAAATACTCCATTAGAGGTGTGGGCTCTTTGTAAATACTCCATTAGCGATGTGGGGTATCTGTAAATACTCCATTAGAGGTGTGGGGTCTTTGTAAAGACTCCATTAGATATGTGGGGTCTTTATAAATACTCCATTAGACATGTGGGTTCTTTGTAAATACTCCATTAGAGGTGTGGGCTCTTTGTAAATACTCCATTAGAGGTTTGGGGTCTTTGTAAATACTCCATTAGAGGTTTGGGGTCTTTGTAAATACTCCATTAGAGGTTTGGGGTCTTTGTAAATACTCCATTAGAGGTGTGGGGTCTTTGTAAATACTCCATTAGAGGTGTGAGCTCTTTGTAAATACTCAATTAGAGGTGTGGGCTCTTTGTAAATACTCTATTAGAGGTGTGAGCTCTTTGTAAATACTCCATTAGCGATGTGGGGTATCTGTAAATACTCCATTAGAGGTGTGGGGTCTTTGTAAATACTCCATTAGAGGTTTGGGGTCTTTGTAAATACTCCATTAGAGGTTTGGAGTCTTTTGTAAATACTCCATTAGAGGTTTGGGGTCTTTGTAAATACTCCATTAGAGGTGTGGGGTCTTTGTAAATACTCCATTAGAGGTGTGAGCTCTTTGTAAATACTCAATTAGAGGTGTGGGCTCTTTGTAAATACTCCATTAGAGGTGTGGGCTCTTTGTAAATACTCCATTAGCGATGTGGGGTATCTGTAAATACTCCATTAGAGGTGTGGGGTCTTTGTAAATACTCCATTAGAGGTGTGGGCTCTTTGTAAATACTCCATTAGCGATGTGGGGTATCTGTAAATACTCCATTAGAGGTGTGGGGTCTTTGTAAATACTCCATTAGAGGTTTGGGGTCGTTGTAAATACTCCATTAGAGGTTTGGGGTCTTTGTAAATACTCCATTAGAGATGTGGGGTATCTGTAAATACTCCATTAGAGGTGTGGGCTCTTTGTAAATACTCCATTAGAGGTGTGGGCTCTTTGTAAATACTCCATTAGCGATGTGGGGTATCTGTAAATACTCCATTAGAGGTGTGGGGTCTTTGTAAATACACCATTAGAGGTTTGGGGTCGTTGTAAATACTCCATTAGAGGTTTGGGGTCTTTGTAAATACTCCATTAGAGGTGTGGGGTCTTTGTAAATACTCCATTAGAGGTGTGGGCTCTTTGTAAATACTCCATTAGAGATGTGGGGTATCTGTAAATACTCCATTAGAGGTGTGGGCTCTTTGTAAATACTCCATTAGAGGTGTGGGCTCTTTGTAAATACTCCATTAGAGATTTGGGGTCTTTGTAAATACTCCATTAGAGGTGTGGGCTCTTTGTAAATACTCCATTAGAGGTGTGGGCTCTTTGTAAATACTCCATTAGAGGTGTGGGCTCTTTGTAAATACTCCATTAGAGGTTTGGGGTCTTTGTAAATACTCAATTAGAGGTGTGGGGTCTTTGTAAATACTCCATTAGAGGTGTGGGCTCTTTGTAAATACTCCATTAGAGGTGTGAGCTCTTTGTAAATACTCCATTAGAGGTTTGGGGTCTTTGTAAATACTCCATTAGAGGTTTGGGGTCTTTGTAAATACTCCATTAGAGGTGTGGGGTCTTTGTAAATACTCCATTAGAGGTGTGGGTTCTTTGTAAATACTCCATTAGAGGTTTGGGGTCTTTGTAAATACTCCATTAGAGGTGTGGGGTCTTTGTAAATACTCCATTAGAGGTGTGGGCTCTTTGTAAATACTCCATTAGCGGTGTGGGGCCTTTGTAAATACTCCATTAGAGGTGTGGGCTCTTTGTAAAAACTCCCACAGGTGGCGGAAAGTCACCCATTTTTACATTTTTCAAACACTTTTAAAACACTCAAGTAACTCAAACTATCTCTCAGTGGGCAAAAATAATCTAAAAATGTGATTGGGCATTCCAAATTGGGAAAGGAATTAAATAAACCATTGTGTAGCATGTAGAATTTGGTGAGAGAATTCTCATGTAGCACCTCGCCTTCCATTACCGTTGGAGACACGGCTGTGCATCACGCTTGTAGGCTGCATCGGGCGTTTTCCGTGCCTGACGGCGGACATCGCGCAGGGCCGAGGCAAGATGTGGTGGAACCTAAGGAGGACCTGCTTCACCATCGTCGAGCACAACTACTTTGAGACCTTCATCATTTTCATGATCCTGCTCAGCAGTGGGGCTCTGGTGAGTGGAGTTTGCGTTCTCTCAGACCTCAGTACTGTGGAATGCTCTCTCAGGTCCCAAGAGGAATGCTATCCACCCAACGTTACATGGCGCTGCGTGACCACATGCGGTGATGTTGGTTACCGGAAGTGCCGCACAGAATAGGACTGAAAATATATTGCAGTTTTGGAATATATTAAAGCTGCAATAATTTAGTTATTTGCCAATACATTGTATTCAAGTTTTGTTATATATAATATATTTATTTCAGTATACAGTATTTTCAAATATATTTTTTGCCTTTTGCAGACTTTAACATTTGCTATTTCCCCAGTTACCCTGGCTCAATTAGCTAATTAGCATTGTCCACCAATGGCAGTTGACTGGAACACAAGAACAAGTCTTCAGATTAATAATTCAGAGCAGGAGGTGACATCAAACGCAGAAACATATACAGCACTCTTTGTCCATCGTTGCTATAGGAACTAGAGTGCAACACCTGTAGTCATGTTATGGCTTTTATCATGCTTTGAGAAGCTGTACCTAGACAATCCCCCCCAAACAATCTATCGACCTGCTACTCAACATCGAGTCATCACGTGACCACTTTTCTACCTATAATACATCAGTGTTTTGTACTCATCCCCATGTTGCAATATGCCGACATCAAAAAAACTTGAATTTCTGCCCCGCTAATCGACGGCATATCGACTTCCATGGCCGATGTCGATTAGACTTCCAACCTACGTAAAAATGTTTTCATTTTTTTTAATTTGCATAATACTCTCTTTTTTGTGCTTTCAATGAATTCTTTCTATATTTGATCATTCCTGGTTATGCGATATCATTATTATTTCATATCATAATAACATTATAATTATTATATAATAATGTTGTATAATAATAACATTATGACAACTAACAACTATGCTGATCACAACGTGATTGATGGGTTTGTGGAAATACAGTGGCTGGTTGTGTAATCATATAGCATGTAACATTAAACTATGCCTAACTGTTTATCGTTTTTTGATAATTTTTTGTCAGGCTTTTGAGGATATATACCTTGAGAAGCGCAGAGTTGTGAAAATCATCCTGGAATATGCAGATCAAGTCTTCACTTACGTGTTTGTCGTTGAAATGCTCCTAAAATGGGTGGCATACGGTTATAAGACCTACTTCACCAACGCCTGGTGTTGGCTGGACTTCCTTATTGTGGACGTAAGTATGCTTTTATTGCATTCTTTTATTCATTAGATTTATTACTTGTGATAAAGTACTATATAATTGTCTTACCTCTTACCTGCATTGTCATTTGAACTAAATGAGTGTGGCAACAGGATCATCTTTTTATAGAAATCCAAATCAATCTGTGTAGCATGTATGAAAGATCAGCAACTCTGGAGACCTGAGATTAGGTCATGGTAATTTTTCAGTGAATTCTAGTATTAGTATAAATCCATCCTTCCTTAAATTTACTACCCTCACACAATTCAGGCTCTGCTTTTATTGAATCTTGGCCTAAACTCAGGTTTGACAAATGACCAAGTGCAAAATATTTATAATAATTATTGCGTGATATAGTCCTGGTCTGCAACATAAGTGAGAAGATATATGCTTTGTGTGGTTTGCGGTATATGCTCTCACATATACTGTAGGTATGCGGCATATGCTCTCACATATACTGCATGTATGCGGTATATGCTCTCACATATACTGTAGGTATGCGGTATATGCTCTCACATATACTGTAGGTATGCGGTATATGCTCTCACATATACTGTAGGTATGCGGTATATGCTCTCACAAATACTGTAGGTATGCGGTATATGCTCTCACAAATACTGTAGGTATGCGGTATATGCTCTCACAAATACTGTAGATATGCGGTATATGCTCTCACATATACTGTAGGTATGCGGTATATGCTCTCACATATACTGTAGGTATGCGGTATATGCTCTCACATATACTGTAGGTATGCGGTATATGCTCTCACAAATACTGTAGGTAATGCGGTATATGCTCTCACAAATACTGTAGGTATGCGGTATATGCTCTCACATATACTGTAGGTATGCGGTATATGCTCTCACAAATACTGTAGATATGCGGTATATGCTCTCACATATACTGTAGGTATGCGGTATATGCTCTCACATATACCGTAGGTATGCGGTATATGCTCTCACAAATACTGTAGATATGCGGTATATGCTCTCACATATAGGTATTGTGGATTTATTTAAGATCTAGTTCTTTGATTTTAAGATTAATTTTCTGTAAGCAAACAGTTTGATAGGTAAAGGGAAGACGTGATTGGAGGATCTCAGGGAAGACGTGATTGGAGGGATCTCAGGGAAGACGTGATTGGAGGGATCTCAGGGAAGATGTGATTGGAGGGATCTCAGGGAAGACGTGATTGGAGGGATCTCAGGGAAGACGTGATTGGAGGGATCTCAGGGAAGATGTGATTGGAGGGATCTCAGGGAAGATGTGATTGGAGGGATCTCAGGGAAGATGTGATTGGAGGGATCTCAGGGAAGATGTGATTGGAGGGACCTCAGGGAAGATGTGATTGGAGGGATCTCAGGGAAGATGTGATTGGATGGATCTCAGGAAGATGTGATTGGAGGGATCTCAGGGAAGATGTGATTGGAGGGATCTCAGTTCTTAAGCATTCTGTAACCGGGGAACATTTGTGCGTTTTATAAATTTGAACTTTATTCGCTCTGGTCGCTCTGGAGTTTTCTCTGTGTTTTATGAAATGTGGGAGATGATTGACAGCATCTTGCTTACGAAATACACAAGATCTTTGACAGTCCTGTAGCATTTGCGGAAACGTTTGCGCAGAATTGCAAGGCTTCGCTTGTAACGGGATTCAAACTGTGCCTCAGGTATCTCTCATAAGCTTGACGGCGAACCTCATGGGCTATTCTGAGCTGGGGCCCATCAAATCTTTGAGGACTCTTAGGGCCCTCAGACCCTTGAGGGCCCTATCCAGGTTTGAGGGGATGAGGGTGAGTAACTGTTCTGCTGTCCTGCTGTTCTGCAAACATCCTGTTTTATCAGCATAACAGCACCCATACTAGTGCTGTATCCTGTATACAACTCATAGGTACTGTGTGTGTGTGTGTGTGTGTCTATCTATCTGTCTGTCTGTGTGTGTATGCGTGTGTGTGTGTGTGTGTGTGTGTGTGCGCACATGTGTATGTGTGTGTGCTTTGTGTGTGTGTGTGTGTTTGTGTGTATGTGTGTGTGCTTGTGTGTGTGTGTATATGTGTGTATTTATGTGTGTATGTGTGTGCTTGTGTGTGTGTTTATGTGTGTATGTGCGTGTGCTTGTGTGTGTGTGTGTGTGTGTGTTTATGTGTGTATGTGCGGGTGCTTGTGTGTGTTTATGTGTGTATGTGCGGGTGCTTGTGTGTGTGTATGTGTGTGTGTTTATGTATGTATGTGCGTGTGCTTGTGTGTGTATGTGTGTGCTTGTGTGTGTGTTTATGTGTGTATGCGTGTGCTTGTGTGTGTATGTGCGTGTGTTTATGTGTGTATGTGTTTATGTGCGTGTGCTTGTGTGTGTATGTGCATGTGCTTGTGTGTGTATGTGCGTGTGTGTGTGTATGTGCATGTGCGTGTGTGTATGTGTGTGTGTGTGTGTATGTGCGTGTGCTTGTGTGTGTATGTGCATGTGCGTGTGTGTGTATGTGCGTGTGTTTATGTGTGTATGTGTTTATGTGCGTGTGCTTGTGTGTGTATGTGCATGTGCGTGTGTGTGTATGTGCGTGTGTGTGTGTATGTGCATGTGCGTGTGTGTGTATGTGTGTGTGTGTGTGTGTATGTGCATGTGCGTGTGTGTGTATGTGCATGTGCGTGTGTGTGTCTGACCCCCCTACAGGTGGTAGTGAACGCTCTGGTTGGGGCCATCCCCTCCATCTTCAACGTGCTCCTCGTCTGCCTCATCTTCTGGCTCATCTTCAGCATCATGGGAGTCAATCTGTTCGCCGGGAAGTTCTACAAATGCATCAACACCACCAGCGAGGAGATGTTCGACGTGTCCGTCGTCAGCAACTACTCAGAATGTACGCTTCTCGGCCTGGCCACCAACGAGACGCGCTGGGTCAACCTAAAGGTCAACTTCGACAACGTGGGCATGGGCTACCTCTCTCTACTGCAAGTGGTAAGTTTGAAGCGAAACTCCATAGGAGAGTTACAGAATGTAAAAACTACACCTCAGTAAAAACTACACTTCCCAGCTTGGTTCTCAGCTCTCCATTCCGAAGAACCGTACAAAGTCAAAATGGCCGTCTCTGAGTCTCACATAGTAGTTCCATGGGCTGCAGTACACAGCAGTGCTTTGGGAATTGTACATGCAGGGGAACTCAGAGGCTGCAGGTTCGATTCTTGGGCGGGGCATTGCCGTTTTACCCTTGAGCGTCCTAAAGAATTGCTTCAGTACATGCAAATGGGTTGTAGGTAGAATGTAAGCTAAGTAAATCGTTCTCGATACGAGAGGCTGCCAAAGGCCTGAAATGCAATTGCAATATAGTGGTGGGGCAGGAGTTATCACATGTTCCTGTTTGCACTGGTATTTTTATTTATTTATTTATTTATTTGTTCAGGCTACGTTTAAAGGCTGGATGGATATCATGTATGGAGCTGTGGATTCACGTGATGTAAGCATTTCTCCATTATAGATTGTGTGTTCTGCTTTTGGAGAAACGTCAATTTTGACGACAGATTTATTGCCTTCCAAACACTTCCCTGAGCATCTATTTGGGGTAAGTATAATGATATGTAACCTATTTTAATCCCAATCTGATACTTTGATACTTGTTGTTGGACCTGTATGTGCCCTTACAGTAATGGAATGTACTGAAATTATATTGACTGAAAATATATTATGAAGATATAACACTTCTCAATATATGGGTAATTGTGCGAATTCTTGAGCTTCTCAGATATAGCAATATATTGCAATGCTGTGAAATGTACTTATTTTTTAGTCTAAAAATGTACAATGTATTTCTGCGTACTCCATTTCTCTGTTTGGAATGATTATTTTCTAATGATAAGCGCATATGAGTTATTGTAAACCCCAGTCTGTTGTAGTTGGACCTGCAAGTCTGTTCTCTCAGTCTCTGCCATTGGCTCCCAGAAAGTGGCCCTCGACTGCTTCTGGTATAGGACAGTTCTCCATCTGATAGAACAGATTGATATGGAAACGAGGAAATATTTTGTTTTCATAATTTATCTGTTCCAGACATAAATTTAAACTGTGAATCTAAACAAAGGTGTGAATCTATAGTATCTACAGAATTTACACACAGTTTGGCTTTTTATTCTTGTTTGAAGCTGAAGTTGTCATTGAACTTTTCATCCATACAGGTCTATGATCAACCTGTGTATGAAGTCAACCTCTACATGTATATATACTTTGTCATCTTCATCATCTTTGGGTCCTTCTTCACCCTCAATCTATTCATTGGTGTTATTATTGACAACTTTAACCAGCAAAAATCAAAGATAAGTATAAGCCCCTCTGGAACAGTTGATCATTGTCCTTTCTAGACCTTTCCATCATAATGAAGTCAGCATGGTCAACCATGAGAGATGATCCCATCTCAATATTATTCTGGGAGTCATGTTTTATGCATAATCTGCTTATGGGAGAAATGTGATGCTGTCAGTTACAGATTTTTACCATTAACAGGAACCTACACTGGGAAAAACAGGAACTCAAAATGCAGAGTAATGGGAAATTAAGAATATCTCTCATTTTGTTCCTGTTGCAAAATTGCTGTTTTTTTTTATTACTCACTTTCAAAAAGGCATGGGCCTTTGTTAGAGTGAATGGAGTAATGCCTCGATGGTACCAAATTCTCCCTTTTTGAAAAGGGGACTGTTAAAGCACAACAGAACTTTGGTACAACTTTGGGTTGTGTAGTTACCTGGCCATGATATGAGTCCAAATGGTGCCGAAATGTGTTCGTTAGTTGCTCTGTGCTCCCCTGGGGTGATTATCCAGAAAAGGGTATTTGTCGCTCTCCATTCACTTCTATAGAGCAGCTAAAATGGTCTCAAAATGACACTTCTAGCACGTATACGAACGTGAATGAAGCGGACTCTGTCAATACAAACAATAACCAGTCCTCGTACGTATAATTTTTTTATTATTAAATTTTTGGCTTTTTCATATTTTATTTGGACGTAGATCCGGTAGGTAATTCTTGCACCAGAAACAGCGTTAATGCGCTGATGCGTCAGAAACCACTCATTGGTCCAAATTTCCACGTAAGCAAGCGTTCTTGGTAGTATGTAGGCTATCTATGGTAAACAACCTGACCTGTCGACATTTTGCTAGTCTTTCCTGGTAGCTTGCTAACAACACTGAAGAACATAGTACTTTTATAAATAATATTAATATGTACTAGGACCGGTTATTGTTTGTATTGACAGAATCCGCTTCGTACGTGCTAGAAGTGTCATTTTGAGACCGTTTTAGCTGCCCTACTTTAAGACCATCTCCTTGAATGCCTTCAGGAGACCTTGGTCAAAACGCATTCCTGTGTTTTACACTAAATGCAAGAATGTAGCCATTGATCATTTGTTTGTTTGATTCTGTGTTTGTTTTGAGCTCTACTTAGTCTTAGGCACTGATAGCTAAGTAGAGAACTATTTAGTAACACATATGGAATCTCTGACTCATCACTGCCTAGTCTAGTGCCATTCAACAACAAACAGATCCTAATTCCTGATTTAACACAAATCGGTTTCTCCCCTCTTTCCTATACAGTTTGTTCATCTTTTACCTCTTGTCAAGCAGTATTCTCCACTTTGAGTGGAAAGGTCGTCAGACTATGCATCAATAATAATAGTCTCTGGCTCTTTACTTAGGAGGGCAGGATCTCTTCATGACGGAGGAGCAGAAGAAATACTACAATGCCATGAAGAAACTGGGCTCTAAAAAGCCACAGAAGCCAATTCCAAGACCTCAGGTATGTAATGAGAGGCTATAAGCCACCTCAACACATGCAATGCCTTCTGGGTTTATCAGCCAGACTTTAATCCTCTGTTAGATCAGGGGTGGGGAATCAAAAGGGCCGGTTTCGGTGCAGGTTTTTGTTTTAGCCCAGAACTAAGACACCTGATTCAACTAATTAACTAATCATGGTCTTCAATCAAGACCCTGATAAGTGGAATCAGATCAGGGGGGTATTCCACAAAGCAGGATTACTGAGTTAGCTGTGCTGAGTAAAATTTGGAACGGCTCTTTTTACTTCAGTCCATGTTCCAGATTTGGGAGGGTTCCGGGTTTTACTCAGTGCTGTTATCCAGCTAACTCAGTCATCCTGCTTTGTGAAATACCCCCCAGGAGTCTTAGTGCTGGGCTAAATCAAAAACCTGCGCCCACACTGGCCCTTTTCAAATAAGATTGGACACCCCTGTGTTAGATCATCACTGCTATTTTGCTGGAATCAGATCAGATCAGAGGGGTATTTTACACAAAGCAGGATTACTGAGTTAGCTGGATAACTGTACTGAGTAAAACCCTGAACAGCTCTTTTTACTTCAGTCCATGTTCCACATTTGGTAGGGTTCCGGGTTTTGCATTTGTCCAGCTATCCTGTGAAATACCCTATATCGTGCACAGAAAACAAAAATGGCCACTGAAGACACAGAGTAAACAAGCAAAGTGACAAACATTTGGCTTTTATAATTCACACTGCAAAAAATGTCCATCTTAACAAGTGTTTTAGTCTTGTAACGAGACTTAAAATCTTATTTTATTCCTCAAAAGTGGAAAGATATTAGCTTGTTTTAAATTACTTTTTGCTTGACAAGCGAAACTATCTTACCCCACTGGCAAATCTTGAAATTAGTAAAACTATCTCACCCCACTGGCAGATAGTTTGTCTTATTTAGCAAAAAAGTAACAGAAATAAGATTCTAAAGCAGGGGTGTCAAGATCCGGTCCTGGAGGGCTGCAGTGTCTCTGGTTTTTGGTGCGTTTAAGCACAAGTGATTAATTTAAGTCACTAATTGGCTAAGAAGTCCACACACCTTGTTCTCAATGCTTTAACTGGGTGCTGATTGAAAGGAAACCACAAATACCTGTAGACACTGCGGCCCTCCAGGACTGGAGTTTGACACCCCTGTTCTAAAGTCTAAATATAAGATTACAATTCTTGTTAAGATTTGTTTTTTGCAGTGCATTTCAATAAATGTAATACTTCTCCCTGACTTTATAAAAACAATCTACAGATATCCTAATCCACGGTAAAAAGCACGATAATCCTTCAGCAGAACCTTCAGTAACTGATACAAGACAACATGCATGTCTGCATTAATTTTCCAAAAGTTCCTAATAATACTTTATCAATCACAGCACTGACTACAGTTTTCCTTTGTGTTCCAATAAGACTCTTATTGTGGTTTTCCTTTGTTGAGATGATTTGCACAGTATATAGAAAAAAAACAGAGTCACTCTGAAATGATAGACAGTCAATATAGAATAATTCACAGATCTAGTCTCACAGAGCAGTTAAAAATACAAAGCAAAGAATGAGACTCAATTAACCACTCTGTTTCGTAAAGTCCCAGCCCAACCCCACTCCATACCACATCCCACCCCCCATAGCCTGAAACTAAATAATATTTAGGGGGGGGTTAGGGGAAAGTAGAGAAAGAAAAGAAAAGGGGAGAAAAAATAAGAAAAAAAAGGTGGGGGAACTTTCTCTCTGCAAATTTCCCAACAGCATCTTGTACTAATCCTGCAGGTTGATGTAGCCGAGGATGGAGACACTACAGTGTAAATTTAAGGAAGAGCAAACTTCAGCTTTCCCACAACTATTTACATTTTTTCATTTTATTTTTTTTTCGTTTTTTGTGTTCTGTTCGGATTTGTTAACTGTTCATTTCTTGGTCTCTCCCAAGAACTGTCTCCAAGGCCTGGTGTTTGACTTCATCACAAAGCAGTTCTTCGACATCTTCATCATGGTGTTGATTTGCCTCAATATGGTGACCATGATGGTGGAGACGGACGACCAAAGCCAGGAGAAGGAAGAGATCCTGTACCAGATCAATCTGGTCTTCATCGTCATCTTCACTACAGAGTGCTGCCTCAAAATGTTTGCACTCAGACAATATTTCTTCACCATAGGATGGAACATTTTTGATTTTGTGGTGGTCATTCTCTCCGTAGTGGGTAAGCAGACAATCTTGGGAAACCATTTTGTAAAAAAAAAAAAAAATGTGTAAGTGCATGACACTGAATTTAAACAGTATTGCAAAAACTTGAGTAGCAAGTTAAGTCAAAAATGTGTGATGAAGTTCATAAACTATCATAATTAAATATGTATAATATTATAATTAGTATAATATTAATGCTTTGAAAATGTTGATTTTCTCCTTTCAAGGTATCATGCTGGCAGACCTCATAGAGAAGTACTTTGTGTCGCCCACCCTTTTCCGTGTCATCAGACTGGCCAGAATCGGGCGTGTCCTGCGTCTCATCAGGGGGGCAAAAGGCATCAGGACACTGCTGTTCGCTCTGATGATGTCACTTCCTGCCCTATTCAATATAGGCCTGCTTCTCTTCCTGATCATGTTCATCTTCTCCATCTTCGGCATGGCAAACTTTGCCTACGTGAAGAAAATGGGCGGCATCGACGACATGTTTAACTTTGAGACATTCGGCAACAGTATAATCTGCCTGTTTGAGATCACCACCTCAGCCGGCTGGGACGGGCTGCTCCTCCCGATTATGAACAGCGGGCCCCCAGACTGCGACCCTGACATCGAGAATCCGGGTACTGACGTGAGGGGAAACTGTGGCAGCCCCCTCATGGGCATGATCTTCTTCTGCAGCTACATCATCATGTCCTTCCTGGTAGTGGTCAACATGTACATTGCCATCATCCTTGAGAACTTCAACGTGGCTACTGAGGAGAGTGCCGACCCGCTGTGCGAGGATGACTTTGAGATGTTCTACGAGACCTGGGAGAAGTTCGACCCGGACGCCACCCAGTTTGTGGCGTACAGCCGGCTGTCGGAGTTCTGTGACACCTTGAAGGACCCGTTGAGGATCCCCAAGCCCAACACCATTAAACTCATCACCATGGACCTACCCATGGTCACTGGTGACAAGATCCACTGCCTGGACATCCTGATGGCTCTAACCGCAGAGGTGCTGGGCGATTCGGGGGAGATGGATGCCCTAAAGGCGAGCATGGAGGAGAAGTTCATGATGAACAACCCTTCGAAGGTGGCCTACGAGCCTATCACCACCACCCTGAAGCGCAAACAGGAGGAGGTGGCTGCCGGCGTCATCCAGAGAGCCTACCGCAAGCACCTGCTGAAGCGGACCGTCAAGCACGCCTCCTTCAAGTTCCGCGAGAAGACGCACAAAACAAGGGATGACGAGGAGCCGCCAGAGAAAGAAGGAATGATTGCCGAAGCAATAGATGCCCTCTATGGTGGCAAGGCAGCTAGGAACCGGGCTGTTCAGAAAGCCCAACCTTTAATGGGCTCCAAGTATGGCCAGCCTGTGAGGGACCCTAAGGTCGCCCCGGTAGAAGTCATGAGTGACGTGGTCCTGCACACTGCCCCGTCCGCTATCCCCCAACCTGCCATACCTGCAAGCAACCTGAGGGAGTCTGTTATTTAAAAGAGAACCTGAGAATAATGCCTCTTGGTCTTCCTATTGGAACAAATGTTGACATCCTTGCCGAGACTGCCCATTCCTCCCAAAGCTGGATATTGTTTGTGTCCACAGGTGTGGTTAAGGAGAGGTGGGAGGGGGGGTGTAGATCTGCAGCATGACCCTCTAAAGCATAGCAACCCAATAATTTGACAGTATTGTCTGTAGCGAATATGACACAGCCAGGAATGTAAAACGTTGTGAAACAGGGTTTATCGCAAGGCAAGTTGATGCATTAAGGCTGGAGTAGGCAACGTTCTCAACGGTCGCAATGTTGCGGAAACATTTAGAAAGTCGTAGCACCCGTTGGCCCTGCCCACAGAGAAAGAGAGACAACATGAACGCCACTGCCTCTCCACACACATCTTCGTGAACACGCATCAAGGTTTCTAGCTACGATGGATTGCAGGATTACAGACTGGCGCAGCTGCACTAAAAATGTAAGCTCCAAGAGTCCAGGTAAAACAAACGGAAAACAACATTTTAGTTGTTGCAGAGTTTAGCAAAAATGCAATAAAACATTTTCCATTTAGTTGCCGAATTTGGTAGCCAATGAAGTGATGGTTTTGCTAAGTTCACTTGTTGAAAGTTAGCTATCTACCTGATGGTTTGCGATAGCTAGCCCCAATTCTGTAACTTTGCTGGATGTTTTACAATAGGGTCTTTTTTCTAATCTTTCAGCTAGCCAGTTTTACTCAAACAATACAATTGACAGTGATAGATAGCTGAATTATATAGCTAGCCCATTTTTAAAGTTGCCAGATATATAAACATAGGCTCTAGTCCCATTTGGCGATGCAGGAGTGTGTGAAACTCACTCAACATTATTTTGCATCTCACTGTGCTGTTGTGAACACACAAGGTCAATCTCATTGTTGATTGGTTCACAATGTGAACCGGCCTATCTCTTTGATTGGTGCACGTCATGAGACACATGTTTTCAAAACAAGAACTTGGGCTGAATCCCTGGTATTACAATGCAGAATTTGAGTGTATGAACACATGAAAACACAACCAATGATTGGTGTAAAACAAATGCCATGACCAATTATTGATCATGCTATTGGTTTTGCATGTACTAAATGATTTTGCACATGCTAAAGGTCTTAGTAACTCAGGCCCTGTGTATGGTGCTGGATTTCTCTCACAGCAGTTCTTTCTATGGTTGCTACCAACTAAGCATGACTGTTTCCTGATATCTTTCTAAATAAAAGTTGCCTACTTCAACTTTAATACTGCAATAGAACTCCTTGCAGTTAAAGCCTACTATTGCCAGGTCTTGGATGTGTAGATTTCTTTGTTCAGGTCATAAGGTCTATTGTTATAATAGAGGATGCAAAATTGTAAATATCAGCGCCTGGACCTCCCATTGAGACACATTATACTTTAATTCATTCAGTCAGTCATTTGAATGATCATTCAACGGAAATAAGCTAAACAAACCAAAATATATAGCACTGTCAAGTAAAAACAACTCTGCACCACCATGTCTTGAATGTCTAAACCGTGTACTAGATTTTTTTTTTTAAAGAATTTGAATTATTTATGGCTTTTTTTGCATAGTCTAAATACTGAACTGTGCTTTCTCTCTGCTTTGTTACTTACATGATAAAAATAAAACATGCTAATATTTCTAAAGTCAAGGCAATTTACATTCAGTGGAGAACTAACTGAAATTAGAATTAAATTGTTCAACCTTAACTTTAAAAATGCTGGAGAACTGTTTACTTTGAATATAGCGTTGTAGTGTAGCATGAACAAGCAAAACGAGTTAATATGGTATATATGAGAACAACATTTTGCATACCATGATTTTCCAAATGAACATATTAAAAGGCATCACAGTTGGTTATAAGAAATGTACATGTCTACCAAGCATCTCTAAATCTCCCTCAAAGCCCAAGGTTTATTATGCGTTTAATAAATGTAATTTAATATTTCCTCTAATTACTTATTTAAATACTTAATTAATTTTCTTTAAAAATCTCATTGTCACTTCAAGTTCCACATATGCATTTTCATATACATTACTGTTTTTTCAAAATTCTAAGTCAGTGTTCTAGAACTCCATTGGTTTCAGTTACCAGTAGTGATTGTGACATCAGCATTAGAATGTTCAGTTCAGAACATTCTAATCACATCTTTGTGATCTTGCACCTTGAGATTAAGGTTACCGATGATTGTTCCAGTAGCGTGAAGGGAAAGGCTCACACTTTTAAAATAATTAGACACTGTACGTTTCAAGGTTTCAATGCACATGCTGTATAATTACATACAAAGCCATTTGTTTCAAATTAAAACAAGCATTCCACAAGAATTTAGACATTTTCATGAAGGACAATCATGCCGAAACAAAATAAGTGAGCTTGAATTTTATTCACTTTGCACATAATATAGGCCTCATGTAATATTCTGTCCTTATTAAAACTATAAATGGGATTTTAAAGTCACTATTCTGTAAAGAGCATTGTACATGTCCACTATATCTAAAACCCTGTTTGTCCCAGTTTGCATTACAGAATGCTTTATACATGATGATAGAATAGAATAGAATAGAATAGAATAACTTTTATTTTTCCCGAAAGGGAACTTCAGTTATAGCCACCAGCAACAACAAAAAAGACATAGACAGTGGGGCAGACCCACAACACACAAACAAACATATAAAATGGCAATATATATACAGCCTTATATGATCTTATATGATGATCTTATAGTAAAGCAGGCAAGTGGGGAAAAGCATTAAAGCACACCAGAAATATAATTGTGACAATTACAATTCTGTTTTTATTCAGATTTTTCTTTGGCACAAAAAAAAAAAAACTGTGAACACATTCTATTCTGTTATTGTTTGTGCTTCTTTTGGACATAAAGTATTAAAACAGGTAAGCACAGCGCCTTCATAACATACAATAACATGTTATTATTAATTGTTTATTATTTTTAAGTGTCCATTTGGGGGGCCTTGGTTGTATACTCATGCCATTTCTATCTAGCTGATAAAGCTATTTGATGCTGACCTTTTCAAAATAAGATTTAACTAGATTAAATGGGACAATGCTTACTGAAAGGTTACTAGTATGAATGTGATATTCCATCTATATTTATCTTTACTAATCTTTAAAATTTTTAAAGTATGGAATCCTCTTGACACATACGTTACTCTTGTGGCTTCCTGGTTTCAAGTATTATAACATTTCTGTTGTCACCACTTTGAAGCCATCATGACTATCATTGTGTTCATGTTATGTGATTATGAATCTGTTCAGAAATGAAAGCAATAAGTGCCTTTTCATATTTTTATACTCATCTAAAAAAAATGAGTAGAGCCAATATCATTCTGGGCATTCTGTGTACCAGATTAACACCATCAAAGTGTCAAAAGTGTTGATTATGAGTGGTATTTTTTTATGTAAATGCTGTCATTGTTGTAATCCTTGTTTCGTATGGTGTTATGAGAAATGCCATGATACATTAACAATGTATTATTTTTATTATTAGTGCCACACAGTCATATATATTTCTGCTCAGTCTTACAAAATAAATGTCTTGATTTGAGGATACACAAATAAGCAATAATGAAATAAGCACTTTAAAATCTGTATCAGACATTGCTAACCACTGACCCTCTGATATTTTTTCCCGCTGATTGTCAAATTTGGAGGAAAAAAAAGATCTTGTGATATTGAACAATTAGCATTTACACAGCAGAGATTGTCTTAACACTAAAATATGGGAAAATACATTTGAAATACATTTGATAGACAAATATTGAAAGGATATTCTCAGCGGTTCTAAACAAATAATGCATGAGAATGAACCATTCACGTCTTCTGTGTGTGGGTGAATTGTTTTTCTTTGCATTTTTTTATGTATTTATTTATTTATTTTTATGTGAATCAGCATTTCGGTATTTCAGTATATTCAGTAACTGATGTAGCTGTTTCTGGGTCAGTAATATTAAAAATATTAATATTAAAAACATAAGGCTGACACATTTTGTGCAGTCTACTAACTGTGCGACTATGTTTTTTTTGCACTATGCAACATGAAGTGGGGTGTTTTTTTTTTTTGCTGTTATTGTTTTATTTTATTTTTTTGTTTGTTTTGTTTTGGTTACTTTTTTGGCTTTTGATTGGATCCCTTCCACAAATTCTATGTAAACTGGAACAAGCTTAGTTTCACGATCTGTTGAATTGACAAACAAATATATGCATACTGGACAATGGCACTACAACTCTTCAATAGACTTATTTTTAATTCACATTTTTTCATAAATTATTGCACTCCAAATGAACACTAATTTAAATGGCAGTTCTTGAGTTTTAAAGTGCAACATAAAAAAAAACAGTGATCAACTCTTTTTTAATTTCTATGCCTGTAATTTCCATATTAGTTTTATTATATAAGTTGAGGTAGTGGCCTGGTCTGAAGACAAAAAAGTATTGTTTTTGATTTTGATAATTTTGTTTGACAATTATATTTAAACAAAGAAGTACCATTTTTTTCTGCAAGAAGAGCCATCGTCCCTTTTTCATACCAGGATTCAACTGAGTGGTTAATTCAGCTATTCTGTGTTATGGAATTGCTTTGTGGCCATAGGATATTTTCCTGATTAAAGAAAGACACACATTTGCTGGGAGCTTTAAACAATTTGAACAATACCACTTTGCCTGAGTATTATCTGTGAAAACTGCTGGCTTGCTCAATGTTGCAACATGTAAATTATATAAATAATATATATCATTGTTTACATTACCAATGAGCAGAAAGACATTTTACGTGCTCGAGGCTGTAGGCCAACCTGCCTGTACATACGTTTTGGTCTGTGCTGGAAGTGATTTTATTTTATTTTTTAGACTTTATTCCTTTGTATGATCTATATAAAAGACTTTTACGAATGTAATATTTAACATATTGAAATAAAACATTTGCTAAAATGTGAGCCTTTTACGTATCAATATGTCTGTGCGTTTATGTTGTGCTGAGAAAAGAAAGCGCCAGTTGGAGTTTGTAATGAATTGCATTGATCATACCATTTTCAAATATACATTGATCATACCGTTTTCTTATATCGTTCCAGAACCTGTTCTATCAGAGGAAAAATAACTACTTCACCTGTCCATTATGATGATTATGACGATGATAATGATAATTTATTATTATTATTATTATTATTATGTCAATTTCATGGTCCTGATAGTGCTGTACAACAACATGCCACCTCCCGGCAGGCTATGGCAATCCCATCTTGCAACACATTCACATGTTTTCTGCACCGTATGTTCTATTTTTAACCATTGCTACACATTAGCAGGACATTTAAGCAGGACCCTGTAGAGCTTCTTCACTGCTTGCTTGTGCCCTTTGTTCCGGCATATTCTGCAGATGTACAGCTTCTCCTTCCGCATGTTTACGAGAGAGGTCCAGCGTGGGGCGGATGGGAAAACACGGATCCTAAACGCTCAGGGCAAACGGTCACATTGTATATTTAGTCTCGCCTTGTTAACGCATCTCAGAGACGCTGGTTAGGCCACGCTTAATGTGCTGCCACTGAGCCTGTTATGCTAGTGCAGAAATAAGACACCTCCACTGACTACTGTACTCAGGTCCTGGAAACTTGGCCTACATTTCATATCATTAAAAAAAATGGGAAAAATGGAAAATTAACGGAGAAGTTCCTTTCAACAACAAAATGGTTGAAATTTGAAATAAATTTGTGATTTCCAAAAAAAATCATTGTAGGCCTGAACCTTGGGGGTCTGGAAGCAAAATAAAAACGGGGATTGAGTGGTGTGGGTGGAATGTGCCGTAATTGTAATTTGTATGCACAAAAATCAATGCATTTCATTCAGCGAAACCTCCTTTGACCGCATCCGATCCTGCCCCACCCTACCCCAGCCTTCTTAGATAACTGCGAGATGGGGGGGGGGGGGGGGGAGTGGTCTGTCTGGAAGGGTCCGTGGGGCTGGTTCTGCCCGAGTTCCTGGCATACAGCTAGAGTCAGGGGTCAACGGCAGGCAGCGACCTCGCCACGGCGGCTCACGTGTTCTACACGTCCCTCTCGGGGGACACGGGGTTATAGCGTTTCACCCATTCACTCGTTCTCTGACCCTCTTCACATGCCTGGGACCTGTGGATGTTAGGGAGGTCAGGGGTGTAACTAGGGTGTGACTGGTGGGGTGGTGGGGGGCGTGTTGGGGGCACTTAGGCAACAGCCGGCGAGGAAACTGCTGTCCTTCTTTTTTTTTTGGAAAGCTAAAATATGACATTTTAAAGGAGTACCTTTTTTTTTTTTGCTGCAAAAGGGGCGCTTGCGTTGTAACGTGAACTCTAAGGATGAAAACGCATCCTGCAACGTGCGTTATACTTATAACTGTGAAAGCGTAGCAGGGCGTGTCAGAAGCGCTGGCCGGGTTCGTCCTGTCAACACACGGAATCTCCGCCGCGGCCCCCAGCAGCTGCCCGAGCGGTTGCAGCAACATGAGAGCACACAAGTGTTGTGATTGGAGACGGAAGCAGGGAAGGACAAAGAGTTCCGAAAACGTTCCCCCTGGACCTCTTTTTGGTAAGGGGGTGGGGCGCAATGGGCCAGAGGGAGTGCAGAGGGAGATAAATGGAGGGGTCAAAGTTCAAAAGGTTAGGGTCCTTTCTCCGTGGCCCCCTGAACATGGATTCCGGGCGTGCCTGAAGAGTGCAGGTGGCTCGTCCTCACGCCCGATTGACCATGTGACCCTGGGGCGTGTGGCCACGCCCACTGCCCACTGCCCCCGACTCTTCACAAACTGACAGAGGGACACGCCCTCTAAAGAACCCACTCAGAACTCAGTCATTGCATTACATACATTACAATCGCTTTGAAGATGCTCTTATTCAAACTAACTTGTGCCATTGGAGAACAACTGTGTTGGTCTCAGGGATACAAAAGAGTGATATCTCCAAGAAGGTACATTTTTTTAAGGAAGAGCTTCAGGCTGAAGCAGGCCTAAGCCCATTCTGTAAAGTGACCAATCAAAGCTAACTTTCTGTAAAGTGACCAATCACAGCTAACTTTCTGTAACGTGACCAATCAAAGCTAACTTTCTGTGAAGTGCACCAATCACAGCTAATTTTCACAAATTAGTCTAATTTCCAGAAAATGTGCTGAATGCTTGCCCATACAACGAGTGAGGGAGGATATTTTTCCCGTCACCAGTGACTGTAAATATCTCTGATCATTAAGAAGGCTTTGTGAATGAGAGGGGGAAATACACACTACATATTTCTCCAGTCTGGCAGGAGATTTGAAGGTAATTGAAGTCTTTCGTGTTTGGTGACGAGGTAAATTAAACCCCACTGTCCCTGTTCCAACATCTTGCCAAAATTGTTTTTGTTATTTTTTTTAGACTCAGCAGTCTAAAGCGGAAGTAACAGTTTCAAATGTTAATAGGAGGTTATTTGATAGGAGTCTAAAATAGTCGTACATATAAAAGAGACGCTATATGTTAACTTTGAACTTCCAGGAGAACATGGGCATGCGTGTAACGGAGACTACCGTACCTGGAAGTCCGTCACTATTCATGGAATGCTTAGGAAAGATTTTTAAGGCGCTCGCGTTCATTATTCGGATCGACCCAGGGGGACCAGTGATCACGCTCAGCCGTTCTAAATCTTGACCATTAGCGGAGGAAATGCCTACTCGGTTACCAAAGCGCGATAATTTTATTGGAGACCTTTTTTTGTCGACACGCCCGTCTGGGTGCAAGCCGCTCCTCTTCCGGCTTCTGAGACCTCAGGCGTGGCGGTTTGCCAGTAAATGCCACGGGCCAGCCGTCTCCGCCCGGCTAAACGTACCCCCGGACGGCACCCACCAAAGTCCTTCCGCTCCTCCACGAAGCAATCCACACCCAAGCATGTGGACAAGCGGCGGAAGTGGGTTTCTCTGCATAGCGCTTTTGATTCGAGCGTCCTCCCTTGATGCCAGCTCCAGTAACAGGCCTCTCCTGTCCCTTCCATTTTCAGCCTTCCCGGTCCTACAGCGCTTCCACGAATAAAACCCCGCCCGTAGCCAAAAGCCGTCACTTATTTATTATAATTTTTTCATTTTCCAAGCTAAATGCTGCTGCACTGTTTTCCTCTAATTTAACATGTTGATATTTGGCTAACTGGTGTGTATTTCGGCCAGTACAGCGTTTTTTATGCCGTGGTAGTGTTGCTGCTTTTCCGTTTAAATGGCAAGCTAAGAAATTATTTTAATTCTAAAAGGGGACACAGACGGCACTGATGACTTTCTAGAGTGTAGTCTACGCACTTTTAAATAAGGTGTAGCCTACATTTTGAGTATAGTGTCACAAGTTGCGGTTAAAATAAACAACTGAAGAGCTGTTGGGTGGCTCATTCGGTTATGGCGTCACGTTGTGGAGTAGGCTATTGGTTGAGCCCTCTCGGATTGATTCCGGCCAGATCCGACTGTGGCCGGTAGCTCCATAGGGCAACGCGCAATTGGCTGTTGCGTCACCCAGGGTATGGGAGGGTTCAGTCGGTTAGGGGGGTCTGCTTTTCAGCGCTCTCTAGCGACCCCTGCTGGTTTTTTAAAGATCCAGTGGACTGCATGTGAAAGATATTCCCCCCGACTCCACTCTGAGCGAGCTTAGCTGTAGTCTGCGGTGTGAAGAGAAGCAGCTGGTGACAACAAGCGAGGACAACCGTGGATGTCTACACTCTCCGAATCTGCAGATAATTGGTTATTCCAAATTAGGGTAGGAATTGGACTTGTTCAGCCCCACATGGGGTGCCGAATTTATTAACAATTGACAGTTAATTGGTTTTACAGACCGCATGTATTTGTGGTATGTAGGCTACCTACTTTGAATAATTAATAAGTGATCAATCATTGAGTGATCAATAACACGCCTGCCTGTTTCAGACCCTTCCAGGGCACCCCTTCACATCCCTCCAAATTTCGGGTCAAATCATTTCACATTATGCCCGAGTGATGTTTTCACATTTGAGTCCTTCTCCCTGTTCCTGTAACGGATGTCTTAATCCGTCAGTATCTGGCTTCAGGTTACATCTGAATGGTTTCTTGCCAACTGGCAGCTACTGCCAGTGTTTTCTTTGCGGTATATGATGCCTTTAACCGACTGATCTTTAACGGAAGATGTTTTTAACATTTAAAACACCCTTTGTGAGAATCAGATGTCACTCTTTATCTTTTTGTTGTTGTGTCTATTGAGCTTTGGCGGTGAGATAACACTTTTTAGAGGCATGCTACTTGAGAAAAACACTGAAGAATATTTGAGTATGAGTGCATTAATATTACGTTGTGCCAATTAAAGAAATGTATCTATTAAAAGGAGTAAGTTGATCACACTGAAAGACACAAAAAAACGTGTAACCACCAAGCCACTTTTAGGATTACAGTTCCACTAGATCTTGTTTCTCATAATGTGCCTTCTTGCCTATCAGGAGTTTCTGATCATTAGTGTGAAGAGTTACGGAATGGGACACAGAACTAGGAATGGGACCATTCAGGCTGCATCGACCAATCAGCACTGGTAGAATAATCACGCTTTGCATTTAGCATTTTTTTTCCTTTTGCAACCAACAAAAGAATGCAGCCGTTAACTAATTTCTGCAGGTTGGGCTCCACCTGGGGGCGAGGAAGAGAATTGCAACTATCAGTTATCCCTTGGAGACATTACATTACATTCATTTAGCAGACGCTTTTATCCAAAGCGACGTACAGTAAGTGCATACAGAGACATCATCAAGATCACTACAGAACAGACAAGACAAAGCACATATATACTGTGGTGGCCAAAATTTTTTTTTTCTTTCAGTGCTTTTTCAGATTTATTGGACAGCACCATACAGAGAGAGAGAGAGAGAAACAAGCGACAAAGGCAATTAGAGAAATTGAGAAAATGGAACAACAAATGTAATCTATTTCGATCACAAATGGGGGGGTTTCAGACAAGCTGACGAGTCTTACGGACAAGTGAAAAATTAAGTCCTACTTGTCCGATGGACAAACAAGTGATGACAAAGCTTAATGTCAAGAGCTGGATATATATATCTGCGCCTTTATTTCTTCTCTGGAAGCATAACATTGCTGTAGAAGCAGCTTTGGAGTTACACAATGTGTATATATTTTTTTTGCTTTAACCCTTATATTATGTTGACATTTTATGACGCCTTTTATGTTTGGGGATTTTTTATGTTGTAATAAAGAAACTGTTGACGCTTTCTGTGTCACCTTTTGTGTGTCTCCCAATTAACTAGCCTTTTATCCATAAATATGAATAATCTCAGTTTAGAGCCTGAGGCAAGTGAAAGTTTGTGAACTTTAAAACTATGGAGAAAGTGCCAACAGAATTACCCACAAAAAATTACAGATAAAAAACAAATTCTGTGAATTAATTTTAATTCAATCAATGAAGTTAAAATTATCTTAACGTGGCAGAAAAAAAGGTTAAGTATTTAAATTCTCTGACATAATACAAGGTTCATGACAAGACATTGCAGTGAAAATATTTTCAAAAATATTGTTTCATTTTTATTGAATGTTCTGTGTAGTGTAAGTTTCAGCATAGTAGAATACATTGTTCTTGACATTAAGACCAGAGACTTGGTACAGTTGTTTGATTTGTTTTCCTTGCACCTATAATTCTGTAGGATGCATGTACACCTTACCTTGCTCCCACAAAAAAAATAGAGATAAAAAGTTTGTATATTTTCTTACATTTTATGCAGCTACCCCACAATTACCCCGCACAACACCTTTCGATACAAAGTTGGTACAGAACTTATGATAACATAGCATTATGTTTATAGTGTGTATACTATTTAATTCCAACAAATTTGGAAAAGCCATATAGTGTCAAGATGAAAAGATAATGTTAACTGGTTTTTAAGGGACGTCAAACACTAAAGCCAGCAGGTCATCAGAAACTCATATAAATATCTAAAATAAACTTCATCGCACAGACAAAAACTATCTGGGCCAATTTAAAACATACACTAATACTGAAATAATATCCAAAAACCCAGGAAGTGAACTGTCCATTATAATTTACCTTACAATTAAATCAAAATGTTCAGTCTGCCCCATACTGTTTGCTGGGTTAATTGCTGGGTTAATTTCTGTGACCCAAACTGTGTTGGTGAAGATATAAAAGCTAAAACTCACAATTAATTGGACAACTATGGATTGAATCCAATCCTTTGGTTGTCTGTCTTCATAATTTCTATGAACTGATTCCAAAAAGCAAAAATTTCGGTTCAGTTTCTGATAAAAACAATACAACAGCAGTAAGGATGTTGCTGCACTCACGCACGCCGGGTTGACACCTCAAAGGCACCTTGGCTATTCAGCTCTTCTCGTTTGACCGTTGAAGTCAGTTACCGCCACAAGTGAGTGCTCATCATCCTCGGCGCACGCTGAGAAAACGTCACTCCGGTGGAAAGCGGCGATATGTTATTGTTAGGTTACACGGCCCGGGCCTCGCCGCCCTTCCGAAAATGGGTAGTAAACAGATCAAATTCTGTTTTCGCCAGCAGAGGATTAATCCTGGCCTCCTGCCCTGACATTTTGATCACATCTGCTACCTGGACATTGAATATGGAACGGTTTTTAAAAACTTGATAGCAGTAGGAGCAGCGGTGGTGGTGGTGGGGGCCGGGGGGGGGGGGGGGGGGGGGGTCTCCCGAGGCCTTACGATGTAAAGATGAATCACCCCACCATTTCACCTTTTTGTAACCTTTATGGGGGAAGTGGAATCTGTGTGTGTGTTTGTGTGTGTATAGGGGGGGGGGGGTTTAAGCTACCGCCATCAATACGCCAAAGATCAAGACTAAACCAGGGTAGCATACAGTGTGTTAAATACATATGCACGTGATATATAACTGACTCAGTTAATTGTTTGTTCTGTGTTTTGTTTTATTGTGTTTTATATTTGTTTTTTTTAGCATTAAACATTTCTGCACTGTATTTTGTTGCTGTTGTCTTGGCCAGGTCTCCCTTACAAATGTATTTCAATCTCAACGGATTTCCTGTTTAAATAAAGATGAATAAATAATAATAATTATGATTATTAATATTATTGTTGTTATTATTATTATTATTATTATTATTATTAATAATAATAATGTCAATACACACACTGTGATATATCCATGCGTCAGTGATCACACTGGTAAAAACTTGTGCCCTAAGTTGGGGATAAGGCGTGAACAAGCAAAGCAGCAAGGGTCAAAGGTCAAGGGTCAAAGGTCAAGGGTCAAGACTGAGGCAAAGGAACAGTGTGACCCCTTCGGCCACACCCAGCACCTGTGGCCTCCACAGGGTTGTGAGCAGTAAACAGGGTTCTGGTCCTGGTATCCAGGCCTGTGGCACCGTACTTATCGGCAAGCAGCAAGGGTCAAAGGTCAAGGGTTAAGACGAAGGCAGAGGAACAGTGTGATCCCTCCCATAGGATTAGGAGCACTAAACAGGGTTCTGGTCCTGGCATTCAGGCCTGTGGCACTGTACATAAAGGACATAAAGGACACACTGCCTTTTTTCTGCAGCAGAACCAGGCCACTACATGATCATTTATACTTTATTCACCCCATGGGGTAATTTTTCCCTCTGCATTTGACCCTTCCTAGCTACTTAGGAGCAGTGGGCAGCCACAGAGCAGTACCCGGGTACAAACTCCAGTTCTGAGGCCAGTGCCTTGGTGAAGGTCAATGGCAGGAGTATACCTAACCTGACATACATGTCTTTGGTGTGGGAGGAAACCAGAGTATCTGGATGAAACCCACGCAAACACGTGGAGAACCCGGACCGGACCTCTTCTTGCTCAAAGGATAAAAACATTATTTCAGAGCAGGGCAATTTCTTTTCAGTCAATTCTGGGAATTTTAATTCAATCAATGACGTTAAAAATTGTCTTAACCGAACAGGAAAATTATTTATTTTTTTGTCATAATACAAGGTTTACGAACAAGACATTGCAGCGAAAATATTTTCTAAAATATTATTTGTTTCATTTTTATTGAATGTTCTGTGTAGTGCAAGTTTCAGCATAGCAGAATACATGGTTCTTGACATTAAGACCAGAGACACGGTACAGTTGCTTGATTTGTTTTCCTTGCACTTGTAATTATGCAGGATGTGTGTACACCTTACCTTGCACCTGTAATCATGCAGGATGCGTGTACACCTTACCTTGCACTCAAAGGTGTGGTGTTTTGATGATTTTCTATTCATTTATTTATTTATTTTTGTATTAGGAACATAGAATTCCCTCAGAATCATTGAAAAAAAAAGAGAGACCTGTGCTAAAAAATCTTTGTTCATGCATTGGCCTGTTTTCAGAAGTACGCGTCATCTCCTCTTGAATATATTAAGTAGCCAAATGATATCAACGATTGTTTTGATGCGTAATGCTGGCACATGCGTACATCCACAAATGCATAGAAATCAGGCAACGAGAATTAAGCTAAAAAAGAAGAGTAGCCCACATTCTCATGTTTCCTACATATATTTATGCAAACTTTACTGCTGTATAAATACAGCCAATGAAACGCAGTGTAACAAACACCATCGGGTCTCCTGAAGAAGAGATTACACTCAACTACAAAACGAGAACATGGCACCAGGTAAGCACTGCTTCTTTCATCCTGTTTTGGAACAGCTAAAATAACCCATTCACCCTACGAGGGAACTCACAATCTCTCTTTTCGAGGGGATTGTAATGCTTTGAGGAGGTTCCTGAGATGCTTCAAAAGTCAAAAGCCCGGGACGGTGTGCCTTGTGTGTCCAGGAACGGCAACAAGGGGATTTTCCTTTGCACCCGTTTTCAAATTTTTTTGTTGATGTTTTATCCCCAAAACCTAAAATTAATTGGCAGCTAGAATTTGATGTTATATGTATGCTCAATGCTGGACTTGTAAGAAATCTTCACGGGGGATGACTGGGTCTGGGATATCTTAGAAAAACATTCTTCCAAAGAGGATGGGAAGGGCCAATGGCAGTTTTACAAACGGGATGGTCTTTCTCGTTTTATTTTTAGCGGGGGGTGGGGGTGGGGGGGTGGGGGTGTTATCCCCTTGCATCCCCCCCCTCAAATTTACCCCTGTGTATATTTGTATATCTGTGTATATATTCTGTGTTTATTTACACCCCAGGCGGCAGTACCTGGGCTTGAGTCCCAGGTAGGACACCTCCATTGTACCTTTGAGCAAAATACTGAACCTGGCATTGCTTCAGCATATATCCAGCTGTAGAAATGGATACTATGTAAACTCTCGATAAGAGCGTCTGCTAAATGCCAAAATAATGTAATGTAATGTATACTGATATATACTATGTGCATCCATAATTACGGAATGGCAATACATGCCATATGAGTCTCATACTGACATCGAATCTGGTCACAGGGGTGTCTCTCAGACTCCAAGGGTCCTCCGTGAATATGACACACTGAATTTGTGACCGACATTACCGGTGTTTTTAAAACGTCTCCGCTCCTCGCCAGGGTATCTTCTGTGGCCAATCTTAATGGTGGGCTTCTCCGTGAGCGCAGTGGAACCAATCTCCCTGTACAACCTGTTCACCAGCGCCGTGAACCGGGCGCAACACCTGCACACGCTGGCTGCCGACATCTACAAGGAATTTGTAAGATCAGAGTCTCGTCCTTACAGTGGAGATCATTTTAAACACTTCAGGTTTGGAGGTGGAAAAAATAAAAGTTGTAAAAAACTTACTGTATCATTAATAATAAACTTTATTCATTATGCGCCTTCCTGCATAAAAAAATGTAGCAATAAAACAATGCTTTTTTATGTTAAAAAGATATAAATAAAATAGAAAAACAAATAATAAAGATATATAATGTTATAAAAAATTTTTTTTGTGGTACTGTATATGGTTGATTGCATTGTGTAGATACTTGAAATGCAGGTTTTTTGTGGCGCTGTTTAGGGTTGCTTGCATTGTGTAGATACTTGAGGTGCAGAGTTTTTGTGATGCTGTTTAGGGTTGTTGCATTGTGTAGATACTTGAGGTGCAGGTTTTTTGTGGTGCTGTTTAGGGTTGCTTGGACTGTGTAGATACCTGATATACGGTGTGATTTTTGTACTCTTTCTGCACACAGGAGCGAAGCATCCCTCCCGAGGCCCACAGGCAGCTCAGTAAAACCTCCCCATTGGCCGGCTGTTACTCCGACTCCATCCCAACCCCGACGGGCAAAGACGAGACGCAGGAGAAATCTGTGAGTGCCACTGTGTCCGCTTCATATAATTGTTACTTCATTTTTAATTTCTTTCAGTTTAAAGAGTTAAGACCTGACTGGATATGAAAAAAAGAAAAAGAATAGAGATTTCCTCCAGTACTACACCAAGATATAATCAACCTTTACCCTTGTCCTTTGTTTTATGATTAAGTGAGTTCACTACAAGTTCAATACAAGTTCAGCAATCTGTAAAAAATTAACCATCCACTGTGAATCCTGGGCTGCGTCACAATATTCTTCACTCCTCTCCTCCTTTCCTCCACTCCCCCACTACCACTCCTCTCCTACTTGGAAGTATGCAAAACTGCCTGAATGTTTTGAGTACAAGTAGTTCATTGTACAGTATACAATGTACTTGACATTGTGGTTTGCGTCGAGACATAGATCAATTTGTAACTATTTGTAAGTAATATGTAGCCAAATGAGCAACATTAGGTTAGGACAAAAAGATCGGTGGAGAGGAGGTGGTAGTGGAGGAAAGGAGGGTGCATTCATGTTATCCAGTTTAAACTGGACTTGCTCATAACTCTATCGCCCTCTATCTGCCAGGATGGGTACTTGCTGCGCATCTCGTCAGCCCTGATCCAGTCATGGGTGTATCCACTCAAGACCCTCAGCGATGCCTTCTCCAACAGTTTGATGTTCGGGACGTCTGATGGGATCTTTGATAAGTTGGAGGACCTGAACAAGGGCATCAATGAGATAATGAAGGTAAAGAGGAAAGAGGGGAGATAAACCTACAGTCAGTCAGTTTTTGTTAAATGCAGGAAGTCTTCACAAGTATGTACTGCCATTAAAAAATAGATACATTTAAAGAAGATAAATAATTTATATATATATATATATATTCATATATATATATTCATATTGGTTTTTTTTTTAAGTTTAAAAGTTTCTTTTGCAAATTGACCATCTGTTGTGACTAATTAATACATTTAATGTATCATAATTTACTTTATTTTTGTTTAAAATAATATCCTTTTCATTCATCAAGCCCAAACTGCACAGCATTGTCTTTACCGCCTTGCCACTCTCTTCACAGGTCGTGGGCGATGGTGGCATCCACATCGAGGATTTGCGAAAGCTCCGGTACGAGAACTTCGATGTGCACCTGAGGAACGACGCTGGCCTGCTGAAGAACTATGGCCTGCTGGCCTGCTTTAAGAAAGACATGCACAAAGTGGAGACCTACCTGAAAGTCACCAAGTGCAGGCGCTTTGTAGAAAGCAACTGTACCCTGTAGAAGTGCTGGCTGAACTGCCCACCAGGCCCCAAGCCAAGGGCTGTGGTCCTGTGTTGATGCCCAGACACCAATAGTCCTGCTTTCTCCTTGCCCTAATCGACTATCGCACTTACAGTTTTGTTTGTTCTACTAATCTGGAAGCCACCTTCATTTTGAAAAGGAAGTTGTAAATCGGATGTATTAATAAATTAAGAAAAAACACGTTGCAGTTGATTTTCTATTTTAAAAAAAAAGTCATTGCGATTATTGGCATACCTTACACATTGGTGTTGTTCAAAGTAAGTTGCTTACCATAGAGTTTATGTGGGATATGATTTTATTCAATGCCAGGTTTTGATCTCTATTGTATTATTTTTCCCCCTGAGTTCAGAGCTGGATCTGACTTAATTGCATGAGACTTGAAGGTTAAGGCTGGATATCATTTAGATTCAGATATCATTTAAGCATAAAACTCAAACAATGACGCATTAATACTTTTGTTATGAGTTAATTAGGTTCACTGGAGCTTCTTTGGGAAGATCCAAGACTAAAATATCAACAGAGATTGAATTCTTATATTAATTAACATATTGGTTTGTGTTAACTTAGCAACTCGCAATATATTGACCACCTATGCGAGTAGACATCTAGTCAGTTCCAAACGGTTATTAATACATTTGCTACTGCTTTAAAGAAAGGGCTTCTAGATTATATAAAAACATTTTTTCTTCTTTCTTTTCGTTAGCTTTAAAAAATACAAAACTTTGTAAAATTATACATTTCTCCCCAAATTTCTTTCTCAGGAAGTTTTGCTTCATAACCAATAACCGAAATATGCAATGAGGTGTCCAGGAAACTATTTTTTATATATTTAGAAAATGTTTCCCGACTGCCATTTGCTCTTTATCGCTTATTTACCTTATAAAAAGTAACTGCCCTTCTAAATCAGGTCAAATGGCTCTCTGATTTGTGAATGTACATATATTTAAATTTATTTTCATATTGTGTTTTATTTTACTATCTGATTTGACTTCCCAATGCCAATTTTACTCCTTGTATCTTTGTGTAAAGCTCATTTCCATTAAAGCTGTTGTATACTGCAAAATGTGTTCAAATGCCTGTTCGTTTTTTCCTATTACAAAATAAACATATTAATAAAATAACAGCTATCTGAAATGTGACAGACTGGCCAAGATTATCAATATTTCTCAAATGCTGAAACCAACAGAAGGGAATACAGATGTAATTTATCAGTGAAACAAAATAATCTTAGAAATATCAGTAACGTTATATAGGCCTAGGTAATATAAGGTATTGTTATGATTATTGTCTTTGGACGCAGCACATTTTCGTCAGAGATTCTATTTAGTTCCCATCTCTTTTTAAATGCTTTGATTGGCCACGCCTTTTTTCATTCCATGTTCTGATTGGCTAAGAATTCGCCTGTTTAGCATTTTACGTTTGCGTATGACGTATGTAACGCGGCGAATCCAGTCTGTTTCGGAAGTACAACTTGCTGGTTGGAGTTTTGTGGGCACTTTAGCTTACAAATCAATAACATTCACGTGGTAACTAATGTAGCAGCTTGCTATAAATTTATAACTGGCAGGTTGTTGGGTATGGACATTGAAGCAGACATTATCGAATTTAAAGTACCGTATGAAAATAATAAGACGCTATTTATCTGGGATATTCTCCCAACGCTTTCAGAAGCTTTCATTTACGTGAGTATGACCCGAAAGATCACAAACTGCATGGCTAGTTACAGTGTTACGCGGTTACTGTTACTGTAGCTACTTGGTAGTGCCTCTTTCCGTATCTGACAGACCATAAAACGACAATCTTTGGAGTCGAGTTGCGCTTTTTTTAAGCAAACCGTTGTCAATTTGACCTATAGTCCCTTGTAGTTAGCTATTACGTACTAACTTCGATTATTATACAGCCAGGGTATGAAGTTAACTTTTTCACCCACTGGCCAGAGTGGCTTGTGGATTCTAAAAATCACCAGCCATTTTCAACATTTTACCAGCCACATTACCTTTTACAATATAAGTTACACAACCTGATTGGTTACCGGCCTAGAGTTAAAATGTGGCTTCTAGAGTAAAAATCTTACCAACACATAATCTAAATTTGATCTAGCGTACATTTGGCTGGTGGCTTGTAGTTTGTGGCTGGTGTTAATTTCACACCCTGCATACAGCAAAATACATTTTAACGTGGCATTGCCAGCCTTTATACCATAGACCGTTTATAGCCTACATATTATTTGCATGTGTGTGTGGTACATGTGTGTGTGTATACGTAATCTATATTAATGTAATAATGGCAGTGTCCTACCGGCGAATCGAACCTGGAACTTTAGGTTCCAAGCCCAGTTCCTTATTATACTATACTATAGGCCTATAATAAAATAGTATCGCAGTGTTGTAAGTGGTCTAATGTTCCTGTGCTTTCTTTAGGAGTCCATTTTGGGTATTTTCTCTGGTTTTGGGGCCCTCTACCTTGTAAAGGTGTGTCAGAATGCAGCTGTGGTGGAGCCAGGCTTCTACGCCATTGTGAAGTACTACTCTTCAGCACAAGCTTCGAAAGCGCAAAGAGCCGCCGACGGGAAGAACCTGTTTCAAAAATCACCCGTTAAAGTAGGCTACGTTAACTTTTGCGATTCACATTTCCCGAACTATCTCGTTGCTATGGTTGCAGCGCTGGCACGTGACGGCACCTTTTCCCACAGCATTGTACCACAGCAAATGAATTGCTCCACAATAAGTTAACAACAATAACAGTTGTAGTGAAATGCATGAATAATACCTGCTTGCTTAAGTATTATGTCAGTGATGCATTGCATGATAACACCGGGGTCATTTTAATATTATCCGATATTGATGAGTTAGTTTTAAGGCTGTTATTGGCCAATGCCTATATGACCCCAGCATTACTGTAGGTAAACTAAGAATAAGATTATGGCTGATATGAATGCAGCACGTGCATAAGCCAGGAGAGGCGATGCACTGCTGACGCTGTAAATGGAGTGAAAATGTCATGCTCAAAAAGTAGCCCAATCATAGCCATCTGAATACCTTAGTTGTTTGTTTTTGATAAATATTTTTTATCAGCCGAGCTCGCAAGCAAAGCTGTATTTAATTTGGTAGCTCTGTGGTTCTTTGCTTAATAATGTTGAAATGTTTCGTTGTAGCTACTAAAAAAGGTTTGTTGCATGAATGTGGAAACTCATTTGCATTTGTTTTAAAAAGTAAAACAGGGAGACATCGGCATTGTCCAATACCTCCCTAATTTGGTCAGCCAAATATTGGTTATTGATATTGCCCTCAGAATTTCCATAGGCCTATCAGGCACCCCTCCATTTTATACGTACTATTTTTATTGGCTGTGGCTCAAATGGAAAGTGGACATTTAGAAATTCACCTGCTGTTCATCACTATGACCAGCAGATGGTGCTCTTTCACTGCTGCATGCCAACGGTTACCACATAAAGCACCATTTTCTGTGAATCAGTCCGAATCAGAGCTCTACTGCGTCCTGTGTACTATCATACTGTGTACAGTTTGTTTAGTACGTGACATGCCGTATACAAAAAAATGTTCCCCATACTACTATCAGCGAAGAACCCGGAAATAAGAATATCATCCGGGGATTTTAAGTACACTACATTTAGAGAACTTTTTTCACCTACTTAACAACGTTCTCGTCCAGTGTGCTCGACAAGCATACTCAATAGTATGGAAGGGTGCTGATTCGGACCTTCAGCCCTCCACTCCTCTTTATCCACTGAATGTTTTTACGTTGTAAGTTTATCTCTTTGTGTTGCTGTGCTCTCTTTAGGTCAGATTGTGTACTAGACAGAACCCTGCCTTTGCCAATGACTTCAAGGCTCTCAGTAACTCAAAGTGTCAGCAATTGGCCAATCACTACCTTGGCTTTAATGGCTGGTCCACACAAATGATCACAGTAAGTAACCTGAGGAGTAAACTCAAATACACCCCTACCCCTAGGCTGTGTCCGAATTGGAGCCCTACCTACTGCGTCTTGTGTACTGTGTACTAGCATACAGTATACTGCGTGCTTACTGCATGCTGTGTAGTGACATTTAGTATGCAAAAAATATCCTCTATACTATTATCAGTGAAACCCTGGAAATAAGTACATCACTCAGGGATTTTAAGTACACAACTTTTAGAGAACAGTTCGCCCACTTAACTTTCTCCTCAAGTGTACTCAACAAGCATACTCAGTTGTTCTTTGGTGTGGCGTTGATTCGGACACAGCTATAGTATCTACCTGTCCATTCTTGGCAAGATCATTTTACACTATTTTCAGGCGAACATGCCAGGTTTATAACAGATTTATTGCAAGCACTGTAGCCATAATGGCATCAGAGTAATGTATACAAGTGCCAAACAAACCCTGATAGTTCTTGTTGCTTCATAAACTCTTATGTGCCTTTATAGTTTGACAATGGCCTATCTGCAGCCTTTACTTTGATTGGCTTTCATTGTTATGATCAGGGATTTTGAATGTTCTATCTTTATTTAAAACAGGACTACAAACACTGTGAGGAGGGACCATTTAGATGACTGATTTATTTATAATGCCATTCAAGCATTATGCCAGTGTAATGTACACTTAAAGGATAAGTTCGCTATTTTGGACCTTGGACCCTATTTATGGTCTGTCTTCCATGAACCTGACACATTGAGTCCATATTTTCGCTGATCGGTCCAGTATTGAGCTAGCTACAGATTTCCTGTAGGCTCTCACTGGGCTACAATAGAAGTGAGCGGGGCAATTAGAAATGTTATGGAAAAACAACGATAAAGGTGCTTTTATAGCTCAGTGTGTATTCTTACGGTCTCAGTATGCTCTCCTGTGAAATGTAGGCTATCGCAAACGCAAACCGAACGTTGAAACAACAGTTCCATTTGAAACAGAACTATTTCTCCGACCGCACTACCTCGCACTGTAAACTTCCGCAGTCTCGCTACGTTGTAGAGAGGCCGCTTTAAAAGCAGTTGATCACAAATCCTGACCTCCCGTTGGAGTTTACTAGCTAGTAGCCTACAGCAGAAATATTTGTAACGCAGTGTTTGTAATCATCATTTGTAATAATTTATCACAGCAATGGTGCGCGAATGTGCATTCCCCAGTTGTGGGAATAAAATGTCTGGACGCTCAAATACCAGTTTTCACAGGCTTCCGTTCTCTGACCCAGAAAGATTGAGACTTTGGCTGGTTGTCTTACGGATCGACATAAACACTCCAGTCAATCAACTCTGTTTGGCAGACTCGCGAGTTTGTGGAGCGCATTTCGACGATACTGATTTCTGTAACCGCAAATCAGAAGCAAAACACTGGTGGCTAAAGAACACAGCTGTTCCTCGTGTCGGACCTGCAGCACTATCAAGCACCGGAGCGGAGGTAAGTTATATTTAGCTATAACGTTACTAACATTTTTTTTTTTTTTTGAGCGCGTCCTCTGACCCAGCACTCAATACCAACTAACAAAATCCGAGCTTGACATAAGTTGGTTTCTTGTAACAAAACTGTCGGAAACGTTCATCAACTATAACTTTTTACAATTCTATAATGTTTTATTTACAAATGCTTTACGCATGGTGTCCTGTCCAAAGTTCTCATCTATCACATATCTGTTGGCAGTCATAGTGTAATGGTAATCGGCTGTAGACCTAATCATATTCATTAGAATGACATGTAAGCTATGTTGGGTAGGCAAAATATTACTCCCCTGCCCCATGGCAAATCAAGCTTTGTTATTGTTATTGTAGTTCCATAAATGCTTGATGGAATCATTCAGATCCCACTCCCTACAACACAAACTTTCCTCCTCTCTGGGCATCTGCTTGCACCTCTTGCAAGAATACCAAAAGTCCCCCGAAATTCTTGGTCTAGCCTCGGCAGCGACTTCGGATAACATTACCTGCGCAACTTCAGCCTCTCTCTTCTCTTGCTCTCTTATCATCCATCTCTTGTAGTTCCGTGTCCGTGTATTCTGGCTCAAATCTGTAGCCAGTAACGTCAAAGTCAAAATCGAATTCTTCGTCTTCGTAATCATTATAGTCATCCATCATCCAAGTGCTCACATAGATAGTTTCGTAAACGGCCGGCACACCTTCCCGCTCCCCCACCCCCGACACATAGTACTCCGCGGGAGCAGCGAAAACAAGCAACAGAGAAATGCTTACTTCCAAGCCATGCCAAGCACGTAAAAATGTTAGGATTGAGATACATTTCACAGGGGAACATACTGAGACCGGTAACAATACATCCTGAGCTTCCCGTCTCATTTATTGTACATGAAAGCACATTTATCGTTGTTTTTCCATAACATTTCTAATTGCCCCGTTGACTTCTATTGTAGCCCAGTGAGAGCCTACAGTAAATCTGTAGCTAGCTCAATACTGGACCGATCAGCGAAAATATGGACTCAATGTGTCAGGTTCATGGAAGACAGACCGCAAATAGGGTCCAAGGTCCAAAATAGCGAACTTATCCTTTAAAGGTTGTATCAGCGATTTTGGGTGACGTCACTTCTGAAGCGAAATCCCAAACAAACATACTTATGAATAATTATGTTATGTTTTAAAAAATAGTGTTCAAGCATCCAGAATTATAACCATGTTAATAACGTTTGTAAGAAACCAAACCGTTTGTAAATCCGTCAAGATTTCAGCGAGATAAGAGTATTAGCGTTTGTGCAGATCATTGTGATTGGTTGGAATACTGTTTATTTTGGTTTAGAGTGGTTGGTAGTACCATTTGTTTTTGTGTACGATCTCGGAGCATAGGCTGCCTACAGAGACGCGGTTTTTTGACGGTCTGCTTATGGGGCGGGCAGCTAGCGGATCGTGAGGAAAAATCAGATGAATGTGATCATTTATGTTTCCACCCAAAATCGCTGATACAACCTTTAATTAACCTCCTTGTGTTATAGCATTGCACCTACTTACAAACCCCAATTACAAAAAGTTGTAAGTCTTCAAGGGTCTGAGGTATCAAATGAGCCAAACAGTCGATATGGATGCATCACTTTAAGGGTTGTTTCTCCTGACTCATTTTCCTATTGAACTCTATGGAAAAATAAGTCAGGAGAAACAACCCTTCAAGTGATCCATTCATATCTACTGCATATCTGGCAGCAGAGTGGTGGTTTAAGGCTCGTTTGATACCTCAGACCCTTTTTTTTGTGATCAATTTTTTATTTTATTTATTTTACAATTATAAGCTAAATCATAAACAAACAAGGACATAATAATACAAAGACAAACACAAATTATATATATTATTTTTTCTGGGAAGCTGCAGGATCTCTCAGGCGGGGATGACGTGTGTGCGGGCTCGGACACCCAGAGCCTGACGCTGAAGTACGGCTGCATCGTGGAGCTGACTTTCCCCCACCATCACGCCCGCTGCCGGGGGATGGGAGTGGCAGAGGAGTCCTTCCACAACCATCCGGGTGTGTTTTTTTTGTTTGGTTGTGAAGGAAAAATCCACCTTTGTCCTATAATAAAGAGGCAATCCAGTCAGGAAAACACACACCTGATCCAATTATAAGGGTCTTTATTTCTGACAGTCAACACTGTACTAAAAAAACATTATTTACAGCAATCCTTTATAACTTCAAAGAGGGACTGTACAATCATGTTTGTGCCAGAATTAAGGTCAACCAGCTCATTAGGCAGCTGTTGGAAGTTTCACATTTCTACTGCCTGTCTGTATCACAGCATTTATGCATCATTGAGAGAAGAGGTTTTTTTGGAATGTTTTTTCAGAATTCTAAGTCCGTGTTCTAGAACTCCACTGCTTTCAGTTACCAGTAGTGATTGTTACATCAGCATTAGAATGTTCCGTTAAGAACAATCTAATCACGTATTTGTGATCTTACACCTTAAAGGGTTTAGTACAGGAACGAGAACCTTACCCCCTTGTCCGTTTTCTGACTTCATGTTTTCAGCAGATGCTCTTATCCAGAGTGACTTGCACAGCTTAGATATATACTGAAGCAATTCAGCATCCTAGCTGGGAATCAAACCTGCAACCTTTCCGCTACTTCACCATTACACCCCTATCCTCACCCCAATCCCCCACCCTTTGTTCTCCACTTTACAAAGCCATTTTCTCGCCCCTGATCATCTCCGGAATTCTCAATCTCCAGTCTTCTCAAAACCATCTTTAGAGTTTTTAATATTGATTTTTTATTTATTATTCATTCACATATTCTCTGGTGTAGTTGTGCTTTGACATTCTTCCTGTGAACAGCCTGCTAATTGGGAAGTTGCTTTTCTTTTGTCATGTACATTTTTTCCAGTTAACGTTTCACAAAAAATAACTTAATTCAGGAGATTACAGACTGTCAACCATCTGTCGCCCTTCTCTTCCGTCTTGTACATATACATATTGTCTTGGAGGACCTTTTGGCATTTTATGATTAAAAATTAAAATAACTGCATCTAAATTATACAGAGCTAAGTGAGAGATCAGTGATAAAAGGTTCAGGATCACTGGGTTAGATTGAGTGTGGTCTTCTGTGCTTAGGCTAGTGATGTTTTCTATATAGGCTCTTAAATGCAGAAAGGTATGTTGATTCCAAACATCTTTATAGTTTTTTCAATCCATTGTCTCAAAAGTACCATGTTTTTGTTTTATTTTGTTTATCAGATCATTTGGAGTTGTGTTTGAAACGAGGACATCTTCAAAAATGGGCCAAGGACAAAGCCGTGGTGGACGCCTTCAGGAAAGTTCTGCTGGTGTTGTTGAGTGAGTGTGACGGTTTAAACTCGTACACATTACTGTATCCGTTATTTGTTTTTGTTTTGCTGTTTTAGTAAAGAGCTATGCTGCACAGCAGTCTGGATTGACGAGCCAAGTCTCTTTTCTTCCCTCACATATTTGCGTGTTCTAGGTAATGGGAAAGTTGCAGTTGAATGCAAGTTTGATCCAGACGAGATCCTGCCAGATGAGGATTTGGAGGGCGTGATCAAGGTACAACTCTACCAGTGGCGTAACGTCAGCTATAAAATCGGCCTTCGGTAACCTTACCTTTATCTGAAGTTCTCTAACGAGAAAATAAAAGTTATTCTATTCTGTTCTATACGGATATTACGCTCAACCTGTTTCCACTTATAGTTCTTATCAATCAAGCTATATATATATTGGGAGAAAATGGGGAAAAATCAGAAACAAATTTTATTAAAAGTCAGAATCTTTGCATGATAACACGTCATCATAAATGTGGATATAGAAAAATGCAACACAAGTTTATGATGCACACAACAATAATGTTATCTCAAAATAACTTGGCAGCCTAATAATTTAACTATTGTTCTTTTATTGAGTGAATCAATCATTTGATTGACAATCAGGCAAAGTAAACGAAAACGGATTGAGAGTGATCATCCGTTAAAGGTAAGTTTACAGAAGACCTAGTTCTACTCCCACGATACGCCACTGAACTCTACAATAGGAAAAATTCTATAAAGCCTTTGAAGAGTAAGAATTCTGGAAAAACAATGTCGGTGTTCTAGAACTCCATTCAGATTGTTACATCAGGATTGGCATGTTCAGTTTTAGAACTTGGTAATCACACATTTGTGATCTTGTGTTAATTCTCCTCTGTCTCCCGTTCTTCTCCTTCCCTTCAGTAAAGTGTCATGGTTGAAGTAGCACAGCGTACAGCGTCTGCTTTTCGCTTTTCCGCCTCAGGTGAACGACATTTCCTGGAGCGAGTGCGAGGGTGCGGGGGAAGAGGACTTCCTGTCGGAACTGTCTCTGAACTTTTCCACTTGTGTTGAGGCAACATCGCTCCGTTCATGAGACAGGAGAAAGGTAATGACCTGGTGGACAGGTGCAGTTTCTTAGCAAAGTGACTCAATCTGAACACCTGTAGACATTCATCTGCACCGAGACCAAGTTGGCAGCAGTTGATGTTCGAATACAACATACATTTTATTCGTTCAGTCATGCCAGTGTATTTACAAGTATATGTTGCATTCGTGTAATGAGGTAAGAAAATCGATAAATACGTGTTGATTGTTATTTGTATGTATAATTTATTATTTCTTAATTTTATTTTTTTTGTTGAGGCCAGGGCTGTACTGAGATCTTAAGTGGTTTTTTGAGATGATTTAAGCGGTCAGGCGGTTGTGAAAACCAAAATCAGACCACAGCACTTAGAAGTTGGCCACCTCTACAGGCCTGGTTTTGGCAGCGGCTGGGTGACGTGTCTCGTGATGCGTCTCGTGATTTGTGCACGTCCGTTTCGCGTTTTTGGCCACAGAGTCTGCTGCGCTATTAATAACAGGCTGTGGCAATGCCAAGGAAAAAATCTGTCTGTTGGGGTTTTTAAAATTTTTATTTTTTTGCGCATCTTGTTTCGTTTTCCAATCTTTTCACTTTCAAGGTGTCTTCGATGGAGCATGTGCTTTTGCCCCTGGGGTGGTATTATCTCAAAGGTCCAATTAGATGACTAATGATCGATTGGGGGGTGTCTGTTCCATCCATTTGCTGTCAGTGTTTTTTTGGGTTTACTATTTTTTTTTTGTTGTGCATTCAGTTGAGTTCATTATCAGTTGGTTTTTGTTTTACTAGGAAATAAATGTTTTCATTTAAACTTGATTACCTATGTTTTTCCTATTGAATTTTAAAATCTAAACAAAAAAAATTTACACATTACAAATATTACCTACATAATTATACAGATTTCAGACATGTTACAAATGAATGAAAGAGAAAAGCAAAAAGATAGCACAGCACGGATGGAAAGAAAGAGTTCATTGTGCACAACTATGTAGGCCGTTTATCGTCCAAACAAAATTTGCATTTGTGACGTATGATTCAATATTTTCAAAATGTCTCATTTCATACTGACGTTGTCAAAACAAATTAGCATACTACAGTTTTTACTAAAGGAGCATCAAGCAGGACAGATTAATTTTTCTTATTGCACAAACCGCTGGTACACCTGTTAGGCATGAATGTAAAAATTTGTCAAACTGTCAAATTCACAATCAAATGAAAGGAGCTGAAATTCCAAGATGGAAGTGTTTAAGATGTTTCCTGACTTTTGTTTCGGCCAATCACTTGATCAACAATGGTTGTTGAAAAAATGTATTATCCATATTTTTCTCCACAAATTTATTAAAACATTAAACTGTGGTTGGACATAATTATGGCAATACCTAAAATATGAATATATAATAATTAAATTAAGTAACTAATAATGTACATGGCCACTCTTCATCTTTAGAACAGCTTGAATCCTTCTTGGAATGCTGTCATTGTTACAACCCACAACCCCCCCGTGTTACAATAACCAAGTGGTTATAAAGGGTCTAACAATGTGTGCCTTCTTAAATACATAGTTTTGCAGGAACTCAGCAGCAACAATGGAAGGTAAAACTAGAGGAAGCTCTAACTAACTTACCTAATCTTTTAGTATCAAAGCTATTTAACTCTGAACCGGAAAACAAAATACCAAAAAGCAAATGAGTCTTCCGCAGCTTTACTAAACTTCACTAATTTCTTCCTTTCTATGAAAAGGCAACACTATATTTTAAAAAAAGGAGAGCTTCCTCCCAAAATGTACAAAGAAAAACAGAGTTCCAAAGAAAAGGATGAATGACCCCTCAACGAGAGAAATGCCACAAGTATATATGCTCCCCTGTACAGTATATATGCTCCCCTGTACAGTATATATACTCCCCTGGTAATCAGGCACAGGTGTCTTCAGTTGCCGATGGCTACCCAGGTGAGCCGAATGAAACAAGTTGCAGACAATTAAAGGGCCACACTCGCAAGGCAGCATAGGAACGTAACAGTCATACACATTCTCATCTGTGTGTCGTGGGATATTGGACCATTCTTCAAGAAGGAAAACCTCCAGTTTTTTGAGGCATGAAAACGGTGGAGATCTACGTCTCACTCTACACTCCAGAACTGCCCACAAAGGTTCACTGATGTTTAGATCTGGTGATTGTGGAGGCCGTGGAAGGGGGATTATCATCTTATGCGGAGATAATGAAGGAACGGTGTTTGCACCATAGGATCCACCTGGTCTTGTAAAATGGCTTTATTCCTTGTGCAGAGTAATTATGGACCCAGTGGCTTCCATTAGAGGGATGCCCACCTTTACAGATCCACCGCCATTTTAACAGTTGTCAACAGACGTTGTGGGTTGAAGGTTTTCTTTTACTTTTCTCCAAATATAAACCCATCCAGATGGAGGAAAAAGAGGAAAAATGAGAACTCATCTGACATAATACTTTATTCCACCAGTTCATGTGTAATGCTCCTTACGCCAGCTTATGCCTTTAGCATTAGCCTTTGAGACGAGCGGTTTCTGAAAAGCCTTAAATGCCAGCCTTGTAAAGCTCACGACGTTCAGTTTTGGTGGTAGTATAGAGTACTCAAGTGAGTACGTCAGACGTAGGCGGAGTTTGGTTTAGGAAGTAAATTCCCTATGACCGATAGAACGGTCTTCGGAGACTATCGACAATTTCTTGAAATCTGATTTATAGAATGATCCGAAACGTTCCTGGATTAGCCTGTGTGGTATAAAGATATAGAGCATACATCGCATGTTCCAATTTTAATTTTTTTAATGTAATGATTTAATGATTGCAGTCTGGGTTGTAGTCCACTTTAATGGACTACATATCCATTACTGCAACGCACGGGTGGTTCTCGACCAATCAGATATCATCTCGTCTGGACATTTTTGGCAGTGCATGCCACCTTGCTAATTCGGCTATTTTACTTCATTGAACCGTCCGGAGGGAATTATGGCAGGTAGAGTTTTTAAACAGTGCCAGCACTGTATATTCATAAAAAAATACTAAAACATAAAATATACTCGAAGCTGGGCCAGAAAAACGACATATTTTGCGAACAATCCAGGCAATCAATGGTAAGACATAATCACTCGAAATTGTTTAAAAGTAAGTTTTAGTTAAAGGATACGTTCGCTATTTTGGACCTTGGACCCTATTTGCGGTCTCTCTTCCATGAACCTGACACATTGAGTCCATATTTTCGCTGATCGGTCCAGTATTGAGCTAGCTACAGATTTCCTGTAGGCTCTCACTGGGCTACAATAGAAGTCAACGGGGCAATTAGAAATATTATGGAAAAACAACAATAAATGTGCTTTTATAGCTCAGTGTGTATTCTTACGGTCTCAGTATGCTCTCCTGTGAAATGTAGGCTATCGCAAACGCAAACCGAACGTTGAAACAACAGTTCCATTTGAAACAGAACTATTTCTCCGACCGCACTACCTCGCACTGTAAACTTCCGCAGTCTAGCTACGTTGTAGAGAGGCCGCTTGAAAAGCTGTTGATCACAAATCCTGACCTCCCGTTGGAGTTTACTAGCTAGTAGCCTACAGCAGAACTATTTGTAACGCAGTGTTTGTAATCATCATTTGAAATAATTTACATTACCTGCGCAACTTCAGCCTCTCTCTCTTCTCTTGCTCTCTTATCCTCCATCTCTTGTAGTTCCGTGTCCGTGTATTCTGGCTCAAATCTGTAGCCAGTAACGTCAGTCAAAATCGAATTCTTCGTCTTCGTAATCATTATAGTCATCCATCATCCAAGTTTTTTTGTGGAAATTGTAGCCTACGTTGCTGCAGGTAAACAAACGCAGACTGCTCACATAGATAGTTTCGTAAACGGTCGGCACACCTTCCCGCTCCCCCAACCCCGACACATAGTACTCCGCGGGAGCAGCGAAAACAAGCAACAGAGAAATGCTTACTTCCAAGCCATGCCAAGCACGTAAAAATGTTCGGATTGAGATACATTTCACAGGAGAGCATACTGAGACCGGTAACAATACACCCTGAGCTTCCCGTCTCATTTATTGTACATGAAAGCACATTTATCATTGTTTTTCCATAACATTTCTAATTGCCCCGTTGACTTCTATTGTAGCCCAGTGAGAGCCTACAGGAAATCTGTAGCTAGCTCAATACTGGACCGATCCAGCGAAAATATGGACTCAATGTGTCAGGTTCATGGAAGACAGACCGCAAATAGGGTCCAAGGTCCAAAATAGCGAACTTATCCTTTAAGGTCTATGGTCTAAATGAATGGGGAAGTCACTTCCGAAACCAGTGTGACGTAGTCACTTGAGTACTCTATTGAGGTGTTTCGCAACATGCTGTCAAGTGCGTCTCTGTCCATGTCGGTGAGCGTCGGTTTGCCGCTTCTGTGCCTCTTTACCGATGCAGTTTGTTCGTTGCATATGATGTCATAATTTTCGACATTGTTCCCCCTGACACTTTAAATCTTCTTGCAGTTTTTTATTTTTTATATAAAGATCTTCATGAACCGGGTTAAGCACAGTCTATTTCTACCGTCAGAATACAGCCATTTGCGGTTTTATTCGCCTCCATGTAGGCTATGGAACAGGAAACCAAAAGAGAAATTGAAACTGAAAAAGGAAATGTCAAACACATGATGTTATGGGGCTTATTTGACTTCAAAATTAACATTTTTGATGACAAAACTCTGCATTCGTTGGGTAGACTAGCCTACGTGTTTTTGAAATGCCCTGATGTAATGTGTTGTCCTGTTGTAATGTCTTTTGTAAAAAAAATAAAACATTTTAAAATGCGTTTGTGCTTTCCGTAAACATAGGCTATGTTTGGATGTCCCCACGTGCTGCTTTTTTTTTGTTTTGTTTTTGCGATATGCACATCAAATTCACCCAAATTAATCCAAACTTACTGAGCTGACTCCCTCTACGCAATTAATTAGAATGGGCTGTGTTCGGCAGCATCAATTTTAAGTCGTTATGGTTATCTTACTTCCGTAATGGATTCGTTTTGGCGAGGTCGACGTCCGAGTTTGCCAAGGTAAAGACGTGTTACTTTGAGTTGGTCTCGTACAATAACGGGAATGATCTCAAACTAGCGGGTCCTTTTCATTTAACGTTAATTGTGACTATTTAAGCATAAAACACGTATAGACCTATAGGCTACAAGCACGTATGTGACATCTTCAAAAAACATCATTTTATGAAGTCTGAAGCAGTCCTTCATTAAAATGAACATATACGGGACTTAATCACACCAATGTAAATGTCGAAATCTCTTAATTGCAATTATATCATATACTGTATATTTCAATGAAACTACTACTACTACTACTACTATTACAACGGGTATGACGTATGAGTTCAGTCATATCACCCCAATATTCTACGAATTTGAAATGACCGTCGTATTCTACAGGGGTTCACGCTATAGCCAAAACGATTTAATGTCAATCGGCAACTAAAAGTCGCTTTGCACCTGCTGTTCATAGTGCCGAAACGGCACAAACTAGATTACGTTCCAACGTTACGTTTCTTTAATGCATCTCTTTTATAGCCCGCTGATTTTGATTTAGGCTTTAAGTATCTGCTTATGGTATTGCAATAAAATGAGGGACAATTTCATAATTAGCGGCCGCACCCAAAATGGCTTGCTGTCACACAAGCATGACCTTATTTATCCTCTCTAGTCAACCGTGCACTGTGACGATGATGAACAGGACAAGTTCTTTAAAATGAAAAATGCAATTTATTTCACTCAGGAGGTTTCAAGTGTAAGGCGAATAGGCCTACATGTAAAATATGTAACATTTCAATAAATAAGTAAATAAATAAATACATAAATATTGGTTTTACATTTTTTGTAAAAAAATAAAATAAATAAATACATAAATAATCTGACTAATTCTGTAGGGAACTTTCAATGGCAAATAAGTGGAGCTCATATTGTTTTTGGCCAACGCAAGCTGTCTGAACAGTGTTTTATGATGAACTGCAGGGTGTAGACAAGTTCTCTTCGGACAATTTCCCAACCGCAGAAAGAATTCTGAGGAGAGAAAGAGAGGAGACCGTTAACATTTTGTAAAAAGTGCAAAACATCACAGCAGCCATTGGAAATTAAGTCAAATAATTGCCGAATGTGTGATATTTTATGCTGATTTATGTTTCTTTCGACCGTAGTCTACCTTCTTTTGCAAGACCGTTTCCAGTCTCTCAAAGTAATTTCTCAATGTCGCTGTTCTGGCAGTGGTGTCAGAGCGGTCAGAATCGTCACTCTCTGGTCTGCTTCCTCCTGAAATTAGCATCCATGACCCACAGAACACAGTCAGTAAATATATTTAGAAAAATTATTCTTTCATATAAAGTGGACAAAATATCGGAAACAACCCAAAAAAATGGCTTTAACTTTGAAGCATCTACACAGGTGATTCCTATTGTGTCTGCTAAACAGAGGTCTAACCAGCAGAACTTTGCGAGGTAAGTCTCCAAAGCAAGATGAGGATACTAACAGAGTTCCAAAGGGGGCAAGTAGTCGTATTGACAGCATTCCAAGAAGGATTGAAACTGTTTTGAAGGAAAAGGGTGGGCCTACTCGTTATTAGTTACTCGATATTCAGTTTTTGTATGTGTTTTTCCCCCCCTGTATATGGAATAAAGCCAAGTTAAGTGGTCAATACCTGTTTAACCATAAAACTTCAAATATAACCATGGGTCTATATTTTATTTAGCACGGCAAATTTGCTATTCAATGGCAATTTATTAAATGATCAAAAATTTCTGTAACGTTCAGCAGCAAAATCTAGCCTATAATATATAGCCTACTGTAGGCTATATGAGTAATACATGTCAGTGCGCAAGCTACTTACACATTTGCTTTTCCCAACCTGACGGTAGACGATAGCTTGGAAGTCCTCAATTAACTTAATTTCATCCCAGTCCGTCGGTAAGTCGTTGTTTTGAAACAGATAGTTGATGCTGTGGAGAGTTTGATTAATGGCAGTCCGGACGCTGTCGCTGTCCGAGCTTCCATTGGACGCAAAAGCGGACCTCGGAAAAGTTATGAGAACATTCTCATTGATGCACTGTTGCGGGAAATCGCCCTACAATGGAACACGGGGAAAGGATGATCAATTAGTCTTTCTTCGCGTTAGCGTGCTTATAAAAGAGGACATGAGGATGCAATTGCAGGCCTACCATATTTTTTAGAAGATTGTAGATTGTCTGTATAACGTCTCCCTCCACCTGTATAGGCGCACTCAAAACCTGCGAAATGCAGAGCAGGGCGCACAACCAGGCGGTGTTCTCAAGTGCCATGTTCATAGTTTAATGAGTGACCTGCGCCAAAAGAACATCAACACATTCAAATATTTGTCCCATGGGTAAAAAAAAATAGCAATGAATAGGAACCATATTAAACATTTAAAAATTCGTTACCTTTGTGGTAGGCTGTATAACTTGATCTTCCCGCAATGTGGTTTGACTCCCGAATTCATATCCTACTGCGGTTTTTATACCATAATGATACTTGCGTATAAAAAGTGAAAGGATTCGACATCCAAAATGTAATTAAAGTGAACGAAGCTGGGAAAGTTCAGCAGAGAAGAAACCGCAGGGATTCCATTTTCGAGTTGTGCGGTTCCACTTCTAAGTCTTATAAGACTCAAGGTGCATCTGAGGCAGTTTACGGTTTATTGCTCCGTATTTCCATGGAATACTTAATTGATCAAATTTTCTTGTGTTTCACGAAGCGAAGCGACGCAATGCAGGGAAGCAGGTGCAGCAATGTGAGTTACTTGTTTAGGCTAAGTGACGACTCTTCATATAGGCTACGTCCATGTGTCCTATGCCCTCGAATGTTAATATGAAATAAATATTTAGCATTGTGTCCTTGTTTCTGGAAAATTACAGAAAAGTTCCATAGTTACCATTTAAACCAGGGGTAAGGGATTCCGGTCTTGGATGGCCGGTGTGTATACAGGTTTTTGTTTCCATTAATTACCGAGCTCAGTCTGTGTCTCAGTCTCAATTGACTGTGAGTCCTACATCAACGCCGGTTTCGTGATCGACCAGGGTACAATGTTTTGCATAGTGGCCCAAGTTCAGGATCCAGCTTCCATTAATGAGCTTATCAAGAAATGTAACTAATATATCAGATCATATCAAATAATTAAGGGCAGAAATTGGCATTAAATCCAGAAACGGACACGGCCTTCCTTGCCAACCCCTGACTTGAGCCCTCAAATTTAAGCATTCGGAGGGCTCTGCTTTTGAGCACTTGAGACTGTCATCACAGTCGTTCCTGGACTAGAGGGGCTTCAGGAGCGATAGGTTTAAAGACATATCAGTTTTATAAACGCCATAGCCTACTTGGGAACACACTTTAGGGCGTTTTCACACTTGGTTCGTTTGCTTCAGTTCGAATCCGAGTTCGATTGGAACCGTCCCCAGAACACCTCGTACGGGCGAACTCGGGCACGGTTCCGCCTTCCAAATGTTGAGGAGTTGGCTACCGTTCCCCAATTCGGACTAAACCGAAAAAACTGTTTTTAATTAGAATTAGTTTTTTTAAATATGGTGACCCGTGGAAGAAACCGTTATTGATATTCCTTTATTGTGGCCTCCTATTCCTTCCTTTTTCACTGGGGTATAAAAATGAGAAGACGCGCATGTAGAAGCTTTCTCGTCCATTTTGTTATTCTACCTGAATGGTAGAGGAAATTGATCGTTTGGGAGGCAAAGAAAGAGCCACGCACACGCACAAAACTGCATCTTGGGAACAAAGTCTCCAAGCATCGGATGCCACTACGATGTCGGTAGGCTTTTTTGGTGGGTTGCCCGAAAAAGCCTCTATTGAGGGAAATCAACAAAAAATAACCACTTGGAGTTTTCGAAATACCACTGAAACGTTTTTATTTTTTATTTTATTTTTTTAATATCCAAAGCACACTTTCCAATGGACACCTGCGCTGAAATATGGTGGATCCTTGATTTGATGTTATGGGGTTGTCTTGCACCGACTGGTCCTGGGGATCTTATAAAGGTCAGTTGAACCACCAACAGGTGCCAAGACATTTTTGGCGAAAACCATGGTTCCCTCTGCCAGGAAGTTCAAACTTGGCCACAACTGGACCTTTTAGCAAGAAAATGAAGCCATAACCAATGGTATACCTTAGAATCAACCAAGACATGATTACCTGACTGCATAATTTTTCTTTTGCAATGGCCATCTCTGTTTCTAGACTTGAACCTGATGGAAAATTTGCGGTTTGAATTGGAGAGCAGTCTCCAAGCGCAGACCAAAGGATATAACGGTTCTGCATGGATAAATGGTCAACTATATCCCCTCCAATATGTTCACCAATCTCAAGAAACACTGGAGATGACTTGGTAGTGTTATCCTTGCAACGGGATTGTGCGCAAAGTATTGAAAACATGGTTGTGAGTTTCTGTGATATTATTTGGTAATAAATTGATAAGATGATGTTCGTTGATTCCAGTGAATCATTAATAGAAATATATAGCTCAGTGCTTCGTTCTATTTTATAGTCCTTTTTATCAAGGATGTGAATGATTTTGGAGGATACTGTATATACATAAAATGCATATTAGTTTAAAATATTCAACAGAAACCCAATGTATGACAAAATATTCATAATTTATTTGAAAAATAGACTCTTCAAGTTAACATACAGATTCAAATTCAGGCTGCAAGTTAAAAACTGAGAATGCAATAAATTAAATTACACTATAAATAAATATTCACACTGATATAAATAAAAAATAAATTAAAGGTTTCCAAAGACAGAATTTTGGTCATGTACACGGCCGTGTTATCAGTGGAGCAGTCAGCGGTTGTCCCGTCAGTTGCTTCGTTCACAGTTTTTTTCTTCCAAGAAACTCTTGGAGCTTCTCCCAAGCTGTGAAGAACTTCTTTCCTCACAACCTCCCATGCGCAGGCGCTCTGCCCCTAGGAAACGTTGGATAAAAACACGCTGTTTAGTCCTGCCATAACATTTAATATAATGAAAGTAATTTAATTAAAATAAAATCTCTACACAGACATTAGTATAAATTATTATAAGGTGTGTGTGTGTGTGTGTGTGTGTGTGTGTGTGTGTGTGTGTGTGTGTGTGTGTGCGTGTGCGTGTGCGCGTGCGCGTGTGCGTTCGTGCGTGTGTGTCTTCATAATTGGCCTACCTGGAGCTTCGAACAAAGATTAAAACTCTAATATTGAATCGATATGAAACAATTAAACATGCGAAATTTCTAGGATACTGCTGGCGACTGTTCAATATGTGTATAGCTAGGGCTGGACATGTTTGGCTACCTTTTCTTTTAAAAGCGTATTCAGGCTTTCAACGTATGACTTCAGCCTCCCATTATCGTCTGAGGGAAGACTTCCATCCCCGGAGAATGTCATCTCACCTCCAACCTTCGTAAAGCAAAGAAAATCATAAATTCATGCGTATAAGATATTTATATAATAAAGCAGAGGTTGAAGTACCGCATACTTACGCATTGCTCCAAGTTTTCAATTTGACGAGACAATATATTTTTAAAGAACCCAAGCTTTTCAGTGTCCCAAGATGTGGAAGTCAGGTCATTGTTGAAGATCTTGACCAAGTCTCTCAGGGCACCGTATGCTACTGATGCAATATCATCATTCTAGAAAACAAAAGATGGATGTGTTTAAAACAAATAACTAATAAACAGTTTCCACAATTGCATAATTATTCCCGCTTTTTCAGAATGTACGCTTTTGATTTAAAAACAGCATTTGTTTTCACTGAAATACAACTAAATGTAGGCTACTTACCGGCTCGTTTTTTTAAACAGCTTGGCAAGTTGTGCCTTCACAACGTTTATAACGTCGCTAAACAGCATCAATAAAAAAACAGCCTACTTGTGTTTATTTGTACGTCAAAGGTAAGGATGAATGCTGATTGAATCAGGCTTATAACAGAATATTCGAACAATCATATATCACATGTATAGATATTTAGGTATTTACTGAGATTGCCAAATTACCTGAGATTCTCTCGTGATGTCGTAAGCACCATCTGGGAACATGAGTTTCACGTTTTCTTTCAGGCACTTGTGTGGAAAACTTCCGCCCTGTAAGCGAATTATGACAGTTATAGGCACAGAAAAGCTAAAGGTAGACCATGAAGAGAAAGCGGTGTTATATTGTCCTCACCATGTCGGTCAGAAGCTGTATGCTCTTTTCATTCAGCTTCCTCAGTTTATACTGCGTCCATTTGCATTGCAGTGAGAAGGAGTGGTCCAAGAAGATAAAAACCGCGCAGATGGTCCAGAACTTCAGCATACCCATTTCAGTGATTTAATGAGCACGTGTCAGCAGTAAATCACGGAGAGCACTCCAATGCCGTTGTTCGTCTTGCTGGAACTGATGCCTATAGTGCCGCTATAGTCACCATATTTATCGAGCTCTGTTCATTGCGGGTTTTAACCACTTTCTGTTTGGTTAAGAAGAACAAAAACTTGCACCCACAGGTTGGACAACCCTTGGTTAAGTCGTGAAAGCACTTTTTATTTTGTTTTGTGTATTTATTTTAGTATGTATTTATTTATTGCTTAAATATTGTCTTTTTTGTAGGCCTATGTTAAATTATTAGTCATGAGTTCTGGAGAGGGAATCCGGTTAGTGACGGTTCTATAAAAAAGCATGACAATGATAATTGACTTAGAACAATAACGACACAATGTCAATAAATAAATGAACAGCAAACACGTAGGCTACATTTTCTCGGATAGCATACGAGATCTTTGACGTTCAGAGGCAGAGGTAAAGAGTTAACATTTTTATATGAGATTGTATATGAGAAAATACGCTCCATGAAAGATAAGGTATAATAAGGGGTTCTGATACAATTAAATCTTAAAATGACAACCCACTCCACCTCATTCCATTAAAATGATTGCCAGTCACAAAAGGCTGCAGCATATGGGAACTTGTTTCGTGTAGATATTTAATAATTACAAGGGTCAGTATGTTGGCAAATATGTGTGAACCGGACAATTTAATTTTTTTTGTCTTTTTCTACTTGTTGCCTACTTGTGTTTATTTGTACGTCAAAGGTAAGGATGAATGCTGATTGAATCAGGCTTATATCAGAATATTCGAACAATCATATATCGCATATATAGATATTTAGGTATTTACTGAGATTGCCAAATTACCTGAGATTCTCTCGTGATGTCGTAAGCAACATCTGTGAACACTATTAAACGCCTTCAAATCACTCTTGAAGGCATTTAATAGTGTGTGGGGGCATTATGATCTTCTGGAGAGATAATTAAGAAACAGTGTTTGCACCATAGGATCCACCTGGTCTTGTAAAATGGCTTTATTCCTTGTGCAGAGTAATTATGGACCCAGTGGTTTCCATTAGAGGGCTGCCCACCTTTACAGATCCACCGCCATTTTAACAGTTGCCAGCAGACGTTGTGGGTTGAAGGTTTCCTTTTACTTTTCTCCAAATATAAACCCATCCAGATGAAGGAAAATTAGTAAAAATGAGAACTCATCCGACATAATACTTTATTCCACCAGTCCATGTGTAATGCTCATTACGCCATCTTCTGCGGCATTTAGCATTAGCCTTAGAGACAAGCGGTTTCTGAATGGCGGCCCTGCCGTAAATGCCAGCCTTGTGACGACGTTCAGTTTTGGTGGTGTTTCAATTCGGTGGTAATATGGAGGTGTTTAGCAACTATGCTACGCGTCTCTGTACCTGTCGGTGATCTTTGGTTTGCCGCCTCTGTGCCTCTTTACCGATACAGTTTGTTCGTGGCATATGATGTCATAATTTTGACACTGTTCTCCCTGCCAATTTAAATCTTCTTGCAGTTTTAATTTTTTTTTTTTACATCTTGATAAAACGGGTTAAGCACAATGTAGCCTACTTCTACTGTCAGGATATAGCCTCTTCCGGTTTTATCCGCCTCCATGTAGGCTATGGAACAGGAAACCAAAAGAGAAATTGAAACTGAAAAAGGAAATGTCAAAGGCATGTTATTGGGCTTATTTGACTTCAAAATGAACATTTTTGATGACAAAACTCTGGATTCGTTGGGTAGACTACGTGTTCTTGAAATGCCCTGATGTAATTTGTTGTCCTGTTGCTGCTTTTTTTTGCGATCTGCGCATCAAATTCACCCAAATTAATCGCAACTTACTGAGCTGACTGCCTCTACGCAATTAATTAGAATGGGCTGTGTGCGACAGCATCAATTTTAAGTTGTTATGGTTATCTTACTTCCGTAATGGATTCGTTTTGGCGAGGTCGACGTCCGAGTTTGACAAGGTAAAGACGTGTTACTTTGAGTTGTTCTCGTGCAATAACGGGAATGATCTCAAGCGGGTCCTTTCATTTACCGTTAATTGTGACTATTTAAGCATAAAACACATATAGACCTATAGGGAATACAAGCACGTATTTTGTGGGGAGCCGAATGCGACATTAAACGCAATGATTTTACCGTGCATTTTCCCCACATTTAATGGAAATAACGCTTTTTTTCTCACATTTAAACAAAAAAAATTTCCACTTTTCCTACATTTATTGTCTTTGAAAAAACAGCTGTAAATATAAAATGTACAATCCCAAAATGATATATCAACTAAATGTTTTATTATATAGTGGTTTTTAACATGAATGAAATTCATATACGTTCCAACGTTACGTTAGCTTCTTTTATGCATCTTTTAAGGGGGACAATTTCATAATTAGCGGCCGCACCCAAAATGGCTTGCTGTCACACAAGCATGACCTTATTTATCCTCTATAGTCAACGGTACACTGTGACGATAATGAACAGGACAAGTTCTTTAAAATGAAAGATGCAATTTATTTCACTCAGGAAGTTTCAAGTGTAAGGCGAATAGGCCTACATGTAAAATATGTAACATTTCAATAAATAAATAAATACATAAATATTGGTTTTACATTTCTTGTAAAAAAAAAAAAAAATAAATACATAAATAATCTGACTAATACTGTAGGGAACTTTCAATGGCAAATAAGTGGGGCTCATATTCTTTTTGGCCAACGCAAGCTGTCTGAACTGTGTTCAATGATGAACTGCAGGGTGTAGACAAGTTCTTTTCGGACAATTTCCCAAGCGCAGAAATAATTCTGAGGAGAGAAAGAGAGGAGACCGTTAACATTTTTTTTAAAGTGCAAAACATCACAGCAGCCATTGGAAATTAAGTCAAATAATTGCAGAATGTGTGATATTTTATGCTGATTTATGTTTCTTTCGACCATAGCCTACCTTCTTTTGCAAGACCGTTTCCAGTCTTTCAAAGTAATTTCTCAATGTCGCTGTTCTGGCAGTGGTATCAGAGCGGTCAGAATCGTCACTCTCTGATCTGCTTCCTCCCGCCTGAAATTAGCATCCATAACCCACAGAACAGTCAATAAATATATTTTGAAAAATTATTCTTTCATATAAAGGGGGTGGACAAAATATCGGAAACAACCCAAACAACCCAGAAAATGGCTTTAGCTTTGAAGCTTTTTGCAATTCAATGGCAATTTATTAAATGATCGAAAATATGTGTAGCCTAGCGTTCAGCAGCAAAATGTAGCCTATAATATATAGCCTACTGCACATGAGTAATAAATGTCAGTGCGCAAGCTACTTACACATTTGCTTTTTCCCAACCAGACGGTAGACGATAGCTTGGAAGTCCTCAATTAACTTAATGTCATCCCCACTCCGTCGGTAAGTCGTTGTTTTCAAAACAGACAGTTGATGCTGTGGAGAGTTTGATTAATGGCAGTCCGGACGCTGTCGCTGTCGCTGTCCGAGCTTCCATTGGACGCAAAAGCGGACCTCGGAAAAGTTATGAGAACAATTCTCATTGATGCACTGTTGCGGGAAATCGCCCTACAATGGAACACGGGGAAAGGACGATCAATTAGTCTTTCTTCGCGTTAGCGTGCTTATAAGAGAGGACATGAGGAAGCAATTGCAGGCCTACCATGTTTTTTAGAAGATTGTAGATTGTCTGTATAAACGTCTCCCTCCCACCTGTATAGGCGCACTCAAAAACCTGCGAAATGCAGAGCAGGGCGCACAACCAGGCGGTGTTCTCAAGTGCCATGTTCATAGTTTGATGAGTGACCTGCGCCAAAAGAACATCAACACATTCAAATATTTAGTCCCATGGGTAAAAAAAAGAAGCAATGAATAGGAACCATATTAAACATTTTAAAATTCGTTACCTTTGTGGTAGGCTGTATAACTTGATCTTCCCCGCAGTGTGGTTTGACTCCCGAATTCATATCCCTACTGCGGTTTTTATACCATAATGATAATTGTGTATAAAAAGTGAAAGGATTTCGACATCCAAAATGTAATTAAAGTGAACGAAGCTGGGAAAGTTCAGCAGAGAAGAAACCGCAGGGATTCCATTTTCGAGTTGTGCGGTTCCCCTTCTAAGTCTTATAAGACTCAAGATGCATCTGAGGCAGTTTACGGTTTTTTTGCTCCGTAGTTCCATGGAATATTTAATGATCAAATGTTATTGTGATTCACGTAACGAAGCGACGCAATGCAGGGAAGCAGGTGCAGCAACGTGAGTTACTTGTTTAGGCTAAGTGACGACTCTTCATATAGGCTACGTCCCATGTGTCCTATGCCTTCGAATGTTAATATGAACTAAATATTTAGCATTGTGTCCTTGTTTCTTGAAAATACCAGAAAAGTACCACAGTTACCATTTAAACCAGGGGTAAGGGATTCCGGCCCTGCGTGTTGGCTAGTCATCCCTACTTTCCTCAAACTTTGGAATACTTCACATATATTAAAATACACTATCATATATGTCTCTCTCTCTTTACGTCCTCTATCACTCTCACGGCGAAACGGCAGCCGTCAACAGAGGCAAGCCCCCGGGCGTCTCAGGCATAAAATATATATATAAAAAATTATAAATATATATATATACATACTGTATATAAATGAAATGATGAGTCAGTTACAGTACCTTAGTTTTCACATTTGAAAATATCACAAAGAGACTGAAATTATGAAGTAATAAAGAATAAGTAAGATTCTATAATAATTTGATTTAATTGGGCATTAATAAAGTTGTCCTCCATAAGGAAGGGGGGGCTAAAATATAAATGAAAATGATGAGTCAATTACAGTACATTAGTTTCACATGTAAATAGAAAATAGCACAAAGAGACTGAAATGATGAAGGAATATAGCTCATCTTTAATATACTTGTTTCCATATAAGATTAGATAATGATTTGGCATTATTGGGCATTAATAAAGTTGTCCTTCTATAAGATGAGGGGGGTGGAGGTGAGTATAAATTGTAATAAAAATCTACTAATATACTGATTAGCCTACACTTTAGCTTTATATGAAAGCATCTCAAATCTCATCTAGGGCTTTCAACAAAATAAAATCTTCAAAATGTTCATAAATGAAACATTTTATTTTAGAAAATGCCCTGTGTGAGGGTTGTGTACAAATACGGGAAATTTGTTTTAAAAGGCTCAAATTTGTGCCCCACCAACATCTCTTCATGCCCCCCCAATCAAAGCAGTCTAGAAACAGCCCTGCATCAACGCCGGTTTCGTGATCGACCAGGGTACAATGTTTTGCTAGTGGCACAAGTTCAGGATCCAGATTCCATTCATGAGCTTATCAAGAAATGTAACGAATATATCAGATCATTTAAAATGAATTACATTAATAATAAAATAATTAAGGGCAGAAATGGGCATTAAATCCAGAAATGGACACGGCCTTCCTTGCCAACCCCTGACTTAAGGCCCTCAAATTTAAGCATGAGGGCTCTCCCTTTTGAGCACTTGAGACTATCACCACAGTCGTTCCAGGTTTAGGAAATCTTTATTTCCCAAGATACCCCTTATGAGGGCGCCTTGGGAATGAAAAGTTTGCACTGGCCATTCAGTGTACTGCAGCCTTTAAGTAGGAAGAATTTGGTCCCCTCTTGTGTAGAAGTTTTACCAGCGTTTATTTAATCCTCCTGGTTTTGAGTTTTCTAATCCAATGTCTTTCTGTCCTACGTCTGTCCTCCTGTGTCCAGTTAATGTTTGAATGGAGGCCTGATATTTCTACTGCTTCAAGTCCATGGTGTAGGAAAATGAGCCACTATGTGTGTGTCTATTTTCCTATGATTTCTTACGTTATATTGTGTTGTGCCATTCTGGTCTTGATTTATATTTCCTGTCTCTCTTACATATTTTATGTCGCAGTGTTTGCACTTTATGACATATATGCAGTTATATGTGTTAACTGTGAATGTGTTGGTTTAATAAGGTATGTTGTGTTTGTAGTGTTGTTGCTTCAGGAGCGATAGGTTTAAAGACATATCAGTTTTATAAACGCCATAGCCTACTTGGGAGCACACTTTAGGGCGTTTTCACACTTGATTCGTTTGCTTCAGTTCGAATCCGAGTTTGATTGGAACCGTCCTCAGAACACCTCGTACGGGCGAACTCGGGCACGGTTTCCGCCTTCCAAATGTTGAGGAGTTGGCTACCGTTCCCCCAATTCGGACTAAACCGACAAAACACGGTTTTTAATTAGAATTTGTTTTTTAAATATGGTGACCCCTGGAAGAAACCGTTATTGATATTCCTTTATTGTGGCCTCCTATTCCTTCCTTTTTCACTGGGGTATAAAATGAGGAGACACGCATGTAAAAGCGTTTGGGAGGCAAAGAAAGAGCCAAGGGCCACAGTGGCACACGCACAGAACTGCATCTTGGGAACAAAGTCTCCAAGCATCGGATGCCACTACGATGTCGGTAGGCTTTTTTTGGTGGGTTGCCAGAAAAAGCCTCTATTGAGGGAAATCAACAAAAAAATAACCACTTGGAGTTTTCTAAAAACCACTGAAAACGTTTTTATATTATTTTTTTTTATCCAAAGCACACTTTCCAATGGACACCTTGGCCCTACTAATTCATAATTGGCCTACTGAATAAAAAAACCAACGTACTGAGTGGAGCTTCGAACAAACTCTAATATTGGAATCGATATGACACAATTAAATATGCGAAAATTCTAGGATACTGCTGGCGACTGTTCAACGTGTTGTTAGGCTGGACATGGTTGGCTACCTTTTTCTTTTAAAAGCGTATTTAGCCTTTCAAAGTAAGACTTCAGCCTCCCATTGTCGTCTGAGGGAAGACTTCCGTCCCCGGAGAATGTCATCTCACCTCCAACCTTTGTAAAGCAAAGTAAATCATAAATTCATGCGTATAAGATATTTATATAATAAAAGCAGAGGTTGTAAGTACCCGCATACTTACGCATTGCTCCAAGTTTCCAATTTGACGAGACAATATATTTTTAAAGAGCCCAAGCTTTTCAGTGTCCCAAGATGTGGAAGTCAGTTCATTGTTGAAGATCTTGACCAGGGCCTGTGTCGAATCAGAGCCCGATCTACTGTGCCCTGTCTCCTACGTAGTGCACTGGCAGGAGTGTGCTGTTTAATGTGCACTGTTTAGCCATACATTTTCCAACCGTACTGTGGAAGTGTCGTAAGCAGGTCATAAGACGTCCCACCAGTGTTGCCATGTCCGCGGTTTTACAGCTAATTTGGGATACTTACAACCGTGCAGTCACAGGTAAAAATGAAAAAGTCGCGAAGCACGCACTTATTTTAAAAGTAAAAATATGATGATTTCTATTTAAAATACGTTGTTTTCGGATAAAAAATATATTTTGGGCTAGTTTTGAATCGCCATTTGGCTAGAAAGTCTGGCAACCCCTGCGTCCCACCCTTGCGCTGCCATGTTTATGTGTTGTTTTTTGTTGTATTTGAAGGAAAACGTCAGCTAAGCTGCGCCTCAATTTTTTTTTAAACGAAAGCTTCACGTCACATTTTATGTGTCCAAAATGTTCGTGTACTTCTTGAAAAGTGTGCTCCCGAATGTACTCAGCGAAACCCCAGAAGTAAGTGTGTCATCCGGGTGTTTCAAGTATACTGCAATTTGAAAAATGTTCGCCTACTCAATGACTTTCTCGTCCTATTCTACTCACCAAGGTTTTCTCAATAGTGTGGAAGAGTGCTGATGTCGGACACGGCCGAAGTCTCTCAGGGGCACCGTATGCTCCTGATACAGTATCATTATTCTAGTAAACAAAAGATGGATGTGTTTAAAACAAATAACAACCAAATAAACAGTTTCGACAATTGTATAATTCTTCACTCTTTTTCAGAATGTACGCTCTTTATTTAAAAACAGCATTTGTCCTAACTGAAATACAACTAAATGTACTTACTGGCAGTTTTCTTAACAGCTTGGCGAATTGTGCCTTCGACAGACGTGCAACGCGCTAAACGGCGTGGAAAAAAACAGTAGCCTACTTGTGTTTATTTGTACGTCAAAGGTAAGGATGAATCAGAATATTCGAACAATCATATATCGCATGTATAGATATTTAGGTATTTACAGAGATTGCCAAATTACTTGAGATTCTCTCGTGATGTCGTAAGCGCCATCTGGGAACACTATTAAACGCCTTCAAATCACTCATGAAGGCATTTAATAGTGTGTGTGGGGGCATTATGATCTTCTGGGGAGATGATTAAGAAACAGTGTTTGCACCATAGGATCCACCTGGTCTTGTAAAATGGCTTTATTCCTTGTGCAGAGTAATTATGGACCCAGTGGTTTCCATTAGAGGGATGCCCACCTTTACAGATCCACCGCCATTTTAACAGTTGCCAACAGAACGTTGTGTGTTGATGGTTTTCTTTTACTTTTCTCCAAATATAAACCATCCAGATGAAGGAAAAAGAGGAAAAAAATAATGAGAACTCATCCGACATAATACTTTATTCCACCAGTCCATGTGTTATGCTCCTTATGCCAGCTTATGCGACATTTTTTGGCAGTGCATACCACCTTGCTAATTCGGCTATTTTACTTCATTGAACCGTCCGGAGGGAATTATGGGACCGTCGAGTTTTTTAAACAGTGCCAGCACTGGTATATTCACAAAAAAATACTAAAACATGAAATATACTCGAAGCTGGCCCAGAAAAAACGACATATTTTGCGAACGGGGGCGTTATATTGAACAATCCAGGAAATTGATGGTAAGACATATCACTAGAAATAGTTTAAAAGTAAGTTTTAGTTAATGTCTATGGTCTAAATGAATGGGGAAGTCACTTCCGAAACCAGTGTGACGTAGTCACTTGAGTACTCTATTGAGGTGTTTCGCAACTATACTGTCAAGTGCGTCTCTGTCCATGTCGGTGAGCGTCGGTTTGCCGCTTCTGTGCCTCTTTACCGATGCAGTTTGTTCGTTGCATATGATGTCATAATTTTCGACATTGTTCCCCCTGCCACTTTAAATCTTCTTGCAGTTTTTTATTTTTTTATTTTTTTATTTTTTATATAAAGATCTTCATGAACCCGGTTAAGCACGGTCTACTTCTACCGTTAGAATACAGCCATTTCCGGTTTTATATCCGCCTCCATGTAGGCTGTGGAACAGGAAACCAAAAGAGAAATTGAAACTGAAATAGGAAATGTCAAACGCATGATGTTATGGGGCTTATTTGACTTCAAAACTAAACATATTTGATGAGAAAACTCTGGATTCGTTGGGTGGACTAGGTTTTCTTGAAATGACATGATGTAATATGTTGTCCTGTTGTAATGTCTTTTGTTAAAAGAAAAAAGTAAAGAAAATGCGCTCATGCTTTCCCAAACATAGGCTATGTTTGGATGTCCCCCACGTGCTGCTTTTTTTGCGATATGCACATCAAAATTCACCCAAATGAATCGAAACTTACTCAGCTGACTCCATCTACGCAATTAATTAGAATGGGCTGTGTGCGACAGCATAAATTTTAAGTCGTTATGGTTATCTTACTTCCGTAATGGATTCGTTTTGGAGAGGTCGACGTCCGAGTTTGCCAGGGTAAAGACGTGTTACTTTGAGTTGGTGTCGTGCAATAACGGGAATGATCTCAAACTAGCGGGTCCTTTTCATTTAACGTTAATTGTGACAATTTAAGCATAAAACACTTATAGACCCTATAGGCTACAAGCACGTATGTGACATTTTCAAAAACCAGCATTTTAGAGTCTTTTAGAGTAAATTAACCTATACGGGACTTAATCACACCAATGTTTATTGAAATCTCTTAATTGCAATTATATCATATCATATAATTTCAATGAAACTCTACCAGTATTACAACAGGTATGACGTACGAGTTCAGATATTACCCCAATATTATTCTATGAATTTGAAATGACCCGGTGTTTTCTACAGGGGTTCACGCTAGCCATAACGATTTAACGTCAATCGGCAAATAAAAGTCGCTTTTCACCTGTGAACTTTTCATAGGCCTAGTGCCGAAACAGCACAAACTTTCCAACGTTACGTTATCTTATTTTATGCACCTCTTTTATAGCCCGCTGATTTTGAATTTGGCTTTAAGTATGTGCTTATGCTATTGCAATAAAACGAGGGACAATTTCATAATTTGCGGCCGCACCCAAAATGGCTTGCTGTCACACAAGCATGACCTTATCTATCCTTTATAGTCAACCGTACACTGTAACGATGATGAACAGGACAAGTTCTTTAAAATGAAAGATGCAATTTATTTAATTCAGGAGGTTTCAAGTGTAAGGCGAATAGGCCTACATGTAAAATATGTAACATTTCAATAAATAAATAAATACATAAATATTGGTTTTACATTTCTTGTAAAAAAAAAAACTAATAAATACATAAATAATCTGACTAATACTGTAGGGAACTTTCAGTGGCAAATAAGCGGAGCTCATATTCTTTTTGGCCAACGCAAGCTGTCTGAACCGTGTTCAATGATGAACTGCAGGGTGTAGACAAGTTCTTTTCGGACAATTTCCCAAGCGCAGAAAGAATTCTGAGGAGAGAAAGAGAGGAGACCGTTAACATTTTGTAAAAAGTGCAAAACATCACAGCAGCCATTGGAAATTAAGTCAAATAATTGCAGAATGTGTGATATTTTATGCTGATTTATGTTTCTTTCGACCATAGCCTACCTTCTTTTGCAAGACCGTTTCCAGTCTTTCAAAGTAATTTCTCAATGTCGCTGTTCTGGTAGTGGTATCAGAGCGGTCAGAATCGTCACTCTCTGGTCTGCTTCCTCCCGCCTGAAATTAGCATCCATAACCCACAGAACACAGTCAGTAAATATATTTTGAAAAATTATTCTTTCATAAAAAAGGGGTGGACAAAATATCGGAAACAACCCAGAAAAATGGCTTTAGCTTTGAAGCTTTTTGCAATTCAATGGCAATTTATTAAATGATCGAAAATGTGTGTAGCCTAGCGTTCAGCAGCAAAATGTAGCCTATAATATATAGCCTACTGCACATGAGTAATAAATGTCAGTGCGCAAGCTATTTACACATTTGCTTTTCCCAACCTGACGGTAGACGATAGCTTGGAAGTCCTCAATTAACTTAATTTCATCCCACTCCGTCGGTAAGTCGTTGTTTTCAAACAGACAGTTGATGCTGTGGAGAGTTTGATTAATGGCAGTCCGGACGCTGTCGCTGTCCGAGCTTCCATTGGACGCAAAAGCGGACCTTGGAAAGGTTATGAGAACATTCTCATTGATGCACTGTTGCGGGAAATCGCCCTACAATGGAACACGGGGAAAGGACGATCAATTAGTCTTTCTTCGCGTTAGCGTTCTTATAAGAGAGGACATGAGGATGCAATTGCAGGCCTACCATGTTTTTTAGAAGATTGTAGATTGTCTGTATAACGTCTCCCTCCACCTGTATAGGCGCACTCAAAACCTGCGAAATGCAGAGCAGGGCGCACAACCAGGCGGTGTTCTCAAGTGCCATGTTCATAGTTTGATGAGTGACCTGCGCCAAAAGAACATCAACACATTCAAATATTTGTCCCATGGGTAAAAAAAAGAAGCAATGAATAGGAACCATATTAAACATTTTAAAATTCGTTACCTTTGTGGTAGGCTGTATAACTTGATCTTCCCGCAGTGTTGTTTGACTCCCGAATTCATATCCTACTGCGGTTTTTATACCATAATGATACTTGTGTATAAAAAGTGAAAGAATTCGACATCCAAAATGTAATTAAAGTGAACGAAGCTGGGAAAGTTCACAGAGAAGAAACCGCAGGGATTCCATTTTCGAGTTGTGCGGTTCCCCTTCTAAGTCTTATAAGACTCAAGATGCATCTGAGGCAGTTTACGGTTTTCTGCTCCGTAGTTCCATGGAATATTTAATTGATCAAATGTTATTGTGATTCGCGTAGCGAAGCGACGCAATGCAGGGAAGCAGGTGCAGCAATGTGAGTTACTTGTTTAGGCTAAGTGACGACTCTTCATATAGGCTACGTCCATGTGTCCTATGCCTTCGAATGTTAATATGAACTAAATATTTAGCATTGTGTCCTTGTTTCTTGAAAATACCAGAAAAGTACCACAGTTACCATTTAAACCAGGGGTAAGGGATTCCGGCCCTGCGTGTTGGCTAGTCATCCCTACTTTCCTCAAACTTTGGAATACTTCACATATATTAAAATACACTATCATATATGTCTCTCTCTCTCTTACGTCCTCTATCACTCTCACGGCGAAACGGCAGCCGTCAACAGAGGCAAGCCCCCGGGCGTCTCAGGCATAAAATATATATATAAAAAATTATAAATATATATATATACATACTGTATATAAATGAAATGATGAGTCAGTTACAGTACCTTAGTTTCACATTCGAAAATATCACAAAAAGACTGAAATTATGAAGTAATAAAGAATAAGTAAGATTCTATAATAATTTGATTTAATTGGGCATTAATAAAGTTGTCCTCCATAAGGAAGGGGGGGCTAAAATATAAATGAAATGATGAGTCAATTACAGTACATTAGTTTCACATGTAAATAGAAAATAGCACAAAGAGACTGAAATGATGAAGGAATATAGCTCATCTTTAATATACTTGTTTCCATATAAGATTAGATAATGATTTGGCATTATTGGGCATTAATAAAGTTGTCCTTCTATAAGATGAGGGGGGTGGAGGTGGGTTTAAATTGTAATAAAAATCTAATATACTGATTAGCCTACACTTTAGCTTTATATGAAAGCATCTCAAATCTCATCTAGGGCTTTCAACAAAAAAAATCTTCAAAATGTTCATAAATGAAACATTTTATTTTAGAAAATGCCCTGTGTGAGGTTGTGTACAAATACAGGAAATTTGTTTTAAAAGGCTCAAATTTGTGCCCCACCAACATCTCTTCATGCCCCCCCAATCAAAGCAGTCTAGAAACAGCCCTGCATCAACGCCGGTTTCGTGATCGACCAGGGTACAATGTTTTGCATAGTGGCACAAGTTCAGGATCCAGATTCCATTCATGAGCTTATCAAGAAATGTAACGAATATATCAGATCATTTAAAATGAATTACATTAATAATAAAATAATTAAGTGCAGAAATGGGCATTAAATCCAGAAATGGACACGGCCTTCCTTGCCAAGCCCTGACTTGAGCCCTCAAAATTAAGCATTCGAAGGGCTCTGCTTTTGAGCACTTGAGACTATCACCACAGTCGTTCCAGGTTTAGGAAATCTTTATTTCCCAAGATACCCCTTATGAGGGTGCCTTGGGAATGAAAAGTTTGCACTGGCCATTCAGTGTACTGCAGCCTTTAAGTAGGAAGAATGTGGTCCCTCTTGTGTAGAAGTTTTACCAGCGTTTATTTAATCCTCCTGGTTTTGAGTTTTCTAATCCAATGTCTTTCTGTCCTATGTCTGTCCTCCTGTGTCCAGTTAATGTTTGAATGGAGGCCCGATATTTCTACTGCTTCAAGTCCATGGTGTAGGAAATGAGCCACTATGTGTGTGTCTGTTTTCCTATGATTTATTATGTTATATATGTGTTGTGCCAATGTGGTCTTGATTGTATTTCCTGTCTCTCCTACATATTTTATGTCGCAGTGTTTGCACTTTATGACATATATGCAGTTATATGTGTTAACTGTGAGTGTTTGTTTAATAAGGTATGTTGTGTTTGTAGTGTTGTTGCTTCAGGTGCGATAGGTTTAAAGACATATCAGTTTTATAAACGCCATAGCCTACTTGGGAGCACACTTTAGGGCGTTTTCACACTTGATTCGTTTGCTTCAGTTCGAATCCGAGTTCGATTGGAACCGTCCTCAGAACACCTCGTACGGGCGAACTCGGGCACGGTTCCGCCTTCCAAATGTTGAGGAGTTGGCTACCGTTCCCCAATTCGGACTAAACCGACAAAACACGGTTTTTAATTAGAATTTGTTTTTTAAATATGGTGACCTCTGGAAGAAACCGTTATTGATATTCCTTTATTGTGGCCTCCTATTCCTTCCTTTTTCACTGGGGTATAAAAATGAGAAGACACGCATGTAAAAGCGTTTGGGAGGCAAAGAAAGACCCAAGGGCCACAGTGGCACACGCACAGAACTGCATCTTGGGAACAAAGTCTCCAAGCATCGGATGCCACTACGATGTCGGTAGGCTTTTTTGGTGGGTTGCCAGAAAAAGCCTCTATTGAGGGAAATCAACAAAAAATAACCACTTGGAGTTTTCGAAAAACCACTGAAACGTTTTTATTTTAATTTTTTTATCCAAAGCACACTTTCCAATGGACACCTTGGCCTACTAATTCATAATTGGCCTACTGAATAAAAAACCAATGTACTGAGTGGAGCTTCGAACAAACTCTAATATTGAAATCGATATGACACAATTAAATATGCGAAATTTCTAGGATACTGCTGGCGACTGTTCAACGTGTGTTAGGCTGGACATGGTTGGCTACCTTTTCTTTTAAAAGCGTATTTAGCCTTTCAAAGTAAGACTTCAGCCTCCCATTATCGTCTGAGGGAAGACTTCCATCCCCGGAGAATGTCATCTCACCTCCAACCTTTGTAAAGCAAAGTAAATCATAAATTCATGCGTATAAGATATTTATATAATAAAGCAGAGGTTGTAAGTACCGCATACTTACGCATTGCTCCAAGTTTCCAATTTGACGAGACAATATATTTTTAAAGAGCCCAAGCTTTTCAGTGTCCCAAGATGTGGAAGTCAGTTCATTGTTGAAGATCTTGACCAGGGCTGTGTCCGAATCAGAGCCCGATCTACTGTGCCCTGTCTCCTACGTACAGTGCACTGGCAGAAGTGTGCTGTTTAATGTGCACTGTTTAGCCATACATTTTCCAACCGTACTGTGGAAGTGTCGTAAGCAGGTCATAAGACGTCCCACCAGTGTTGCCATGTCCGCGGTTTTACAGCTAAATTGGGATACTTACAACGTGCAGTCACAGGTAAAAATGAAAAGTCGCAAAGCACGCACTTATTTTAAAAGTAAAAATATGATGATTTCTATTTAAAATACGTTGTTTTCGGATAAAAATATATTTTGGGCTAGTTTTGAATCGCCATTTGGCTAGAAAGTCTGGCAACCCTGCGTCCCACTTTTGCGCTGCCATGTCATGTGTTGTTTTTGTTGTATTTGAAGGAAAACGTCAGCTAAGCTGCGCCTCATTTTTTTTTAAACGAAGCTTCACGTCACATTTATGTGTCCAAAATGTTCGTGTACTTCTTGAAAAGTGTGCTCCCGAATGTACTCAGCGAAACCTCAGAAGTAAGTGTGTCATCCGGGTGTTTCAAGTATACTGCAATTTGAAAAATGTTCGCCTACTCAATGACTTTCTCGTCCTATCTACTCACCAAGGCTTCTCAATAGTGTGGAAGAGTGCTGATTCGGACACGGCCCAAGTCTCTCAGGGCACCGTATGCTACTGATGCAATATCATCATTCTAGTAAACAAAAGATGGATGTGTTTAAAACAAATAACAACCAATAAACAGTTTTGACAATTGTATAATTCTTCACGCTTTTTCAGAATGTACGCTCTTTATTTAAAAACAGCATTTGTCCTAACTGAAATACAACTAAATGTACTTACTGGCAGTTTTCTTAAACAGCTTGGCGAGTTGTGCCTTCACAACGTGCAACGCGCTAAACGGCGTGGAAAAAAAACAGTAGCCTACTTGTGTTTATTTGTACGTCAAAGGTAACGATGAATCAGAATATTCGAACAATCTTATATCGCATGTATAGATATTTAGGTATTTACAGAGATTGCAAAATTACCTGAGATTCTCTCGTGATGTCGTAAGCAACATCTGGGAACACTATTAAACGCTTTCAAATCACTCTTGAAGGCATTTAATAGTGTGTGTGGGAGCATTATGATCTTCTGTGGAGATAATTAAGAAACAGTGTTTGCACCATAGGATCCACCTGGTCTTGTAAAATGGCTTTATTCCTTGTGCAGAGTAATTATGGACCCAGTGGTTTCCATTAGAGGGATGCCCACCTTTACAGATCCACCGCCATTTTAACAGTTGTCAACAGACGTTTGTGTGTTGAAGGTTTTCTTTTACTTTTCTCCAAATATAAACCCATCCAGATGAAGGGAAAAAGAGTAAAAATAATGAGAACTCATCCGACATAATACTTTATTCCACCAATATCGAAGAAAATATAAGACCCCAGTCCGGGCCAGATGGACTAGGGAGTCTCTCCCACACAGTTGAGTGTTTCTTCAAGAAAAACAACCATGATCTTCAGAGTCTGGTGCAATCAGGTTTATTGCATATAAACATACATTATATAAACATATATTGCATAACATACAAAAAAACCCCGGGCTGGTCTGCGCAGACCAACTCATATTCAATCTCAGCAATCGTAAAAAGCCCCCCTCATTTTTGAATTACTAGGCCTTTTATCCTGTCCTTAACTCTACCTACTTGGGGCGGAACTTTGCATCCTCACAGAGGCAGGTCCCATCCTCTGAAATCCTACACCAGGCCTTTTTCTTTTCATGGCACAACATTTTAATTATGCATTACTTATGGCATTTATTTATACTGTAGTTTGATGAAATGCTATGATTTAAATATACAGGAAATGGCCTGGCCATGGTTTGACCATTCTAGTTCAATAAGTGATCATTACAATGATCTACTAGGTTAAAACAATACAAGTACAATAAAGTAACAGAAATAAATACAGTCAGAAACCAAAAATGAACTAAATGCATATGACACATGTAATACAGAGACTATTGATTGTAGTTAATTTCTCCTTACATTTAACATGCGAAATATGGAACACAATATTAGTAAGCATTAACAACAATTTGTGTGATACAAATAACAGCTGAGTTTCAGGTTATGGAACAAACAAATCTCTCTAGAATGTGTAATGTAATTGTACAATAGATAATTCTTACAGAATTCCTTTACTAGCAACACAGTTTTACAGTACAGCTCACCACATTTCCCCTTTAATCAATGTCATTTCAATACTTTTACACAAATCTAGAAAGCACTGCTTACTTTACACAATTGTAATTGTACAAAACACTAGTTTTCTCCTTCACTGCCAGAAAGCACTTAATGAGTTCCTTAACATTAGTTTTAGGGAAATATTTCTACTGCCTATGTGAACAGTAAAATGAAATTGAAAAGACCCACTGTGGACCAGATACTATTGTAGTTAATTTTCATCCACCAATTTTGAAAACCTTTGTTATAATGTACTTATCATACAACATTTACCTTTAAATATTTATCTAACAGTGTTCTCAAGATATAATATTTATAATACTTGTGTTGTGTTGTAGTTGTCACATTTACATACAGCCCACAGTGGCATCAATAATAAGTTTGTGAAAAGAACATCAGGCCGTCGATTACTGTGAAGACACACTGAATAGCACTGTTGCCCTCACAGATATAATTTAATACTTATTACTCCCATCAATCTGACACACTCGAGAAACTATAAGTTTTATTTCCACAGACCTTTGTGTACGTGTGAATATGTTTAAGAAATATAAGCCAACATTTTCTCTAATATAATTCTCGAATGTTCGCATACACTCCTTTTAACCTTTTCCTCTCGTCCTTGAACATTCCAGACAAAACCCAAGCTGGGCCTCTTAGCCTTGAGAGATCTGCAGCCCTAAACTTACTTAAAGAAGTGTGTGTGTTCTTTTCCTATGTGTGTGTTCATGTCCTTCTACCATGAAGCAGAAAAATACCTATAATTGCCTCTGAATGGTCCTTTGTCCGAAGATGAGCGCATACTTGTGACTATATCTCATTTTGACACGATCTAGATTAGGATGGGCCCAGGCTAGGAAACTGAAGGCCATATTTTAATTTTAATCAGCACAACTGCGTGAATATGTGTTTTGGACACTTCAGCTTGATAAGCTAGCCGGATCTTCCTGGTAGGATGTGGGAGTCTTCTCTCACTCAGATCCTTCCAATAACAATTAAAAATGTGGCTGGGCCCTTATTCCGATGCGCTCATACGTATGTGGTGCCTGTGTGCCTTTGATGGCGAGAGGCCTATGCGTGAGTATACCGATGTGTGTGCATTAATTCTGGTTTAGACTTGTTTTGCAACTGGCCCAAACCCCCCTTCACGAATACCATCTTTATGTAAGCGTGTCACACGCCGGTCAAGGTGATGCCTAGCACAGACTATCACGCTTACATAAGCTCTGATCAGGGCCTTTACTCTGGACATACAGTGGTCTGCAGTGATGTCCATACATATATACACACACACTCATACACACACAATACATTCTGTATAATTAAATACAGTCCTCATATATTGTTTTAGGCCTCATCATTCCCTCTCATACCTTTGTCTGTGAGAATACCTGGGTGGACGATGAGGGGCACTCCCTCAATCTCCCTGCCGTTACACCCTGCACAATGCCTACAAGGATTATGTAATTACTGTTTATACCACTAATATTCAGGCACATTCTGGTTAATTCATTTTCAGACCTGGATTTTATTCCACACCAGTCCATGTGTTATGCTCCTTATGCCAGCGTATGCGACATTTTTTGGCAGTGCATACCACCTTGCTAATTCGGCTAATTTACTTCATTGAACCGTCCGGAGGGAATTATGGGACGTCGAGTTTTTAAACAGTGCCAGCACTGGTATATTCACAAAAAAATACTAAAACATGAAATATACTCGAAGCTGGCCCAGAAAAACGACATATTTTGCGAACGGGCGTTATATTGAACAATCCAGGAAATTGATGGTAAGACATAATCACTAGAAATAGTTTAAAAGTAAGTTTTAGTTAATGTCTATGGTCTAAATGAATGGGGAAGTCACTTCCGAAACCAGTGTGACGTAGTCACTTGAGTACTCTATTGAGGTGTTTCGCAACTATGCTGTCAAGTGCGTCTCTGTCCATGTCGGTGAGCGTCGGTTTGCCGCTTCTGTGCCTCTTTACCGATGCAGTTTGTTCGTTGTATATGATGTCATAATTTTCGACACTGTTCCCCCTGCCACTTTAAATCTTCTTGCAGTTTTTTATTTTTTTATATAAAGATCTTCATGAACCGGGTTAAGCACAATCTACTTCTACCGTTAGAATACAGACATTTCCGGTTTTATCCGCCTCCAATGTAGGCTGTGGAACAGGAAACCAAAAGAGAAATAGGAAATGTCAAACGCATGATGTTATGGGGCTTATTTGACTTCAAAACTAACATATTTGATGAGAAAACTCTGGATTCGTTGGGTAGACTACGTGTTCTTGAAATGCCCTGATGTAATATGTTGTCCTGTTGTAACGTCTTTTGTTAAAAGAAAAAAGTAAAGAAAATGCGCTCATGCTTTCCCTAAACATAGGCTATGTTTGGATGTCCCCACGTGCTGCTTTTTTTGCGATATGCACATCAAATTAATCGAAACTTACTGAGCTGACTCCATCTATGCAATTAATTAGAATGGGCTGTGTGCGACAGCATCAATTTTAAGTCGTTATGGTTATCTTACTTCCGTAATGGATTCGTTTTGGAGAGGTCGACGTCCGAGTTTGCCAAGGTAAAGACGTGTTACTTTGAGTTGGTCTCGTGCAATAACGGGAATGATCTCAAACTAGCGGGTCCTTTTCATTTAACGTTAATTGTGACTATTTAAGCATAAAACACTTATAGACCCTATAGGCTACAAGCACGTATGTGACTGTAATGGGGCGTGACGTGTGAGGTGGGAGGAGCCAAACGCAGCAAGGGGAATCATTAAGCCCTTAGGCCACTAAGACGGGATACCCCGCAGATAAGGGAAGGAGACAAGACAAGGAACACACAACGCTACTAACCGGCCCACTGCCAATCGCCCAGTAGAGCACAAAGACAGGGATCAGAACAGCCGGAAATAAACACGCGCCCTGTCTCGGAAACGAGACACATAACGGGCGGGAGCGTAAAAACCACATAAAACACAAACACTGCAAAAATAATAGGATAGTATGAGAAGGCGAGAGGAACAGATCCAACGTTCCGTAGCTTAAAAGCTTGCAGTCACACGCAAACATGTCCAACATCATAACAGGTCTCCCTAAGAGACGAATTGCACCGAAGGACGAACAGAACTACAGTTCCGAACCATCGCCCACAACTCCTATACACGGAGAAGGAAAGCACAAAAAGAGATGAAGGACAGCTGCACCTTAACCATAGGCTAACCTGACTAACACAAGCATAAACCCTGCCTCAGACAGAAGAAATGTAACGAGGCGAACAGGAACAGATAATTAACGTTCCACGGCTTCAAGGCTCGCAGTCACACGCAAACATGTCCACAATATCATCCAGTCTCCCTAAGAGACGAATTGCACCGAAGGACGAACAGAACTACAGTTCTGAACACATCTCCTATACACGGAGAAGGAACGCACAAAAAGAGATGAACAGGACAGCTGCACCCTAACCATGGGTTAAACAGACTAACACAAGCACAAGCCCTGCCTCACAGACAGGAGAAATGTAACTAGGCGAACAAGAACAGAGATTTAACGTTCTATGACTAGTTAAATAAGTGCGCAGTCCAATGCAGCAAACGTACCTGGGCAAACACCCGATCTCCCAAGAGGGAGAGACATTTACAGGCGAGCCGACGGAGCACCGTCGTCCCATAACTTACTAACCAGAGACTCACGCAAACTAGATCAAACACGCGCCCTAGCCTCTTAATAAGGAGACAGATAACGAGGCAAACAGGAACAGAGACTTAACGTTCCATGGCTACTTAAATAAGTTTGCAGTCTAATCCACAAGACTCACGCACACTTAATCAAACAAGCGCCCCAGCCTCTTAATAAGGAGAAAGGTAACGAGGCAAACAGGAACAGAGACTTAACGTTCCATGGCTACTTAAATAAGTTCGCAGTCTAATGCAGCAAACATACCTGGGTAAACACCCGATCTCACATGAGAAACATTTTACAGGTGAGCCGACGGAGCACCGTCGTCCCAAAACTTACTAACCAAAAGACACCGCGAACTTAAATAAACACACGCCCTAGCCTCACAGTAAAGGAATAAGTAACAAAACCCCGACTCACAACAAAGGAGAACGCAGTCTATGAGAAGGAGACAAAACAGGGAATAAACGTTCCAAGCTACTAACTGGCTTACCGTAACCCGGAAATCAGTAGAAGCTAACACGCCAGGTCTCTCTATAAGAAAACCATTAACCGGCGAAAAGGGACAAAGAACAGCTACTCTACACTTCTACAAGCTAAGCAACCCAGCCGAAGCGAAACGCCAGATCTCCCATGAGACGACATGCACCGAGAGGCGAACAGAACACAGTTCCGACCATCGCCCAAATCTCCATACACGGAGGAAAACGCACACAGGCGAACTAGAGCAGAGATTTACAGTCCCAAACTTCTACGAGATAATCCACTACAAAGCCAGCAAGAAATAAGCCCTGCCTCTACAAAGAGACGCTAAAAATGGGCGAGTAGCCAAAATGGTACGAGCACTCACAGCCAACAATACACCACAATACATAACAATTAATGTAGAAGCCCCGCATGAAGGGAACGGTAGGCTTATATACATATCTCAGGTGACTACGACAGGTGTAACCGCTTAACAGAAACTCCCCCAACTAAGCAGGGAGGAGCAAGCATCCACCAAAAGGGCAGCGCCCCCGCGTGGCCACCGAGGAAAACGACCGCATAGGACCACAGGATCCAAAACCATGACAGTGACATCTTCAAAAACCAGCATTTTAGAGTCTTTTAGAGTAAATGAACCTATACGGGACTTAATCACACCAATGTTTATTGAAATCTCTTAATTGCAATTATATCATATCATATAATTTCAATGAAACTCTACCAGTATTACAACAGGTATGACGTACGAGTTCAGATATTACCCCAATATTATTCTATGAATTTGAAATGACCCGTTGTTTTCTACAGGGGTTCACGCTAGCCATAACGATTTAACGTCAATCGGCAAATAAAAGTCGCTTTTCACCTGTGAACTTTTCATAGGCCTAGTGCCGAAACAGCACAAACTTTCCAACGTTACGTTATCTTATTTCATGCACCTCTTTTATAGCCCGCTGATTTTGAATTTGGCTTTAAGTATGTGCTTATGCTATTGCAATAAAACGAGGGACAATTTCATAATTTGCGGCCGCACCCAAAATGGCTTGCTGTCACACAAGCATGACCTTATTTATCCTCTATAGTCAACCGTACACTGTGACGATGATGAACAGGACAAGTTCTTTAAAATGAAAGATGCAATTTATTTCACTCAGGAGGTTTCAAGTGTAAGGCGAATAGGCCTACATGTAAAATATGTAACATTTCAATAAATAAGTAAATAAATAAATACATAAATATTGGTTTTACATTTTTTGTAAAAAAAATAAAATAAAATAAATACATAATCCTGTAGGGAACTTTCAGTGGCAAATAAGTGGAGCTCATATTCTTTTTGGCCAACGCAAGCTGTCTGAACTGTGTTCAATGATGAACTGCAGGGTGTAGACAAGTTCTTTTCGGACAATTTCCCAAGCGCAGAAAGAAGTCTGAGGAGTGAAAGAGAGGAGACCGTTAACATTTTGTAAAAAGTGCAAAACATCACAGCAGCCATTGGAAATTAAGTCAAATAATTGCCGAATGTGTGATATTTTATGCTGATTTATGTTTCTTTCGACCATAGCCTACCTTCTTTTGCAAGACCGTTTCCAGTCTTTCAAAGTAATTTCTCAATGTCGCTGTTCTGGTAGTGGTATCAGAGCGGTCAGAATCGTCACTCTCTGGTCTGCTTCCTCCCGCCTGAAATTAGCATCCATAACCCACAGAACAGTCAGTCAATATATTTTGAAAAATTATTCTTTCATATAAAGGGGGTGGACAAAATATCGGAAACAACCCAGAAAAATGGCTTTAGCTTTGAAGCTTTTTGCAATTCAATGGCAATTTATTAAATGATCGAAAATGTGTGTAGCCTAGCGTTCAGCAGCAAAATGTAGCCTAATAATATATAGCCTACTGCACATGAGTAATAAATGTCAGTGCGCAAGCTACTTACACATTTGCTTTTCCCAACCTGACGGTAGACGATAGCTTGGAAGTCCTCAATTAACTTAATTTCATCCCACTCCGTCGGTAAGTCGTTGTTTTCAAACAGACAGTTGATGCTGTGGAGAGTTTGATTAATGGCAGTCCGGACGCTGTCGCTGTCCGAGCTTCCATTGGACGCAAAAGCGGACCTCGGAAAAGTTATGAGAACATTCTCATTGATGCACTGTTGCGGGAAATCGCCCTACAATGGAACACGGGGAAAGGACGATCAATTAGTCTTTCTTCGCGTTAGCGTTCTTATAAGAGAGGACATGAGGATGCAATTGCAGGCCTACCATGTTTTTTAGAAGATTGTAGATTGTCTTTATAACGTCTCCCTCCACCTGTATGGGCGCACTCAAAACCTGCGAAATGCAGAGCAGGGCGCACAACCAGGCGGTGTTCTCAAGTGCCATGTTCATAGTTTGATGAGTGACCTGCGCCAAAAGAACATCAACACATTCAAATATTTGTCCCATGGGTAAAAAAAAGAAGCAATGAATAGGAACCATATTAAACATTTTAAAATTCGTTACCTTTGTGGTAGGTTGTATAACTTGATCTTCCCGCAGTGTGGTTTGACTCCCGAATTCATATCCTACTGCGGTTTTTATACCATAATGATACTTGTGTATAAAAAGTGAAAGGATTCGACATCACAAATGTAATTAAAGTGAACGAAGCTGGGAAAGTTCAGCAGAGAAGAAACCATTGCATTTTCGAGTTGTGCGGTTCCCCTTCTAAGTCTTGTAATAGACTCAAGATGCATCTGAGGCAGTTTACGGTTTATTGCTCCGTAGTTCCATGGGATATTTAATTGATCAAATGTTATTGTGATTCACGTAGCGACGCGACGCAATGCAGGGAAGCAGGTGCAGCAATGTGAGTTACTTGTTTAGGCTAAGTGACGACTCTTCATATAGGCTACGTCCATGTGTCCTATGCCCTCGAATGTTAATATGAACTAAATATTTAGCATTGTGTCCTTGTTTCTTGAAAATACCAGAAAAGTTCCACAGTTACCATTTAAACCAGGGGTAAGGGATTCCGGTCTTGGATGGCCGGTGCATCAGGGCCGTGTCTAGGGGGGTGGGCGGGGGGGGGGGGGGGGGGGGGGGGGGGCACGGGCAATGCCCTCCCAAATGCCAAATCCAGAAAAAATAAAATCCGACAATATGAAGTCAGTAGGCTATTAGAGCTACAGACGATTCGGCCAATCATAAAAATGCCACATCGAAATAATATATTTCTCTAACATCTGATTGGTTGGTTTGGCCATATAAAACATGGAGACGCAGCGAGAGAGAGGTCAGTTTCTTTGATCAATCTATGCTGTCTCTTCTTGATAACTAACTGTTCTGCATTGCTTGGGATATAATATTCGCCAGCCTAGCTTACTCAGTGAGTTGAGGATAGTGGCGAGAGTCTCCGTCTGGGAGATTCGATGTTGCATCTAGCCTAATTGTTATAGCTGCGATTCTGCGAAACATCTGCAGCATTGCATTAGCTGGCTGCACGTGTGTGTGCGCGCCCGTGTTTGTGTGTGTGTGTGTGTGTGTGTGTGTGTGTGTGTGTGTGTGTGTGTGTGTGTGTGTGTGTGTGTGTGTGTGTGTGTGTGTGTGTGTGTGTGTGTGTGTGTGTGTGTGTGTGTGTGTGTGTGTGTGTGTGTGTGTGTGTTAGCTAGCCTACTGCTGCGTGTTGGCTAGTCATCCCTACTTTCCTCAAACTTTGGAATACTTCACATATATTAAAATACACTATCATATATGTCTCTCTCTCTCTCTTACGTCCTCTATCACTCTCACGGCGAAACGGCAGCCGTCAACAGAGGCAAGCCCCCGGGTGTCTCAGGCATAAAATATATGTATATAAAAAATTATAAATATATATATATATACATACTGTACATAAATTAAATGATGAGTCAATTACAGTACCTTCGTTTCACATGTAAATCGAAATTAGCACAAAGAGACGTAATAAAGAATAAGTAAGATTCTATAATAATTTGATTTAATTGGGCATTAATAAAGTTGTCCTCCATAAGGGGGGGGGGGGGGGGGGGGGGGGGGTGGCTAAAATATCAATTAAATGATGAGTCAATTACAGTACATTAGTTTCACATGTAAATACAAAATAGCACAAAGAGACTGAAATGATGAAGGAATATAGCTCATCTTTAATATACTTGTTTCCATATAAGATTAGATAATGATTTGGCATTATTGGGCATAAATAAAGTTGTCCTTCTATAAGATGAGGGGGGTGGAGGTGGGTTTAAAATGTAATAAAATTATCTTATCCACTAATATACTGATTAGCCTACACTTTAGCTTTATATGAAAGCATCTCAAATCTCATCTAGGGCTTTCAACAAAAAAAATCTTAAAATGTTCATAAATGAAACATTTTATTTTGGAAAATGCCCTGTGTGAGGTTGTGTAGAAATACAGGAAATTTGTTTTAAAAGGCTCAAATTTGTGCCCCACCAACATCTCTTCATGCCCCCCCAATCAAACCAGTCTAGAAACAGCCCTGCATCAACGCCGGTTTCGTGATCGACCAGGGTACAATGTTTTGCATAGTGGCACAAGTTCAGGATCCAGATTCCATTAATGAGCTTATCAAGAAATGTAACGAATTTATCAGATAATTTAAAATGAATTACATTAATAATAAAATAATTAAGTGCAGAAATGGGCATTAAATCCAGAAATGGACACAGCCTTCCTTGCCAACCCCTGACTTAAGCCCTCAAATTTAAGCATGAGGGCTCTCCTTTTGAGCACTTGAGACTATCACCACAGTCGTTCCAGGTTTAGGAAATCTTTATTTCCCAAGTTACCCCTTATGAGGTCCCCTTGGGAAAGAAAAGTTTGCACTGGCCATTCAGTGTACTGCAGCCTTTAAGTAGGAAGAATTTGGTCCCTCTTGTGTAGAAATTTTACCAGCGTTTATTTAATCCTCCTGGGAATATGGTTTTGAGTTTTTTAATCCAATGTCTTTCTGTCCTACGTCTGTCCTCCTGTGTCCAGTTTATATGTTCAATAAACTTTCCAACGTTACGTTAGCTTATTTTATGCATCTCTTTTATAGCCCGCTGAATTTTGAATTTGGTTTTAAGTATGTGCTTATGCTATTGCAATAAAACGAGGGACAATTTCATAATTTGCGGCCGCACCCAAAATGACTTGCTGTCACACAAGCATGACCTTATTTATCCTCTATAGTCAACCGTACACTGTGACGATGATGAACAGGACAAGTTCTTTAAAATGAAAGATGCAATTTATTTCACTCAGGAGGTTTCAAGTGTAAGGCGAATAGGCCTACATGTAAAATATGTAACATTTCAATAAATAAGTAAATAAATAAATACATAAATATTGGTTTTACATTTTTTGTAAAAAAAATAAAATAAAATAAATACATAATACTGTAGGGAACTTTCAGTGGCAAATAAGTGGAGCTCATATTCTTTTTGGCCAACGCAAGCTGTCTGAACTGTGTTCAATGATGAACTGCAGGGTGTAGACAAGTTCTTTTCGGACAATTTCCCAAGCGCAGAAAGAAGTCTGAGGAGTGAAAGAGAGGAGACCGTTAACATTTTGTAAAAAGTGCAAAACATCACAGCAGCCATTGGAAATTAAGTCAAATAATTGCCGAATGTGTGATATTTTATGCTGATTTATGTTTCTTTCGACCATAGCCTACCTTCTTTTGCAAGACCGTTTCCAGTCTTTCAAAGTAATTTCTCAATGTCGCTGTTCTGGTAGTGGTATCAGAGCGGTCAGAATCGTCACTCTCTGGTCTGCTTCCTCCCGCCTGAAATTAGCATCCATAACCCACAGAACACAGACCGTAAATATATTTTGAAAAATTATTCTTTCATATAAAGGGGGTGGACAAAATATCGGAAACAACCCAGAAAAATGGCTTTAGCTTTGAAGCTTTTTGCAATTCAATGGCAATTTATTAAATGATCGAAAATGTGTGTAGCCTAGCGTTCAGCAGCAAAATGTAGCCTATAATATATAGCCTACTGCACATGAGTAATAAATGTCAGTGCGCAAGCTACTTACACATTTGCTTTTCCCAACCTGACGGTAGACGATAGCTTGGAAGTCCTCAATTAACTTAATTCCATCCCACTCCGTCGGTAAGTCGTTGTTTTCAAACAGACAGTTGATGCTGTGGAGAGTTTGATTAATGGCAGTCCGGACGCTGTCGCTGTCCGAGCTTCCATTGGACGCAAAAGCGGACCTCGGAAAAGTTATGAGAACATTCTCATTGATGCACTGTTGCGAGAAATCGCCCTACAATGAAACACGGGGAAAGGATGATCAATTAGTCTTTCTTCGCGTTAGCGTGCTTATAAGAGAGGACATGAGGATGCAATTGCAGGCCTACCATATGTTTTATAAGATTGATTGATAAGACTTGTTTTGGCTAAGTGACGAATCTTCATATAGGCTACGTCCATGTGTCCTATGCCCTCGAATGTTAATATGAAATAAATATTTAGCATTGTGTCCTTGTTTCTGGAAAATTACAGAAAAGTTCCATAGTTACCATTTAAACCAGGGGTAAGGGATTCCGGTCTTGGATGGCCGGTGTGTATACAGGTTTTTGTTCCATTAATTACCGAGCTCAGTCTGTGTCTCAGTCTCAATTGACTGTGAGTCCTACATCAACGCCGGTTTCGTGATCGACCAGGGTACAATGTTTTGCATAGTGGTCCAAGTTCAGGATCCAGCTTCCATTAATGAGCTTATCAAGAAATGTAACTAATATATCAGATCATATAAAATAATTAAGGGCAGAAATTGGCATTAAATCCAGAAACGGACAAGGCCTTCCTTGCCAACCCCTGACTTGAGCCCTCATATTTAAGCAATCGGAGGGCTCTGCTTTTGAGCACTTGAGACTATCACCACAGTCGTTCCTCGACTAGAGGGGCTTCAGGATCGATAGGTTTAAAGACATATCAGTTTTATAAACGCCATAGCCTACTTGGGAACACACTTTAGGGCGTTTTCACACTTGGTTAATTTGCTTCAGTTCGAATCCGAGTTCGATTGGAACCGTCCCCAGAACACCTCGTACGGGCGAACTCGGGCACGGTTCCGCCTTCCAAATGTTGAGGAGTTGGCTACCGTTCCCCAATTCGGACTAAACCGAAAAAAACAGTTTTTAATTAGAATTCGTTTTTTAAATATGGTGACCCGTGGAAGAAACCGTTATTGATATATCTTTATTGTGGCCTTCTATTCTTTCCTTTTTCACTGGGGTATAAAAATGAGAAGACACGCATGTAAAAGCTTTCTCGTCCATTTTGTTATTCTACCTGAATGGTAGAGGAAATTGATCGTTTGGGAGGCAAAGAAAGAGCCACGCACACGCACAAAACTGCATCTTGGGAACAAAGTCTCCAAGCATCGGATGCCACTACGATGTCGGTAGGCTTTTTTGGTGGGTTGCCCGAAAAAGCCTCTATTGAGGGAAATCAACAAAAAATAACCACTTGGAGTTTTCGAAATACCACTGAAACGTTTTTATTTTTTATTTTATTTTTTTATCCAAAGCACACTTTCCAATGGACACCTGCGCTGAAATATGGTGGATCCTTGATTTGATGTTATGGGGTTGTCTTGCACCGACTGGTCCTGGGGATCTTATAAAGGTCAGTTGAACCACCAACAGGTGCCAAGACATTTTTGGCGAAAACCATGGTTCCCTCTGCCAGAAAGTTCAAACTTGGCCACAACTGGACCTTTTAGCAAGACAATGAAGCCATACCCAATGGTATACCTTAGAATCAACCAAGACATGATTACCTGACTGCATAATTTTTCTTCTGCAATGGCCATCTCTGTTTCTAGACTTGAACCTGATGGAAAATTTGCGGTTTGAATTGGAGAGCAGTCTCCAAGCGCAGACCAAAGGATATAACGGTTCTGCATGGAGAAATGGTCAACTATATCCCCTCCAATATGTTCACCAATCTCAAGAAACACTGGAGATGACTTGGTAGTGTTATCCTTGCAACGGGATTGTGCGCAAAGTATTGAAAACATGGTTGTGAGTTTCTGTGATATTATTTGGTAATAAATTGATAAGATGATGTTCGTTGATTCCAGTGAATCATTAATAGAAATATATAGCTCAGTGCTTCGTTCTGTTTTATAGTCCTTTTCATCAAGGATGTGAATGGTTTTGGAGGATACTGTATATACATAAAATGCATATTAGTTTAAAATATTCAACAGAAACCCAATGTATGACAAAATATTCATAATTTATTTGAAAAATAGACTCTTCAAGTTAACATACAGATTCAAATTCAAAGTTAAAAACTGAGAATGCAATAAATTAAATTACACTATAAATAAATATTCACACTGATATAAATAAAAAATAAATTAAAGGTTTCCAAAGACAGAATTTTGCTCATGTACACGGCCGTGTTATCAATGGAGCAGTCAGCGGTTGTCCCGTCAGTTGCTTCGTTCACTGTTTTTTTCTTCCAAGAAACTCTTGGAGCTTCTCCAAGCTGTGAAGAACTTCTTTCCTCACAACCTCCCATGCGCAGGCGCTCTGCCCCTAGGAAACGTTGGATAAAAACACGCTGTTTAGTCCTGCCTTAACATTTAATATCATGAAAGTAATTTAATTAAAATAAAATCTCTGCACAGACTTTAGTATAAATTATTATAAGTGTGTGTGTGTGTGTGTGTGTGTGTGTGTGTGTGTGTGTGTGTGTGTGTGTGTGTGTGTGTGTGTGTGTGTGTGTGTGTGTGTGTGTGTGCGCGCGCCTGCGTGTGCGTGCGTGCGTGTGTGTGTTCATAATTGGCCTACCTGGAGCTTCGAACAAAGATTAAAACTCTAATATTGAATCGATATGAAACAATTAAACATGCGGAATTTCTAGGATACTGCTGGCGACTGTTCAATATGTGTATAGCTAGGCTGGACATGTTTGGCTACCTTTTCATTTAAAAGCGTATTCAGGCTTTCAACGTATGACTTCAGCCTCCCATTATCGTCTGAGGGAAGACTTCCATCCCCGGAGAATGTCATCTCACCTCCAACCTTTGTAAAGCAAAGAAAATCATAAATTCATGCGTATAAGATATTTATATAATAAAGCAGAGGTTGAAGTACCGCATACTTACGCATTGCTCCAAGTTTTCAATTTGACGAGACAATATATTTTTAAAGAACCCAAGCTTTTCAGTGTCCCAAGATGTGGAAGTCAGGTCATTGTTGAAGATCTTGACCAAGTCTCTCAGGGCACCGTATGCTACTGATGCAATATCATCATTCTAGAAAACAAAAGATGGATGTGTTTAAAACAAATAACTAATAAACAGTTTCCACAATTGCATAATTATTCCCGCTTTTTCAGAATGTACGCTCTTGATTTAAAAACAGCATTTGTTTTCACTGAAATACAACTAAATGTAGGCTACTTACCGGCTGTTTTTTTAAACAGCTTGGCAAGTTGTGCCTTCACAACGTTTAACGCGCTAAACAGCGTCAATAAAAAAACAGCCTACTTGTGTTTATTTTTACGTCAAAGGTAAGGATGAATGCTTATTGAATCAGGCTTATAACAGAATATTCGAACAATCATATATCGCATGTATAGATATCTAGGTATTTACTGAGATTGCCAAATTACCTGAGATTCTCTCGTGATGTTGTAAGCACCATCTGGGAACGTGAGTTTGACGTTTTCTTTCAGGCACTTGTGTGGAAAACTTCCGCCCTGTAAGCGAATTATGACAGTTATAGGCACAGAAAAGCTCAGGATAGGTAGACCATGAAGAGAAAGCGGTGTTATATTGTCCTCACCATGTCGGTCAGAAGCTGTATGCTCTCTTCATTCAGCTTCCTCAGTTTATACTGCGTCCATTTGCATTGCAGTGAGAAGGAGTGGTCCAAGAAGATCAAAACCGCGCAGATGGTCCAGAACTTCAGCATACCCATTTCAGTGATTTAATGAGCACTTGTCAGCAGTAAATCACGGAGAGCACTCAAATGCGATTGTTCGTCTTGCTGGAACTGATGCCTATAGTGCCGCTATAGTCACCATATTTATCTAGTAGCTCTTTCTTGCGGTTTTAACCACTTTCTGTGGAATCTAAACTTGCACCCACAGGTTGGACAACCCCTGGTTAAGTCGTGAAAGCACTTTTTATTTTGTTTTATGTATTTATTTTTGTATGTCTCTATTTATTTATTGCTTAATTATTGTCTTTTTTGTAGGCCTATGTTAAATTATTAGTAATGAGTTCTGGAAAGGGAATCCAGTTAGTGACGGTTCTTTAAAAAAGCATGACGATGATAATTGACTTACAACAATAACGACACAATGTCAGTAAATAAATTAACAGCAAACACGTAGGCTACAGTTTCTCGGATAGCATACGAGATCTTTGACGTTCAGAGGCAGAGGTAAAGAGTTAAAATATTAGATTTTATATGAGAAATGGGCTCCAATGAAGATAAGGTATAATAATGGGTTCTGGTACAATTAAATCTTAAAATTACAACCCACTCCACCCCATTTCATTAAAATGATTGAGAGTCACAAAATGCACATGCAGCTTGTTTAGTAGCCTACCGTGTAAATATTTAATAATTACAAGGGTCACTATGTTGGAAAATATGCGAACCCGACAAATTGATCTCTTTCATGGACCGCCAGGGGTCCTCGGAGCAAGGTATGTGAAATAATATTCAATTATAGATGCTAAACGCGATGTAGGAAAACTGAACAGACCGGAGCTTCTACAAACTTTCAAATATTCTAATATGGAAGCCGCATTTACACATTCAACAAAACGTATATCCTAGTCTTTTTTTTTCGGAAGAAGATTAAAGTTTTTATTTGTATTGATATGAAACACAGTGAATAAAAGACAATCAATTAAAAGTATCGTCTTCCGAATGGAAAAAAAACAAACAATTTGGCATAAATTGTAAAATGTGGCATTTTCACGCGAGAATGTCAAAATTGTATTTAAAACCAGTATCAACTAACAAAGCTGATTCTCGAGCAGGAACTACGCAATTTCGCATTAATGTATTGTTTCGCACTAATTGTTGCATTTCACATGGGGAAAATGAATAAAACTTAAGTGAAATATAAAACAAAAAGGCAAGTCGTATAGGCAACATTTTTGTTGTCTGAATTAAAATTCAGTCAGATGGTATCTGTACGAGGAAAGGGACGCATTGTCTTGAAGAAAGAAAGAGCCGAAAGTGTTTTTCCCCCTCAGGAAATTACTTTCCCTTTTGTCGTTGCCTATATATACGAATTCTAAGAATTCTAAGGTAAATTTTAATTCAGTAAATGCCAGTTAGCAAAACTGGTCTGTTTTTATTCTGGTAGCATATGGTGGTGGTGAAGTTCCGTCCAAAATATTGGGGTAAATTGCCGACCACACGTTTCGGGCAAGTGGGAAGAAAGTAATTATCGCCTTCTTAAGTACCAACGGCCGCTATCATACAGCATATGTCGTTAATTGTAAGAAATAGCTTGTGCATAAGTGACGTGGCGATATCGACACGGTTCACAAATCAGATTTGTTTACATCTGATACATGTTCTCGATCATCTATAGGAACTAATCAACACATACATTCTCTGTAGTTTGGTTTTAGACTAAGACACTCCACAGAAATTGAAAATTGTGATTTCATTACAAAAATGTTAAGTGCCTGGTGGATGTAGGTAATGTCGTGGGGGCAGGGTTCTTTGAACTTTTTTCAAGGTTTTGGCACCGCGAAGCACACTTTTTCTAAACTTTCTAAATTAAATTTTTATGAACAAGCGTCTGGTTGGTTTCTCACGTCAAGAAATTAGTGTGTGAGGATTTACACTGAAAAGTATTTTCTTCAAAATGAATAAGTAAATAAATAAATACGAACAAATAACTGAATCGGTCGCCCTGCTCTTCAGCCTATAAATTAATAAGGTACATGGAAGCTGGCCAGGAGCATGTATAGGCGCTTCAAGCAAAACTACAAATGAGGCTATTGAAATATTAATACACGTTTATCTGTTGATAATATTACATCTCATATGGATAGGTTGGTGAAAGGTCTGTTATCAATTGCAAGAAAATGTCTATCAATGTCAATAACTGTGTTATAAAGCACTGTATTGTATTATCCTGCTGGAAAGGCTAAGCTATTTGGAAAAAGAAAAATATGGGACCCACGTCTTAGTTATATGGGACCAACACATACACAAATGTTTTAATTTGGTGATGGATTGTAATGTAGTGAAGTGTCTTTTTAGGTTGTAGACAAATACTATGTTTATACCAATAATCTGTATCAAGATGTAGCCTATACCAGCCTATCCTGTACCAGAATATGATTAGTATGGCTGTCAGCCCTGTTAATCATAGAGCCATTGTAGTGATCTTGTAATGTTATAACAAAGACTGGAGTTAATAATATAGCAAGTAATAAATACATAAACATATAGAGGATCCTACCCTTTTGGTTGGCCTGAACAAGAATGTTGTTATGGCCTTAAAGTGTTTGGAGGAGAGGGCGGGGGGACTTGAATTGACATGACATCCTTTGTGCACTTTCGGAACTAATCCATTATTCCAGAGCTGCTGATAAAAGGAAAGCGCAGAATCTATGTGCTGGATTATCCCTAAAGAAAAACCGTCGAACTGTATTTCAGTCCCAAATCAATCGACGCAGTCCAACGAAGTCCAGCTAAAGCACTTACTGTGTAGCCTATTAGTGTTAGGTGTTGGTGGGGGAAGGACCCAAACGCAGGCAGGAGTATAAAAAAACCGAAGTTTAATAAAGGGCAAGGCAGCAATCCGTGGTAAACAGGCTGGGTCAAAAACCGGGGAGACAGGGCAACGGTACAAAGCACAGTCCAAAGAGTGGTCAAGGAACAGGCAGGGGTCAAACCGGGAAGGCACAGCAAAGGTACAAAAGCAGGATCCAAAACCAGGGTCGTGAGAACACAGGCAGGGGTCAAAACCGGTAAGGCAGAGGAGGAACAAAAAGAAAACAAAACAGAAATAAAACAACAACAGGTAACGGACGAGGGAAACAAAAAAACTAGAAAACAGATACTCGGAATAAACAGAACAACTCGGGCAGAATCTCGGGAAAAAACAGGCAACACAGAAGCAAAATATTTAGTACAAGGAACTCGCGAAGAAACACTGAAATGACAAGGTATATATACACAGAGGGAGACAGACATAATGGGAATCAGGTGTGTAGAAGCAGGGAGGGGAGATTGCTCAGGTGAGAACAGTGAGGGTTAACAGGGACCAATAAAACAATGACAGGGGAAACGTAAGACACGGACTGGAATACACAGACACAATGATAACAAACGGCCTGGAGTTAGCAGGTAAACAAGTGCACAACTCAGAGGGGAGGCACACGAAAGTGGACACGTGCAGAGAATGCGAAATCACAGATGGATACAGGGATATGATAATGAGGAGGGAAATGACAGCTGCAGATAGAAACTCAAGATGAATTAGTAATTAGTAATGTTAGTAGTGAACTCTAGAACCCTAATGTTAGTAGGTTAGCTGGTTAATATTATATACATGTTAGTTTGTTAGCAGGTTAGTATTAAATCTAATCTAACAGTTAGTATGATTAGTACATTAGTATTATATACAAATATAAATAAAGCCAGAAGGAAGAAAACGAGATATACGAAATACAGAGGAAACCCGAATGTTCCCAAAATCACCCGAATAGTGCAATAACAAAGACAGGGAGTGGAATCGCAGAAAACATGGAACGCGGACTGACAATCGCGAGGGAAGAGAAATCAGGAAAATAATAACAAATAAAGAATAAACAGACAGAATTACAGGATCCTAACAATTAGTGCTTGTATGATACTTAGGCTATTTGTGGTATAGTGTCTTAAACGTTTATTGGCTCAAAACTGCATTTGCAAGACAAACGTATAGCGAGGCTGTTTTCCATGTGTGTTTGTCAGACGTGAAGCTGTCAAGGTCACAAATGACCGTGCTTTATATTTACCAAATGTAAAGCAACCAGTAGGCTACAACACGTAACCATTGCCGCAAATTTCAAAATGTTCAAAATGTAAAACGACGATACATATTGCCAGTATATTGATAAAATATTGAAGCAAATATTAAATTACTAATCGCATATATTTATCTAATAGCATACTATTTGATATTTGAGTTCTTTTGAGACTTTGAGACCAATGTTGAATTGTATTGTCACCAAGAAATAAACAAGTTAATAAATAAAATCGAATTAATCAAGAAATTGGATGTAAGTCGCATAAAAATTAAGCTTAATGTTAATTGGCCTACGCCTTAAACGCACAAATCCACGCGAAACTCAGATATCAGGATTCAGGTCAGGTTTTTTGAGTCAATTGAGATTTAATTTATATAGCACATTTCATACACAATGAAACTCAACGTGCTTTACATGAAAATCAATAGCACTGACATTGTGTATAACATTTTGTACATACATAGACACATCACACACACGCACGCACGCACGCACGCACGCACGCACGCACGCACGCACGCACACACACACACACACACACACACACACACAATAAAAGAGCAAAGCCTCACATACCGAGTCCCTGCCTGCCCCACCAGCGGCACACGAACACAATATGCAAGTACACAGACACAAACATGAGCATTAACCAAAAGCTTTCGAGAAAAGGAATGTTTTAAGTCTGCTTTTAAATTGGGAGTTGGGCCACTTGTCTCCGTGTTTTTTATTTAAGATTACACTTTTTGTTGTCAATTTTATCAACAAGTCGCGAGTCTACGAGTCCGACATTCTTATGGAATGAGTTTTTATTGATAAAACCGATGGCGTCATATTGACTCCAGATGTTTGAGACGTTTTACATTCAGGGCATTTTTTCATTTGCACTCGTCTGAAACAGGAGTGAGATAAATAGCGACACACTATCGAAAGATAGTTTCCCAGTTCCGTGGTTTGTATACACACTATGTAAACAAACAAACAACACGCTGTAGCATTCGCATTTACTCAAAAAATGTATTAATGTTTATTAATAATGTATCTTTAGCAATGCTCAACAACGAGCAGGCAGCATATTTTTAATGAGAGTGTCGTGGAAATTTCTGTGTTCAATAAAGAAATCAAAGTCTTCCACCAGGCAGCGATAAGTTTGTCAGGGTTTTATTCAGCTGAAGAGAGCATCCAGAATACACAGCAAAGTGATTCCATAGGATCGCTCTACTCCATCAGTGAAGGAGCACAGTTTATATACATTTTACTTTATTGCCCTGTAAATCATTTTCAACATGCAAGGACAAAAGCAAGCTGTTTACACAATCTAAAGATCTAACTTAACCTACTCGCAGGAATTTGGAGAGTATTTGGTCCCACAGGACGGATTCAATCTTCTTTCATAGATTATAGATTCATTACACACAAAGTGAAATATTTATAGCCTTTATTTGTTTAATTTTTCATAATTTTGGCTTACAGCTCCAGAAAACCCCCCAAAACAGTATTTCAAGAAATTAGAATAGTGTGTCGAAAATCAGCATTTACTTCAGTTATTTCAGAGAATGAATGTTTTAGACTGAGTGTCACACTATCATCTAATTTACTCAAAACACCTGCAAAGTTTATCTCAGTTTGGTTCAGTATGGGGAAGACTGCAGACTTGACTATTGGCCAGAAGACCATCATTGACACCCTCCAGAAGATGGGTAAGCCACAAAAGGTCATCGCTATGGAGGCTGGCTGTTCACAGAGTGCAGTGTCCAAGCATATCAATAGAAAGTTTAGTGGAAGGGAAAAATGTGGCAGGAGAAGGTGCACAAGCAAAAGAGATGACTGTAGGCTTCAGCGGATTGTCAAGCAAAGACGATTCCAAAATTTGGCGGAGATGCAGAGGGAGTGGACTGAGTGATTTCAACTAACGTTTAAGGATGTAAGGTTAAAGGGATAATTCGGAATTTAGGCCATAATGTCTCAATTACGACTTACCCATGATGTAGTTGATTGATGGAAACCATTTTCAGCTAATTCCATGCTGTCCCTTCTTTTGGACATACACACGTTGCTAATGCTACGGTAACCGGTAGCATCCACTACCAAACGCACTTAAACACTACACAGTGCACCCAAAGCAAATAAAATACGACGACAGTCTATTGGGGTTATTTTGAGTGTTTATACCAGGGATGTCAAACTCATTCCATCGAGGGCCGAGTGTATGCAGGTTTTTGTTCCAACTGTCCACTACACCAGCTGATTTCACTAATTAGCTCAGCTCTTCAACCAAGGAGGTGAAATAATTAGTGGAATCAGCTGGTGCAGAGCATGGTTAGAACAAAAACTTGCATACACTCGGCCCTCGATGGAAGGAGTTTGACACCGCTGGTTTATACCATCATTTTTGAAGTCAAACTATTGTTGAATCCTTGACTTTGTGCTGACCTATATTCTCTGTGGAAGTACGGCGGCGGAGCGATACTTTACATTACCTACGAATGTAGTGCCGGCACTGATCGACTACAACAACAAAGAAGAGCAACAAGTTGCAGTGGCCACGTTCGCTCCGCCGCCGTACTTCCACAGAGAATATTTTGCACATGTCTGATGCAACGTCATGTAACGGACGTAGCGTCATTTTATCTTAAAATATTAAATAGCCGACAGCATTACAGCAGATTAACCTAAGTATAAAAGGTGTGAAGACTGGAATAGTCTGGCTCCTTTTAACACTCTTAACCTCTTATAAGCTAACATGAGATCATCAATCATGTATATTTTTGACATTTTATGTGTTTTCTTGTTCCTTTATTATAGTGTGTATAAATGTAGACCTACTTGTTCTGACACTAAGAAAAAAAATCATGTTTTATACATGACTCATGATAGTCAATAAGTTATTCAATAATTTATTTTTGTCAATTGTCTTCAAAAAGATGGGGAAAAAATTTAAATACTTTAAAAATATTATTTTTATTTTGGTTTCAAATGTCACATTTCTGACAGAAATACATCAACATTTTTGCAAGTACTTTTTATGTAAAAAATTTATATAAATAAATAAATAGAAATAAATAAATAAATAAATAAACAAATAAATAAATAATACACTTTATCAGTTAATACATTGCGTAATATTTTGATCCAATCAGACGTAAACTCTTTCTCAGAAAAAGTAACGGGTGCAGAGCCATGCTTCAGTAGTTAATTCACTGATCTCTCCATTGCAGCCGAAATGAGGTCCAGCCTTTGAAGATGACGTCTTACTTCTTTTCTGATTAGTTCCCATGAATGGGAGTCGTACTTCTGAAAAATATAAAACAATATAAAATGACTTCATTGTTTCATGGTTACTATCATACATTGCAAGCTTTGTTAACGTGTAACTACATTTGAGGGCATGAACCACAATATGTTTTAATTTCAATAATTAATAACAATTATGTTTTGTCTTTAATTTACATTCCAATATCTATTAATTGTATTTACTGTTCTGTCCTTTTTTTGCAAGTGCAATATATGAGAAGTAGTGTATAAAATATGAAAAATAATAAAATTATTAGTATTATTATTATTGCAATGTTTCACATATCCATGATGATAAATGACCTTGCAATAACTTACCCTCTTCTTTAAGACATTCTTTTTCAACTTCCTGAAGTATCGATTCAGTCTCCTCTCATATTTGCTTGCAGAAGAAACCTGTGACACATTAAGAAAAGATTAGTCTATTTCCCACATATTTTGCAAGGATTTCAACAGAGCCATGTCTTTATTGTGCTATACCTACTTACACATTTCTGAAGTTCACGAGACTGCCGGTCAAGGACAGTCAAAAAATGGTCCAGTTTCAGCCTGTTCCATGTCGCAGAGTCCAGATTCCCATTCAACAGCTTAATGATCTGATCAATGGACTCGTGCAAGAATTTTACTTTCTCATCCGCCTAAATAGGAAGAAAAAGTAATTTAGAACAGTGAAGTGGTTGAGTGGGCAGTAGACAATCAACAGCTCTTAACTCATCAATAGGGGTCACACAAGGCTCAATGTTAGGCCCGCTTTCATTTAGTCCATACAGTAATGCTGACTTGCCCCCTTCATGTCCTACTGTAGATGTACATCTATGTGAAAGAACAAACCGCAAATTGAATATGGCCTAAAAGCAGTTATGGTGCATTTCCTGGTTAAACTACTGATATCTCCAGTGTGAAGATGCTGCTGTTTCTGTCCATTGTCTCTTTTGATAAATAAATAAATGAACAAACATTTCCTGTCAAACAGTGCTCTCTGAAACATAACACCCCTGTAGACAATTTTGTCGATTCGCTTCATAATTTCGAATCGCGCTGAAACTGAATGCCTGGCTACGCCACTAGGAAGGCATGAGACCACCCTCCCTAATTAGACAAGTCAGAAACAATCATTACATACCTGTGCTTTGTGGATGTTCCTGTAGAGGGTATTTGGGAAGGGTACGGGTACCGTAGCATCAGTAATATCTCCACCCTACAAAACGAAACAAGTTTAGTTTGACTATGGCATCTGACTGAGCCCCAATTCCCAAACAAGATGATCTGATCATTATAACATGAGGCATGCCACGCGCCGACAAGCAACGCTGGATGAAGGCGCAATTTTATGTCTTGATATGGATGCAACCAATGCGGTGTGGTATCTTTTTTCCCGAACCATTGTTATTTTTGTACTTTTGGTTCTGCACAGGCGTCTCGCATGCGCTGTGAATATTTTGAAAGAAATTGCCAAATTCATGTTTTAATTTGCTTCTGTCACAGGTAGTTCTTACGGTTGTACCACATAAAATAAAGAAAATGTTTTTTTTGTAAAAGTAACATTTTGCTACGGTACATAAATATTAGAAAGTAGGCTTGATATTGATGCAACCAATGCGGTGTGGTATCTTTTTTCCCGAGCCATTGTTATTTTTGTACTTTTGGTTCTGCATAGGCGTCGTGCATGCGCTGTGAATTTTTGGAAGACATTGCCAAATTCATGTTTTAATTCCCTCCTGTCTCAGGTAGTAGTAATTCTTACGGTTGTACCACACATAACAAAGCAAAGTTGTTGTTTTTTTTAAAGTAACATTTTGCTTTTTTCATGATGGTTTACTCGGTTAATTAAATCCGATTTATAATTAAATATTTTAAAAAGACCGAACAGTAAAACAGTGAAGAAGCATCTTGAAAACTCACCATCTCACTGAGCAGCGACAGGGATTCGCCGCTCACCTGCCTGAATCCGTGTTGAATCCACTCACAGCCTTTACAGAAGCTCTGCGCGCTGCAAAGAATAAACAGGTATAAGAAGTTTGTCGCGTCCATGGTTTAGAGAGTTGGATGTGCTTCTTCTTGTCTTGGTTTGAAATGTACGACATTGTGGCTGTGTGTGGAGCCTTATATTCACAATATGAAGTACAAAAAGCAAAAACGTTTAAAAAGAGAAAACGAAGAAAGTGAAATTTCCGGGATTACTTTCACTTTCCATCTACCACGGAGGGAAATACTGCCGTCGCAATCTGCAGTCTATGGGATTACGTTTTCTAGCACACACATACATTATGTTGTATGAATAACAGTTAACACAAAAATGATAAGCAAATATGTAGTGTGACTGAAATAGTTTGCCTATTTACATAACTTACTTTAAAGCCTGTCAGATCACAACGCGTAGGCGCTCCGGTACGATTTGTTCAGTAACCTGACTTCATGTCTCCCAGGCGATGCACGGCCTGCACGGGCTACAGCGTTTTGCATTTGCACACGTCTGATGTAGGCTTTCACAATTGGTTCGTTTGCTTCTGTTAGAATCCGAGTTCGATTGGAACCGTCCCCAGAACACCTTGTACGGGCGAACTCGGGCACGGTTCCGCCTTCCAAATGTTGAGGAGTTGGCTACCGTTCCCCAATTCGGACTAAACCGACAAAACAGTTTTTAATTAGAATTTGTTTTTTAAATATGGTGACCCGTGGAAGAAACCGTTATTGATATTCCTTTATTGTGGCCTCCTATTCCTTCCTTTTTCACTGGGGTATAAAAATGAGAAGACACGCATGTAAAAGCTTTTTCGTCCATTTTGTTATTCTACCTGAATGGTAGAGGAAATTGATCGTTTGGGAGGCAAAGAAAGAGCCAAGGGCCACAGTGGCATACGTACAAAACTGCATCATGGGAAAAAGGCTCCAAGCATCGGATGCCACTACGATGTCGGTAGGCTTTTTTGGTGGGTTGCCAGAATCAACAAAAAATTACCACTTGGAGTTTTCAAAATACCACTGAAACATTTTATTTATTTTTATTTTTTTTATCCAAAGCACACTTTCCAATGGACACCTGTGCTGAAATATGGTGGATCCTTGATTTGATGTTATGGGGTTGTCTTGCACCGACTGGTCCTGGGGATTTTATAAAGGTCAGTTGAACCACCAACAGGTTCCAAGACATTTTTGGCGAAAAGCATGGTTCCCTCTGCCAGGAAGTTCAAACTTGGCCACAATTGATGGAATTTCAATCACTTCAAGTGCTGTCATTAAAGATCTTCGTGTTACGTTTGATCCAGATCTCGTATTTGATACACACATTAAAGACATCTCTAGGGTTGCTTTCTATCACTTGAGGAATATCTCAAAAATCTGAAAAGTACTGTCCCTACATGATGCTGAAAAGCTAGTCCATGCTTTTGTTACTTCTAGATTAGATTACTGTAATGCTCTTTTGTCTGGATGTGCAAATTCCTCTCTGAAAGAGCTTCAGCTAATTCAAAATACAGCAGCTCGTATTCTCACGAGAACTAGGAGATTTGAACACATCAGCCCAGTGTTAGCTTCACTTAACTGGTTGCCAGTTAAATTTCGAATAGACTATAAGATTCTGTTACTTACCTTTAAAGCCTTACATGGGCTTGCCCCCTTATATTTAAGTGATTTACTTCTCCCTTATAATCCCTCACGAACGCTCCGTTCGCAGGGCGCACGCCTCCTTGTTATTCCTAGAATAGCTAAAAGTACAATAGGTGGTAGAGCCTTTTCCTTTCGTGCTCCTCTCCTATGGAACAAATTGCCTGCTCATGTTCGGGGTGCAGACACTATCAGTTTATTTAAAGCTAGGCTTAAAACCCATCTTTTTAGTCTGTCCTATAGTTGAGGGGCAGGAGTGGGTGGCTGGCATAAGCTATAGAGTCTCCGGTGGACTGAGCGGTCAGTGCTGTCACTGGATCATTATTGGTAGTGCTGTGTTAAGCTGGACCGGTCACCGTCTCAAGCCTGCCCTCATGGCTGTATTGCCCCCTGCCTCTGTTGAGCCCTTAGCTATGCTGCCATAGCCTTATTCTGCCAGGGTTTCCTTATCGCACGCAGGCACCTCTGTCTCTCCTTCTCTGCTTGTTCTGCTACCATCTGAACCCCCTAACAATGCTTCCCTGCTCTGGGCACCTGCCCGGAGCTCTAGCCCAAGTTTCCCGAGTTTCCCGAGCCCTCCCCCCGCCCCACTCCTGGCCCGGAGCTCCAGCCCAAGACCAGCTAGGCGCCCCCCACCTGCCACTGCTGATCTCTACATGATGGAGTCATCAGAGAATACCTCCCTATTAAATAATCAGCCCATAGGCCAGTGGAGGATGGGCATCCCCCCAATAGCCGTCCTCTCGAGATTTCTTCCCATCGGGGAGTTTTTTCTCGCCATTGTATGAGGGTTTTCTCTCCCTATACTAGAGAGTTTTTACCTCTATCTGGGGGCTTAGAGCTGACTTAGAGCTGGCATTTCCTATTTCCCCTTTCTGTCCTGTAAAGCGTCTTTGTGACAGTCGTCTGTGAAAAGCGCTATATAAATAAAATTGAATTGAATTGAAATTGGAACTTTTAGCAAGACAATGAAGCCATACCCAATGGTATACCTTAGAATCAACCAAGACGTGATTACCTCACTGCATGATTTTTTATTTTTTTTGCAATGGCCATCTCTGTTTCTAGACTTGAACCTGATGGAAAATTTTTGGTTTGAATTGGGGAGCAGTCTCCAAGCACAGACCAAAGGATATAACGGTTCTGCGTGGAGAAATGGTCAACTAATCCCCTCCAATATGTTCACCAGTCTCATGAAACACTGGAGATGACTTGGTAGTGTTATCCTTGCAAAGGGATTGTGCAAAATAGGAAGACACTGTTCCCCCTGCCACTTTAAATCTTCTTGCAGTTTTACTTTTTTTTTTAAGATCTTCATGAACCGGGTTAAGCACAGTCTACTTCTACCGTCAGAATACAGCCATTTCCGGTTTTATCCGCCTCCATGTAGGCTGTGTAACAGGAAACCAAAAGAGAAATTGAAACTGAAATAGGAAATGTCAAACGCATGATGTTATGGGGCTTATTTGACTTCAAAACTAACATATTTGATGAGAAAACTCTGGATTCGTTGGGTAGACTACGTTTTCTTGAAGTGCCCTGATGTAATATGTTGTCCTCTTGTAATGTCTTTTGTTAAAAGAAAAAAGTAAAGAAAATGCGCTCATGCTTTCCCTAAACATAGGCTATGTTTGGATGTCCCCACGTGCTGCTTTTTTTTGCGATATGCACATCAAATTCACCCAAATTAATCGAAACTTACTGAGCTGACTCCATCTACGCAATTAATTAGAATGGGCTGTGTGCGACAGCATCAATTTTAAGTCGTTATGGTTATCTTACTTCCGTAACGGATTCGTTTTGGAGAGGTCGACGTCCGAGTTTGCCAAGGTAAAGACGTGTTACTTTGAGTTGGTCTCGTGCAATAACGGGAATGATCTCAAACTAGCGGGTCCTTTTCATTTAACGTTAATTGTGACTATTTAACTATAAAACACTTATAGACACTATAGGCTACAAGCACGTATGTGACATCTTCAAAAACCAGCATTTTAGAGTCTTTTAGAGTAAATGAACCTATACGGGACTTAATCACACCAATGTTTATTGAAATCTCTTAATTGCAATTATATCATATCATATAATTTCAATGAAACTCTACCACTATTACAACAGGTATGACGTATGAGTTCAGATATTACCCCAATATCATTCTATGAATTTGAAATGACCCGTTGTTTTCTACAGGGGTTCACGCTAGCCATAACGATTTAACGTCAACCGGCAACTAAAAGTCGCTTTTCACCTGTGAACTTTTCATAGGCCTAGTGCCGAAACAGCACAAACTTTCCAACGTTATCTTATTTTATGCATCTCTTTTATAGCCAGCTGATTTTGAATTTGGCTTTAAGTATGTGCTTATGCTATTGCAATAAAACGAGGGACAATTTCATAATTTGCGGCCGCACCCAAAATAGCTTGCTGTCACACAAGCATGACCTTATTTATCCTCTATAGTCAACCGTACACTGTGACGATGATGAACAAGACAAGTTCTTTAAAATGAAAGATGCAATTTATTTCACTCAGGAGGTTTCAAGTGTAAAGGGCTCTGCATGGTTGTGCGAAACTTGTGCAACTTCTTCATGTTTGAGCAATGCAACAATGTTGCAAGCACTCTGCAATTTATACTTCTGCAAAAGCTACGCGCAGCCTATGCAACATTGTATCCCGTATGTAGCTAGCTCCCCCCTAGCAACGTAACTCATTTCAACGTAACTCATTTCCCTGCTCAACCAACCCATCGATAACATGCCATCTTTATGTTTGTTTGTTTCTTGCTCGTGTTCTTGTATATAGTGTAATATAGTTATAGTTAGTTAAGCTAGTTAGTCAAGTTAGTTAGTCAAGTTCATCCCAATACTCTCACCGATCTCTTTCCATGAGTTCATGGTCATTTGACTGTCTTTGTAATCACTAGCTATAAGAATAGTCATATAAATGTTTGTATTTTCTCACTTCTTCTGATAATCGTTCTTGTAACTGGTTCATGATTTAACAAATGTAACTATCTATTTTTATATATCGATAACGTAAACGGTTTTATTTTATTTTGGATCTCGATCGCTAATTTTAGATATCGTTAGCAACCAGTAACACTTAGTAACCAATATTATATGACAGCCCCGCCTCCATTCGCTAACCAACCAATCAATGATGCGCAACATCTACGCGAACGGTTGCGTTGCAGTCGCTAGTTAGATTTTTGTGCTAGGTACGCGACATCCTCTGCAACCCCCTCTGCGAAGGTCGCAGATGTTGCGTTGATGTTGCAGAGCCCATGTTGTGTTGCTGTCGCGTTGTTGTCGATCGAGCATGCAGAGCCCTTTAGGCGAATAGGCCTACATGTAAAATATGTAACATTTCTATAAATAAGTAAATAAATAAATACATAAATATTGGTTTTACATTTCTTGTAAAAAAAAAACTAATAAATACATAAATAATCTGACTAATACTGTAGGGAACTTTCAGTGGCAAATAAGCGGAGCTCATATTCTTTTTGGCCAACGCAAGCTGTCTGAACCGTGTTCAATGATGAACTGCAGGGTGTAGACAAGTTCTTTTCGGACAATTTCCCAAGCGCAGAAAGAATTCTGAGGAGAGAAAGAGAGGAGACCGTTAACATTTTGTAAAAAGTGCAAAACATCACAGCAGCCATTGGAAATTAAGTCAAATAATTGCAGAATGTGTGATATTTTATGCTGATTTATGTTTCTTTCGACCATAGCCTACCTTCTTTTGCAAGACCGTTTCCAGTCTTTCAAAGTAATGTCTCAATGTCGCTGTTCTGGTAGTGGTATCAGAGCGGTCAGAATCGTCACTCTCTGGTCTGCTTCCTCCCGCCTGAAATTAGCATCCATAACCCACAGAACACAGTCAGTAAATATATTTTGAAAAATTATTCTTTCATAAAAAAGGGGTGGACAAAATATCGGAAACAACCCAGAAAAATGGCTTTAGCTTTGAAGCTTTTTGCAATTCAATGGCAATTTATTAAATGATCGAAAATGTGTGTAGCCTAGCGTTCAGCAGCAAAATGTAGCCTATAATATATAGCCTACTGCACATGAGTAATACATGTCAGTGCGCAAGCTACTTACACATTTGCTTTTCCCAACCTGACGGTAGACGATAGCTTGGAAGTCCTCAATTAACTTAATTTCATCCCACTCCGTCGGTAAGTCGTTGTTTTCAAACAGACAGTTGATGCTGTGGAGAGTTTGATTAATGGCAGTCCGGACGCTGTCGCTGTCCGAGCTTCCATTGGACGCAAAAGCGGACCTCGGAAAAGTTATGAGAACATTCTCATTGATGCACTGTTGCGGGAAATCGCCCTACAATGAAACACGGGGAAAGGATGATCAATTAGTCTTTCTTCGCGTTAGCGTGCTTATAAGAGAGGACATGAGGATGCAATTGCAGGCCTACCATATGTTTTAGAAGATTGTAGATTGTCTGTATAACGTCTCCCTCCACCTGTATAGGCGCACTCAAAACCTGCGAAATGCAGAGCAGGGCGCACAACCAGGCGGTGTTCTCAGGTGCCATGTTCATAGTTTGATGAGTGACCTGCGCCAAAAGAACATCAACACATTCAAATATTTGTCCCATGGGTAAAAAAAAGAAGCAATGAATAGGAACCATATTAAACATTTTAAAATTCGTTACCTTTGTGGTAGGCTGTATAACTTGATCTTCCCGCAGTGTGGTTTGACTCCCGAATTCATATCCTACTGCGGTTTTTATACCATAATGATAATTGTGTATAAAAAGTGAAAGGATTCGACATCACAAATGTAATTAAAGTGAACGAAGCTGGGAAAGTTCAGCAGAGAAGAAACCGCAGGGATTCCATTTTCGAGTTGTGCGGTTCCCCTTCTAAGTCTTATAAGACTCAAGATGCATCTGAGGCAGTTTACGGTTTTTTGCTCCGTAGTTCCATGGAATATTTAATTGATCAAATGTTATTGTGATTCACGTAGCGAAGCGACGCAATGCAGGGAAGCAGGTGCAGCAATGCGAGTTACTTGTTTAGGCTAAGTGACGACTCTTCATATAGGCTACGTCCATGTGTCCTATGCCTTCGAATGTTAATATGAACTAAATATTTAGCATTGTGTCCTTGTTTCTTGAAAATACCAGAAAAGTACCACAGTTACCATTTAAACCAGGGGTAAGGGATTCCGGCCCTGCGTGTTGGCTAGTCATCCCTACTTTCCTCAAACTTTGGAATACTTCACATATATTAAAATACACTATCATATATGTCTCTCTCTCTTACGTCCTCTATCACTCTCACGGCGAAACGGCAGCCGTCAACAGAGGCAAGCCCCCGGGCGTCTCAGGCATAAAATATATATAAAAAAAATTATAAATATATATATACATACTGTATATAAATGAAATGATGAATCAATTACAGTACCTTAGTTTCACATGTAAATCGAACATATCACAAAGAGACTGAAATGATGAAGTAATAAAGAATAAGTAAGATTCTATTATAATTTGATTTTTATCATTTTATTTTAAAAAATGCCCTGTGTGAGGTTGTGTAGAAATACAGGAAATTTGTTTTAAAAGGCTCAAATTTGTGCCCCACCAACATCTCTTCATGCCCCCCCAATCAAAGCAGTCTAGAAACAGCCCTGCATCAACGCCGGTTTCGTGATCCACCAGGGTACAATGTTTTGCATAGTGGCACAAGTTCAGGATCCAGATTCCATTCATGAGCTTATCAAGAAATGTAACGAATATATCAGATAATTTAAAATGAATTACATTAAAAATAAAATAATTAAGGGCAGAAATGGGCATTAAATCCAGAAATGGACACGGCCTTCCTTGCCAACCCCTGACTTAAGCCCTCAAATTTAAGCATGAGGGCTCTCCTTTTGAGCACTTGAGACTATCACCACAGTCGTTCCAGGTTTAGGAAATCTTTATTTCCCAAGTTACCCCTTATGAGGTCCCCTTGGGAAAGAAAAGTTTGCACTGGCCATTCAGTGTACTGCAGCCTTTAAGTAGGAAGAATTTGGTCCCTCTTGTGTAGAAGTTTTACCAGCGTTTATTTAATCCTCCTGGGAATATGGTTTTGAGTTTTTTAATCCAATGTCTTTCTGTCCTACGTCTGTCCTCCTGTGTCCAGTTAATGTTTGAATGGAGGCCCGATATTTCTACTGCTTCAAGTCCATGGTGTAGAAAATGAGCCACTATGTGTGTGTCTGTTTTCCTATGATTTCTTATGTTATATATGTGTTGTGCCAATCTGGTCTTGATTGTATTTCCTGTCTCTCCTACATATTTTATGTCGCAGTGTTTGCACTTTATGACATATATGCAGTTATATGTGTTAACTGTGAGTGTTTGTTTAATAAGGTATGTTGTGTTTGTAGTGTTGTTGCTTCAGGAGCGATAGGTTTAAAGACATATCAGTTTTATCAACGCCATAGCCTACTTAGGAACACACTTTAGGGCGTTTTCACACTTGATTCGTTTACTTCAGTTCGAATCCGAGTACGATTAGAACCGTCCCCAGAACACCTCGTACGGGCGAACTCGGGCACGGTTCCGCCTTCCAAATGTTGAGGAGTTGGCTACCGTTCCCCAATTCGGACTAAACCGACAAAACACGGTTTTTAATTAGAATTTGTTTTTTAAATATGGTGACCCCTGGAAGAAACAGTTATTGATATACCTTTATTGTGGCCTCCTATTCCTTCCTTTTTCACTGGGGTATAAAAATGAGAAGACACGCATGTGAAAACTTTCTCGTCCATTTTGTTATTCTACCTGAATGTTAGAGGAAATTGATCGTTTGGGAGGCAAAGAAAGAGCCAAGGGCCACAGTGGCACACGCACAAAACTGCATCTTGGGAACAAAGTGTCCAAGCATCGGATGCCACTACGATGTCTGTAGGCTTTTTTGGTGGGTTGCCAGAAAAAGCCTCTATTGAGGGAAATCAACTAAAAATAACCACTTGGAGTTTTCGAAAAACCACTGAAACGTTTTTATTTTATTTTTTTTATCCAAAGCACACTTTCCAATGGACACCTTGGCCTACTAATTCATAATTGGCCTACTGAATAAAAAACCAACGTACTGAGTGGAGCTTCGAACAAACTCTAATATTGGAATCGATATGACACAATTAAATATGCGAAATTTCTAGGATACTGCTGGCGACTGTTCAACGTGTGTTAGGCTGGACATGGTTGGCTACCTTTTCTTTTAAAGGCGTATTTAGCCTTTCAAAGTAAGACTTCAGCCTCCCATTATCGTCTGAGGGAAGACTTCCGTCCCCGGAGAATGTCATCTCACCTCCAACCTTTGTAAAGCAAAGTAAATCATAAATTCATGCGTATAAGATATGTATATAATAAAGCAGAGGTTGTAACGCATACTTACGCATTGCTCCAAGTTTACAATTTGATGAGACAATATATTTTTAAAGAGCCCAAGCTTTTCAGTGTCCCAAGATGTGGAAGTCAGTTCATTGTTGAAGATCTTGACCAGGGCTGTGTCCGAATCAGAGCCCGATCTACTGTGCCCTGTCTCCTACGTAGTGCACTAGCAGGAGTGTGCTGTTTAATGTGCACTGTTTAGCCATACATTTTCCAACCGTACTGTGGAAGTGTCGTAAGCAGGTCATAAGACGTCCCACCAGTGTTGCCATGTCCGCGGTTTTACAGCTAAATTGGGATACTTGCAACGTGCAGTCACAGGTAAAAATGAAAAGTCGCAAAGCACGCACTTATTTTAAAAGTAAAAATATGATGATTTCTATTTAAAATACGTTGTTTTCGGATAAAAATATATTTTGGGCTAGTTCTGATTCGCCATTTGGCTGGAAAGTGTCTGGCAACCCTGCGTCCCACCCTTGCGCTGCCATGACGTGTTGTTTTTGTTGTATTTGAAGGAAAACGTCAGCTAAGCTGCGCCTCATTTTTTTTAAACGAAGCTTCACGTCACATTTTTGTGTCCAAAATGTTCGTGTACTTCTTGAAAAGTGTGCTCCCGAATGTACTCAGCGAAACCCCAGAAGTAAGTGTGTCATCCGGGTGTTTCAAGTATACTGCAATTTGAAAAATGTTCGCCTACTCAATGATCTTCTCGTCCTATCTACTCACCAAGGCTTCTCAATAGTGTGGAAGAGTGCTGATTCGGACACGGTCCAAGTCTCTCAGGGCACCGTATGCTACTGATGCAATATCATCATTCTAGTAAACAAAAGATGGATGTGTTTAAAACAAATAACAACCAATAAACAGTTTCGACAATTGTATAATTCTTCACTCTTTTTCAGAATGTACGCTCTTTATTTAAAAACAGCATTTGTCCTAACTGAAATACAGCTAAATGTACTTACTGGCAGTTTTCTTAAACAGCTTGGCGAATTGTGCCTTCACAACGTGCAACGCGCTAAACGGCGTGAAAAATAAACAGCAGCCTACTTGTGTTTATTTGTACGTCAAAGGTAAGGATGAATCAGAATATTCGAACAATCATATATCGCATGTATAGATATTTAGGTATTTACAGAGATTGCCAAATTACTTGAGATTCTCTTGTGATGTCGTAAGCACCATCTGGGAACACTATTAAACGCCTTCAAATCACTCTTGAAGGCATTTAATAGTGTGTGGGGGCATTATGATCTTCTGGGGAGATGATTAAGAAACAGTGTTTGCACCATAGGATCCACCTGGTCTTGTAAAATGGCTTTATTCCTTGTGCAGAGTAATTATGGACCCAGTGGCTTCCATTAGAGGGATGCCCACCTTTACAGATCCACCGCCATTTTAACAGTTGCCAACAGACGTTGTGTGTTGAAGGTTTTCTTTTACTTTTCTCCAAATATAAACCCATCCAGATGAAGGAAAAAGAGTAAAAAATAATGAGAACTCATCCGACATAATACTTTATTCCACCAGTCCATGTGTTATGCTCCTTATGCCAGCTTATGCGACATTTTTTGGCAGTGCATACCACCTTGCTAATTCGGCTATTTTACTTCATTGAACCGTCCGGAGGGAATTATGGGACGTCGAGTTTTTTAAACAGTGCCAGCACTGGTATATTCACAAAAAAATACTAAAACATGAAATATACTCGAAGCTGGCCCAGAAAAACGACATATTTTGCGAACGGGCGTTATATTGAACAATCCAGGAAATTGATGGTAAGACATAATCACTAGAAATAGTTTAAAAGTAAGTTTTAGTTAATGTCTATGGTCTAAATGAATGGGGAAGTCACTTCCGAAACCAGTGTGACGTAGTCACTTGAGTACTCTATTGAGGTGTTTCGCAACTATGCTGTCAAGTGCGTCTCTGTCCATGTCGGTGAGCGTCGGTTTGCCGCTTCTGTGCCTCTTTACCGATGCAGTTTGTTCGTTGCATATGATGTCATAATTTTCGACATTGTTCCCCCTGCCACTTTAAATCTTCTTGCAGTTTTTTATTTTTTATTTTTTATATAAAGATCTTCATGAACCCGGTTAAGCACAGTCTACTTCTACCGTTAGAATACAGCCATATCCGGTTTTATCCGCCTCCATGTAGGCTGTGGAACAGGAAACCAAAAGAGAAATTGAAACTGAAATAGGAAATGTCAAACGCGTGATGTTATGGGGCTTATTTGACTTCAAAACTAACATATTTGATGAGAAAACTCTGGATTCGTTGGGTAGACTATGTTTTCTTGAAATGCCATGATGTAATATGTTGTCCTGTTGTAATGTCTTTTGTTAAAAGAAAAAAGTAAAGAAAATGCGCTCATGCATTCCCTAAACATAGGCTATGTTTGGATGTCCCCACGTGCTGCTTTTTTTGCGATATGCACATCAAATTCACCCAAATGAATCGAAACTTACTCAGCTGACTCCATCTACGCAATTAATTAGAATGGGCTGTGTGCGACAGCATAAATTTTAAGTCGTTATGGTTATCTTACTTCCGTAATGGATTCGTTTTGGAGAGGTCGACGTCCGAGTTTGCCAGGGTAAAGACGTGTTACTTTGAGTTGGTGTCGTGCAATAACGGGAATGATCTCAAACTAGCGGGTCCTTTTCATTTAACGTTAATTGTGACAATTTAAGCATAAAACACTTATAGACCCTATAGGCTACAAGCACGTATGTGACATTTTCAAAAACCAGCATTTTAGAGTCTTTTAGAGTAAATTAACCTATACGGGACTTAATCACACCAATGTTTATTGAAATCTCTTAATTGCAATTATATCATATCATATAATTTCAATGAAACTCTACCAGTATTACAACAGGTATGACGTACGAGTTCAGATATTACCCCAATATTATTCTATGAATTTGAAATGACCCGGTGTTTTCTACAGGGGTTCACGCTAGCCATAACGATTTAACGTCAATCGGCAAATAAAAGTCGCTTTTCACCTGTGAACTTTTCATAGGCCTAGTGCCGAAACAGCACAAACTTTCCAACGTTACGTTATCTTATTTTATGCACCTATTTTATAGCCCGCTGATTTTGAATTTGGCTTTAAGTATGTGCTTATGCTATTGCAATAAAACGAGGGACAATTTCATAATTTGCGGCCGCACCCAAAATGGCTTGCTGTCACACAAGCATGACCTTATTTATCCTTTATAGTCAACCGTACACTGTAACGATGATGAACAGGACAAGTTCTTTAAAATGAAAGATGCAATTTATTTCACTCAGGAGGTTTCAAGTGTAAGGCGAATAGGCCTACATGTAAAATATGTAACATTTCAATAAATAAATAAATACATAAATATTGGTTTTACATTTCTTGTAAAAAAAAAACTAATAAATACATAAATAATCTGACTAATACTGTAGGGAACTTTCAGTGGCAAATAAGCGGAGCTCATATTCTTTTTGGCCAACGCAAGCTGTCTGAACCGTGTTCAATGATGAACTGCAGGGTGTAGACAAGTTCTTTTCGGACAATTTCCCAAGCGCAGAAATAATTCTGAGGAGAGAAAGAGAGGAGACCGTTAACATTTTGTAAAAAGTGCAAAACATCACAGCAGCCATTGGAAATTAAGTGAAATAATTGCAGAATGTGTGATATTTTATGCTGATTTATGTTTCTTTCGACCATAGCCTACCTTCTTTTGCAAGACCGTTTCCAGTCTTTCAAAGTAATGTCTCAATGTCGCTGTTCTGGTAGTGGTATCAGAGCGGTCAGAATCGTCACTCTCTGGTCTGCTTCCTCCCGCCTGAAATTAGCATCCATAACCCACAGAACACAGTTAGTAAATATATTTTGAAAAATTATTCTTTCATAAAAAAGGGGTGGACAAAATATCGGAAACAACCCAGAAAAATGGCTTTAGCTTTGAAGCTTTTTGCAATTCAATGGCAATTTATTAAATGATCGAAAATGTGTGTAGCCTAGCGTTCAGCAGCAAAATGTAGCCTATAATATATAGCCTACTGCACATGAGTAATAAATGTCAGTGCGCAAGCTACTTACACATTTGCTTTTCCCAACCTGACGGTAGACGATAGCTTGGAAGTCCTCAATTAACTTAATTTCATCCCACTCCGTCGGTAAGTCGTTGTTTTCAAACAGACAGTTGATGCTGTGGAGAGTTTGATTAATGGCAGTCCGGACGCTGTCGCTGTCCGAGCTTCCATTGGACGCAAAAGCGGACCTCGGAAAAGTTATGAGAACATTCTCATTGATGCACTGTTGCGGGAAATCGCCCTACAATGAAACACGGGGAAAGGATGATCAATTAGTCTTTCTTCGCGTTAGCGTGCTTATAAGAGAGGACATGAGGATGCAATTGCAGGCCTACCATATGTTTTAGAAGATTGTAGATTGTCTGTATAACGTCTCCCTCCACCTGTATAGGCGCACTCAAAACCTGCGAAATGCAGAGCAGGGCGCACAACCAGGCGGTGTTCTCAGGTGCCATGTTCATAGTTTGATGAGTGACCTGCGCCAAAAGAACATCAACACATTCAAATATTTGTCCCATGGGTAAAAAAAAGAAGCAATGAATAGGAACCATATTAAACATTTTAAAATTCGTTACCTTTGTGGTAGGCTGTATAACTTGATCTTCCCGCAGTGTTGTTTGACTCCCGAATTCATATCCTACTGCGGTTTTTATACCATAATGATACTTGTGTATAAAAAGTGAAAGAATTCGACATCCAAAATGTAATTAAAGTGAACGAAGCTGGGAAAGTTCACAGAGAAGAAACCGCAGGGATTCCATTTTCGAGTTGTGCGGTTCCACTTCTAAGTCTTATAAGACTCAAGATGCATCTGAGGCGGTTTACGGTTTATTGCTCCGTATTTCCATGGAATACTTAATTGATCAAATTTTCTTGTGTTTCACGAAGCGAAGCGACGCAATGCAGGGAAGCAGGTGCAGCAATGTGAGTTACTTGTTTTGGCTAAGTGACGACTCTTCATATAGGCTACGTCCATGTGTCCTATGCCCTCGAATGTTAATATGAAATAAATATTTAGCATTGTGTCCTTGTTTCTGGAAAATTACAGAAAAGTTCCATAGTTACCATTTAAACCAGGGGTAAGGGATTCCGGTCTTGGATGGCCGGTGTGTATACAGGTTTTTGTTTCCGTTAATTACCGAGCTCTGTGTCTCAGTCTCAATTGACTGTGAGTCCTACATCAACGCCGGTTTCGTGATCGACCAGGGTACAATGTTTTGCATAGTGGCCCAAGTTCAGGATCCAGCTTCCATTAATGAGCTTATCAAGAAATGTAACTAATATATCAGATCATATAAAATAATTAAGGGCAGAAATTGGCATTAAATCCAGAAACGGACACGGCCTTCCTTGCCAACCCCTGACTTGAGCCCTCATATTTAAGCAATCGGAGGGCTCTGCTTTTGAGCACTTGAGACTATCACCACAGTCGTTCCTCGACTAGAGGGGCTTCAGGATCGATAGGTTTAAAGACATATCAGTTTTATAAACGCCATAGCCTACTTGGGAACACACTTTAGAGCGTTTTCACACTTGGTTAATTTGCTTCAGTTCGAATCCGAGTTCGATTGGAACCGTCCCCAGAACACCTCGTACGGGCGAACTCGGGCACGGTTCCGCCTTCCAAATGTTGAGGAGTTGGCTACCGTTCCCCAATTTGGACTAAACCGAAAAAACAGTTTTTAATTAGAATTCGTTTTTTAAATATGGTGACCCGTGGAAGAAACCGCTATTGATATATCTTTATTGTGGCCTTCTATTCCTTCCTTTTTCACTGGGGTATAAAAATGAGAAGACACGCATGTAAAAGCTTTCTCGTCCATTTTGTTATTCTACCTGAATGGTAGAGGAAATTGATCGTTTGGGAGGCAAAGAAAGAGCCACGCACAGGCACAAAACTGCATCCTGGGAACAAAGTCTCCAAGCATCGGATGACACTACGATGTCGGTAGGCTTTTTTGGTGGGTTGCCCGAAAAAGCCTCTATTGACGGAAATCAACAAAAAATAACCACTTGGAGTTTTCGAAATACCACTGAAACGTTTTTATTTTTTATTTTATTTTTTTATCCAAAGCACACTTTCCAATGGACACCTGCGCTGAAATATGGTGGATCCTTGATTTGATGTTATGGTGTTGTCTTGCACCGACGGGTCCTGGGGATCTTATAAAGGTCAGTTGAACCACCAACAGGTGCCAAGACATTTTTGGCGAACACCATGGTTCCCTCTGCCAGGAAGTTCAAACTTGGCCACAACTGGACCTTTTAGCAAGACAATGAAGCCATACCCAATGGTATACCTTAGAATCAACCAAGACATGATTACCTGACTGCATAATTTTTCTTTTGCAATGGCCATCTCTGTTTCTAGACTTGAACCTGATGGAAAATTTGCGGTTTGAATTGGAGAGCAGTCTCCAAGCGCAGACCAAAGGATATAACGGTTCTGCATGAAGAAATGGTCAACTATATCCCCTCCAATATGTTCACCAATCTCAAGAAACACTGGAGATGACTTGCAACGGGATTGTGCGCAAAGTATTGAAAACATGGTTGTGAGTTTCTGTGATATTATTTGGTAATAAATTGATAAGATGATGTTCGTTGATTCCAGTGAATCATTAATAGAAATATATAGCTCAGTGCTTCGTTCTGTTTTATAGTCCTTTTTATCAAGGATGTGAATGATTTTGGAGGATACTGTATATACATAAAATGCATATTAGTTTAAAATATTCAACAGAAACCCAATGTATGACAAAATATTCATAATTTATTTGAAAAATAGACTCTTCAAGTTAACATACAGATTCTAATTCAGGCTGCAAGTTAAAAACTGAGAATGCAATAAATTAAATTACACTATAAATAAATATTCACACTGATATAAATAAAAAATAAATTAAAGGTTTCCAAAGACAGAATTTTGGTCATGTACACGGCCGTGTTATCAGTGGAGCAGTCAGCGGTTGTCCCGTCAGTTGCTTCGTTCACAGTTTTTTTCTTCCAAGAAACTGTTGGAGCTTCTCCAAGCTGTGAAGAACTTCTTTCCTCACAACCTCCCATGCGCAGGCGCTCTGCCCCTAGGAAACGTTGGATAAAAACACGCTGTTTAGTCCTGCCATAACATTTAATATAATGAAAGTAATTTAATTAAAATAAAATCTCTACACAGACATTAGTATAAATTATTATAAGGTGTGTGTGTGTGTGTGTGTGTGTGTGTGTGTGTGTGTGTGTGTGTGTGTGTGTGTGTGTGTGTGTGCGTGTGCGTTCGTGCGTGTGTGTGTGTCTTCATAATTGGCCTACCTGGAGCTTCGAACAAAGATTAAAACTCTAATATTGAATGGATATGAAACAATTAAACATGCGAAATTTCTAGGATACTGCTGGCGACTGTTCAATATGTGTATAGCTAGGCTGGACATGTTTGGCTACCTTTTCTCTTAAAAGCGTATTCAGGCTTTCAACGTATGACTTCAGCCACCCATTATCGTCTGAGGGAAGACTTCCATCCCCGGAGAATGTCATCTCACCTCCAACCTTCGTAAAGCAAAGAAAATCATAAATGCATGCGTATAAGATATTTATATAATAAAGCAGAGGTTGAAGTACCGCATACTTACGCATTGCTCCAAGTTTTCAATTTGACGAGACAATATATTTTTAAAGAACCCAAGCTTTTCAGTGTCCCAAGATGTGGAAGTCAGGTCATTGTTGAAGATCTTGACCAAGTCTCTCAGGGCACCGTATGCTACTGATGCAATATCATCATTCTAGAAATCAAAAGATGGATGTGTTTAAAACAAATAACTATGTTTATATGTAATAAACAGTTTCGACAATTGCATAATTATTCCCGCTTTTTCAGAATGTACGCTCTTGATTTAAAAACAGCATTTGTTTTCACTGAAATACAACTAAATGTAGGCTACTTACCGGCTGTTTTTTTAAACAGCTTGGCAAGTTGTGCCTTCACAACGTTTAACGCGCTAAACAGCGTCAATAAAAAAACAGCCTACTTGTGTTTATTTGTACGTCAAAGGTAAGGATGAATGCTTATTGAATCAGGCTTATAACAGAATATTCGAACAGTCATATATCGCATGTATAGATATTTAGGTATTTACTGAGATTGCCAAATTACCTGAGATTCTCTCGTGATGTTGTAAGCACCATCTGGGAACATGAGTTTGACGTTTTCTTTCAGGCACTTGTGTGGAAAACTTCCGCCCTGTAAGCGAATTATGACAGTTATAGGCACAGAAAAGCTCAGGATAGGTAGACCATGAAGAGAAAGCGGTGTTATATTGTCCTCACCATGTCGGTCAGAAGCTGTATGCTCTCTTCATTCAGCTTCCTCAGTTTATACTGCGTCCATTTGCATTGCAGTGAGAAGGAGTGGTCCAAGAAGATCAAAACCGCGCAGATGGTCCAGAACTTCAGCATACCCATTTCAGTGATTTAATGAGCACTTGTCAGCAGTAAATCACGGAGAGCACTTAAATGCGATTGTTCGTCTTGCTGGAACTGATGCCTATAGTGCCGCTATAGTCACCATATTTATCTAGTAGCTCTTTCTTGCGGTTTTAACCACTTTCTGTGGAATCTAAACTTGCACCCACAGGTTGGACAACCCCTGGTTAAGTCGTGAAAGCACTTTTTATTTTGTTTTATGTATTTATTTTTGTATGTCTCTATTTATTTATTGCTTAATTATTGTCTTTTTTGTAGGCCTATGTTAAATTATTAGTAATGAGTTCTGGAGAGGGAATCCGGTTAGTGACGGTTCTTTAAAAAAGCATGACGATGATAATTGACTTACAACAATAACGACATAATGTCAGTAAATAAATTAACAGCAAACACGTAGGCTACAGTTTCTCGGATAGCATACGAGATCTTTGATGTTCAGAGGCAGAGGTAAAGAGTTAAAATATTAGATTTTATATGAGAAATGGGCTCCAATGAAGATAAGGTATAATAATGGGTTCTGGTACAATTAAATCTTACAACCCACTTCACCCCATTTCATTAAAATGATTGAGAGTCACAAAAGGCACATGCAGCTTGTTTAGTAGCCTACCGTGTAAATATTTAATAATTACAAGGGTCACTATGTTGGAAAATATGCGAACCCGACAAATTGATCTCTTTCATGGACCGCCAGGGGTCCTCGGAGCAAGGTATGTGAAATAATATTCAATTATAGATGCTAAACGCGATGTAGGAAAACTGAACAGACCGGAGCTTCTACAAACTGTCAAATTTTCTAATATGGAAGCCGCATTTACACATTCAACAAAACGTATATCCTAGTCTTTTTTTTTTCGGAAGAAAATTAAAGTTTTCATTTGTATTGATATGAAACACAGGGAATGAAAGACAATCAATTAAAAGTATCGTCTTCCGAATGGAAAAAAAACCAAACAATTTGGCATAAATTGAAAAATGTGGCATTTTCACGCGAGAATGAGTCAAAATTGTATTTAAAACCAGTATCAACTACCAAAGCTGATTCTAGAGCAGGAACTACGCAATTTCGCATTAATGTATTGTTTCGCACTAATTGTTGCATTTCACATGGGGAAAATGAATAAAACTTAAGTGAAATATAAAACAAAAAGGTCGTATAGCCAACATTTTTGTTGTCTGAATTAAAATTCAGTCAGATTGTATCTGTACGAGGAAAGGGACGCATTGTCTTGAAGAAAGAAAGAGCCGAAAGTGTTTTTCCCCCTCAGGAAATTACTTTCCCTTTTGTCGTTGCCTATATATACAAATTCTAAGAATTCTAAGGTAAATTTTAATTCAGTAAATGCCAGTTAGCAAAACTGGTCTGTTTTTATTCTGGTAGCATATGGTGGTGGTGAAGTTCCGTCCAAAATATTGTGGTAAATTGCCGACCACACGTTTCGGGCAAGTGGGAAGAAAGTAATTATCGCCTTCTTAAGTAGGCTACCAACGGCCGCTATCATACAGCATATGTCGTTAATTGTAAGAAATAGCTTGTGCATAAGTGACGTGGCGATATCGACACGGTTCACAAATCAGATTTGTCAAATCTGATACATGTTCTCGATCATCTATAGGAACTAATCAACACATACATTCTCTGTAGTTTGGTTTTAGACTAAGACACTCCACAGAAATTGAAAATTGTGATTTCATTACAAAAATGTTAAGTGCCTGGTGGATGTAGGTAATGTTGTGGGGGCAGGGTTCTTTGAACTTTTTTCAAGGTTTTGGCGCCGCGAAGCACACTTTTTCTAAACTTTCTAAATTTATTTTTTATGAACAAGCGTCTGGTTGGTTTCTCACGTCAAGAAATTAGTGTGTGAGGATTTACACTGAAAAGTATTTTCTTCAAAATGAATAAGTAAATAAATAAATACGAACAAATAACTGAATCAGTCACCCTGCTCTTCAGCCTATAAATGAATAAGGTACATGGAAGCTGGCCAGGAGCATGTATAGGCGCTTCAAGCAAAACTACAAATGAGGCTATTGAAATACTAATACACATTTATCTGTTGATAATATTAAATCTCATATGGATAGGTTGGTGAAAGGTCTGTTATCAATTGCAAGAAAATGTCTATTAATGTCAATAACTGTGTTATAAAGCACTGTATTGTATTATCATGCTGGAAAGGCTAAGCTATTTGGAAAAAGAAAAAATATGGGACCCACGTCTTAGTTATATGGGACCAACACGTACACAAATGTTTTAAGTTGGTGATGGAGTGTAGTGTAGTGAAGTGTCTTTTTAGGTTGTAGACAAATACTATGTTTATACCAATAATCTGTATCAAGATGTAGCCTATACCAGCCTATCCTGTACCAGAATATGATTAGTATGACTGTCTGCCCTTTTTAATCATATAGCCATTGTAGTGATCTTGTAATGTTATAACAAAGACTGGAGTTAATAATATAGCAAGTAATAAATACATAAACATATAGAGGATCCTACTACCCTTTTGGTTGGCCTGAACAAGAATGTTGTTATGGCCTTAAAGTGTTTGGAGGAGAGGGCGGGGGGACTTGAATTGTGTGGCCCAGGGAAGGTTTAACACGACATCCTTTGTGCACTTTCGGAACTAATCCAATCTGATGGATTATTCCAGAGCTGCTGATAAAAGAAAAGCGCAGAATCTATGTGCTGGATTATCCCTAAAGAAAAACCGTCAAATTGTATTTCAGTCCCAAATCAATCGACGCAGTCCAACGAAGTCCAGCTAAAGCACTTACTGTGTAGCCTATTAGTGCTTGTATGATACTTAGGCTATTTGTGGTATAGTGTCTTAAACGTTTATTGGCTCAAAACTGCATTTGCAAGACAAACGTATAGCGAGGCTGTTTTCCATGTGTGTTTGTCAGACGTGAAGCTGTCAAGGTCACAAATGACCGTCACAAATGCTTTATATTTACCAAATGTAAAGCAACCAGTAGGCTACAACACGTAACCATTGCCGCAAATTTCAAAATGTTCAAAATGTAAAACGACGATACATATTGCCAGTAGCCTATATTGATTAAATATTGAAGCAAATATTAAATTACTAATCGCATATATTTATCTAATAGCATACTATTTGATATTTGAGTTCTTTTGAGACTTTGAGACCAATGTTGAATTGTATTGTCGCCAAGAAATAAACAAGTTAATAAATAAAATCGAATTAATCAAGAAATTGGATGCAAGTCGCAGAAAAATTAAGCTTAATGTTAATTGGCCTACGCCTTAAACGCACAAATCCACGCGAAACTCAGATATCAGGATTCAGGTCCAGGACAAATGCTTCGATGATCAAGCCAGAAGGGAGAGCATGCTCTCCCGTTTTTTTCCAAGTCAATTGAGATTTAATTTATATAGCACATTTCATACACAATGAAACTCAACGTGCTTTACATGAAAATCAATAGCACTGACATTGTGTATGACATTTTGTACATACATAGACACATCACGCACGCACACACACACACACACACACACACACACACACACACACACACACACACACACACACACACACACACACACACACACACACACACACACACACACACACACAATAAAAGAGCAAAGCCTCACATACCGAGTCCCTGCCTGCCCCACCAGCGGCACACGAACACATATGCAAGTACACAGACACAAACATGAGCATTAACCAAAAGCTTTCGAGAAAAGGAATGTTTTAAGTCTCCTTTTAAATTGGGAGTTGGGCCACTTGTCTCCGTGTTTTTTATTTAAGATTACACTTTTTGTTGTCAATTTTATCAACAAGTCGCGAGTCTACGAGTCCGACATTCTTATGGAATGAGTTTTTATTGATAAAACCGATGGCGTCATATTGACTCCAGATGTTTGAGACGTTTTACATTCAGGGCATTTTTTCATTTGCACTCGTCTGAAACAGGAGTGAGATAAATAGCGACACACTATCGAAAGATAGTTTCCCAGTTCCGTGGTTTGTATACACACTATGTAAACAAACAAACAACACGCTGTAGCATTCGCATTTACTCAAAAAATGTATTAATTAATGTTTATTAATAATGTATCTTTAGCAATGCTCAACAACGAGCAGGCAGCATATTTTTAATGAGAGTGTCGTGGAAATTTCTGTGTTCAATAAAGAAATCAAAGTCTTCCACCAGGCAGCGATAAGTTTGTCAGGGTTTTATTCAGCTGAAGAGAGCATCCAGAATACACAGCAAAGTGATTCCATAGGATCGCTCTACTCCATCAGTGAAGGAGCACAGTTTATATACATTTTACTTTATTGCCCTGTAAATCATTGTCAACATGCAAGGACAAAAGCAAGCTGTTTACACAATCTAAAGATCTAACTTAACCTACTCGCAGGAATTTGGAGAGTATTTGGTCCCACAGGACGGATTCAATCTTCTTTCATAGATTATAGATTCATTACACACAAAGTGAAATATTTCTAGCCTTTATTTGTTTAATTTTTCATAATTTTGGCTTACAGCTCCAGAAAACCCCCCAAAACAGTATTTCAAGAAATTAGAATAGTGTGTCGAAAATCAGCATTTACTTCAGTTATTTCAGCGAATGAATGTTTTAGACTGAGTGTCACACTATCATCTAATTTACTCAAAACACCTGCAAAGTTTATCTCAGTTTGGTTCAGTATGGGGAAGACTGCAGACTTGACTATTGGCCAGAAGACCATCATTGACACCCTCCAGAAGATGGGTAAGCCACAAAAGGTCATCGCTATGGAGGCTGGCTGTTCACAGAGTGCAGTGTCCAAGCATATCAATAGAAAGTTTAGTGGACGGGAAAAATGTGGCAGGAGAAGGTGCACAAGCAAAAGAGATGACTGTAGGCTTCAGCGGATTGTCAAGCAAAGACGATTCCAAAATTTGGCGGAGATGCAGAGGGAGTGGACTGAGTGATTTCAACTAACGTTTAAGGATGTAAGGTTAAAGGGATAATTCGGAATTTAGGCCATAATGTCTCAATTACGACTTACCCATGATGTAGTTGATTGATGGAAACCATTTTCAGCTAATTCCATGCTGTCCCTTCTTTTGGACATACACACGTTGCTAATGCTACGGTAACCGGTAGCATCCACTACCAAACGCACTTAAACACTACACAGTGCACCCAAAGCAAATAAAATATGACGACAGTCTATTGGGGTTATTTTGAGTGTTTATACCAGGGATGTCAAACTCATTCCATCGAGGGCCGAGTGTATGCAGGTTTTTGTTCCAACTGTCCACTACACCAGCTGATTTCACTAATTAGCTCAGCTCTTCAACCAAGGAGGTGAACTAATTAGTGGAATCAGCTGGTGCAGAGCATGGTTAGAACAAAAACTTGCATACACTCGGCCCTCGATGGAAGGAGTTTGACACCGCTGGTTTATACCATCATTTTTGAAGTCAAACTATTGTTGAATCCTTGACTTTGTGCTGACCTATATTCTCTGTGGAAGTACGGCGGCGGAGCGATACTTTACATTACCTACGAATGTAGTGCCGGCACTGATCGACTACAACAACAAAGAAGAGCAACAAGTTGCAGTGGCCACGTTCGCTCCGCCGCCGTACTTCCACAGAGAATATTTTGCACGTGTCTGATGCAACGTCATGTAACGGACGTAGCGTCATTTTATCTTAAAATATTAAATAGCCGACAGCATTACAGCAGATTAACCTAAGTATAAAAGGTGTGAAGACTGGAATAGTCTGGCTCCTTTTAACACTCTTAACCTCTTATAAGCTAACATGAGATCATCAATCATGTATATTTTTGACATTTTATGTGTTTTCTTGTTCCTTTATTATAGTGTGTATAAATGTAGACCTACTTGTTCTGACACTAAGAAAAAAAATCATGTTTTATACATGACTCATGATAGTCAATAAGTTATTCAATAATTTATTTTTGTCAATTGTCTTCAAAAAGATGGGGAAAAAATGTAAATACTTTAAAAATATTATTTTTATTTTGGTTTCAAATGTCACATTTCTGACAGAAATACATCAACATTTTTGCAAGTACTTTTTATGTAAAAAATTTATATAAATAAATAAATAGAAATAAATGAATAAACAAACAAATAAATAAATAAATAAATAAATAAATAAATAAATAAATAAATAAATAAATAAATAAATAAATAAATAAATAAATAAATAAATAAACAAATAAATAAATAATACACTTTATCAGTTAATACATTGCGTAATATTTTGATCCAATCAGACGTAAACTCTTTCTCAGAAAAAGTAACGGGTGCAGAGCCATGCTTCAGTAGTTAATTCACTGATCTCTCCATTGCAGCCGAAATGAGGTCCAGCCTTTGAAGATGACGTCTTACTTCTTTTCTGATTAGTTCCCATGAATGGGAGTCGTACTTCTGAAAAATATAAAACAATATAAAATGACTTCATTGTTTCATGGTTACTATCATACATTGCAAGCTTTGTTAACGTGTAACTACATTTGAGGGCATGAACCACAATATGTTTTAATTTCAATAATTAATAACAATTATGTTTTGTCTTTAATTTACATTCCAATATCTATTAATTGTATTTACTGTTCTGTCCTTTTTTTGCAAGTGCAATATATGAGAAGTAGTGTATAAAATATGAAAAATAATAAAATTATTAGTATTATTATTATTGCAATGTTTCACATATCCATGATGATAAATGACCTTGCAATAACTTACCCTCTTCTTTAAGACATTCTTTTTCAACTTCCTGAAGTATCGATTCAGTCTCCTCTCATATTTGCTTGCAGAAGAAACCTGTGACACATTAAGAAAAGATTAGTCTATTTCCCACATATTTTGCAAGGATTTCAACAGAGCCATGTCTTTATTGTGCTATACCTACTTACACATTTCTGAAGTTCACGAGACTGCCGGTCAAGGACAGTCAAAAAATGGTCCAGTTTCAGCCTGTTCCATGTCGCAGAGTCCAGATTCCCATTCAACAGCTCAATGATCTGATCAATGGACTCGTGCAAGAATTTTACTTTCTCATCCGCCTAAATAGGAAGAAAAAGTAATTTAGAACAGTGAAGTGGTTGAGTGGGCAGTAGACAATCAACAGCTCTTAACTCATCAATAGGGGTCACACAAGGCTCAATGTTAGGCCCGCTTTCATTTAGTCCATACAGTAATGCTGACTTGCCCCCTTCATGTCCTACTGTAGATGTACATCTATGTGAAAGAACAAACCGCAAATTGAATATGGCCTAAAAGCAGTTATGGTGCATTTCCTGGTTAAACTACTGATATCTCCAGTGTGGAGATGCTGCTGTTTATGTCCATTGTCTCTTTTGGTAAATAAATAAATGAACAAACATTTTCTGTCAAACAGTGCTCTCTGAAACATAACACCCCTGTAGACAATTTTGTCGATTCGCTTCATAATTTCGAATCGCGCTGAAACTGAATGCCTGGCTACGGCACTAGGAAGGCATGAGACCACTCTCCCTAATTAGACAAGTCAGAAACAATGATTACATACCTGTGCTTTATGGATGTTCCTGTAGAGGGTATTTGGGAAGGGTACGGGTACCGTAGCATCAGTAATATCTCCACCCTACAAAACGAAACAAGTTTAGTTTGACTATGGCATCTGACTGAGCCCCAATTCCCAAACAAGATGATCTGATCATTATAACATGAGGCATGCCACGCGCCGACAAGCAACGCTGGATGAAGGCGCAATTTTATGTCTTGATATGGATGCAACCAATGCGGTGTGGTATCTTTTTTCCCGAACCATTGTTATTTTTGTACTTTTGGTTCTGCACAGGCGTCTCGCATGCGCTGTGAATATTTTGAAAGAAATTGCCAAATTCATGTTTTAATTTGCTTCTGTCACAGGTAGTTCTTACGGTTGTACCACATAAAATAAAGAAAATGTTTTTTTTGTAAAAGTAACATTTTGCTACGGTACATAAATATTAGAAAGTAGGCTTGATATTGATGCAACCAATGCGGTGTGGTATCTTTTTTCCCGAGCCATTGTTATTTTTGTACTTTTGGTTCTGCATAGGCGTCGTGCATGCGCTGTGAATTTTTGGAAGACATTGCCAAATTCATGTTTTAATTCGCTCCTGTCACAGGTAGTAGTAATTCTTACGGTTGTACCACACATAACAAAGCAAAGTTGTTGTTTTTTTTAAAGTAACATTTTGCTTTTTTCATGATGGTTTACTCGGTTAATTAAATCCGATTTATAATTAAATATTTTAAAAAGACCGAACAGTAAAACAGTGAAGAAGCATCTTGAAAACTCACCATCTCACTGAGCAGCGACAGGGATTCGCCGCTCACCTGCCTGAATCCGTGTTGAATCCACTCGCAGCCTTTACAGAAGCTCTGCGCGCTGCAAAGAATAAACAGGTATAAGAAGTTTGTCGCGTCCATGGTTTAGAGAGTTGGATGTGCTTCTTCTTGTCTTGGTTTGAAATGTACGACATTGTGGCTGTGTGTGGAGCCTTATATTCACAATATGAAGTACAAAAAGCAAAAACGTTTAAAAAGAGAAAACGAAGAAAGTGAAATTTCCGGGATTACTTTCACTTTCCATCTACCACGGAGGGAAATACTGCCGTCGCAATCTGCAGTCTATGGGATTACGTTTTCTAGCACACACATACATTATGTTGTATGAATAACAGTTAACACAAAAATGATAAGCAAATATGTAGTGTGACTGAAATAGTTTGCCTATTTACATAACTTACTTTAAAGCCTGTCAGATCACAACGCGTAGGCGCTCCGGTACGATTTGTTCAGTAACCTGACTTCATGTCTCCCAGGCGATGCACGGCCTGCACGGGCTACAGCGTTTTGCATTTGCACACGTCTGATGTAGGCTTTCACAATTGGTTCGTTTGCTTCTGTTAGAATCCGAGTTCGATTGGAACCGTCCCCAGAACACCTTGTACGGGCGAACTCGGGCACGGTTCCGCCTTCCAAATGTTGAGGAGTTGGCTACCGTTCCCCAATTCGGACTAAACCGACAAAACAGTTTTTAATTAGAATTTGTTTTTTAAATATGGTGACCCGTGGAAGAAACCGTTATTGATATTCCTTTATTGTGGCCTCCTATTCCTTCCTTTTTCACTGGGGTATAAAAATGAGAAGACACGCATGTAAAAGCTTTTTCGTCCATTTTGTTATTCTACCTGAATGGTAGAGGAAATTGATCGTTTGGGAGGCAAAGAAAGAGCCAAGGGCCACAGTGGCATACGTACAAAACTGCATCATGGGAAAAAGGCTCCAAGCATCGGATGCCACTACGATGTCGGTAGGCTTTTTTGGTGGGTTGCCAGAATCAACAAAAAATTACCACTTGGAGTTTTCAAAATACCACTGAAACATTTTATTTATTTTTATTTTTTTTATCCAAAGCACACTTTCCAATGGACACCTGTGCTGAAATATGGTGGATCCTTGATTTGATGTTATGGGGTTGTCTTGCACCGACTGGTCCTGGGGATTTTATAAAGGTCAGTTGAACCACCAACAGGTTCCAAGACATTTTTGGCGAAAAGCATGGTTCCCTCTGCCAGGAAGTTCAAACTTGGCCACAATTGATGGAATTTCAATCACTTCAAGTGCTGTCATTAAAGATCTTCGTGTTACGTTTGATCCAGATCTCGTATTTGATACACACATTAAAGACATCTCTAGGGTTGCTTTCTATCACTTGAGGAATATCTCAAAAATCTGAAAAGTACTGTCCTTACATGATGCTGAAAAGCTAGTCCATGCTTTTGTTACTTCTAGATTAGATTACTGTAATGCTCTTTTGTCTGGATGTGCAAATTCCTCTCTGAAAGAGCTTCAGCTAATTCAAAATACAGCAGCTCGTATCTCACGAGAACTAGGAGATTTGAACACATCGCCCAGTGTTAGCTTCACTTAACTGGTTGCCAGTTAAATTTCGAATAGACTATAAGATTCTGTTACTTACCTTTAAAGCCTTACATGGGCTTGCCCCCTTATATTTAAGTGATTTACTTCTCCCTTATAATCCCTCACGAACGCTCCGTTCGCAGGGCGCACGCCTCCTTGTTATTCCTAGAATAGCTAAAAGTACAATAGGTGGTAGAGCCTTTTCCTATCGTGCTCCTCTCCTATGGAACAAATTGCCTGCTCATGTTCGGGGTGCAGACACTATCAGTTTAATTTAAAGCTAGGCTTAAAACCCATCTTTTTAGTCTGTCCTATAGTTGAGGGGCAGGAGTGGGTGGCTGGCATAAGCTATAGAGTCTCCTGGTGGACTGAGGCGGGTCAGTGCTGTCACTGGATCATTATGGTAGTGCTGTTGTTAAGCTGGACGCGGTCACCGTCTCAAGCCTGCCCTCATGGCTGTATTGCCACCCTGCCTCTGTTGAGCCCTTAGCTATGCTGCCATAGCCTTATTCTGCCGGGGTTTCCTTATCGCACGCAGGCACCTCTGTCTCTCCTTCTCTGCTTGTTCTGCTACCATCTGAACCCCCTAACAATTGCTTCCCTGCTCTGGGCACCTGCCCGGAGCTCTAGCCCAAGTTTCCCGAGTTTCCCGAGCCCTCCCCCCGCCCCACTCCTGGCCCGGAGCTCCAGCCCAAGACCAGCTAGGCGCCCCCCACCCTGCCACTGCTGATCTCTACATGATGGAGTCATCAGAGAATACCTCCCTATTAAATAATCAAGCCCATAGGCCAGTGGAGGATGGGCATCCCCCCAATAGCCGTCCTCTCGAGATTTCTTCCCATCGGGGAGTTTTTTTCTCGCCATTGTATGAGGGTTTTCTCTCCCTATACTAGAGAGTTTTTACCTCTATCTGGGGGCTTAGAGCTGACTTAGAGCTGGCATTTCCTATTTCCCCTTTCTGTCCTGTAAAGCGTCTTTGTGACAGTCGTCTGTGAAAAGCGCTATATAAATAAAATTGAATTGAATTGAAATTGGAACTTTTAGCAAGACAATGAAGCCATACCCAATGGTATACCTTAGAATCAACCAAGACGTGATTACCTCACTGCATGATTTTTTATTTTTTTTTGCAATGGCCATCTCTGTTTCTAGACTTGAACCTGATGGGAAAATTTTTGGTTTGAATTGGGGAGCAGTCTCCAAGCACAGACCAAAGGATATAACGGTTCTGCGTGGAGAAATGGTCAACTAATCCCCTCCAATATGTTCACCAGTCTCATGAAACACTGGAGATGACTTGGTAGTGTTATCCTTGCAAAGGGATTGTGCAAAATAGGAAGACACTGTTCCCCCTGCCACTTTAAATCTTCTTGCAGTTTTACTTTTTTTTTTTAAGATCTTCATGAACCGGGTTAAGCACAGTCTACTTCTACCGTCAGAATACAGCCATTTCCGGTTTTATCCGCCTCCATGTAGGCTGTGTAACAGGAAACCAAAAGAGAAATTGAAACTGAAATAGGAAATGTCAAACGCATGATGCTATGGGGCTTATTTGACTTCAAAACTAACATATTTGATGAGAAAACTCTGGATTCGTTGGGTAGACTACGTTTTCTTGAAATGCCCTGATGTAATATGTTGTCCTCTTGTAATGTCTTTTGTTAAAAGAAAAAAGTAAAGAAAATGCGCTCATGCTTTCCCTAAACATAGGCTATGTTTGGATGTCCCCACTTGCTGCTTTTTTTTGCGATATGCACATCAAATTCACCCAAATTAATCGAAACTTACTGAGCTGACTCCATCTACGCAATTAATTAGAATGGGCTGTGTGCGACAGCATCAATTTTAAGTCGTTATGGTTATCTTACTTCCGTAACGGATTCGTTTTGGAGAGGTCGACGTCCGAGTTTGCCAAGGTAAAGACGTGTTACTTTGAGTTGGTCTCGTGCAATAACGGGAATGATCTCAAACTAGCGGGTCCTTTTCATTTAACGTTAATTGTGACTATTTAACTATAAAACACTTATAGACACTATAGGCTACAAGCACGTATGTGACATCTTCAAAAACCAGCATTTTAGAGTCTTTTAGAGTAAATGAACCTATACGGGACTTAATCACACCAATGTTTATTGAAATCTCTTAATTGCAATTATATCATATCATATAATTTCAATGAAACTCTACCACTATTACAACAGGTATGACGTATGAGTTCAGATATTACCCCAATATCATTCTATGAATTTGAAATGACCCGTTGTTTTCTACAGGGGTTCACGCTAGCCATAACGATTTAACGTCAACCGGCAACTAAAAGTCGCTTTTCACCTGTGAACTTTTCATAGGCCTAGTGCCGAAACAGCACAAACTTTCCAACGTTATCTTATTTTATGCATCTCTTTTATAGCCAGCTGATTTTGAATTTGGCTTTAAGTATGTGCTTATGCTATTGCAATAAAACGAGGGACAATTTCATAATTTGCGGCCGCACCCAAAATAGCTTGCTGTCACACAAGCATGACCTTATTTATCCTCTATAGTCAACCGTACACTGTGACGATGATGAACAAGACAAGTTCTTTAAAATGAAAGATGCAATTTATTTCACTCAGGAGGTTTCAAGTGTTAGGCGAATAGGCCTACATGTAAAATATGTAACATTTCTATAAATAAGTAAATAAATAAATACATAAATATTGGTTTTACATTTCTTGTAAAAAAAAAAACTAATAAATACATAAATAATCTGACTAATACTGTAGGGAACTTTCAGTGGCAAATAAGCGGAGCTCATATTCTTTTTGGCCAACGCAAGCTGTCTGAACCGTGTTCAATGATGAACTGCAGGGTGTAGACAAGTTCTTTTCGGACAATTTCCCAAGCGCAGAAAGAATTCTGAGGAGAGAAAGAGAGGAGACCGTTAACATTTTGTAAAAAGTGCAAAACATCACAGCAGCCATTGGAAATTAAGTCAAATAATTGCAGAATGTGTGATATTTTATGCTGATTTATGTTTCTTTCGACCATAGCCTACCTTCTTTTGCAAGACCGTTTCCAGTCTTTCAAAGTAATGTCTCAATGTCGCTGTTCTGGTAGTGGTATCAGAGCGGTCAGAATCGTCACTCTCTGGTCTGCTTCCTCCCGCCTGAAATTAGCATCCATAACCCACAGAACACAGTTAGTAAATATATTTTGAAAAATTATTCTTTCATAAAAAAGGGGTGGACAAAATATCGGAAACAACCCAGAAAAATGGCTTTAGCTTTGAAGCTTTTTGCAATTCAATGGCAATTTATTAAATGATCGAAAATGTGTGTAGCCTAGCGTTCAGCAGCAAAATGTAGCCTATAATATATAGCCTACTGCACATGAGTAATAAATGTCAGTGCGCAAGCTACTTACACATTTGCTTTTCCCAACCTGACGGTAGACGATAGCTTGGAAGTCCTCAATTAACTTAATTTCATCCCACTCCGTCGGTAAGTCGTTGTTTTCAAACAGACAGTTGATGCTGTGGAGAGTTTGATTAATGGCAGTCCGGACGCTGTCGCTGTCCGAGCTTCCATTGGACGCAAAAGCGGACCTCGGAAAAGTTATGAGAACATTCTCATTGATGCACTGTTGCGGGAAATCGCCCTACAATGAAACACGGGGAAAGGATGATCAATTAGTCTTTCTTCGCGTTAGCGTGCTTATAAGAGAGGACATGAGGATGCAATTGCAGGCCTACCATATGTTTTAGAAGATTGTAGATTGTCTGTATAACGTCTCCCTCCACCTGTATAGGCGCACTCAAAACCTGCGAAATGCAGAGCAGGGCGCACAACCAGGCGGTGTTCTCAGGTGCCATGTTCATAGTTTGATGAGTGACCTGCGCCAAAAGAACATCAACACATTCAAATATTTGTCCCATGGGTAAAAAAAAGAAGCAATGAATAGGAACCATATTAAACATTTTAAAATTCGTTACCTTTGTGGTAGGCTGTATAACTTGATCTTCCCGCAGTGTGGTTTGACTCCCGAATTCATATCCTACTGCGGTTTTTATACCATAATGATAATTGTGTATAAAAAGTGAAAGGATTCGACATCACAAATGTAATTAAAGTGAACGAAGCTGGGAAAGTTCAGCAGAGAAGAAACCGCAGGGATTCCATTTTCGAGTTGTGCGGTTCCCCTTCTAAGTCTTATAAGACTCAAGATGCATCTGAGGCAGTTTACGGTTTTTTGCTCCGTAGTTCCATGGAATATTTAATTGATCAAATGTTATTGTGATTCACGTAGCGAAGCGACGCAATGCAGGGAAGCAGGTGCAGCAATGCGAGTTACTTGTTTAGGCTAAGTGACGACTCTTCATATAGGCTACGTCCATGTGTCCTATGCCTTCGAATGTTAATATGAACTAAATATTTAGCATTGTGTCCTTGTTTCTTGAAAATACCAGAAAAGTACCACAGTTACCATTTAAACCAGGGGTAAGGTATTCCGGCCCTGCGTGTTGGCTAGTCATCCCTACTTTCCTCAAACTTTGGAATACTTCACATATATTAAAATACACTATCATATATGTCTCTCTCTCTTACGTCCTCTATCACTCTCACGGCGAAACGGCAGCCGTCAACAGAGGCAAGCCCCCGGGCGTCTCAGGCATAAAATATATATAAAAAAAATTATAAATATATATATACATACTGTATATAAATGAAATGATGAATCAATTACAGTACCTTAGTTTCACATGTAAATCGAACATATCACAAAGAGACTGAAATGATGAAGTAATAAAGAATAAGTAAGATTCTATAATAATTTGATTTTTATCATTTTATTTTAAAAAATGCCCTGTGTGAGGTTGTGTAGAAATACAGGAAATTTGTTTTAAAAGGCTCAAATTTGTGCCCCACCAACATCTCTTCATGCCCCCCCCAATCAAAGCAGTCTAGAAACAGCCCTGCATCAACGCCGGTTTCGTGATCCACCAGGGTACAATGTTTTGCATAGTGGCACAAGTTCAGGATCCAGATTCCATTCATGAGCTTATCAAGAAATGTAACGAATATATCAGATAATTTAAAATGAATTACATTAAAAATAAAATAATTAAGGGCAGAAATGGGCATTAAATCCAGAAATGGACACGGCCTTCCTTGCCAACCCCTGACTTAAGCCCTCAAATTTAAGCATGAGGGCTCTCCTTTTGAGCACTTGAGACTATCACCACAGTCGTTCCAGGTTTAGGAAATCTTTATTTCCCAAGTTACCCCTTATGAGGTCCCCTTGGGAAAGAAAAGTTTGCACTGGCCATTCAGTGTACTGCAGCCTTTAAGTAGGAAGAATTTGGTCCCTCTTGTGTAGAAGTTTTACCAGCGTTTATTTAATCCTCCTGGGAATATGGTTTTGAGTTTTTTAATCCAATGTCTTTCTGTCCTACGTCTGTCCTCCTGTGTCCAGTTAATGTTTGAATGGAGGCCCGATATTTCTACTGCTTCAAGTCCATGGTGTAGAAAATGAGCCACTATGTGTGTGTCTGTTTTCCTATGATTTCTTATGTTATATATGTGTTGTGCCAATCTGGTCTTGATTGTATTTCCTGTCTCTCCTACATATTTTATGTCGCAGTGTTTGCACTTTATGACATATATGCAGTTATATGTGTTAACTGTGAGTGTTTGTTTAATAAGGTATGTTGTGTTTGTAGTGTTGTTGCTTCAGGAGCGATAGGTTTAAAGACATATCAGTTTTATCAACACCATAGCCTACTTAGGAACACACTTTAGGGCGTTTTCACACTTGATTCGTTTACTTCAGTTCGAATCCGAGTACGATTAGAACCGTCCCCAGAACACCTCGTACGGGCGAACTCGGGCACGGTTCCGCCTTCCAAATGTTGAGGAGTTGGCTACCGTTCCCCAATTCGGACTAAACCGACAAAACACGGTTTTTAATTAGAATTTGTTTTTTAAATATGGTGACCCCTGGAAGAAACAGTTATTGATATACCTTTATTGTGGCCTCCTATTCCTTCCTTTTTCACTGGGGTATAAAAATGAGAAGACACGCATGTGAAAACTTTCTCGTCCATTTTGTTATTCTACCTGAATGTTAGAGGAAATTGATCGTTTGGGAGGCAAAGAAAGAGCCAAGGGCCACAGTGGCACACGCACAAAACTGCATCTTGGGAACAAAGTCTCCAAGCATCGGATGCCACTACGATGTCTGTAGGCTTTTTTGGTGGGTTGCCAGAAAAAGCCTCTATTGAGGGAAATCAACTAAAAATAACCACTTGGAGTTTTCGAAAAACCACTGAAACGTTTTTATTTTATTTTTTTTATCCAAAGCACACTTTCCAATGGACACCTTGGCCTACTAATTCATAATTGGCCTACTGAATAAAAAACCAACGTACTGAGTGGAGCTTCGAACAAACTCTAATATTGGAATCGATATGACACAATTAAATATGCGAAATTTCTAGGATACTGCTGGCGACTGTTCAACGTGTGTTAGGCTGGACATGGTTGGCTACCTTTTCTTTTAAAGGCGTATTTAGCCTTTCAAAGTAAGACTTCAGCCTCCCATTATCGTCTGAGGGAAGACTTCCGTCCCCGGAGAATGTCATCTCACCTCCAACCTTTGTAAAGCAAAGTAAATCATAAATTCATGCGTATAAGATATGTATATAATAAAGCAGAGGTTGTAACGCATACTTACGCATTGCTCCAAGTTTACAATTTGATGAGACAATATATTTTTAAAGAGCCCAAGCTTTTCAGTGTCCCAAGATGTGGAAGTCAGTTCATTGTTGAAGATCTTGACCAGGGCTGTGTCCGAATCAGAGCCCGATCTACTGTGCCCTGTCTCCTACGTAGTGCACTAGCAGGAGTGTGCTGTTTAATGTGCACTGTTTAGCCATACATTTTCCAACCGTACTGTGGAAGTGTCGTAAGCAGGTCATAAGACGTCCCACCAGTGTTGCCATGTCCGCGGTTTTACAGCTAAATTGGGATACTTGCAACGTGCAGTCACAGGTAAAAATGAAAAGTCGCAAAGCACGCACTTATTTTAAAAGTAAAAATATGATGATTTCTATTTAAAATACGTTGTTTTCGGATAAAAATATATTTTGGGCTAGTTCTGATTCGCCATTTGGCTGGAAAGTGTCTGGCAACCCTGCGTCCCACCCTTGCGCTGCCATGACGTGTTGTTTTTGTTGTATTTGAAGGAAAACGTCAGCTAAGCTGCGCCTCATTTTTTTTAAACGAAGCTTCACGTCACATTTTTGTGTCCAAAATGTTCGTGTACTTCTTGAAAAGTGTGCTCCCGAATGTACTCAGCGAAACCCCAGAAGTAAGTGTGTCATCCGGGTGTTTCAAGTATACTGCAATTTGAAAAATGTTCGCCTACTCAATGATCTTCTCGTCCTATCTACTCACCAAGGCTTCTCAATAGTGTGGAAGAGTGCTGATTCGGACACGGTCCAAGTCTCTCAGGGCACCATTACATTACATTACATTTATTTAGCAGACGCTTTTATCCAAAGCGACGTACAGTAAGTGCGTACAGAGACATTATCAAGATCACTACAGAACAGACAGGGCAAAGCACATCCTTCACATAATGTAGCAGCTATCCCTAGCGATGAGCGTCGACTGTAGTTCACAGTAAGCTGTGGGAAAATCAGCAACACCACACTACCATTCCAAATACTATTGTAAACTATAATAAACAGACAGGAAAACACAGGGAACAGGGAACTGATATTCCTAGGTGAGGGTATCAGTCAAGGTGGAGTCTGAAGAGGTGTGTCTTCAGGCCTCGACGGAATGCAGGCAGGGTTGGAGTAGAACGTAGGGGAATGGGAAGTTCATTCCACCACTGAGGAGCTAATGTGGAAAAACTCCGCAGTCGGGACAAGCGAGAGCCTTTGACACGGAGGGGGGGAAGTGCCAGTCGCCCTGCTGTAGAAGAGCGAAGTGGTCGAGCAGGAACATAGTTCTGGATTAAGTCCTGCAGGTAGGCGGGGCCTGTCCTATTGGCTGCAGTGTAGGCCAGGGTCAGAACTTTGAACCTGATCCTGGCTGCAACTGGCAGCCAGTGGAGAGACCTCAGCAGGGGGGTTACGTGGGAAAATTTCGGGAGGTTGAACACAAGCCGGGCAGCTGCATTCTGGATCAGTTGAAGAGGCAGAATGGCGCAGGCCGGCAGGCTTGCGAGCAGGGAGTTGCAGTAGTCCAGGCGTGAGGTGACCATGGTCTGGACAAGAAGCTGGGTGGAGTAGGTGGTCAGGTACGGTCGAATCCTCCTGATGTTGTACAGGAGGAACCTGCAGGACCGTGCCGTCGCCCTGATGTGCTCTTTGAAGTCCAGCCGGTCGTCCAGGACCACCCCCAGGTTCCTTGCAGAGCGGGAGGCAGCCACCACGGTCCCATCAACGGTGATGGAGAGGTCATGTAGTGGGGAGGTCTTGTACGGCATGAAGAGGAGCTCTGTCTTGTCAAGGTTGAGCTTCAGGTGATGGGTAGCCATCCACTCCGAGATGTCAGTCAGACAAGCAGATATCCTCTCCTTAACCTGTGGGGTGGAGGGAGGGAAAGAGAGGAAGAGTTGAGTGTCGTCAGCATAGCTATGGTATGAGAAGCCATGTGAATGTATTACTGAGCCAAGAGACTTAGTATACATAGAGAACAGCAGAGGACCCAGTACAGATCCCTGCGGGACTCCTGTAGACAGGGGACGGGGAGCGGAGACGGAACCCTTCCAGGAGACTTGGTAGGATCTATCAGTGAGATACGATACAAACCAAGACAGGGCAGTTCCTGAAATGCCCATCTCAGCGAGTGTGGAGATCAGGAGCTTGTGATTGACCGTGTCGAATGCCGCAGACAGGTCAAGGAGAATCAGAACAGAGGAGAGGGAGGAGGCTCTAGCAGTGGCGAGTGCCTCAGTCACAGCCAGGAGAGCAGTTTCAGTCGAATGGCCGGTTCTGAAGCCAGACTGATGCGGGTCAAGCAGGTTGTTCTGGTGGAGAAAAGCAGACAGTTGGTTAAGGACAGCACGTTCAAGTGTTTTGGACAGGAAGGGCAAGAGAGATACCGGACGGTAGTTCCTGACATCAGCGGGATCTAAGCTAGGTTTTTTAAGGAGTGGGGTTACACGGGCAGATTTAAAGGCAGCAGGAACATGGCCACAGATAAAGGAGGTGTTAATAATGGAGGACAGATATGGAAGGAGCTCAGCAGATATAGACTGGAGAACTGCTGAAGGTATGGGGTCTAGTGGACAGGTGGTTGCACGATGACGCGTCACCAGCTCGAGCACATCGGAGTTCTCCAGAGTCCTGAAGGACGACAGTGTAGCGATGGGTTCAGTATGGGGGATGTGGGGTGTCACCGGATGCGTGAAGGAGTTCCGGATCGCGGCCACCTTCCCCTCAAAGTGGGTCAGGAAGTCATCTGCAGAGAGGGAGGAGGGTGAAGGGGGTGGAGGGGGGGTGAGGGCACCGTATGCTACTGATGCAATATCATCATTCTAGTAAACAAAAGATGGATGTGTTTAAAACAAATAACAACCAATAAACAGTTTCGACAATTGTATAATTCTTCACTCTTTTTCAGAATGTACGCTCTTTATTTAAAAACAGCATTTGTCCTAACTGAAATACAGCTAAATGTACTTACTGGCAGTTTTCTTAAACAGCTTGGCGAATTGTGCCTTCACAACGTGCAACGCGCTAAACGGCGTGAAAAATAAACAGCAGCCTACTTGTGTTTATTTGTACGTCAAAGGTAAGGATGAATCAGAATATTCGAACAATCATATATCGCATGTATAGATATTTAGGTATTTACAGAGATTGCCAAATTACTTGAGATTCTCTTGTGATGTCGTAAGCACCATCTGGGAACACTATTAAACGCCTTCAAATCACTCTTGAAGGCATTTAATAGTGTGTGGGGGCATTATGATCTTCTGGGGAGATGATTAAGAAACAGTGTTTGCACCATAGGATCCACCTGGTCTTGTAAAATGGCTTTATTCCTTGTGCAGAGTAATTATGGACCCAGTGGCTTCCATTAGAGGGATGCCCACCTTTACAGATCCACCGCCATTTTAACAGTTGCCAACAGACGTTGTGTGTTGAAGGTTTTCTTTTACTTTTCTCCAAATATAAACCCATCCAGATGAAGGAAAAAGAGTAAAAAATAATGAGAACTCATCCGACATAATACTTTATTCCACCAGTCCATGTGTTATGCTCCTTATGCCAGCTTATGCGACATTTTTTGGCAGTGCATACCACCTTGCTAATTCGGCTATTTTACTTCATTGAACCGTCCGGAGGGAATTATGGGACGTCGAGTTTTTTAAACAGTGCCAGCACTGGTATATTCACAAAAAAATACTAAAACATGAAATATACTCGAAGCTGGCCCAGAAAAACGACATATTTTGCGAACGGGCGTTATATTGAACAATCCAGGAAATTGATGGTAAGACATAATCACTAGAAATAGTTTAAAAGTAAGTTTTAGTTAATGTCTATGGTCTAAATGAATGGGGAAGTCACTTCCGAAACCAGTGTGACGTAGTCACTTGAGTACTCTATTGAGGTGTTTCGCAACTATGCTGTCAAGTGCGTCTCTGTCCATGTCGGTGAGCGTCGGTTTGCCGCTTCTGTGCCTCTTTACCGATGCAGTTTGTTCGTTGCATATGATGTCATAATTTTCGACATTGTTCCCCCTGCCACTTTAAATCTTCTTGCAGTTTTTTATTTTTTATTTTTTATATAAAGATCTTCATGAACCCGGTTAAGCACAGTCTACTTCTACCGTTAGAATACAGCCATATCCGGTTTTATCCGCCTCCATGTAGGCTGTGGAACAGGAAACCAAAAGAGAAATTGAAACTGAAATAGGAAATGTCAAACGCGTGATGTTATGGGGCTTATTTGACTTCAAAACTAACATATTTGATGAGAAAACTCTGGATTCGTTGGGTAGACTAGGTTTTCTTGAAATGCCATGATGTAATATGTTGTCCTGTTGTAATGTCTTTTGTTAAAAGAAAAAAGTAAAGAAAATGCGCTCATGCTTTCCCTAAACATAGGCTATGTTTGGATGTCCCCACGTGCTGCTTTTTTTGCGATATGCACATCAAATTCACCCAAATGAATCGAAACTTACTCAGCTGACTCCATCTACGCAATTAATTAGAATGGGCTGTGTGCGACAGCATAAATTTTAAGTCGTTATGGTTATCTTACTTCCGTAATGGATTCGTTTTGGAGAGGTCGACGTCCGAGTTTGCCAGGGTAAAGACGTGTTACTTTGAGTTGGTGTCGTGCAATAACGGGAATGATCTCAAACTAGCGGGTCCTTTTCATTTAACGTTAATTGTGACAATTTAAGCATAAAACACTTATAGACCCTATAGGCTACAAGCACGTATGTGACATTTTCAAAAACCAGCATTTTAGAGTCTTTTAGAGTAAATTAACCTATACGGGACTTAATCACACCAATGTTTATTGAAATCTCTTAATTGCAATTATATCATACACTACTCACAAAAAGTTAGGGATATTTGGCTTTCGGGTGAAATTTATGGAAAATGTAAGTTCACGCTACAGTGATATTATACGTATCATGAAAGTAGGGCATTTAAGTAGAAGCATGCAATGGTGATTTCCTCATCTCAAACAATTTATTGAAACAAAAGCCAACAACAGTGGTGGGTATACCACAACAAAAATGTCAATGTCTCAATAACTTGTCATGTGCCCTTGAGCATCAATTACAGCTTGACAACGACGTCTCATGCTGTTCACAAGTCGACTTATTGTCTGCTGAGGCATGGCATCCCACTCTTCTTGAAGGGTGGCCCTCAGGTCATTGAGGTTCTGGGGTACAGAGTTACGAGCCTCTACACGGTGAGTCAGCTGATCCCATAGGTTTTCTATGGGATTCAGGTCTGGAGAAAGTGCAGGCCACTCCATTTGAGGTACCCCAGTCTCCAGCAGCCTTTCCCTAATGATGCGACCTCGATGAGCTGGAGCATTGTCGTCCATGAAGATGAAATTAGGCCTGTGTTGTTCATGCAGGGGCACAATGACTGGATTAATGATGTTATTCAAGTAGTATGGGCTTGTCACTGTACCATTCACAAAGTGTAGGGCAGTTCTGTATTGACTAGACACACCTGCCCACACTGTAACACCGCCACCACCAAAGGGTCGTCTGGTGACAACAGTGGCTGATGCATAGCGCTCTCCTTGACGTCTCCAACATCGTTGGCGGCCATCATTTCTGCTCAACGTGAATCGACTTTCATCAGAGAACAGCACTGAGGCCCACTGGTCCCTCGTCCAGCGTAAATGCTCCCTGGCCCATGCAAGACGATGACGCCTGTGCCTGGTGGTGTGGTCAGGTACCCTTGCAGGTCGTCTAGCACGCAGACCACGCTGATGTAAACGGTTTTGAATGGTCTGACGTGACAGTTGGGTGCCTCTCACCTCCCTTAAATGTGCCTGGAGTTGAGTGGCATTCATCATCCGGTTCCGCAGGGCACTGTTCACAATGAAGCGGTCATCAGTGTGGGATGTGGCCAAAGGACGTCCACTTCTATGCCTTTCTGTGACTCTTCCAGTCTCTCTGTATCTCTGTTGCAACCTGCTGATGACACTCTGTGACACTCTAAGCTCAGTGGCCACTTCCCTCTGAGAACATCCTGTTTGAAGCCTCGCAATGGCGAGGTACTGTTGATCAATTGTTAGGTGTCGTCTTGGTCTCATGATGTCAAAATGTGAACAGCATGATGAAGAGGACTGTTTAAATACCAATTCTAATTGAACCAGGAAATTTATTGGTCGATTCATGGATCAAACACCTGTTGTGAATTTTGCCGTTCAGCTCCTTGTTAGAGAACAGCAAGTTGTGCAAAAAGTACTGAAACATTGAATAGTTGGACATGTGCATTCAAAAGTTTAGAGAAGGTCAAATTAATTTCACCTGTAAAGGTTATAGTGCATTTTAGGTTCATCCTGAAATTTCACCCGAAAGCCGAATATCCCTAACTTTTTGTGAGTAGTGTATCATATAATTTCAATGAAACTCTACCAGTATTACAACAGGTATGACGTACGAGTTCAGATATTACCCCAATATTATTCTATGAATTTGAAATGACCCGGTGTTTTCTACAGGGGTTCACGCTAGCCATAACGATTTAACGTCAATCGGCAAATAAAAGTCGCTTTTCACCTGTGAACTTTTCATAGGCCTAGTGCCGAAACAGCACAAACTTTCCAACGTTACGTTATCTTATTTTATGCACCTATTTTATAGCCCGCTGATTTTGAATTTGGCTTTAAGTATGTGCTTATGCTATTGCAATAAAACGAGGGACAATTTCATAATTTGCGGCCGCACCCAAAATGGCTTGCTGTCACACAAGCATGACCTTATTTATCCTTTATAGTCAACCGTACACTGTAACGATGATGAACAGGACAAGTTCTTTAAAATGAAAGATGCAATTTATTTCACTCAGGAGGTTTCAAGTGTAAGGCGAATAGGCCTACATGTAAAATATGTAACATTTCAATAAATAAATAAATACATAAATATTGGTTTTACATTTCTTGTAAAAAAAAAAACGAATAAATACATAAATAATCTGACTAATACTGTAGGGAACTTTCAGTGGCAAATAAGCGGAGCTCATATTCTTTTTGGCCAACGCAAGCTGTCTGAACCGTGTTCAATGATGAACTGCAGGGTGTAGACAAGTTCTTTTCGGACAATTTCCCAAGCGCAGAAATAATTCTGAGGAGAGAAAGAGAGGAGACCGTTAACATTTTGTAAAAAGTGCAAAACATCACAGCAGCCATTGGAAATTAAGTCAAATAATTGCAGAATGTGTGATATTTTATGCTGATTTATGTTTCTTTCGACCATAGCCTACCTTCTTTTGCAAGACCGTTTCCAGTCTTTCAAAGTAATGTCTCAATGTCGCTGTTCTGGTAGTGGTATCAGAGCGGTCAGAATCGTCACTCTCTGGTCTGCTTCCTCCCGCCTGAAATTAGCATCCATAACCCACAGAACACAGTTAGTAAATATATTTTGAAAAATTATTCTTTCATAAAAAAGGGGTGGACAAAATATCGGAAACAACCCAGAAAAATGGCTTTAGCTTTGAAGCTTTTTGCAATTCAATGGCAATTTATTAAATGATCGAAAATGTGTGTAGCCTAGCGTTCAGCAGCAAAATGTAGCCTATAATATATAGCCTACTGCACATGAGTAATAAATGTCAGTGCGCAAGCTACTTACACATTTGCTTTTCCCAACCTGACGGTAGACGATAGCTTGGAAGTCCTCAATTAACTTAATTTCATCCCACTCCGTCGGTAAGTCGTTGTTTTCAAACAGACAGTTGATGCTGTGGAGAGTTTGATTAATGGCAGTCCGGACGCTGTCGCTGTCCGAGCTTCCATTGGACGCAAAAGCGGACCTCGGAAAAGTTATGAGAACATTCTCATTGATGCACTGTTGCGGGAAATCGCCCTACAATGAAACACGGGGAAAGGATGATCAATTAGTCTTTCTTCGCGTTAGCGTGCTTATAAGAGAGGACATGAGGATGCAATTGCAGGCCTACCATATGTTTTAGAAGATTGTAGATTGTCTGTATAACGTCTCCCTCCACCTGTATAGGCGCACTCAAAACCTGCGAAATGCAGAGCAGGGCGCACAACCAGGCGGTGTTCTCAGGTGCCATGTTCATAGTTTGATGAGTGACCTGCGCCAAAAGAACATCAACACATTCAAATATTTGTCCCATGGGTAAAAAAAAGAAGCAATGAATAGGAACCATATTAAACATTTTAAAATTCGTTACCTTTGTGGTAGGCTGTATAACTTGATCTTCCCGCAGTGTTGTTTGACTCCCGAATTCATATCCTACTGCGGTTTTTATACCATAATGATACTTGTGTATAAAAAGTGAAAGAATTCGACATCCAAAATGTAATTAAAGTGAACGAAGCTGGGAAAGTTCACAGAGAAGAAACCGCAGGGATTCCATTTTCGAGTTGTGCGGGTTCCACTTCTAAGTCTTATAAGACTCAAGATGCATCTGAGGCGGTTTACGGTTTATTGCTCCGTATTTCCATGGAATACTTAATTGATCAAATTTCTTGTGTTTCACGAAGCGAAGCGACGCAATGCAGGGAAGCAGGTGCAGCAATGTGAGTTACTTGTTTTGGCTAAGTGACGACTCTTCATATAGGCTACGTCCATGTGTCCTATGCCCTCGAATGTTAATATGAAATAAATATTTAGCATTGTGTCCTTGTTTCTGGAAAATTACAGAAAAGTTCCATAGTTACCATTTAAACCAGGGGTAAGGATTCCGGTCTTGGATGGCCGGTGTGTATACAGGTTTTTGTTCCGTTAATTACCGAGCTCTGTCTGTGTCTCAGTCTCAATTGACTGTGAGTCCTACATCAACGCCGGTTTCGTGATCGACCAGGGTACAATGTTTTGCATAGTGGCCCAAGTTCAGGATCCAGCTTCCATTAATGAGCTTATCAAGAAATGTAACTAATATATCAGATCATATAAAATAATTAAGGGCAGAAATTGGCATTAAATCCAGAAACGGACACGGCCTTCCTTGCCAACCCCTGACTTGAGCCCTCATATTTAAGCAATCGGAGGGCTCTGCTTTTGAGCACTTGAGACTATCACCACAGTCGTTCCTCGACTAGAGGGGCTTCAGGATCGATAGGTTTAAAAGACATATCAGTTTTATAAACGCCATAGCCTACTTGGGAAACACACTTTAGAGCGTTTTCACACTTGGTTAATTTGCTTCAGTTCGAACCCGAGTTCGATTGGAACCGTCCCAGAACACCTCGTACGGGCGAACTCGGGCACGGTTCCGCCTTCCAAATGTTGAGGAGTTGGCTACCGTTCCCCAATTCGGACTAAACCGAAAAAACAGTTTTTAATTAGAATTCGTTTTTTAAATATGGTGACCCGTGGAAGAAACCGTTATTGATATATCTTTATTGTGGCCTTCTATTTTTTCCTTTTTCACTGGGGTATAAAAATGAGAAGACACGCATGTAAAAGCTTTCTCGTCCATTTTGTTATTCTACCTGAATGGTAGAGGAAATTGATCGTTTGGGAGGCAAAGAAAGAGCCACGCACAGGCACAAAACTGCATCCTGGAACAAAGTCTCCAAGCATCGGATGGACACTACGATGTCGGTAGGCTTTTTTGGTGGGTTGCCCGAAAAAGCCTCTATTGACGGAAATCAACAAAAAATAACCACTTGGAGTTTTCGAAATACCACTGAAACGTTTTTATTTTTATTTTATTTTTTTTATCCAAAGCACACTTTCCAATGGACACCTGCGCTGAAATATGGTGGATCCTTGATTTGATGTTATGGGGTTGTCTTGCACCGACGGGTCCTGGGGATCTTATAAAGGTCAGTTGAACCACCAACAGGTGCCAAGACATTTTTGGCGAACACCATGGTTCCCTCTGCCAGGAAGTTCAAACTTGGCCACATCTGGACCTTTTACCAAGACAATGAAGCCATACCCAATGGTATACCTTAGAATCAACCAAGACATGATTACCTGACTGCATAATTTTTCTTTTGCAATGGCCATCTCTGTTTCTAGACTTGAACCTGATGGAAAATTTGCGGTTTGAATTGGAGAGCAGTCTCCAAGCGCAGACCAAAGGATATAACGGTTCTGCATGGAGAAATGGTCAACTATATCCCCTCCAATATGTTCACCAATCTCAAGAAACACTGGAGATGACTTGCAACGGGATTGTGCGCAAAGTATTGAAAACATGGTTGTGAGTTTCTGTGATATTATTTGGTAATAAATTGATAAGATGATGTTCGTTGATTCCAGTGAATCATTAATAGAAATATATAGCTCAGTGCTTCGTTCTGTTTTATAGTCCTTTTTATCAAGGATGTGAATGATTTTGGAGGATACTGTATATACATAAAATGCATATTAGTTTAAAATATTCAACAGAAACCCAATGTATGACAAAATATTCATAATTTATTTGAAAAATAGACTCTTCAAGTTAACATACAGATTCAAATTCAGGCTGCAAGTTAAAAACTGAGAATGCAATAAATTAAATTACACTATAAATAAATATTCACACTGATATAAATAAAAAATAAATTAAAGGTTTCCAAAGACAGAATTTTGGTCATGTACACGGCCGTGTTATCAGTGGAGCAGTCAGCGGTTGTCCCGTCAGTTGCTTCGTTCACAGTTTTTTTCTTCCAAGAAACTCTTGGAGCTTCTCCAAGCTGTGAAGAACTTCTTTCCTCACAACCTCCCATGCGCAGGCGCTCTGCCCCTAGGAAACGTTGGATAAAAACACGCTGTTTAGTCCTGCCTTAACATTTAATATAATGAAAGTAATTTAATTAAAATAAAAGCTCTACACAGACATTAGTATAAATTATTATAAGGTGTGTGTGTGTGTGTGTGTGTGTGTGTGTGTGTGTGTGTGTGTGTGTGTGTGTGTGTGTGTGTGTGTGTGCGTGTGCGTTCGTGCGTGTGTGTCTTCATAATTGGCCTACCTGGAGCTTCGATCAAAGATTAAAACTCTAATATTGAATCGATATGAAACAATTAAACATGCGAAATTTGTAGGATACTGCTGGCGACTGTTCAATATGTGTATAGCTAGGCTGGACATGTTTGGCTACCTTTTCTCTTAAAAGCGTATTCAGGCTTTCAACGTATGACTTCAGCCACCCATTATCGTCTGAGGGAAGACTTCCATCCCCGGAGAATGTCATCTCACCTCCAACCTTCGTAAAGCAAAGAAAATCATAAATGCATGCGTATAAGATATTTATATAATAAAGCAGAGGTTGAAGTACCGCATACTTACGCATTGCTCCAAGTTTTCAATTTGACGAGACAATATATTTTTAAAGAACCCAAGCTTTTCAGTGTCCCAAGATGTGGAAGTCAGGTCATTGTTGAAGATCTTGACCAAGTCTCTCAGGGCACCGTATGCTACTGATGCAATATCATCATTCTAGAAAACAAAAGATGGATGTGTTTAAAACAAATAACTATGTTTATATGTAATAAACAGTTTCGACAATTGCATAATTATTCCCGCTTTTTCAGAATGTACGCTCTTGATTTAAAAACAGCATTTGTTCTCACTGAAATACAACTAAATGTAGGCTACTTACCGGCTGTTTTTTTAAACAGCTTGGCAAGTTGTGCCTTCACAACGTTTAACGCGCTAAACAGCGTCAATAAAAAACAGCCTACTTGTGTTTATTTGTACGTCAAAGGTAAGGATGAATGCTTATTGAATCAGGCTTATAACAGAATATTTGAACAGTCATATATCGCATGTATAGATATTTAGGTATTTACTGAGATTGCCAAATTACCTGAGATTCTCTCGTGATGTTGTAAGCACCATCTGGAACATGAGTTTGACGTTTTCTTTCAGGCACTTGTGTGGAAAACTTCCGCCCTGTAAGCGAATTATGACAGTTATAGGCACAGAAAAGCTCAGGATAGGTAGACCATGAGAGAAAGCGGTGTTATATTGTCCTCACCATGTCGGTCAGAAGCTGTATGCTCTCTTCATTCAGCTTCCTCAGTTTATACTGCGTCCATTTGCATTGCAGTGAGAAGGAGTGGTCCAAGAAGATCAAAAACCGCGCAGATGGTCCAGAACTTCAGCATACCCATTTCAGTGATTTAATGAGCACTTGTCAGCAGTAAATCACGGAGAGCACTTAAATGAGATTGTTCGTCTTGCTGGAATTGATGCCTATAGTGCCGCTATAGTCACCATATTTATCTAGTAGCTCTTTCTTGCGGTTTTAACCACTTTCTGTGGAATCTAAACTTGCACCCACAGGTTGGACAACCCCTGTTAAGTCGTGAAAGCACTTTTTATTTTGTTTTATGTATTTATTTTTGTATGTCTCTATTTATTTATTGCTTAATTATTGTCTTTTTTGTAGGCCTATGTTAAATTATTAGTAATGAGTTCTGGAGAGGGAATCCGGTTAGTGACGGTTCTTTAAAAAAGCATGACGATGATAATTGACTTACAACAATAACGACATAATGTCAGTAAATAAATTAACAGCAAACACGTAGGCTACAGTTTATCGGATAGCATACGAGATCTTTGATGTTCAGAGGCAGAGGTAAAGAGTTAAAATATTAGATTTTATATGAGAAATGGGCTCCAATGAAGATAAGGTATAATAATGGGTTCTGGTACAATTAAATCTTACAACCCACTTCACCCCATTTCATTAAAATGATTGAGAGTCACAAAAGGCACATGCAGCTTGTTAGTAGCCTACCGTGTAAATATTTAATAATTACAAGGGTCACTATGTTGGAAAATATGCGAACCCGACAAATTGATCTCTTTCATGGACCGCCAGGGGTCCTCGGAGCAAGGTATGTGAAATAATATTCAATTATAGATGCTAAACGCGATGTAGGAAAACTGAACAGACCGGAGCTTCTACAAACTGTCAAATGTTCTAATATGGAAGCCGCATTTACACATTCAACAAAACGTATATCCTAGTCTTTTTTTTTTCGGAAGAAAATTAAAGTTTTTATTTGTATTGATATGAAACACAGTGAATGAAAGACAATCAATTAAAAGTATCGTCTTCCGAATGGAAAAAAAAACCAAACAATTTGGCATAAATTTTAAAATGTGGCATTTTCACGCGAGAATGAGTCAAAATTGTATTTAAAACCAGTATCAACTAACAAAGCTGATTCTAGAGCAGGAACTACGCAATTTCGCATTAATGTATTGTTTCGCACTAATTGTTGCATTTCACATGGGGAAAATGAATAAAACTTAAGTGAAATATAAAACAAAAAAGGTTGTATAGGCAACTTTTTTGTTGTCTGAATTAAAAATTCAGTCAGATTGTATCTGTACGAGGAAAGGGACGCATTGTCCTTGAAGAAAGAAAGAGCCGAAAGTGTTTTTCCCCCTCAAGAAATTACTTTCCCTTTTGTCGTTGCCTATATATACAAATTCTAAGAATTCTAAGGTAAATTTTAATTCAGTAAATGCCAGTTAGCAAAACTGGTCTGTTTTTATTCTGGTAGCATATGGTGGTGGTGAAGTTCCGTCCAAAATATTGTGGTAAATTGCCGACCACACGTTTCGGGCAAGTGGGAAGAAAGTAATTATCGCCTTCTTAAGTAGGCTACCAACGGCCGCTATCATACAGCATATGTCGTTAATTGTAAGAAATAGCTTGTGCATAAGTGACGTGGCGATATCGACACGGTTCACAAATCAGATTTGTCAAATCTGATACATGTTCTCGATCATCTATAGGAACTAATCAACACATACATTCTCTGTAGTTTGGTTTTAGACTAAGACACTCCACAGAAATTGAAAATTGTGATTTCATTACAAAAATGTTAAGTGCCTGGTGGATGTAGTAATGTCGTGGGGGCAGGGTTCTTTGAACTTTTTTCAAGGTTTTGGCGCCGCGAAGCACACTTTTTCTAAACTTTCTAATTTATTTTTTATGAACAAGCGTCTGGTTGGTTTCTCACGTCAAGAAATTAGTGTGGAGGATTTACACTGAAAAGTATTTTCTTCAAAATGAATAAGTAAATAAATAAATACGAACAAATAACTGAATCGGTCGCCCTGCTCTTCAAGCCTATAAATTAATAAGGTACATGGAAGCTGGCCAGGAGCATGTATAGGCGCTTCAAGCAAAACTACAAATGAGGCTATTGAAATATTAATACACGTTTATCTGTTGATAATATTAAATCTCATATGGCTAGGTTGGTGAAAGGTCTGTTATCAATTGCAAGAAAATGTCTATCAATGTCAATAACTGTGTTATAAAGCATTGTATTGTATTATCCTGCTGGAAAGGCTAAGCTATTTGGAAAAAGAAAAATATGGGACCCACGTCTTAGTTATATGGGACCAACACGTACACAAATGTTTTAAGTTGGTGATGGAGTGTAGTGTAGTGAAGTGTCTTTTTAGGTTGTAGACAAATACTATGTTTATACCAATAATCTGTATCAAGATGTAGCCTATACCAGCCTATCCTGTACCAGAATATGATTAGTATGACTGTCTGCCCTGTTAATCATATAGCCATTGTAGTGATCTTGTAATGTTATAACAAAGACTGGAGTTAATAATATAGCAAGTAATAAATACATAAACATATAGAGGATCCTACTACCCTTTTGGTTGGCCTGACCAAGAATGTTGTTATGGCCTTAAAGTGTTTGGAGGAGAGGGCGGGGGGACTTGAATTGTGTGGCCCAGGGAAGGTTTAACACGACATCCTTTGTGCACTTTCGGAACTAATCCAATCTGATGGATTATTCCAGAGCTGCTGATAAAAGAAAAGCGCAGAATCTATGTGCTGGATTATCCCTAAAGAAAAACCGTCAAATTGTATTTCAGTCCCAAATCAATCGACGCAGTCCAACGAAGTCCAGCTAAAGCACTTACTGTGTAGCCTATTAGTGCTTGTATGATACTTAGGCTATTTGTGGTATAGTGTCTTAAACGTTTATTGGCTCAAAACTGCATTTGCAAGACAAACGTATAGCGAGGCTGTTTTCCATGTGTGTTTGTCAGACGTGAAGCTGTCAAGGTCACAAATGACCGTCACAAATGCTTTATATTTACCAAATGTAAAGCAACCAGTAGGCTACAACACGTAACCATTGCCGCAAATTTCAAAATGTTCAAAATGTAAAACGACGATACATATTGCCAGTAGCCTATATTGATTAAATATTGAAGCAAATATTAAATTACTAATCGCATATATTTATCTAATAGCATACTATTTGATATTTGAGTTCTTTTGAGACTTTGAGACCAATGTTGAATTGTATTGTCGCCAAGAAATAAACAAGTTAATAAATAAAATCGAATTAATCAAGAAATTGGATGCAAGTCGCAGAAAAATTAAGCTTAATGTTAATTGGCCTACGCCTTAAACGCACAAATCCACGCGAAACTCAGATATCAGGATTCAGGTCCAGGACAAATGCTTCGATGATCAAGCCAGAAGGGAGAGCATGCTCTCCCGTTTTTTTCCAAGTCAATTGAGATTTAATTTATATAGCACATTTCATACACAATGAAACTCAACGTGCTTTACATGAAAATCAATAGCACTGACATTGTGTATGACATTTTGTACATACATAGACACATCACGCACGCACACACACACACACACACACACACACACACACACACACACACACACACACACACACACACACACACACACACACACACACACACACACACACACACACACACAATAAAAGAGCAAAGCCTCACATACCGAGTCCCTGCCTGCCCCACCAGCGGAACACGAACACATATGCAAGTACACAGACACAAACATGAGCATTAACCAAAAGCTTTCGAGAAAAGGAATGTTTTAAGTCTCCTTTTAAATTGGGAGTTGGGCCACTTGTCTCCGTGTTTTTTATTTAAGATTACACTTTTTGTTGTCAATTTTATCAACAAGTCGCGAGTCTACGAGTCCGACATTCTTATGGAATGAGTTTTTATTGATAAAACCGATGGCGTCATATTGACTCCAGATGTTTGAGACGTTTTACATTCAGGGCATTTTTTCATTTGCACTCGTCTGAAACAGGAGTGAGATAAATAGCGACACACTATCGAAAGATAGTTTCCCAGTTCCGTGGTTTGTATACACACTATGTAAACAAACAAACAACACGCTGTAGCATTCGCATTTACTCAAAAAATGTATTAATGTTTATTAATAATGTATCTTTAGCAATGCTCAACAACGAGCAGGCAGCATATTTTTAATGAGAGTGTCGTGGAAATTTCTGTGTTCAATAAATAAATCAAAGTCTTCCACCAGGCAGCGATAAGTTTGTCAGGGTTTTATTCAGCTGAAGAGAGCATCCAGAATACACAGCAAAGTGATTCCATAGGATCGCTCTACTCCATCAGTGAAGGAGCACAGTTTATATACATTTTACTTTATTGCCCTGTAAATCATTGTCAACATGCAAGGACAAAAGCAAGCTGTTTACACAATCTAAAGATCTAACTTAACCTACTCGCAGGAATTTGGAGAGTATTTGGTCCCACAGGACGGATTCAATCTTCTTTCATAGATTATAGATTCATTACACACAAAGTGAAATATTTCTAGCCTTTATTTGTTTAATTTTTCATAATTTTGGCTTACAGCTCCAGAAAACCCCCCAAAACAGTATTTCAAGAAATTAGAATAGTGTGTCGAAAATCAGCATTTACTTCAGTTATTTCAGCGAATGAATGTTTTAGACTGAGTGTCACACTATCATCTAATTTACTCAAAACACCTGCAAAGTTTATCTCAGTTTGGTTCAGTATGGGGAAGACTGCAGACTTGACTATTGGCCAGAAGACCATCATTGACACCCTCCAGAAGATGGGTAAGCCACAAAAGGTCATCGCTATGGAGGCTGGCTGTTCACAGAGTGCAGTGTCCAAGCATATCAATAGAAAGTTTAGTGGACGGGAAAAATGTGGCAGGTGAAGGTGCACAAGCAAAAGAGATGACTGTAGGCTTCAGCGGATTGTCAAGCAAAGACGATTCCAAAATTTGGCGGAGATGCAGAGGGAGTGGACTGAGTGATTTCAACTAACGTTTAAGGATGTAAGGTTAAAGGGATAGTTCGGAATTTAGGCCATAATGTCTCAATTACGACTTACCCATGATGTAGTTGATTGATGGAAACCATTTTCAGCTAATTCCATGCTGTCCCTTCTTTTGGACATACACACGTTGCTAATGCTACGGTAACCGGTAGCATCCACTACCAAACGCACTTAAACACTACACAGTGCACCCAAAGCAAATAAAATACGACGACAGTCTATTGGGGTTATTTTGAGTGTTTATACCAGGGATGTCAAACTCATTCCATCGAGGGCCGAGTGTATGCAGGTTTTTGTTCCAACTGTCCACTACACCAGCTGATTTCACTAATTAGCTCAGCTCTTCAACCAAGGAGGTGAACTAATTAGTGGAATCAGCTGGTGCAGAGCATGGTTAGAACAAAAACTTGCATACACTCGGCCCTCGATGGAAGGAGTTTGACACCGCTGGTTTATACCATCATTTTTGAAGTCAAACTATTGTTGAATCCTTGACTTTGTGCTGACCTATATTCTCTGTGGAAGTACGGCGGCGGAGCGATACTTTACATTACCTACGAATGTAGTGCCGGCACTGATCGACTACAACAACAAAGAAGAGCAACAAGTTGCAGTGGCCACGTTCGCTCCGCCGCCGTACTTCCACAGAGAATATTTTGCACATGTCTGATGCAACGTCATGTAACGGACGTAGCGTCATTTTATCTTAAAATATTAAATAGCCGACAGCATTACAGCAGATTAACCTAAGTATAAAAGGTGTGAAGACTGGAATAGTCTGGCTCCTTTTAACACTCTTAACCTCTTATAAGCTAACATGAGATCATCAATCATGTATATTTTTGACATTTTATGTGTTTTCTTGTTCCTTTATTATAGTGTGTATAAATGTAGACCTACTTGTTCTGACACTAAGAAAAAAAATCATGTTTTATACATGACTCATGATAGTCAATAAGTTATTCAATAATTTATTTTTGTCAATTGTCTTCAAAAAGATGGGGAAAAAATTTAAATACTTTAAAAATATTATTTTTATTTTGGTTTCAAATGTCACATTTCTGACAGAAATACATCAACATTTTTGCAAGTACTTTTTATGTAAAAAATTTATATAAATAAATAAATAGAAATAAATAAATAAACAAACAAACAAATAAATAAATAAATAAATAAATAAATAAACAAATAAATAAATAATACACTTTATCAGTTAATACATTGCGTAATATTTTGATCCAATCAGACGTAAACTCTTTCTCAGAAAAAGTAACGGGTGCAGAGCCATGCTTCAGTAGTTAATTCACTGATCTTCTCCATTGCAGCCGAAATGAGGTCCAGCCTTTGAAGATGACGTCTTACTTCTTTTCTGATTAGTTCCCATGAATGGGAGTCGTACTTCTGAAAAATATAAAACAATATAAAATGACTTCATTGTTTCATGGTTACTATCATACATTGCAAGCTTTGTTAACGTGTAACTACATTTGAGGGCATGAACCACAATATGTTTTAATTTCAATAATTAATAACAATTATGTTTTGTCTTTAATTTACATTCCAATATCTATTAATTGTATTTACTGTTCTGTCCTTTTTTTGCAAGTGCAATATATGAGAAGTAGTGTATAAAATATGAAAAATAATAAAAATTATTAGTATTATTATTATTGCAATGTTTCACATATCCATGATGATAAATGACCTTGCAATAACTTACCCTCTTCTTTAAGACATTCTTTTTCAACTTCCTGAAGTATCGATTCAGTCTCCTCTCATATTTGCTTGCAGAAGAAACCTGTGACACATTAAGAAAAGATTAGTCTATTTCCCACATATTTTGCAAGGATTTCAACAGAGCCATGTCTTTATTGTGCTATACCTACTTACACATTTCTGAAGTTCACGAGACTGCCGGTCAAGGACAGTCAAAAAATGGTCCAGTTTCAGCCTGTTCCATGTCGCAGAGTCCAGATTCCCATTCAACAGCTTAATGATCTGATCAATGGACTCGTGCAAGAATTTTACTTTCTCATCCGCCTAAATAGGAAGAAAAAGTAATTTAGAACAGTGAAGTGGTTGAGTGGGCAGTAGACAATCAACAGCTCTTAACTCATCAATAGGGGTCACACAAGGCTCAATGTTAGGCCCGCTTTCATTTAGTCCATACAGTAATGCTGACTTGCCCCCTTCATGTCCTACTGTAGATGTACATCTATGTGAAAGAACAAACCGCAAATTGAATATGGCCTAAAAGCAGTTATGGTGCATTTCCTGGTTAAACTACTGATATCTCCAGTGTGAAGATGCTGCTGTTTCTGTCCATTGTCTCTTTTGATAAATAAATAAATGAACAAACATTTCCTGTCAAACAGTGCTCTCTGAAACATAACACCCCTGTAGACAATTTTGTCGATTCGCTTCATAATTTCGAATCGCGCTGAAACTGAATGCCTGGCTACGCCACTAGGAAGGCATGAGACCACCCTCCCTAATTAGACAAGTCAGAAACAATGATTACATACCTGTGCTTTGTGGATGTTCCTGTAGAGGGTATTTGGGAAGGGTACGGGTACCGTAGCATCAGTAATATCTCCACCCTACAAAACGAAACAAGTTTAGTTTGACTATGGCATCTGACTGAGCCCCAATTCCCAAACAAGATGATCTGATCATTATAACATGAGGCATGCCACGCGCCGACAAGCAACGCTGGATGAAGGCGCAATTTTATGTCTTGATATGGATGCAACCAATGCGATGTGGTATCTTTTTTCCCGAACCATTGTTATTTTTGTACTTTTGGTTCTGCACAGGCGTCTCGCATGCGCTGTGAATATTTTGAAAGAAATTGCCAAATTCATGTTTTAATTTGCTTCTGTCACAGGTAGTTCTTACGGTTGTACCACATAAAATAAAGAAAATGTTTTTTTTTGTAAAAGTAACATTTTGCTACGGTACATAAATATTAGAAAGTAGGCTTGATATTGATGCAACCAATGCGGTGTGGTATCTTTTTTCCCGAGCCATTGTTATTTTTGTACTTTTGGTTCTGCATAGGCGTCGTGCATGCGCTGTGAATTTTTGGAAGACATTGCCAAATTCATGTTTTAATTCGCTCCTGTCACAGGTAGTAGTAATTCTTACGGTTGTACCACACATAACAAAGCAAAGTTGTTGTTTTTTTTAAAGTAACATTTTGCTTTTTTCATGATGGTTTACTCGGTTAATTAAATCCGATTTATAATTAAATATTTTAAAAAGACCGAACAGTAAAACAGTGAAGAAGCATCTTGAAAACTCACCATCTCACTGAGCAGCGACAGGGATTCGCCGCTCACCTGCCTGAATCCGTGTTGAATCCACTCGCAGCCTTTACAGAAGCTCTGCGCGCTGCAAAGAATAAACAGGTATAAGAAGTTTGTCGCGTCCATGGTTTTAGAGAGTTGGATGTGCTTCTTCTTGTCTTGGTTTGAAATGTACGACATTGTGGCTGTGTGTGGAGCCTTATATTCACAATATGAAGTACAAAAAGCAAAAACGTTTAAAAAGAGAAAACGAAGAAAGTGAAATTTCCGGGATTACTTTCACTTTCCATCTACCACGGAGGGAAATACTGCCGTCGCAATCTGCAGTCTATGGGATTACGTTTTCTAGCACACACATACATTATGTTGTATGAATAACAGTTAACACAAAAATGATAAGCAAATATGTAGTGTGACTGAAATAGTTTGCCTATTTACATAACTTACTTTAAAGCCTGTCAGATCACAACGCGTAGGCGCTCCGGTACGATTTGTTCAGTAACCTGACTTCATGTCTCCCAGGCGACGCACGGCCTGCACGGGCTACAGCGTTTTGCATTTGCACACGTCTGATGTAGGCTTTCACAATTGGTTCGTTTGCTTCTGTTAGAATCCGAGTTCGATTGGAACCGTCCCCAGAACACCTTGTACGGGCGAACTCGGGCACGGTTCCGCCTTCCAAATGTTGAGGAGTTGGCTACCGTTCCCCAATTCGGACTAAACCGACAAAACAGTTTTTAATTAGAATTTGTTTTTTAAATATGGTGACCCGTGGAAGAAACCGTTATTGATATTCCTTTATTGTGGCCTCCTATTCCTTCCTTTTTCACTGGGGTATAAAAATGAGAAGACACGCATGTAAAAGCTTTTTCGTCCATTTTGTTATTCTACCTGAATGGTAGAGGAAATTGATCGTTTGGGAGGCAAAGAAAGAGCCAAGGGCCACAGTGGCATACGTACAAAACTGCATCATGGGAAAAAGGCTCCAAGCATCGGATGCCACTACGATGTCGGTAGGCTTTTTTGGTGGGTTGCCAGAATCAACAAAAAATTACCACTTGGAGTTTTCAAAATACCACTGAAACATTTTATTTATTTTTATTTTTTTTATCCAAAGCACACTTTCCAATGGACACCTGTGCTGAAATATGGTGGAGCCTTGATTTGATGTTATGGGGTTGTCTTGCACCGACTGGTCCTGGGGATTTTATAAAGGTCAGTTGAACCACCAACAGGTTCCAAGACATTTTTGGCGAAAAGCATGGTTCCCTCTGCCAGGAAGTTCAAACTTGGCCACAATTGATGGAATTTCAATCACTTCAAGTGCTGTCATTAAAGATCTTCGTGTTACGTTTGATCCAGATCTCGTATTTGATACACACATTAAAGACATCTCTAGGGTTGCTTTCTATCACTTGAGGAATATCTCAAAAATCTGAAAAGTACTGTCCCTACATGATGCTGAAAAGCTAGTCCATGCTTTTGTTACTTCTAGATTAGATTACTGTAATGCTCTTTTGTCTGGATGTGCAAATTCCTCTCTGAAAGAGCTTCAGCTAATTCAAAATACAGCAGCTCGTATTCTCACGAGAACTAGGAGATTTGAACACATCAGCCCAGTGTTAGCTTCACTTAACTGGTTGCCAGTTAAATTTCGAATAGACTATAAGATTCTGTTACTTACCTTTAAAGCCTTACATGGGCTTGCCCCCTTATATTTAAGTGATTTACTTCTCCCTTATAATCCCTCACGAACGCTCCGTTCGCAGGGCGCACGCCTCCTTGTTATTCCTAGAATAGCTAAAAGTACAATAGGTGGTAGAGCCTTTTCCTATCGTGCTCCTCTCCTATGGAACAAATTGCCTGCTCATGTTCGGGGTGCAGACACTATCAGTTTATTTAAAGCTAGGCTTAAAACCCATCTTTTTAGTCTGTCCTATAGTTGAGGGGCAGGAGTGGGTGGCTGGCATAAGCTATAGAGTCTCCGGTGGACTGAGCGGTCAGTGCTGTCACTGGATCATTATTGGTAGTGCTGTGTTAAGCTGGACCGGTCACCGTCTCAAGCCTGCCCTCATGGCTGTATTGCCCCCTGCCTCTGTTGAGCCCTTAGCTATGCTGCCATAGCCTTATTCTGCCGGGGTTTCCTTATCGCACGCAGGCACCTCTGTCTCTCCTTCTCTGCTTGTTCTGCTACCATCTGAACCCCCTAACAATGCTTCCCTGCTCTGGGCACCTGCCCGGAGCTCTAGCCCAAGTTTCCCGAGTTTCCCGAGCCCTCCCCCCCGCCCCACTCCTGGCCCGGAGCTCCAGCCCAAGACCAGCTAGGCGCCCCCCACCTGCCACTGCTGATCTCTACATGATGGAGTCATCAGAGAATACCTCCCTATTAAATAATCAGCCCATAGGCCAGTGGAGGATGGGCATCCCCCCAATAGCCGTCCTCTCGAGATTTCTTCCCATCGGGGAGTTTTTTCTCGCCATTGTATGAGGGTTTTCTCTCCCTATACTAGAGAGTTTTTTACCTCTATCTGGGGGCTTAGAGCTGACTTAGAGCTGGCATTTCCTATTTCCCCTTTCTGTCCTGTAAAGCGTCTTTGTGACAGTCGTCTGTGAAAAGCGCTATATAAATAAAATTGAATTGAATTGAAATTGGAACTTTTAGCAAGACAATGAAGCCATACCCAATGGTATACCTTAGAATCAACCAAGACGTGATTACCTCACTGCATGATTTTTTATTTTTTTTTGCAATGGCCATCTCTGTTTCTAGACTTGAACCTGATGGAAAATTTTTGGTTTGAATTGGGGAGCAGTCTCCAAGCACAGACCAAAGGATATAACGGTTCTGCGTGGAGAAATGGTCAACTAATCCCCTCCAATATGTTCACCAGTCTCATGAAACACTGGAGATGACTTGGTAGTGTTATCCTTGCAAAGGGATTGTGCAAAATAGGAAGACACTGTTCCCCCTGCCACTTTAAATCTTCTTGCAGTTTTACTTTTTTTTTTAAGATCTTCATGAACCGGGTTAAGCACAGTCTACTTCTACCGTCAGAATACAGCCATTTCCGGTTTTATCCGCCTCCATGTAGGCTGTGTAACAGGAAACCAAAAGAGAAATTGAAACTGAAATAGGAAATGTCAAACGCATGATGCTATGGGGCTTATTTGACTTCAAAACTAACATATTTGATGAGAAAACTCTGGATTCGTTGGGTAGACTACGTTTTCTTGAAATGCCCTGATGTAATATGTTGTCCTCTTGTAATGTCTTTTGTTAAAAGAAAAAAGTAAAGAAAATGCGCTCATGCTTTCCCTAAACATAGGCTATGTTTGGATGTCCCCACGTGCTGCTTTTTTTTGCGATATGCACATCAAATTCACCCAAATTAATCGAAACTTACTGAGCTGACTCCATCTACGCAATTAATTAGAATGGGCTGTGTGCGACAGCATCAATTTTAAGTCGTTATGGTTATCTTACTTCCGTAACGGATTCGTTTTGGAGAGGTCGACGTCCGAGTTTGCCAAGGTAAAGACGTGTTACTTTGAGTTGGTCTCGTGCAATAACGGGAATGATCTCAAACTAGCGGGTCCTTTTCATTTAACGTTAATTGTGACTATTTAACTATAAAACACTTATAGACACTATAGGCTACAAGCACGTATGTGACATCTTCAAAAACCAGCATTTTAGAGTCTTTTAGAGTAAATGAACCTATACGGGACTTAATCACACCAATGTTTATTGAAATCTCTTAATTGCAATTATATCATATCATATAATTTCAATGAAACTCTACCACTATTACAACAGGTATGACGTATGAGTTCAGATATTACCCCAATATCATTCTATGAATTTGAAATGACCCGTTGTTTTCTACAGGGGTTCACGCTAGCCATAACGATTTAATGTCAACCGGCAACTAAAAGTCGCTTTTCACCTGTGAACTTTTCATAGGCCTAGTGCCGAAACAGCACAAACTTTCCAACGTTATCTTATTTTATGCATCTCTTTTATAGCCAGCTGATTTTGAATTTGGCTTTAAGTATGTGCTTATGCTATTGCAATAAAACGAGGGACAATTTCATAATTTGCGGCCGCACCCAAAATAGCTTGCTGTCACACAAGCATGACCTTATTTATCCTCTATAGTCAACCGTACACTGTGACGATGATGAACAAGACAAGTTCTTTAAAATGAAAGATGCAATTTATTTCACTCAGGAGGTTTCAAGTGTTAGGCGAATAGGCCTACATGTAAAATATGTAACATTTCAATAAATAAATAAATACATAAATATTGGTTTTACATTTCTTGTAAAAAAAAAACTAATAAATACATAAATAATCTGACTAATACTGTAGGGAACTTTCAGTGGCAAATAAGCGGAGCTCATATTCTTTTTGGCCAACGCAAGCTGTCTGAACCGTGTTCAATGATGAACTGCAGGGTGTAGACAAGTTCTTTTCGGACAATTTCCCAAGCGCAGAAATAATTCTGAGGAGAGAAAGAGAGGAGACCGTTAACATTTTGTAAAAAGTGCAAAACATCACAGCAGCCATTGGAAATTAAGTCAAATAATTGCAGAATGTGTGATATTTTATGCTGATTTATGTTTCTTTCGACCATAGCCTACCTTCTTTTGCAAGACCGTTTCCAGTCTTTCAAAGTAATGTCTCAATGTCGCTGTTCTGGTAGTGGTATCAGAGCGGTCAGAATCGTCACTCTCTGGTCTGCTTCCTCCCGCCTGAAATTAGCATCCATAACCCACAGAACACAGTTAGTAAATATATTTTGAAAAATTATTCTTTCATAAAAAAGGGGTGGACAAAATATCGGAAACAACCCAGAAAAATGGCTTTAGCTTTGAAGCTTTTTGCAATTCAATGGCAATTTATTAAATGATCGAAAATGTGTGTAGCCTAGCGTTCAGCAGCAAAATGTAGCCTATAATATATAGCCTACTGCACATGAGTAATAAATGTCAGTGCGCAAGCTACTTACACATTTGCTTTTCCCAACCTGACGGTAGACGATAGCTTGGAAGTCCTCAATTAACTTAATTTCATCCCACTCCGTCGGTAAGTCGTTGTTTTCAAACAGACAGTTGATGCTGTGGAGAGTTTGATTAATGGCAGTCCGGACGCTGTCGCTGTCCGAGCTTCCATTGGACGCAAAAGCGGACCTCGGAAAAGTTATGAGAACATTCTCATTGATGCACTGTTGCGGGAAATCGCCCTACAATGAAACACGGGGAAAGGATGATCAATTAGTCTTTCTTCGCGTTAGCGTGCTTATAAGAGAGGACATGAGGATGCAATTGCAGGCCTACCATATGTTTTAGAAGATTGTAGATTGTCTGTATAACGTCTCCCTCCACCTGTATAGGCGCACTCAAAACCTGCGAAATGCAGAGCAGGGCGCACAACCAGGCGGTGTTCTCAGGTGCCATGTTCATAGTTTGATGAGTGACCTGCGCCAAAAGAACATCAACACATTCAAATATTTGTCCCATGGGTAAAAAAAAGAAGCAATGAATAGGAACCATATTAAACATTTTAAAATTCGTTACCTTTGTGGTAGGCTGTATAACTTGATCTTCCCGCAGTGTTGTTTGACTCCCGAATTCATATCCTACTGCGGTTTTTATACCATAATGATACTTGTGTATAAAAAGTGAAAGAATTCGACATCCAAAATGTAATTAAAGTGAACGAAGCTGGGAAAGTTCACAGAGAAGAAACCGCAGGGATTCCATTTTCGAGTTGTGCGGTTCCACTTCTAAGTCTTATAAGACTCAAGATGCATCTGAGGCGGTTTACGGTTTATTGCTCCGTATTTCCATGGAATACTTAATTGATCAAATTTTCTTGTGTTTCACGAAGCGAAGCGACGCAATGCAGGGAAGCAGGTGCAGCAATGTGAGTTACTTGTTTTGGCTAAGTGACGACTCTTCATATAGGCTACGTCCATGTGTCCTATGCCCTCGAATGTTAATATGAAATAAATATTTAGCATTGTGTCCTTGTTTCTGGAAAATTACAGAAAAGTTCCATAGTTACCATTTAAACCAGGGGTAAGGGATTCCGGTCTTGGATGGCCGGTGTGTATACAGGTTTTTGTTTCCGTTAATTACCGAGCTCTGTCTGTGTCTCAGTCTCAATTGACTGTGAGTCCTACATCAACGCCGGTTTCGTGATCGACCAGGGTACAATGTTTTGCATAGTGGCCCAAGTTCAGGATCCAGCTTCCATTAATGAGCTTATCAAGAAATGTAACTAATATATCAGATCATATAAAATAATTAAGGGCAGAAATTGGCATTAAATCCAGAAACGGACACGGCCTTCCTTGCCAACCCCTGACTTGAGCCCTCATATTTAAGCAATCGGAGGGCTCTGCTTTTGAGCACTTGAGACTATCACCACAGTCGTTCCTCGACTAGAGGGGCTTCAGGATCGATAGGTTTAAAGACATATCAGTTTTATAAACGCCATAGCCTACTTGGGAACACACTTTAGAGCGTTTTCACACTTGGTTAATTTGCTTCAGTTCGAATCCGAGTTCGATTGGAACCGTCCCCAGAACACCTCGTACGGGCGAACTCGGGCACGGTTCCGCCTTCCAAATGTTGAGGAGTTGGCTACCGTTCCCCAATTCGGACTAAACCGAAAAAACAGTTTTTAATTAGAATTCGTTTTTTAAATATGGTGACCCGTGGAAGAAACCGTTATTGATATATCTTTATTGTGGCCTTCTATTTTTTCCTTTTTCACTGGGGTATAAAAATGAGAAGACACGCATGTAAAAGCTTTCTCGTCCATTTTGTTATTCTACCTGAATGGTAGAGGAAATTGATCGTTTGGGAGGCAAAGAAAGAGCCACGCACAGGCACAAAACTGCATCCTGGGAACAAAGTCTCCAAGCATCGGATGACACTACGATGTCGGTAGGCTTTTTTGGTGGGTTGCCCGAAAAAGCCTCTATTGACGGAAATCAACAAAAAATAACCACTTGGAGTTTTCGAAATACCACTGAAACGTTTTTATTTTTTATTTTATTTTTTTTATCCAAAGCACACTTTCCAATGGACACCTGCGCTGAAATATGGTGGATCCTTGATTTGATGTTATGGGGTTGTCTTGCACCGACGGGTCCTGGGGATCTTATAAAGGTCAGTTGAACCACCAACAGGTGCCAAGACATTTTTGGCGAACACCATGGTTCCCTCTGCCAGGAAGTTCAAACTTGGCCACATCTGGACCTTTTACCAAGACAATGAAGCCATACCCAATGGTATACCTTAGAATCAACCAAGACATGATTACCTGACTGCATAATTTTTCTTTTGCAATGGCCATCTCTGTTTCTAGACTTGAACCTGATGGAAAATTTGCGGTTTGAATTGGAGAGCAGTCTCCAAGCGCAGACCAAAGGATATAACGGTTCTGCATGGAGAAATGGTCAACTATATCCCCTCCAATATGTTCACCAATCTCAAGAAACACTGGAGATGACTTGCAACGGGATTGTGCGCAAAGTATTGAAAACATGGTTGTGAGTTTCTGTGATATTATTTGGTAATAAATTGATAAGATGATGTTCGTTGATTCCAGTGAATCATTAATAGAAATATATAGCTCAGTGCTTCGTTCTGTTTTATAGTCCTTTTTATCAAGGATGTGAATGATTTTGGAGGATACTGTATATACATAAAATGCATATTAGTTTAAAATATTCAACAGAAACCCAATGTATGACAAAATATTCATAATTTATTTGAAAAATAGACTCTTCAAGTTAACATACAGATTCAAATTCAGGCTGCAAGTTAAAAACTGAGAATGCAATAAATTAAATTACACTATAAATAAATATTCACACTGATATAAATAAAAAATAAATTAAAGGTTTCCAAAGACAGAATTTTGGTCATGTACACGGCCGTGTTATCAGTGGAGCAGTCAGCGGTTGTCCCGTCAGTTGCTTCGTTCACAGTTTTTTTCTTCCAAGAAACTCTTGGAGCTTCTCCAAGCTGTGAAGAACTTCTTTCCTCACAACCTCCCATGCGCAGGCGCTCTGCCCCTAGGAAACGTTGGATAAAAACACGCTGTTTAGTCCTGCCTTAACATTTAATATAATGAAAGTAATTTAATTAAAATAAAATCTCTACACAGACATTAGTATAAATTATTATAAGGTGTGTGTGTGTGTGTGTGTGTGTGTGTGTGCGTGTGCGTTCGTGCGTGTGTGTCTTCATAATTGGCCTACCTGGAGCTTCGAACAAAGATTAAAACTCTAATATTGAATCGATATGAAACAATTAAACATGCGAAATTTGTAGGATACTGCTGGCGACTGTTCAATATGTGTATAGCTAGGCTGGACATGTTTGGCTACCTTTTCTCTTAAAAGCGTATTCAGGCTTTCAACGTATGACTTCAGCCACCCATTATCGTCTGAGGGAAGACTTCCATCCCCGGAGAATGTCATCTCACCTCCAACCTTCGTAAAGCAAAGAAAATCATAAATGCATGCGTATAAGATATTTATATAATAAAGCAGAGGTTGAAGTACCGCATACTTACGCATTGCTCCAAGTTTTCAATTTGACGAGACAATATATTTTTAAAGAACCCAAGCTTTTCAGTGTCCCAAGATGTGGAAGTCAGGTCATTGTTGAAGATCTTGACCAAGTCTCTCAGGGCACCGTATGCTACTGATGCAATATCATCATTCTAGAAAACAAAAGATGGATGTGTTTAAAACAAATAACTATGTTTATATGTAATAAACAGTTTCGACAATTGCATAATTATTCCCGCTTTTTCAGAATGTACGCTCTTGATTTAAAAACAGCATTTTTTCTCACTGAAATACAACTAAATGTAGGCTACTTACCGGCTGTTTTTTTAAACAGCTTGGCAAGTTGTGCCTTCACAACGTTTAACGCGCTAAACAGCGTCAATAAAAAAACAGCCTACTTGTGTTTATTTGTACGTCAAAGGTAAGGATGAATGCTTATTGAATAAGGCTTATAACAGAATATTTGAACAGTCATATATCGCATGTATAGATATTTAGGTATTTACTGAGATTGCCAAATTACCTGAGATTCTCTCGTGATGTTGTAAGCACCATCTGGGAACATGAGTTTGACGTTTTCTTTCAGGCACTTGTGTGGAAAACTTCCGCCCTGTAAGCGAATTATGACAGTTATAGGCACAGAAAAGCTCAGGATAGGTAGACCATGAAGAGAAAGCGGTGTTATATTGTCCTCACCATGTCGGTCAGAAGCTGTATGCTCTCTTCATTCAGCTTCCTCAGTTTATACTGCGTCCATTTGCATTGCAGTGAGAAGGAGTGGTCCAAGAAGATCAAAACCGCGCAGATGGTCCAGAACTTCAGCATACCCATTTCAGTGATTTAATGAGCACTTGTCAGCAGTAAATCACGGAGAGCACTTAAATGCGATTGTTCGTCTTGCTGGAACTGATGCCTATAGTGCCGCTATAGTCACCATATTTATCTAGTAGCTCTTTCTTGCGGTTTTAACCACTTTCTGTGGAATCTAAACTTGCACCCACAGGTTGGACAACCCCTGGTTAAGTCGTGAAAGCACTTTTTATTTTGTTTTATGTATTTATTTTTGTATGTCTCTATTTATTTATTGCTTAATTATTGTCTTTTTTGTAGGCCTATGTTAAATTATTAGTAATGAGTTCTGGAGAGGGAATCCGGTTAGTGACGGTTCTTTAAAAAAGCATGACGATGATAATTGACTTACAACAATAACGACATAATGTCAGTAAATAAATTAACAGCAAACACGTAGGCTACAGTTTCTCGGATAGCATACGAGATCTTTGATGTTCAGAGGCAGAGGTAAAGAGTTAAAATATTAGATTTTATATGAGAAATGGGCTCCAATGAAGATAAGGTATAATAATGGGTTCTGGTACAATTAAATCTTACAACCCACTTCACCCCATTTCATTAAAATGATTGAGAGTCACAAAAGGCACATGCAGCTTGTTTAGTAGCCTACCGTGTAAATATTTAATAATTACAAGGGTCACTATGTTGGAAAATATGCGAACCCGACAAATTGATCTCTTTCATGGACCGCCAGGGGTCCTCGGAGCAAGGTATGTGAAATAATATTCAATTATAGATGCTAAACGCGATGTAGGAAAACTGAACAGACCGGAGCTTCTACAAACTGTCAAATGTTCTAATATGGAAGCCGCATTTACACATTCAACAAAACGTATATCCTAGTCTTTTTTTTTCGGAAGAAAATTAAAGTTTTTATTTGTATTGATATGAAACACAGTGAATGAAAGACAATCAATTAAAAGTATCGTCTTCCGAATGGAAAAAAAACCAAACAATTTGGCATAAATTTTAAAATGTGGCATTTTCACGCGAGAATGAGTCAAAATTGTATTTAAAACCAGTATCAACTAACAAAGCTGATTCTAGAGCAGGGACTACGCAATTTCGCATTAATGTATTGTTTCGCACTAATTGTTGCATTTCACATGGGGAAAATGAATAAAACTTAAGTGAAATATAAAACAAAAAGGTTGTATAGGCAACTTTTTTGTTGTCTGAATTAAAATTCAGTCAGATTGTTTCTGTACGAGGAAAGGGACGCATTGTCTTGAAGAAAGAAAGAGCCGAAAGTGTTTTTCCCCCTCAAGAAATTACTTTCCCTTTTGTCGTTGCCTATATATACAAATTCTAAGAATTCTAAGGTAAATTTTAATTCAGTAAATGCCAGTTAGCAAAACTGGTCTGTTTTTATTCTGGTAGCATATGGTGGTGGTGAAGTTCCGTCCAAAATATTGTGGTAAATTGCCGACCACACGTTTCGGGCAAGTGGGAAGAAAGTAATTATCGCCTTCTTAAGTAGGCTACCAACGGCCGCTATCATACAGCATATGTCGTTAATTGTAAGAAATAGCTTGTGCATAAGTGACGTGGCGATATCGACACGGTTCACAAATCAGATTTGTCAAATCTGATACATGTTCTCGATCATCTATAGGAACTAATCAACACATACATTCTCTGTAGTTTGGTTTTAGACTAAGACACTCCACAGAAATTGAAAATTGTGATTTCATTACAAAAATGTTAAGTGCCTGGTGGATGTAGGTAATGTTGTGGGGGCAGGGTTCTTTGAACTTTTTTCAAGGTTTTGGCGCCGCGAAGCACACTTTTTCTAAACTTTCTAAATTTATTTTTTATGAACAAGCGTCTGGTTGGTTTCTCACGTCAAGAAATTAGTGTGTGAGGATTTACACTGAAAAGTATTTTCTTCAAAATGAATAAGTAAATAAATAAATACGAACAAATAACTGAATCGGTCGCCCTGCTCTTCAGCCTATAAATTAATAAGGTACATGGAAGCTGGCCAGGAGCATGTATAGGCGCTTCAAGCAAAACTACAAATGAGGCTATTGAAATATTAATACACGTTTATCTGTTGATAATATTAAATCTCATATGGCTAGGTTGGTGAAAGGTCTGTTATCAATTGCAAGAAAATGTCTATCAATGTCAATAACTGTGTTATAAAGCATTGTATTGTATTATCCTGCTGGAAAGGCTAAGCTATTTGGAAAAAGAAAAATATGGGACCCACGTCTTAGTTATATGGGACCAACACGTACACAAATGTTTTAAGTTGGTGATGGAGTGTAGTGTAGTGAAGTGTCTTTTTAGGTTGTAGACAAATACTATGTTTATACCAATAATCTGTATCAAGATGTAGCCTATACCAGCCTATCCTGTACCAGAATATGATTAGTATGACTGTCTGCCCTGTTAATCATATAGCCATTGTAGTGATCTTGTAATGTTATAACAAAGACTGGAGTTAATAATATAGCAAGTAATAAATACATAAACATATAGAGGATCCTACTACCCTTTTGGTTGGCCTGACCAAGAATGTTGTTATGGCCTTAAAGTGTTTGGAGGAGAGGGCGGGGGGACTTGAATTGTGTGGCCCAGGGAAGGTTTAACACGACATCCTTTGTGCACTTTCGGAACTAATCCAATCTGATGGATTATTCCAGAGCTGCTGATAAAAGAAAAGCGCAGAATCTATGTGCTGGATTATCCCTAAAGAAAAACCGTCAAATTGTATTTCAGTCCCAAATCAATCGACGCAGTCCAACGAAGTCCAGCTAAAGCACTTACTGTGTAGCCTATTAGTGCTTGTATGATACTTAGGCTATTTGTGGTATAGTGTCTTAAACGTTTATTGGCTCAAAACTGCATTTGCAAGACAAACGTATAGCGAGGCTGTTTTCCATGTGTGTTTGTCAGACGTGAAGCTGTCAAGGTCACAAATGACCGTCACAAATGCTTTATATTTACCAAATGTAAAGCAACCAGTAGGCTACAACACGTAACCATTGCCGCAAATTTCAAAATGTTCAAAATGTAAAACGACGATACATATTGCCAGTAGCCTATATTGATTAAATATTGAAGCAAATATTAAATTACTAATAGCATATATTTATCTAATAGCATACTATTTGATATTTGAGTTCTTTTGAGACTTTGAGACCAATGTTGAATTGTATTGTCGCCAAGAAATAAACAAGTTAATAAATAAAATCGAATTAATCAAGAAATTGGATGCAAGTCGCAGAAAAATTAAGCTTAATGTTAATTGGCCTACGCCTTAAACGCACAAATCCACGCGAAACTCAGATATCAGGATTCAGGTCCAGGACAAATGCTTCGATGATCAAGCCAGAAGGGAGAGCATGCTCTCCCGTTTTTTTCCAAGTCAATTGAGATTTAATTTATATAGCACATTTCATACACAATGAAACTCAACGTGCTTTACATGAAAATCAATAGCACTGACATTGTGTATGACATTTTGTACATACATAGACACATCACGCACGCACACACACACACACACACACACACACACACACACACACACACACACACACACACACACACACACACACACACACACACACACACACACACACACACACACACACACACACACACACACACACAATAAAAGAGCAAAGCCTCACATACCGAGTCCCTGCCTGCCCCACCAGCGGCACACGAACACATATGCAAGTACACAGACACAAACATGAGCATTAACCAAAAGCTTTCGAGAAAAGGAATGTTTTAAGTCTCCTTTTAAATTGGGAGTTGGGCCACTTGTCTCCGTGTTTTTTATTTAAGATTACACTTTTTGTTGTCAATTTTATCAACAAGTCGCGAGTCTACGAGTCCGACATTCTTATGGAATGAGTTTTTATTGATAAAACCGATGGCGTCATATTGACTCCAGATGTTTGAGACGTTTTACATTCAGGGCATTTTTTCATTTGCACTCGTCTGAAACAGGAGTGAGATAAATAGCGACACACTATCGAAAGATAGTTTCCCAGTTCCGTGGTTTGTATACACACTATGTAAACAAACAAACAACACGCTGTAGCATTCGCATTTACTCAAAAAATGTATTAATTAATGTTTATTAATAATGTATCTTTAGCAATGCTCAACAACGAGCAGGCAGCATATTTTTAATGAGAGTGTCGTGGAAATTTCTGTGTTCAATAAAGAAATCAAAGTCTTCCACCAGGCAGCGATAAGTTTGTCAGGGTTTTATTCAGCTGAAGAGAGCATCCAGAATACACAGCAAAGTGATTCCATAGGATCGCTCTACTCCATCAGTGAAGGAGCACAGTTTATATACATTTTACTTTATTGCCCTGTAAATCATTGTCAACATGCAAGGACAAAAGCAAGCTGTTTACACAATCTAAAGATCTAACTTAACCTACTCGCAGGAATTTGGAGAGTATTTGGTCCCACAGGACGGATTCAATCTTCTTTCATAGATTATAGATTAATTACACACAAAGTGAAATATTTCTAGCCTTTATTTGTTTAATTTTTCATAATTTTGGCTTACAGCTCCAGAAAACCCCCCAAAACAGTATTTCAAGAAATTAGAATAGTGTGTCGAAAATCAGCATTTACTTCAGTTATTTCAGCGAATGAATGTTTTAGACTGAGTGTCACACTATCATCTAATTTACTCAAAACACCTGCAAAGTTTATCTCAGTTTGGTTCAGTATGGGGAAGACTGCAGACTTGACTATTGGCCAGAAGACCATCATTGACACCCTCCAGAAGATGGGTAAGCCACAAAAGGTCATCGCTATGGAGGCTGGCTGTTCACAGAGTGCAGTGTCCAAGCATATCAATAGAAAGTTTAGTGGACGGGAAAAATGTGGCAGGAGAAGGTGCACAAGCAAAAGAGATGACTGTAGGCTTCAGCGGATTGTCAAGCAAAGACGATTCCAAAATTTGGCGGAGATGCAGAGGGAGTGGACTGAGTGATTTCAACTAACGTTTAAGGATGTAAGGTTAAAGGGATAATTCGGAATTTAGGCCATAATGTCTCAATTACGACTTACCCATGATGTAGTTGATTGATGGAAACCATTTTCAGCTAATTCCATGCTGTCCCTTCTTTTGGACATACACACGTTGCTAATGCTACGGTAACCGGTAGCATCCACTACCAAACGCACTTAAACACTACACAGTGCACCCAAAGCAAATAAAATATGACGACAGTCTATTGGGGTTATTTTGAGTGTTTATACCAGGGATGTCAAACTCATTCCATCGAGGGCCGAGTGTATGCAGGTTTTTGTTCCAACTGTCCACTACACCAGCTGATTTCACTAATTAGCTCAGCTCTTCAACCAAGGAGGTGAACTAATTAGTGGAATCAGCTGGTGCAGAGCATGGTTAGAACAAAAACTTGCATACACTCGGCCCTCGATGGAAGGAGTTTGACACCGCTGGTTTATACCATCATTTTTGAAGTCAAACTATTGTTGAATCCTTGACTTTGTGCTGACCTATATTCTCTGTGGAAGTACGGCAGCGGAGCGATACTTTACATTACCTACGAATGTAGTGCCGGCACTGATCGACTACAACAACAAAGAAGAGCAACAAGTTGCAGTGGCCACGTTCGCTCCGCCGCCGTACTTCCACAGAGAATATTTTGCACATGTCTGATGCAACGTCATGTAACGGACGTAGCGTCATTTTATCTTAAAATATTAAATAGCCGACAGCATTACAGCAGATTAACCTAAGTATAAAAGGTGTGAAGACTGGAATAGTCTGGCTCCTTTTAACACTCTTAACCTCTTATAAGCTAACATGAGATCATCAATCATGTATATTTTTGACATTTTATGTGTTTTCTTGTTCCTTTATTATAGTGTGTATAAATGTAGACCTACTTGTTCTGACACTAAGAAAAAAAATCATGTTTTATACATGACTCATGATAGTCAATAAGTTATTCAATAATTTATTTTTGTCAATTGTCTTCAAAAAGATGGGGAAAAAATTTAAATACTTTAAAAATATTATTTTTATTTTGGTTTCAAATGTCACATTTCTGACAGAAATACATCAACATTTTTGCAAGTACTTTTTATGTAAAAAATTTATATAAATAAATAAATAGAAATAAATAAACAAATAAATAAACAAATAAATAAATAATACACTTTATCAGTTAATACATTGCGTAATATTTTGATCCAATCAGACGTAAACTCTTTCTCAGAAAAAGTAACGGGTGCAGAGCCATGCTTCAGTAGTTAATTCACTGATCTCTCCATTGCAGCCGAAATGAGGTCCAGCCTTTGAAGATGACGTCTTACTTCTTTTCTGATTAGTTCCCATGAATGGGAGTCGTACTTCTGAAAAATATAAAACAATATAAAATGACTTCATTGTTTCATGGTTACTATCATACATTGCAAGCTTTGTTAACGTGTAACTACATTTGAGGGCATGAACCACAATATGTTTTAATTTCAATAATTAATAACAATTATGTTTTGTCTTTAATTTACATTCCAATATCTATTAATTGTATTTACTGTTCTGTCCTTTTTTTGCAAGTGCAATATATGAGAAGTAGTGTATAAAATATGAAAAATAATAAAATTATTAGTATTATTATTATTGCAATGTTTCACATATCCATGATGATAAATGACCTTGCAATAACTTACCCTCTTCTTTAAGACATTCTTTTTCAACTTCCTGAAGTATCGATTCAGTCTCCTCTCATATTTGCTTGCAGAAGAAACCTGTGACACATTAAGAAAAGATTAGTCTATTTCCCACATATTTTGCAAGGATTTCAACAGAGCCATGTCTTTATTGTGCTATACCTACTTACACATTTCTGAAGTTCACGAGACTGCCGGTCAAGGACAGTCAAAAAATGGTCCAGTTTCAGCCTGTTCCATGTCGCAGAGTCCAGATTCCCATTCAACAGCTCAATGATCTGATCAATGGACTCGTGCAAGAATTTTACTTTCTCATCCGCCTAAATAGGAAGAAAAAGTCATTTAGAACAGTGAAGTGGTTGAGTGGGCAGTAGACAATCAACAGCTCTTAACTCATCAATAGGGGTCACACAAGGCTCAATGTTAGGCCCGCTTTCATTTAGTCCATACAGTAATGCTGACTTGCCCCCTTCATGTCCTACTGTAGATGTACATCTATGTGAAAGAACAAACCGCAAATTGAATATGGCCTAAAAGCAGTTATGGTGCATTTCCTGGTTAAACTACTGATATCTCCAGTGTGGAGATGCTGCTGTTTATGTCCATTGTCTCTTTTGGTAAATAAATAAATGAACAAACATTTCCTGTCAAACAGTGCTCTCTAAAACATAACACCCCTGTAGACAATTTTGTCGATTCGCTTCATAATTTCGAATCGCGCTGAAACTGAATGCCTGGCTACGCCACTAGGAAGGCATGAGACCACCCTCCCTAATTAGACAAGTCAGAAACAATCATTACATACCTGTGCTTTGTGGATGTTCCTGTAGAGGGTATTTGGGAAGGGTACGGGTACCGTAGCATCAGTAATATCTCCACCCTACAAAACGAAACAAGTTTAGTTTGACTATGGCATCTGACTGAGCCCCAATTCCCAAACAAGATGATCTGATCATTATAACATGAGGCATGCCACGCGCCGACAAGCAACGCTGGATGAAGGCGCAATTTTATGTCTTGATATGGATGCAACCAATGCGATGTGGTATCTTTTTTCCCTAACCATTGTTATTTTTGTACTTTTGGTTCTGCACAGGCGTCGCGCATGCGCTGTGAATATTTTGAAAGAAATTGCCAAATTCATGTTTTAATTTGCTTCTGTCACAGGTAGTTCTTACGGTTGTACCACATAAAATAAAGAAAATGTTTTTTTTGTAAAAGTAACGTTTTGCTACGGTACATAAATATTAGAAAGTAGGCTTGATATTGATGCAACCAATGCGGTGTGGTATCTTTTTTCCCGAGCCATTGTTATTTTTGTACTTTTGGTTCTGCATAGGCGTCGTGCATGCGCTGTGAATTTTTGGAAGAAATTGCCAAATTCATGTTTTAATTCGCTCCTGTCACAGGTAGTAGTAATTCTTACGGTTGTACCACACATAACAAAGCAAAGTTGTTGTTGTTTTTTAAGTAACATTTTGCTACAATAGAAAAATATCAGAAAGTAGGAAAAGTTAACACCGGATCAACCCCATTAGCCTTTTAATAAGTAGCCTAATCCGGTTTTCATGATGGTTTACTCGGTTAATTAAATCCGATTTATAATTAATATTTTAAAAAGACCCGAACAGTAAAACAGTGAAGAAGCATCTTGAAAACTCACCATCTCACTGAGCAGCGACAGGGATTCGCCGCTCACCTGCCTGAATCCGTGTTGAATCCACTCGCAGCCTTTACAGAAGCTCTGCGCGCTGCAAAGAATAAACAGGTATAAGAAGTTTGTCGCGTCCATGGTTTAGAGAGTTGGATGTGCTTCTTCTTGTCTTGGTTTGAAATGTACGACATTGTGGCTGTGTGTGGAGCCTTATATTCACAATATGAAGTACAAAAAGCAAAAACGTTTAAAAGAGAAACGAAGAAAGTGAAATTTCCGGGATTACTTTCACTTTCCATCTACCACGGAGGGAAATACTGCCGTCGCAATCTGCAGTCTATGGGATTACGTTTTCTAGCACACACATACATTATGTTGTATGAATAACAGTTAACATAAAAATGATAAGCAAATATGTAGTGTGACTGAAATAGTTTGCCTATTTACATAACTTACTTTAAAGCCTGTCAGATCACAACGCGTAGGCGCTCCGGTACGATTTGTTCAGTAACCTGACTTCATGTCTCCCAGGCGACGCACGGCCTGCACGGGCTACAGCGTTTTGCATTTGCACACGTCTGATGTAGGCTTTCACAATTGGTTCGTTTGCTTCTGTTAGAATCCGAGTTCGATTGGAACCGTCCCCCAGAACACCTTGTACGGGCGAACTCGGGCACGGTTCCGCCTTCCAAATGTTGAGGAGTTGGCTACTGTTCCCCAATTCGGACTAAACCGACAAAACAGTTTTTAATTAGAATTTGTTTTTTAAATATGGTGACCCGTGGAAGAAACCGTTATTGATATTCCTTTATTGTGGCCTCCTATTCCTTCCTTTTTCACTGGGGTATAAAAATGAGAAGACACGCATGTAAAAGCTTTTTCGTCCATTTTGTTATTCTACCTGAATGGTAGAGGAAATTGATCGTTTGGGAGGCAAAGAAAGAGCCAGTGGCATACGTACAAAACTGCATCATGGGAAAAAGGCTCCAAGCATCGGATGCCACTACGATGTCGGTAGGCTTTTTTGGTGGGTTGCCAGAAAAAGCCTCTATTGAGGGAAATCAACAAAAAATAACCACTTGGAGTTTTCAAAATGCCACTGAAACATTTTATTTATTTTTATTTTTTTTTATCCAAAGCACACTTTCCAATGGACACCTGTGCTGAAATATGGTGGATCCTTGATTTGATGTTATGGGGTTGTCTTGCACCGACTGGTCCTGGGGATTTTATAAAGGTCAGTTTGAACCACCAACAGGTGCCAAGACATTTTTGGCGAAAAGCATGGTTCCCTCTGCCAGGAAGTTCAAACTTGGCCACAATTGATGGAATTTCAATCACTTCAAGTGCTGTCATTAAAGATCTTGGTGTTACGTTTGATCCAGATCTCGTATTTGATACACACATTAAAGACATCTCTAGGGTTGCTTTCTATCACTTGAGGAATATCTCAAAAATCTGAAAAGTACTGTCCCTACATGATGCTGAAAAGCTAGTCCATGCTTTTGTTACTTCTAGATTAGATTACTGTAATGCTCTTTTGTCTGGATGTGCAAATTCCTCTCTGAAAGAGCTTCAGCTAATTCAAAATACAGCAGCTCGTACTAGGAGATTTGAACACATCAGCCCAGTGTTAGCTTCACTTAACTGGTTGCCAGTTAAATTTCGAATAGACTATAAGATTCTGTTACTTACCTTTAAAGCCTTACATGGGCTTGCCCCCTTATATTTAAGTGATTTACTTCTCCCTTATAATCCCTCACGAACGCTCCGTTCGCAGGGCGCAGGCCTCCTTGTTATTCCTAGAATAGCTAAAGTACAATAGGTGGTAGAGCCTTTTCCTATCGTGCTCCTCTCCTATGGAACAAATTGCCTGCTCATGTTCGGGGTGCAGACACTATCAGTTTATTTAAAGCTAGGCTTAAAACCCATCTTTTTAGTCTGTCCTATAGTTGAGGGGCAGGAGTGGGTGGCTGGCATAAGCTATAGAGTCTCCGGTGGACTGAGCGGTCAGTGCTGTCACTGGATCATTATTGGTAGTGCTGTGTTAAGCTGGACCGGTCATGGTCTGGTGGTGACCGTCTCAAGCCTGCCCTCATGGCTGTATTGCCCCCTGCCTCTGTTGAGCCCTTAGCTATGCTGCCATAGCCTTATTCTGCCGGGGTTTCCTTATCGCACGCAGGCACCTCTGTCTCTCCTTCTCTGCTTGTTCTGCTACCATCTGAACCCCCTAATAATGCTTCCCTGCTCTGGGCACCTGCCCGGAGCTCTAGCCCAAGTTTCCCGAGTTTCCCGAGCCCTCCCCCCGCCCCACTCCTGGCCCGGAGCTCCAGCCCAAGACCAGCTAGGCGCCCCCCACCTGCCACTGCTGATCTCTACATGATGGAGTCATCAGAGAATACCTCCCTATTAAATAATCAGCCCATAGGCCAGTGGAGGATGGGCATCCCCCCAATAGCCGTCCTCTCGAGATTTCTTCCCATCGGGGAGTTTTTTCTCGCCATTGTATGAGGGTTTTCTCTCCCTATACTAGAGAGTTTTTACCTCTATCTGGGGGCTTAGAGCTGGCATTTCCTATTTCCCCTTTCTGTCCTGTAAAGCGTCTTTGTGACAGTCGTCTGTGAAAAGCGCTATATAAATAAAATTGAATTGAATTGAAATTGGAACTTTTAGCAAGACAATGAAGCCATACCCAATGGTATACCTTAGAATCAACCAAGACGTGATTACCTCACTGCATGATTTTTTATTTTTTTGCAATGGCCATCTCTGTTTCTAGACTTGAACCTGATGGAAAATTTTTGGTTTGAATTGGGGAGCAGTCTCCAAGCACAGACCAAAGGATATAACGGTTCTGCGTGGAGAAATGGTCAACTAATCCCCTCCAATATGTTCACCAGTCTCATGAAACACTGGAGATGACTTGGTAGTGTTATCCTTGCAAAGGGATTGTGCAAAATAGGAAGACACTGTTCCCCCTGCCACTTTAAATCTTCTTGCAGTTTTACATTTTTTTTTAAGATCTTCATGAACCGGGTTAAGCACAGTCTACTTCTACCGTCAGAATACAGCCATTTCCGGTTTTATCCGCCTCCATGTAGGCTGTGTAACAGGAAACCAAAAGAGAAATTGAAACTGAAATAGGAAATGTCAAACGCATGATGCTATGGGGCTTATTTGACTTCAAAACTAACATATTTGATGAGAAAACTCTGGATTCGTTGGGTAGACTACGTTTTCTTGAAATGCCCTGATGTAATATGTTGTCCTCTTGTAATGTCTTTTGTTAAAAGAAAAAAGTAAAGAAAATGCGCTCATGCTTTCCCTAAACATAGGCTATGTTTGGATGTCCCCACTTGCTGCTTTTTTTGCGATATGCACATCAAATTCACCCAAATTAATCGAAACTTACTGAGCTGACTCCATCTACGCAATTAATTAGAATGGGCTGTGTGCGACAGCATCAATTTTAAGTCGTTATGGTTATCTTACTTCCGTAATGGATTCGTTTTGGAGAGGTCGACGTCCGAGTTTGCCAAGGTAAAGACGTGTTACTTTGAGTTGGTGTCGTGCAATAACGGGAATGATCTCAAACTAGCGGGGTCCTTTTCATTTAACGTTAATTGTGACAATTTAAGCATAAAACACTTATAGACCCTATAGGCTACAAGCACGTATGTGACATTTTCAAAAACCAGCATTTTAGAGTCTTTTAGAGTAAATGAACCTATACGGGACTTAATCACACCAATGTTTATTGAAATCTCTTAATTGCAATTATATCATATCATATAATTTCAATGAAACTCTACCACTATTACAACAGGTATGACGTATGAGTTCAGATATTACCCCAATATCATTCTATGAATTTGAAATGACCCGTTGTTTTCTACAGGGGTTCACGCTAGCCATAACGATTTAACGTCAATCGGCAACTAAAAGTCGCTTTTCACCTGTGAACTTTTCATAGGCCTAGTGCCGAAACAGCACAAACTTTCCAACGTTATCTTATTTTATGCATCTCTTTTATAGCCAGCTGATTTTGAATTTGGCTTTAAGTATGTGCTTATGCTATTGCAATAAAACGAGGGACAATTTCATAATTTGCGGCCGCACCCAAAATAGCTTGCTGTCACACAAGCATGACCTTATTTATCCTCTATAGTCAACCGTACACTGTGACGATGATGAACAAGACAAGTTCTTTAAAATGAAAGATGCAATTTATTTCACTCAGGAGGTTTCAAGTGTTAGGCGAATAGGCCTGCATGTAAAATATGTAACATTTCTATAAATAAGTAAATAAATAAATACATAAATATTGGTTTTACATTTTTTGTAAAAAAAAAATAAATAAATACATAAATAATCTGACTAAAACTGTAGGGAACTTTCAGCGGCAAATAAGCGGAGCTCATATTCTTTTTGGCCAACGCAAGCTGTCTGAACTGTGTTCAATGATGAACTGCAGGGTGTAGACAAGTTCTTTTCGGACAATTTCCCAAGCGCAGAAAGAATTCTGGAGGAGTAAAAGAGAGGAGATCGTTAACATTTTGTAAAAAGTGCAAAACATCACAGCAGCCATTGGAAATTAAGTCAAATAATTGCCGAATGTGTGATATTTTATGCTGATTTATGTTTCTTTCGACCATAGCCTACCTTCTTTTGCAAGACCGTTTCCAGTCTTTCAAAGTAATTTCTCAATGTCGCTGTTCTGGCAGTGGTATCAGCGTGGTCAGAATCGTCACTTTCTGGTCTGCTTCCTCCCGCCTGAAATTAGCATCCATGACCCACAGAACACAGTCAGTAAATATATATTGAAAAATTATTCTTTCATATAAAGGGGGTGGACAAAATATCGGAAACAACCCAGAAAAATGGCGCTAGCTTTGAAGCTTTTTGTAATTCAATGGCAATTTATTAAATGATCGAAAATATGTGTAGCCTAGCGTTCAGCAGCAAAATGTAGCCTATAATATATAGCCTACTGCACATGAGTAATAAATGTCAGTGCGCAAGCTACTTACACATTTGCTTTTCCCAACCTGACGGTAGACGATAGCTTGGAAGTCCTCAATTAACTTAATTTCATCCCACTCCGTCGGTAAGTCGTTGTTTTCAAACAGACAGTTGATGCTGTGGAGAGTTTGATTAATGGCAGTCCGGACGCTGTCGCTGTCCGAGCTTCCATTGGACGCAAAAGCGGACCTCGGAAAGGTTATGAGAACATTCTCATTGATGCACTGTTGCGGGAAATCGCCCTACAATGGAACACGGGGAAAGGACGATCAATTAGTCTTTCTTCGCGTTAGCGTTCTTATAAGAGAGGACATGAGGATGCAATTGCAGGCCTACCATGTTTTTTAGAAGATTGTAGATTGTCTGTATAACGTCTCCCTCCACCTGTATAGGCGCACTCAAAACCTGCGAAATGCAGAGCAGGGCGCACAACCAGACGGTGTTCTCAAGTGCCATGTTCATAGTTTGATGAGTGACCTGCGCCAAAAGAACATCAACACATTCAAATATTTGTCCCATGGGTAAAAAAAAGAAGCAATGAATAGGAACCATATTAAACATTTTAAAATTCGTTACCTTTGAGGTAGGCTGTATAACTTGATCTTCCCGCAGTGTGGTTTGACTCCCGAATTCATATCCTACTGCGGTTTTTATACCATAATGATAATTGTGTATAAAAAGTGAAAGGATTCGACATCACAAATGTAATTAAAGTGAACGAAGCTGGGAAAGTTCAGCAGAGAAGAAACCGCAGGGATTCCATTTTCGAGTTGTGCGGTTCCCCTTCTAAGTCTTATAAGACTCAAGATGCATCTGAGGCAGTTTACGGTTTTTTTGCTCCGTAGTTCCATGGAATATTTAATTGATCAAATGTTATTGTGATTCACGTAGCGAAGCGACGCAATGCAGGGAAGCAGGTGCAGCAATGTGAGTTACTTGTTTAGGCTAAGTGACGACTCTTCATATAGGCTACGTCCATGTGTCCTATGCCTTCGAATGTTAATATGAAACTAAATATTTAGCATTGTGTCCTTGTTTCTTGAAAATACCAGAAAAGTACTACAGTTACCATTTAAACCAGGGGTAAGGGATTCCGGCCCTGCGTGTTGGCTAGTCATCCCTACTTTCCTCAAACTTTGGAATACTTCACATATATTAAAATACACTATCATATATGTCTCTCTCTCTTACGTCCTCTATCACTCTCACGGCGAAACGGCAGCCGTCAACAGAGGCAAGCCCCCGGGCGTCTCAGCCATAAAATATATATATAAAAAATTATAAATATATATATATATACATACTGTATATAAATGAAATGATGAGTCAGTTACAGTACCTTAGTTTCACATTCGAAAATATCACAAAGAGACTGAAATTATGAAGTAATAAAGAATAAGTAAGATTCTATAATAATTTGATTTAATTGGGCATTAATAAAGTTGTCCTCCATAAGGAAGGGGGGGCTAAAATATAAATGAAATGATGAGTCAATTACAGTACATTAGTTTCACATGTAAATAGAAAATAGCACAAAGAGACTGAAATGATGAAGGAATATAGCTCATCTTTAATATACTTGTTTCCATATAAGATTAGATAATGATTTGGCATTATTGGGCATTAATAAAGTTGTCCTTCTATAAGATGAGGGGGGTGGAGGTGGGTTTAAATTGTAATAAAAATCTACTAATATACTGATTAGCCTACACTTTAGCTTTATATGAAAGCATCTCAAATCTCATCTAGGGCTTTCAACAAAAAAAATCTTCAAAATGTTCATAAATGAAACATTTTATTTTAGAAAATGCCCTGTGTGAGGTTGTGTACAAATACAGGAAATTTGTTTTAAAAGGCTCAAATTTGTGCCCCACCAACATCTCTTCATGCCCCCCCAATCAAAGCAGTCTAGAAACAGCCCTGCATCAACGCCGGTTTCGTGATCGACCAGGGTACAATGTTTTGCATAGTGGCACAAGTTCAGGATCCAGATTCCATTCATGAGCTTATCAAGAAATGTAACGAATATATCAGATCATTTAAAATGAATTACATTAATAATAAAATAATTAAGGGCAGAAATTGGCATTAAATCCAGAAATGGACACGGCCTTCCTTGCCAACCCCTGACTTAAGCCCTCAAATTTAAGCATGAGGGCTCTCCTTTTGAGCACTTGAGACTATCACCACAGTCGTTCCAGGTTTAGGAAATCTTTATTTCCCAAGATACCCCTTATGAGGGCGCCTTGGGAATGAAAAGTTTGCACTGGCCATTCAGTGTACTGCAGCCTTTAAGTAGGAAGAATTTGGTCCCTCTTCTGTAGAAGTTTTACCAGCGTTTATTTAATCCTCCTGGGAATATGGTTTTGAGTTTTCTAATCCAATGTCTTTCTGTCCTACGTCTGTCCTCCTGTGTCCAGTTAATGTTTGAATGGAGGCCTGATATTTCTACTGCTTCAAGTCCATGGTGTAGAAAATGAGCCACTATGTGTGTGTCTGTTTTCCTATGATTTCTTATGTTATATATGTGTTGTGCCAATCTGGTCTTGATTGTATTTCCTGTCTCTCCTACATATTTTATGTCGCAGTGTTTGCAAGCCATATCAGTTTTATCAACGCCATAGCCTACTTAGGAACACACTTTAGGGCGTTTTCACACTTGATTCGTTTACTTCAGTTCGAATCCGAGTACGATTAGAACCGTCCTCAGAACACCTCGTACGGGCGAACTCGGGCACGGTTCCGCCTTCCAAATGTTGAGGAGTTGGCTACCGTTCCCCAATTCGGACTAAACCGACAAAACACGGTTTTTAATTAGAATTTGTTTTTTAAATATGGTGACCCCTGGAAGAAACAGTTATTGATATACCTTTATTGTGGCCTCCTATTCCTTCCTTTTTCACTGGGGTATAAAAATGAGGAGACACGCATGTGAAAACTTTCTCGTCCATTTTGTTATTCTACCTGAATGTTAGAGGAAATTGATCGTTTGGGAGGCAAAGAAAGAGCCAAGGGCCACAGTGGCACACGCACAAAACTGCATCTTGGGAACAAAGTCTCCAAGCATCGGATGCCACTACGATATCGGTAGGCTTTTTTGGTGGGTTGCCAGAAAAAGCCTCTATTGAGGGAAATCAACAAAAAATAACCACTTGGAGTTTTCGAAAAACCACTGAAACGTTTTTATTTTATTTTTTTTATCCAAAGCACACTTTCCAATGGACACCTTGGCCTACTAATTCATAATTGGCCTACTGAATAAAAAAACCAACGTACTGAGTGGAGCTTCGAACAAACTCTAATATTGGAATCGATATGACACAATTAAATATGCGAAAATTCTAGGATACTGCTGGCGACTGTTCAACGTGTGTTAGGCTGGACATGGTTGGCTACCTTTTCTTTTAAAAGCGTATTTAGCCTTTCAAAGTAAGACTTCAGCCTCCCATTGTCGTCTGAGGGAAGACTTCCGTCCCCGGAGAATGTCATCTCACCTCCAACCTTTGTAAAGCAAAGTAAATCATAAATTAATGCGTATAAGATATTTATATAATAAAGCAGAGGTTGTAACTGTCATGGTTTTGAACCCTGTTTGTCTTTGCGGTCGTTTTCCTCGGTGGCCACGCGAGGGCGCTGCCCTTTTGGTGGATGCTTGCTCCGCCCTGCTGAGTGGGTGGAGTTTCTGTTAGCGTTTACACCTGTTCGTGGTCACTGAGAGCTATATAAGCCTACCGTTCTCTTCATTCGGGGCTTCTACGTTGTTTGTTTGTTTATTATGTACTGTGGTGTTTTATTTTGTGTTAGTTCTCGTACCATTTTGGCTACTCGCCCATTTTAGCGTCTCTTCGTAGGGGCAGGGCTTATTTCTAGCTGGCTTAGGTGGTTGATTATCTCGTAGGAGTTTGGGACCTTAAATCTCTGCTCTATTTCGCGTTGTTGTGCTTAATCTCCGTGTATGGAGATTTGTGCGATTCTGTTGGGAACTTTAGTTCTATTCGCCCTTCGGCACGTCTTCCCATAGGGGATTCGATAGAGTAGCAGTTTCTCTGGTCCATTTGTTCGCCTTTAGATTGGTTTTCTTATTGAGAGACCTGGCGTTTTAGCTCCTCATTTCCGGGTTACGGTAAGCCAGTTAGTAGCTTGGTACGTTTATTCCCTGTTGTCTCCTTCTCGTGGAATACGTTCCCCTTTGTTGTGAGTCAGGGTTTTTGTTTGTATTGAGAGGCTGTCGTGCTATTATGTTGGCGTAGCCTAGCCACGGAATGTAATATGTTCCTTCGCCTCCTCCTATACCAATAGGTAGTTATTAGTTTCATTGTTTATTTGCTGTGTGTGTTTGTGCCATTGTGCTACTCGCCTGTTCTTGCGTCTCGTATCGAGACTGGGCGTTTTAATTCTGGCTCGTGTAACAGTGAGCCGGTCAGTAGCTGTAGTGTGTGTGTTCCTTGTCTGTTCTCCTTCCCTTATCTGCGGGGTATCCCGCCTTAGTGGCCTAAGGGCTTTATGATTCCCCTTGCTGCGTTTGGCTCCTCCCACCTCACACGTCACGCCCCATTACAGTAACGCATACTTACGCATTGCTCCAAGTTTCCAATTTGATGAGACAATATATTTTTAAAGAGCCCAAGCTTTTCAGTGTCCCAAGATGTGGAAGTCAGTTCATTGTTGAAGATCTTGACCAGGGCTGTGTCCGAATCAGAGCCCGATCTACTGTGCCCTGTCTCCTACGTAGTGCACTGGCAGGAGTGTGCTGTTTAATGTGCACTGTTTAGCCATACATTTTCCAACCGTACTGTGGAAGTGTCGTAAGCAGGTCATAAGACGTCCCACCAGTGTTGCCATGTCCGCGGTTTTACAGCTAAATTGGGATACTTGCAACGTGCAGTCACAGGTAAAAATGAAAAGTCGCAAAGCACGCACTTATTTTAAAAGTAAAAATATGATGATTTCTATTTAAAATACGTTGTTTTCGGATAAAAATATATATCTGATTCGCCATTTGGCTGGAAAGTGTCTGGCAACCCTGCGTCCCACCCTTGCGCTGCCATGACGTGTTGTTTTTGTTGTATTTGAAGGAAAACGTCAGCTAAGCTGCGCCTCATTTTTTTTAAACGAAGCTTCACGTCACATTTTTGTGTCCAAAATGTTCGTGTACTTCTTGAAAAGTGTGCTCCCGAATGTACTCAGCGAAACCCCAGAAGTAAGTGTGTCATCCGGGTGTTTCAAGTATACTGCAATTTGAAAAATGTTCGCCTACTCAATGATCTTCTCGTCCTATCTACTCACCAAGGCTTCTCAATAGTGTGGAAGAGTGCTGATTCGGACACGGCCCAAGTCTCTCAGGGCACCGTATGCTACTGATGCAATATCATCATTCTAGTAAACAAAAGATGGATGTGTTTAAAACAAATAACAACCAATAAACAGTTTCGACAATTGTATAATTCTTCACTCTTTTTCAGAATGTACGCTCTTTATTTAAAAACAGCATTTGTCCTAACTGAAATACAGCTAAATGTACTTACTGGCAGTTTTCTTAAACAGCTTGGCGAATTGTGCCTTCACAGCGTGCAACGCGCTAAACGGCGTGAAAAATAAACAGTAGCCTACTTGTGTTTATTTGTACGTCAAAGGTAAGGATGAATCAGAATATTCGAACAATCATATATCGCATGTATAGATATTTAGGTATTTACAGAGATTGCCAAATTACCTGAGATTCTCTCGTGATGTCGTAAGCACCATCTGGGAACACTATTAAACGCCTTCAAATCACTCTTGAAGGCATTTAATAGTGTGTGTGGGAGCATTATGATCTTCTGTGGAGATAATTAAGAAACAGTGTTTGCACCATAGGATCCGCCTGGTCTTGTAAAATGGCTTTATTCCTTGTGCAGAGTAATTATGGACCCAGTGGTTTCCATTAGAGGGCTGCCCACCTTTACAGATCCACCGCCATTTTAACAGTTGCCAACAGACGTTGTGTGTTGAAGGTTTTCTTTTACTTTTCTCCAAATATAAACCCATCCAGATGAAGGGAAAAAGAGTAAAAATAATGAGAACTTCATCCGACATAATACTTTATTCCACCAGTCCATGTGTTATGCTCCTTATGCCAGCTTATGCGACATTTTTTGGCAGTGCATACCACCTTGCTAATTCGGCTATTTTACTTCATTGAACCGTCCGGAGGGAATTATGGGACGTCGAGTTTTTAAACAGTGCCAGCACTGGTATATTCACAAAAAAATACTAAAACATGAAATATACTCGAAGCTGGCCCAGAAAAACGACATATTTTGCGAACGGGCGTTATATTGAACAATCCAGGAAATTGATGGTAAGACATAATCACTAGAAATAGTTTAAAAGTAAGTTTTAGTTAATGTCTATGGTCTAAATGAATGGGGAAGTCACTTCCGAAACCAGTGTGACGTAGTCACTTGAGTACTCTATTGAGGTGTTTCGCAACTATGCTGTCAAGTGCGTCTCTGTCCATGTCGGTGAGCGTCGGTTTGCCGCTTCTGTGCCTCTTTACCGATGCAGTTTGTTCGTTGCATATGATGTCATAATTTTCGACATTGTTCCCCCTGCCACTTTAAATCTTCTTGCAGTTTTTTATTTTTTATATAAAGATCTTCATGAACCCGGTTAAGCACAGTCTACTTCCACCGTTAGAATACAGCCATTTCCGGTTTTATCCGCCTCCATGTAGGCTGTGGAACAGGAAACCAAAAGAGAAATTGAAACTGAAATAGGAAATGTCAAACGCGTGATGTTATGGGGCTTATTTGACTTCAAAACTAACATATTTGATGAGAAAACTCTGGATTCGTTGGGTAGACTAGGTTTTCTTGAAATGCCATGATGTAATATGTTGTCCTGTTGTAATGTCTTTTGTTAAAAGAAAAAAGTAAAGAAAATGCGCTCATGCTTTTCCTAAACATAGGCTATGTTTGGATGTCCCCACGTGCTGCTTTTTTTGCGATATGCACATCAAATTCACCCAAATGAATCGAAACTTACTCAGCTGACTCCATCTACGCAATTAATTAGAATGGGCTGTGTGCGACAGCATAAACTTTAAGTCGTTATGGTTATCTTACTTCCGTAATGGATTCGTTTTGGAGAGGTCGACGTCCGAGTTTGCCAGGGTAAAGACGTGTTACTTTGAGTTGGTGTCGTGCAATAACGGGAATGATCTCAAACTAGCGGGTCCTTTTCATTTAACGTTAATTGTGACAATTTAAGCATAAAACACTTATAGACCCTATAGGCTACAAGCACGTATGTGACATTTTCAAAAACCAGCATTTTAGAGTCTTTTAGAGTAAATTAACCTATACGGGACTTAATCACACCAATGTTTATTGAAATCTCTTAATTGCAATTATATCATATCATATAATTTCAATGAAACTCTACCAGTATTACAACAGGTATGACGTACGAGTTCAGATATTACCCCAATATTATTCTATGAATTTGAAATGACCCGGTGTTTTCTACAGGGGTTCACGCTAGCCATAACGATTTAACGTCAATCGGCAAATAAAAGTCGCTTTTCACCTGTGAACTTTTCATAGGCCTAGTGCCGAAACAGCACAAACTTTCCAACGTTACGTTATCTTATTTTATGCACCTCTTTTATAGCCCGCTGATTTTGAATTTGGCTTTAAGTATGTGCTTATGCTATTGCAATAAAACGAGGGACAATTTCATAATTTGCGGCCGCACCCAAAATGGCTTGCTGTCACACAACAAGCATGACCTTATTTATCCTCTATAGTCAACCGTACACTGTAACGATGATGAACAGGACAAGTTCTTTAAAATGAAAGATGCAATTTATTTCACTCAGGAGGTTTCAAGTGTAAGGCGAATAGGCCTACATGTAAAATATGTAACATTTCAATAAATAAATAAATACATAAATATTGGTTTTACATTTCTTGTAAAAAAAAAACTAATAAATACATAAATAATCTGACTAATACTGTAGGGAACTTTCAGTGGCAAATAAGCGGAGCTCATATTCTTTTTGGCCAACGCAAGCTGTCTGAACCGTGTTCAGTGATGAACTGCAGGGTGTAGACAAGTTCTTTTCGGACAATTTCCCAAGCGCAGAAAGAATTCTGAGGAGAGAAAGAGAGGAGACCGTTAACATTTTGTAAAAAGTGCAAAACATCACAGCAGCCATTGGAAATTAAGTCAAATAATTGCAGAATGTGTGATATTTTATGCTGATTTATGTTTCTTTCGACCATAGCCTACCTTCTTTTGCAAGACCGTTTCCAGTCTTTCAAAGTAATTTCTCAATGTCGCTGTTCTGGTAGTGGTATCAGAGCGGTCAGAATCGTCACTCTCTGGTCTGCTTCCTCCCGCCTGAAATTAGCATCCATAACCCACAGAACACAGTCAGTAAATATATTTTGAAAAATAATTCTTTCATAAAAAAGGGGTGGACAAAATATCGGAAACAACCCAGAAAAATGGCTTTAGCTTTGAAGCTTTTTGCAATTCAATGGCAATTTATTAAATGATCGAAAATGTGTGTAGCCTAGCGTTCAGCAGCAAAATGTAGCCTATAATATATAGCCTACTGCACGTGAGTAATAAATGTCAGTGCGCAAGCTACTTACACATTTGCTTTTCCCAACCTGACGGTAGACGATAGCTTGGAAGTCCTCAATTAACTTAATTTCATCCCACTCCGTCGGTAAGTCGTTGTTTTCAAACAGACAGTTGATGCTGTGGAGAGTTTGATTAATGGCAGTCCGGACGCTCTCGCTGTCCGAGCTTCCATTGGACGCAAAAGCGGACCTCGGAAAAGTTATGAGAACATTCTCATTGATGCACTGTTGCGGGAAATCGCCCTACAATGAAACACGGGGAAAGGATGATCAATTAGTCTTTCTTCGCGTTAGCGTGCTTATAAGAGAGGACATGAGGATGCAATTGCAGGCCTACCATATGTTTTAGAAGATTGTAGATTGTCTGTATAACGTCTCCCTCCACCTGTATAGGCGCACTCAAAACCTGCGAAATGCAGAGCAGGGCGCACAACCAGGCGGTGTTCTCAGGTGCCATGTTCATAGTTTGATGAGTGACCTGCGCCAAAAGAACATCAACACATTCAAATATTTGTCCCATGGGTAAAAAAAAAGAAGCAATGAATAGGAACCATATTAAACATTTTAAAATTCGTTACCTTTGTGGTAGGCTGTATAACTTGATCTTCCCGCAGTGTGGTTTGACTCCCGAATTCATATCCTACTGCGGTTTTTATACCATAATGATAATTGTGTATAAAAAGTGAAAGGATTCGACATCACAAATGTAATTAAAGTGAACGAAGCTGGGAAAGTTCAGCAGAGAAGAAACCGCAGGGATTCCATTTTCGAGTTGTGCGGTTCCCCTTCTAAGTCTTATAAGACTCAAGATGCATCTGAGGCAGTTTACGGTTTTTTGCTCCGTAGTTCCATGGAATATTTAATTGATCAAATGTTATTGTGATTCACGTAGCGAAGCGACGCAATGCAGGGAAGCAGGTGCAGCAATGTGAGTTACTTGTTTAGGCTAAGTGACGACTCTTCATATAGGCTACGTCCATATGTCCTATGCCTTCGAATGGTAATATGTACTAAATATTTAGCATTGTGTCCTTGTTTCTTGAAAATACCAGAAAAGTACCACAGTTACCATTTAAACCAGGGGTAAGGGATTCCGGCCCTGCGTGTTGGCTAGTCATCCCTACTTTCCTCAAACTTTGGAATACTTCACATATATTAAAATACACTATCATATATGTCTCTCTCTCTTACGTCCTCTATCACTCTCACAGCGAAACGGCAGCCGTCAACAGAGGCAAGCCCCCGGGCGTCTCAGGCATAAAATATATATATAAAAAATTATAAATATATATATATACATACTGTATATAAATGAAATGATGAGTCAGTTACAGTACCTTAGTTTCACATTCGAAAATATCACAAAGAGACTGAAATTATGAAGTAATAAAGAATAAGTAAGATTCTATAATAATTTGATTTAATTGGGCATTAATAAAGTTGTCCTCCATAAGGAAGGGGGGGCTAAAATATAAATGAAATGATGAGTCAATTACAGTACATTAGTTTCACATGTAAATAGAAAATAGCACAAAGAGACTGAAATGATGAAGGAATATAGCTCATCTTTAATATACTTGTTTCCATATAAGATTAGATAATGATTTGGCATTATTGGGCATTAATAAAGTTGTCCTTCTATAAGATGAGGGGGGTGGAGGTGGGTTTAAATTGTAATAAAAATCTACTAATATACTGATTAGCCTACACTTTAGCTTTATATGAAAGCATCTCAAATCTCATCTAGGGCTTTCAACAAAAAAAATCTTCAAAATGTTCATAAATGAAACATTTTATTTTATTTATAGAGGTTGTGTACAAATACGGGAAATTTGTTTTAAAAGGCTCAAATTTGTGCCCCACCAACATCTCTTCATGCCCCCCCAATCAAAGCAGTCTAGAAACAGCCCTGCATCAACGCCGGTTTCGTGATCGACCAGGGTACAATGTTTTGCATAGTGGCACAAGTTCAGGATCCAGATTCCATTCATGAGCTTATCAAGAAATGTAACGAATTTATCAGATAATTTAAAATGAATTACATTAATAATAAAATAATTAAGGGCAGAAATTGGCATTAAATCCAGAAATGGACACGGCCTTCCTTGCCAACCCCTGACTTAAGCCCTCAAATTTAAGCATAAGGGCTCTGCTTTTGAGCACTTGAGACTATCACCACAGTCGTTCCAGGTTTAGGAAATCTTTATTTCCCAAGATATCCCTTATGAGGGCGCCTTGGGAATGAAAAGTTTGCACTGGCCATTCAGTGTACTGCAGCCTTTAAGTAGGAAGAATTTGGTCCCTCTTGTGTAGAAGTTTTACCAGCGTTTATTTAATCCTCCTGGGAATATGGTTTTGAGTTTTCTAATCCAATGTCTTTCTGTCCTACGTCTGTCCTCCTGTGTCCAGTTAATGTTTGAATGGAGGCCCGATATTTCTACTGCTTCAAGTCCATGGTGTAGGAAATGAGCCACTATGTGTGTGTCTGTTTTCCTATGATTTCTTATGTTATATATGTGTTGTGCCAATGTGGTCTTGATTGTATTTCCTGTCTCTCCTACATATTTTATGTCACAGTGTTTGCACTTTATGACATATATGCAGTTATATGTGTTAACTGTGAGTGTTTGTTTAATAAGGTATGTTGTGTTTGTAGTGTTGTTGCTTCAGGAGCGATAGGTTTAAAGACATATCAGTTTTATAAACGCCATAGCCTACTTAGGAACACACTTTAGGGCGTTTTCACACTTGATTCGTTTGCTTCAGTTCGAATCCGAGTTCGATTGGAACCGTCCTCAGAACACCTCGTACGGGCGAACTCGGGCACGGTTCCGCCTTCCAAATGTTGAGGAGTTGGCTACCGTTCCCCAATTCGGACTAAACCGACAAAACACGGTTTTTAATTATAATTAGTTTTTTAAATATGGTGACCTCTGGAAGAAACCGTTATTGATATTCTTTTATTGTGGCCTCCTATTCCTTCCTTTTTCACTGGGGTATAAAAATGAGAAGACACGCATGTAAAAGCGTTTGGGAGGCAAAGAAAGAGCCAAGGGCCACAGTGGCACACGCACAGAACTGCATCTTGGGAACAAAGTCTCTAAGCATCGGATGCCACTACGATATCGGTAGGCTTTTTTGGTGGGTTGCCAGAAAAAGCCTCTATTGAGGGAAATCAACAAAAAATAACCACATGGAGTTTTCGAAAAACCACTGAAACGTTTTTATTTTAATTTTTTTATCCAAAGCACACTTTCCAATGGACACCTTGGCCTACTAATTCATAATTGGCCTACTGAATAAAAAACCAACGTACTGAGTGGAGCTTCGAACAAACTCTAATATTGAAATCGATATGACACAATTAAATATGCGAAATTTCTAGGATACTGCTGGCGACTGTTCAACGTGTGTTAGGCTGGACATGGTTGGCTACCTTTTCTTTTAAAAGTGTATTTAGCCTTTCAAAGTAAGACTTCAGCCTCCCATTATCGTCTGAGGGAAGACTTCCGTCCCCGGAGAATGTCATCTCACCTCCAACCTTTGTAAAGCAAAGTAAATCATAAATTCATGCGTATAAGATATTTATATAATAAAGCAGAGGTTGTAAGTACCGGCATACTTACGCATTGCTCCAAGTTTCCAATTTGATGAGACAATATATTTTTAAAGAGCCCAAGCTTTTCAGTGTCCCAAGATGTGGAAGTCAGTTCATTGTTGAAGATCTTGACCAGGGCTGTGTCCGAATCAGAGCCCGATCTACTGTGCCCTGTCTCCTACGTACAGTGCACTGGCAGAAGTGTGCTGTTTAATGTGTACTGCTCAGCCATACATTTTCCAACCGTACTGTGGAAGTGTCGTAAGCAGGTCATAAGACGTCCCACCAGTGTTGCCATGTCCGCGGTTTTACAGCTAAATTGGGATACTTACAACGTGCAGTCACAGGTAAAAATTAAAAGTCGCAAAGCACGCACTTATTTTAAAAGTAAAAATATGATGATTTCTATTTAAAATACGTTGTTTTCGGATAAAAATACATTTTGGGCTAGTTTTGAATCGCCATTTGGCTAGAAAGTCTCTGGCAACCCTGCGTCCCACCCTTGCGCTGCCATGTCATGTGTTGTTTTTGTTGTATTTGAAGGAAAACGTCAGCTAAGCTGCGCCTCATTTTTTTTTAAACGAAGCTTCACGTCACATTTATGTGTCCAAAATGTTCGTGTACTTCTTGAAAAGTGTGCTCCCGAATGTACTCAGCGAAACCCCAGAAGTAAGTGTGTCATCCGGGTGTTTCAAGTATACTGCAATTTGAAAAATGTTCGCCTACTCAATGACTTTCTCGTCCTATCTACTCACCAAGGCTTCTCAATAGTGTGGAACAGTGCTGATTCGGACACGGCCCAAGTCTCTCAGGGCACCGTATGCTACTGATGCAATATCATCATTCTAGTAAACAAAAGATGGATGTGTTTAAAACAAATAACAACCAATAAACAGTTTCGACAATTGTATAATTCTTCACTCTTTTTCAGGATGTACGCTCTTTATTTAAAAACAGCGTTTGTCCTAACTGAAATACAACTAAATGTACTTACTGGCAGTTTTCTTAAACAGCTTGGCGAATTGTGCCTTCACAACGTGCAACGCGCTAAACGGCGTGAAAAATAAACAGTAGCCTACTTGTGTTTATTTGTACGTCAAAGGTAAGGATGAATCAGAATATTCGAACAATCATATATCGCATGTATAGATATTTAGGTATTTACAGAGATTGCCAAATTACTTGAGATTCTCTCGTGATGTCGTAAGCACCATCTGGGAACACTATTAAACGCCTTCAAATCACTCATGAAGGCATTTAATAGTGTGTGTGGGTGGGGGCATTATGATCTTCTGGGGAGATGATTAAGAAACAGTGTTTGCACCATAGGATCCACCTGGTCTTGTAAAATGGCTTTATTCCTTGTGCAGAGTAATTATGGACCCAGTGGTTTCCATTAGAGGGATGCCCACCTTTACAGATCCACCGCCATTTTAACAGTTGCCAACAGACGTTGTGTGTTGACGGTTTTCTTTTACTTTTCTCCAAATATAAACCCATCCAGACGAAGGAAAAAGAGTAAAAAATAATGAGAACTCATCCGACATAATACTTTATTCCACCAGTCCATGTGTTATGCTCCTTATGCCAGTTTATGCGACATTTTTTGGCAGTGCATACCACCTTGCTAATTCGGCTATTTTACTTCATTGAACCGTCCGGAGGGAATTATGGGACGTCGAGTTTTTTAAACAGTGCCAGCACTGGTATATTCACAAAAAAATACTAAAACATGAAATATACTCGAAGCTGGCCCAGAAAAACGACATATTTTGCGAACGGGCGTTATATTGAACAATCCAGGAAATTGATGGTAAGACATAATCACTAGAAATAGTTTAAAAGTAAGTTTTAGTTAATGTCTATGGTCTAAATGAATGGGGAAGTCACTTCCGAAACCAGTGTGACGTAGTCACTTGAGTACTCTATTGAGGTGTTTCGCAACTATGCTGTCAAGTGCGTCTCTGTCCATGTCGGTGAGAAAATGCGCTCATGCTTTCCCTAAACATAGGCTATGTTTGGATGTCCCCACGTGCTGCTTTTTTTGCGATATGCACATCAAATTCACCCAAATGAATCGAAACTTACTCAGCTGACTCCATCTACGCAATTAATTAGAATGGGCTGTGTGCGACAGCATAAATTTTAAGTCGTTATGGTTATCTTATTTCCGTAATGGATTCGTTTTGGAGAGGTCGACGTCCGAGTTTGCCAGGGTAAAGACGTGTTACTTTGAGTTGGTGTCGTGCAATAACGGGAATGATCTCAAACTAGCGGGTCCTTTTCATTTAACGTTAATTGTGACAATTTAAGCATAAAACACTTATAGACCCTATAGGCTACAAGCACGTATGTGACATTTTCAAAAACCAGCATTTTAGAGTCTTTTAGAGTAAATTAACCTATACGGGACTTAATCACACCAATGTTTATTGAAATCTCTTAATTGCAATTATATCATATCATATAATTTCAATGAAACTCTACCAGTATTACAACAGGTATGACGTACGAGTTCAGATATTACCCCAATATTATTCTATGAATTTGAAATGACCCGGTGTTTTCTACAGGGGTTCACGCTAGCCATAACGATTGAACGTCAATCGGCAAATACAAGTCGCTTTTCACCTGTGAACTTTTCATAGGCCTAGTGCCGAAACAGCACAAACTTTCCAACGTTACGTTATCTTATTTTATGCACCTCTTTTATAGCCCGCTGATTTTGAATTTGGCTTTAAGTATGTGCTTATGCTATTGCAATAAAACGAGGGACAATTTCATAATTTGCGGCCGCACACAAAATGGCTTGCTGTCACACAAGCATGACCTTATTTATCCTTTATAGTCAACCGTACACTGTAACGATGATGAACAGGACAAGTTCTTTAAAATGAAAGATGCAATTTATTTCACTCAGGAGGTTTCAAGTGTAAGGCGAATAGGCCTACATGTAAAATATGTAACATTTCAATAAATAAATAAATACATAAATATTGGTTTTACATTTCTTGTAAAAAAAAAAAACTAATAAATACATAAATAATCTGACTAATACTGTAGGGAACTTTCAGTGGCAAATAAGCGGAGCTCATATTCTTTTTGGCCAACGCAAGCTGTCTGAACCGTGTTCAATGATGAACTGCAGGGTGTAGACAAGTTCTTTTCGGACAATTTCCCAAGCGCAGAAAGAATTCTGAGGAGAGAAAGAGAGGAGACCGTTAACATTTTGTAAAAAGTGCAAAACATCACAGCAGCCATTGGAAATTAAGTCAAATAATTGCAGAATGTGTGATATTTTATGCTGATTTATGTTTCTTTCGACCATAGCCTACCTTCTTTTGCAAGACCGTTTCCAGTCTTTCAAAGTAATTTCTCAATGTCGCTGTTCTGGTAGTGGTATCAGAGCGGTCAGAATCGTCACTCTCTGGTCTGCTTCCTCCCGCCTGAAATTAGCATCCATAACCCACAGAACACAGTCAGTAAATATATTTTGGAAAATTATTCTTTCATAAAAAAGGGGTGGACAAAATATCGGAAACAACCCAGAAAAATGGCTTTAGCTTTGAAGCTTTTTGCAATTCAATGGCAATTTATTAAATGATCGAAAATGTGTGTAGCCTAGCGTTCAGCAGCAAAATGTAGCCTATAATATATAGCCTACTGCACATGAGTAATAAATGTCAGTGCGCAAGCTACTTACACATTTGCTTTTCCCAACCTGACGGTAGACGATAGCTTGGAAGTCCTCAATTAACTTAATTTCATCCCACTCCGTCGGTAAGTCGTTGTTTTCAAACAGACAGTTGATGCTGTGGAGAGTTTGATTAATGGCAGTCCGGACGCTGTCGCTGTCCGAGCTTCCATTGGACGCAAAAGCGGACCTCGGAAAAGTTATGAGAACATTCTCATTGATGCACTGTTGCGGGAAATCGCCCTACAATGAAACACGGGGAAAGGATGATCAATTAGTCTTTCTTCGCGTTAGCGTGCTTATAAGAGAGGACATGAGGATGCAATTGCAGGCCTACCATATGTTTTAGAAGATTGTAGATTGTCTGTATAACGTCTCCCTCCACCTGTATAGGCGCACTCAAAACCTGCGAAATGCAGAGCAGGGCGCACAACCAGGCGGTGTTCTCAGGTGCCATGTTCATAGTTTGATGAGTGACCTGCGCCAAAAGAACATCAACACATTCAAATATTTGTCCCATGGGTAAAAAAAAAGAAGCAATGAATAGGAACCATATTAAACATTTTAAAATTCGTTACCTTTGTGGTAGGCTGTATAACTTGATCTTCCCGCAGTGTTGTTTGACTCCCGAATTCATATCCTACTGCGGTTTTTATACCATAATGATACTTGTGTATAAAAAGTGAAAGAATTCGACATCCAAAATGTAATTAAAGTGAACGAAGCTGGGAAAGTTCACAGAGAAGAAACCGCAGGGATTCCATTTTCGAGTTGTGCGGTTCCACTTCTAAGTCTTATAAGACTCAAGATGCATCTGAGGCGGTTTACGGTTTATTGCTCCGTATTTCCATGGAATACTTAATTGATCAAATTTTCGTGTGTTTCACGAAGCGAAGCGACGCAATGCAGGGAATCAGGTGCAGCAATGTGAGTTACTTGTTTTGGCTAAGTGACGACTCTTCATATAGGCTACGTCCATGTGTCCTATGCCCTCGAATGTTAATATGAAATAAATATTTAGCATTGTGTCCTTGTTTCTGGAAAATTACAGAAAAGTTCCATAGTTACCATTTAAACCAGGGGTAAGGGATTCCGGTCTTGGATGGCCGGTGTGTATACAGGTTTTTGTTTCCATTAATTACCGAGCTCTGTCTGTGTCTCAGTCTCAATTGACTGTGAGTCCTACATCAACGCCGGTTTCGTGATCGACCAGGGTACAATGTTTTGCATAGTGGCCCAAGTTCAGGATCCAGCTTCCATTAATGAGCTTATCAAGAAATGTAACTAATATATCAGATCATATAAAATAATTAAGGGCAGAAATTGGCATTAAATCCAGAAACGGACACGGCCTTCCTTGCCAACCCCTGACTTGAGCCCTCATATTTAAGCAATCGGAGGGCTCTGCTTTTGAGCACTTGAGACTATCACCACAGTCGTTCCTCGACTAGAGGGGCTTCAGGATCGATAGGTTTAAAGACATATCAGTTTTATAAACGCCATAGCCTACTTGGGAACACACTTTAGAGCGTTTTCACACTTGGTTAATTTGCTTCAGTTCGAATCCGAGTTCGATTGGAACCGTCCCCAGAACACCTCGTACGGGCGAACTCGGGCACGGTTCCGCCTTCCAAATGTTGAGGAGTTGGCTACCGTTCCCCAATTCGGACTAAACCGAAAAAACAGTTTTTAATTAGAATTCGTTTTTTAAATATGGTGACCCGTGGAAGAAACCGTTATTGATATATCTTTATTGTGGCCTTCTATTCTTTCCTTTTTCACTGGGGTATAAAAATGAGAAGACACGCATGTAAAAGCTTTCTCGTCCATTTTGTTATTCTACCTGAATGGTAGAGGAAATTGATCGTTTGGGAGGCAAAGAAAGAGCCACGCACAGGCACAAAACTGCATCCTGGGAACAAAGTCTCCAAGCATCGGATGACACTACGATGTCGGTAGGCTTTTTTGGTGGGTTGCCCGAAAAAGCCTCTATTGACGGAAATCAACGAAAAATAACCACTTGGAGTTTTCGAAATACCACTGAAACGTTTTTATTTTTTATTTTATTTTTTTATCCAAAGCACACTTTCCAATGGACACCTGCGCTGAAATATGGTGGATCCTTGATTTGACGTTATTGGGTTGTCTTGCACCGACGGGTCCTGGGGATCTTATAAAGGTCAGTTGAACCACCAACAGGTGCCAAGACATTTTTGGCGAACACCATGGTTCCCTCTGCCAGGAAGTTCAAACTTGGCCACATCTGGACCTTTTACCAAGACAATGAAGCCATACCCAATGGTATACCTTAGAATCAACCAAGACATGATTACCTGACTGCATAATTTTTCTTTTGCAATGGCCATCTCTGTTTCTAGACTTGAACCTGATGGAAAATTTGCGGTTTGAATTGGAGAGCAGTCTCCAAGCGCAGACCAAAGGATATAATGGTTCTGCATGGAGAAATGGTCAACTACACTACGCACAAAAAGTTAGGGATATTCGGCTTTCGGGTGAAATTTCAGGATGAACCTAAAATGCACTATAACCTTTACAGGTGAAATTAATTTGACCTTCTCTAAACTTTTGAATGCACATGTCCAACTATTCAATGTTTCAGTACTTTTTGCACAACTTGCTGTTCTCTAACAAGGAGCTGAATGGCAAAATTCACAACAGGTGTTTGATCCATGAATCGACCAATAAATTTCCTGGTTCAATTAGAATTGGTATTTAAACAGTCCTCTTCATCATGCTGTTCACATTCTGAAATCATGAGACCAAGACGACACCTAACAATTGATCAACAGTACCTCGCCATTACGAGGCTTCAAACAGGATGTTCTCAGAGGGAAGTGGCCACTGAGCTTAGAGTGTCACAGAGTGTCATCAGCAGGTTGCAACGGAGATACAGAGAGACTGGAAGAGTCACAGAAAGGCATAGAAGTGGACGTCCTTTGGCCACATCCCACACTGATGACCGCTTCATTGTGAGCAGTGCCCTGCGGAACCGGATGATGAATGCCACTCAACTCCAGGCACATTTAAGGGAGGTGAGGGGCACCCAAGTGTCACGTCAGACCATTCGAAACCATTTACATCAACGTGGTCTGCGTGCTAGACGACCTGCAAGGGTACCTGACCACACCACCAGGCACAGGCGTCATCGTCTTGCATGAGCCAGGGAGCATTTACGCTGAACGAGGGACCAGTGGGCCTCAGTGCCGTTCTCTGATGAAAGTCGATTCACGTTGAGCAGAAATGATGGCCGCCAACGATGTTGGAGACGTCAAGGAGAGCGCTATGCATCAGCCACTGTTGTCACCAGACGACCCTTTGGTGGTGGCGGTGTTACAGTGTGGGCAGGTGTGTCTAGTCAATACAGAACTGCCCTACACTTTGTGAATGGTACAGTGACAAGCCCATACTACCTGAATAACATCATTAATCCAGTCATTGTGCCCCTGCATGAACAACACAGGCCTAATTTCATCTTCATGGACGACAATGCTCCAGCTCATCGAGGTCGCATCATTAGGGAAAGGCTGCTGGAGACTGGGGTACCTCAAATGGAGTGGCCTGCACTTTCTCCAGACCTGAATCCCATAGAAAACCTATGGGATCAGCTGACTCACCGTGTAGAGGCTCGTAACTCTGTACCCCAGAACCTCAATGACCTGAGGGCCGCCCTTCAAGAAGAGTGGGATGCCATGCCTCAGCAGACAATAAGTCGACTTGTGAACAGCATGAGACGTCGTTGTCAAGCTGTAATTGATGCTCAAGGGCACATGACAAGTTATTGAGACATTGACATTTTTGTTGTGGTATACCCACCACTGTTGTTGGCTTTTGTTTCAATAAATTGTTTGAGATGAGGAAATCACCATTGCATGCTTCTACTTAAATGCCCTACTTTCATGATACGTATAATATCACTGTAGCGTGAACTTACATTTTCCATAAATTTCACCCGAAAGCCAAATATCCCTAACTTTTTGTGAGTAGTGTATATCCCCTCCAATATGTTCACCAATCTCAAGAAACACTGGAGATGACTTGCAACGGGATTGTGCGCAAAGTATTGAAAACATGGTTGTGAGTTTCTGTGATATTATTTGGTAATAAATTGATAAGATGATGTTCGTTGATTCCAGTGAATCATTAATCAATCAATCAATCAATAAATATTTATTTATATAGCGCATTTCACAACAAGTTGTCACAATGCACTTCACAGCAAAACAGCAAAACCCAGCCTAAACTCCCCACAAGAGCAAGCCAAAGGCAACAGTGGCAAGGAAAAACTCCCTGGTGTAACTAGGAAGAAACCTTGGAAGGAACCAGACTCAATGGGGGAACCCATCCTCCTCTGGTCGGCTCAGGGTCTAGGGCTTAAGGACCAACATGGTCAAAACAGCCAATGTCCATGGTAATACAATTTGCAGCAGCTAGATGACAGTCCAGATGTGGCGGCAGTGACGGTGGGGAACCGGGCGCCGATGGCGGCGGGAGCAGCTGGCAGCGGTGGTAAGGAGGGAGGGGCAAGCGGCAACGGACAGGAAGCCGGACAGCAGCTCTCGAGATGCGGGGCATAAGCCCCGCCGGCAGAATGTGAAAAAAAAGAGAGAGAGAAAACAGTTAGGGGAAGTGTAATAGAGCAGCAGGAGCACCAACTGGAGGGGTGGGGGGTGGGGAAGGGGTGGGAGGGTTGGACAGGTGCCCCCGCCAGGAGTAATCTATGGCTGCATAGCTATGAAGACAGAGTTTGAGGAACCATGCAGTCATGAGAGGGAAAACAGTCCTACCCACCTATCAAGAGCCAGCCCAGGAAGATGGGGTCACAGCTGTTGACAGGTGACAGTAAGGAAAGGATGCCACCCCACATTACTCTATGGCTAAATGCTTCTCTGGTCCTGTCTCCAGACTATAGCTCATTATAAGCCTGATCATAGAGGTGCGTTTTTAATCTAGACTTAAATATTGAGACAGTGTCTGATTCCCTTATAAGTTTTGGTAGGGTGTTCCACAGTAGTGGCGCTCTGTAAGAGAAAGCTCTACCACCCGTCAAGTTTTTAGATATTCTTGGGACTACTAGGTAGCCTGCGTCTTGGGAACGGAGTGATCTTTTTGGCTTATATGGTAAGAGCAGGTTACATATATACACTGGCGCAAGTCCATTTAAGGCTTTAAAGGTCAGAAGCAAAATCTTAAAGTCTATCCTAAACTTAATTGGTAGCCAATGAAGCGATGCTAGTACTGGGGTAATATGCTCATATTTCTTAGTTCTAGTTAAAATGCGAGCGGCTGCATTCTGTACAAGCTGGAGATTATTTAGCAAGGATTTAGGGCAGCCAGATAGCAGGGCATTACAGTAATCTAGCCTAGACGTAACAAAAGCATGGATCAGTTTCTCTGCGTCCCCTATTGATAGGAAGTGCCTTATTTTAGCTATGTTTCTTAACTGAAAGAAAGCTACTCTAGATATGTTTTTTATGTGCGCGCTAAAGGTTAGATCTGGGTCTATAGTAACACCTAGGTCTTTCACAGCTGAGTTTGGAACAATTAAACAACCATCGAAATTTAAAGTAGATGTACCCAGTTTCTCCCTTTGTTTTTTTGGACCTAAAACCAGCATTTCGGTCTTTTCTGAGTTTAGGAGCAGGAAATTGGAAAGCATCCAGGCTTTAATATCTGCAATACAAGCCTCTAACCGAGAAAGTGGTAGTGCCTCACCGGGTTTCATGGAAATGTATATCTGCGTATCGTCCGCATAGCAGTGAAAATCTACCCCATGTGCCCGAATAATATCACCAAGGGGTAGCATATATAATGAAAAGAGTACTGGGCCTAGCACTGATCCTTGTGGAATACCATATTTCATTACTGAGTAACTGGATGATACTTCATTTATTTTAACAAACTGCTTCCTATTGTATAAGTATGATCTGAACCATGCAAGAGCTTGACCATTTAGTCCAACACAGCCCTGGAGTCTGTTTAGTAGAATTTTGTGATCTATTGTATCAAAAGCTGCACTTAGGTCAAGAAGTACAAGAACAGACACAGAGTTTTGGTCGGCTGATAATAGTAAATCGTTAATAACTTTAACAAGTGCCGTTTCAGTGCTATGGTAGGGTCTAAATCCTGACTGGAACATTTCATGGATATGGTTTGAGCTAAGGTATGCACCAAGTTGCTTAGCAACAGCTTTCTCTAATATTTTTGATAGAAATGGAAGATTTGAAATGGGTCTATAGTTTTCCAGTTTGTCAGATTCGAGGTTTGGTTTCTTTAGTAATGGCTTAATAACCGCCATTTTTAGTGGCTCTGGTACATATCCTGTTACTAAGGATGTGTTAATAATTTTTAACATATGCTGGCCTAGTATGGGGAAAAGTTCTTTAACTAATTTTGTAGGGATTGGGTCGAGTAGGCAGGTAGTCGGTTTTGAGGACATAACCAGTTTAGACAGCTCCTCCATGTCAATTGGCTTAAAACAGTTTAGTGCCACTGTTGATACATCTTCCTGTGTTAACCAGGATTTGGGCTGTTCATTGATTAAGGGAGGAGTGATGCCTAGAGGAGGAGGCAATTTGGAGATCTGGTCTCTAATAGCTTCAATCTTTTGATTGAAATAATTCATGAAATCATTACTGCTGTAAACGCTGGGGTAGGATGAAATTTCTAATGATGGTTTTTTAGTCAAGTTGTCCACAGTGCTAAACAAGAATTTTGGGTTACATTTGTTTTGTTCAATTAATTTAGAGAAAAAGGCAGATCTAGCTGATACAAGAGCTTGCTTGTACTGGAGGAGGCTATCTTTCCATGCAAGACGAAATACTTCTAGTTTAGCTGACCGCCATTTTCGCTCTAGTTTTCTTGTGGACTGTTTCAGGGCACGGGTAGTGTCATTGTACCAGGGAGTACGGTTTTTCCGACAAGACTTTCTTTTTAGAGGGGCAACCATATCAAGGGTGCTTCTAAGAGTAAAACTTAACTGGTTAGTCAGTTCGTCCAGCGATATTTCAGTGGTATTTCCTTTGTTTGAAAGGAATGATTCCGGAAGCATATCTATAAACTTTGGAATGACGTCAGAGTTTAACGACCGGCTGTAATAGTGTCTTGGCTCTGATATAGAAGTGGTCGTTGCCTCGATTTCAAAAGTAATAAGGAAATGATCAGATAATACAGGATTATGGGGTGCAATAATAAGATTAATAACATTGATACCATAGGATAACACTAAGTCTAGGGTATGGCTATGGTAATGAGTGGGTCCACAGACATTTTGTTTGAACCCAACAGAGTCAATAATAGAGGCAAAGGCTGTTCCTAGGGGATCACCTGGTTTATCCACATGTATGTTAAAGTCACCAACAATCACAACCTTGTCTGCCGAAATAGCAAGGCAAGACAAAAACTCAGCGAATTCTATTAGAAAATCCGAATAGGGCCCAGGTGGTCTGTAAACAGACACTAGGAGAGAGGACTGCATGTTACCCCTTATTTTAGCTAAGTCATGTTGTACACAGTTCATAGAAAGAATTTCAAAAGATGAGAACGTATGTCCACACTTAGGGGTTAAGCTTAAGGTGGACTGATAGATCGCTGCAATACCACCCCCTCTTCCTGACTGGCGCGATACCTGAGTACTTAAAAAAACCTACAGGAGACGCTTCATTAAGTGCGACATATTCACCAGGTCTTAGCCAAGTTTCAGTTAGACATAGTACTTTGAGATTATGATCTGTGATCAATTCGTTTATAAGAAGTGCTTTAGGAGCAAGAGATCTAATATTTAGTAGTCCAATTTTTAGGAGTGATTCACAACAGCTGCTAGCAGCAATATGTTTTAATTTAAGAGTAATAAGATTATCCGCGTTGACACCACGGTTTGCTTTACATTTGGCATATATGCGTGGGGCAGACACAGTCTCAATATAATGAATACTCATTTCTAGCTCAGATATGGGATGGGGATGAGTACTATTGCCAATTTCTAGCTCTGAAACGCACCTTGCAGACAACGGCGTTGGGCCATGTGTCTGAGTCACGGGCATTGGGAAACGCGTTGGGAAACGCACAGGCTCCGATGTAGGATCAGAGGCCTGCTGCCTGGCCGGCGCCCTGATAAGGTGTCAGGATCTGGCCTTACTAAGACTAGCATCTAAGTTATTTGCTAGGACAAGAGCACCTCTCCAGCTCGGGTGGAGTCCGTCTCTCTTCAGTAGGCCAGGCATTCTCCAGAAGTCAGGCCAATTATTGACGAACCCTATGCCACTAGATGAGCACCACTCAGACAGCCAGCGATTTAGCGACGTGAGTCTACTGTAGACCTCGTCGCTCCTACGAACTGGGAGCGGACCAGAGCATATTACTTCCCGACACATCTTTTTAGCCATCGCACACACCGAAACAAAGTTATTTTTGGTGACCTCCGATTGCCTCAATCGGACGTCATTTGTGCCGACGTGAATAACAATTTTAGAGTATTTACATTTACTTTTAGCCAGCACTCTCAGACTAGCCTCAACATCGGTAGCTCTGGCACCAGGCATACACTGCACTATGGTCGCTGGTGTCGCTAATCTCATGTTTCTCAGAATACTATCCCCTATAATCAGGGCTTTCTCAGTGGGTGTGTTACTGAGTGGGGAATATCGGTTTGAAACGCGAGTAGGGTGATGCTCGGCGGCTCTAAGCCGACAGCTATGTTTCTTTTGCACCGTGATAAAATCGTCCCGCAGTGAGGACTCTGACGGGGGAGAAATACTAGCATCTAAACTGGCATCCGGCTCAGGTAAGAGGGAATCTATCAAACTCTCACTCTCCTGGATCTGATATAACGTCCGGATGCGGGCCTCTAGCTCAGCTATTTTCCGTGCTAATTCTGAGTTAAGCTGACACTTTGCACATATACCATTACTGGTAAAATTAGCAACAGAACTAAGGCTAAACATGGAACAGACCCCGCAGGAAACACTTGCAGTGGAAGCCATAATGTGCGCTTACCGTATTTATCCTTAGTTGTCGTTAGATGTGATCAACTTAGAGCGGTAGTCACAAAAGTGGGAAAACGTAGAAGTCGTGGAAATTGTCGTTGAAAAATCTAAAGTAATGCAGTAGTATAATAGAAATATATAGCTCAGTGCTTCGTTCTGTTTTATAGTCCTTTTTATCAAGGATGTGAATGATTTTGGAGGATACTGTATATACATAAAATGAATATTAGTTTAAAATATTCAACAGAAACCCAATGTATGACAAAATATTCATAATTTATTTGAAAAATAGACTCTTCAAGTTAACGTACAGATTCAAATTCAGGCTGCAAGTTAAAAACTGAGAATGCAATAAATTAAATTACACTATAAATAAATATTCACACTGATATAAATAAAAAATAAATTAAAGGTTTCCAAAGACAGAATTTTGGTCATGTACACGGCCGTGTTATCAGTGGAGCAGTCAGCGGTTGTCCCGTCAGTTGCTTCGTTCACAGTTTTTTTCTTCCAAGAAACTCTTGGAGCTTCTCCAAGCTGTGAAGAACTTCTTTCCTCACTTCCCATGCGCAGGCGCTCTGCCCCTAGGAAACGTTGGATAAAAACACGCTGTTTAGTCCTGCCTTAACATTTAATATAATGAAAGTAATTTAATTAAAATAAAATCTCTACACAGACATTAGTATAAATTATTATAAGGTGTGTGTGTGTGTGTGTGTGTGTGTGTGTGTGTGTGTGTGTGTGTGTGTGTGTGTGTGTGTGTGTGTGCGTGTGCGTGTGCGTTCGTGCGTGTGTGTCTTCATAATTGGCCTACCTGGAGCTTCGAACAAAGATTAAAACTCTAATATTGAATCGATATGAAACAATTAAACATGCGAAATTTCTAGGATACTGCTGGCGACTGTTCAATATGTGTATAGCTAGGCTGGACATGTTTGGCTACCTTTTCTCTTAAAAGCGTATTCAGGCTTTCAACGTATGACTTCAGCCACCCATTATCGTCTGAGGGAAGACTTCCATCCCCGGAGAATGTCATCTCACCTTCAACCTTCGTAAAGCAAAGAAAATCATAAATTCATGCATATAAGATATTTATATAATAAAGCAGAGGTTGAAGTACCGCATACTTACGCATTGCTCCAAGTTTTCAATTTGACGAGACAATATATTTTTAAAGAACCCAAGCTTTTCAGTGTCCCAAGATGTGGAAGTCAGGTCATTGTTGAAGATCTTGACCAAGTCTCTCAGGGCACCGTATGCTACTGATACAATATCATCATTCTAGAAAACAAAAGATGGATGTGTTTAAAACAAATAACTATGTTTATATGTAATAAACAGTTTCGACAATTGCATAATTATTCCCGCTTTTTCAGAATGTACGCTCTTGATTTAAAAACAGCATTTGTTCTCACTGAAATACAACTAAATGTAGGCTACTTACCGGCTGTTTTTTTAAACAGCTTGGCAAGTTGTGCCTTCACAACGTTTAACGCGCTAAACAGCGTCAATAAAAAAACAGCCTACTTGTGTTTATTTGTACGTCAAAGGTAAGGATGAATGCTTATTGAATCAGGCTTATAACAGAATATTCGAACAATCATATATCGCATGTATAGATATTTAGGTATTTACTGAGATTGCCAAATTACCTGAGATTCTCTCGTGATGTTGTAAGCACCATCTGGGAACATGAGTTTGACGTTTTCTTTCAGGCACTTGTGTGGAAAACTTCCGCCCTGTAAGCGAATTATGACAGTTATAGGCACAGAAAAGCTCAGGATAGGTAGACCATGAAGAGAAAGCGGTGTTATATTGTCCTCACCATGTCGGTCAGAAGCTGTATGCTCTCTTCATTCAGCTTCCTCAGTTTATACTGCGGCAATTTGCATTGCAGTGAGAAGGAGTGGTCCAAGAAGATCAAAACCGCGCAGATGGTCCAGAACTTCAGCATACCCATTTCAGTGATTTAATGAGCACTTGTCAGCAGTAAATCACGGAGAGCACTTAAATGCGATTGTTCGTCTTGCTGGAACTGATGCCTATATAGTGCCGCTATAGTCACCATATTTATCTAGTAGCTCTTTCTTGCGGTTTTAACCACTTTCTGTGGAATCTAAACTTGCACCCACAGGTTGGACAACCCCTGGTTAAGTCGTGAAAGCACTTTTTATTTTGTTTTATGTATTTATTTTTGTATGTCTCTATTTATTTATTGCTTAATTATTGTCTTTTTTGTAGGCCTATGTTAAATTATTAGTAATGAGTTCTGGAGAGGGAATCCGGTTAGTGACGGTTCTTTAAAAAAGCATGACGATGATAATTGACTTACAACAATAACGACACAATGTCAGTAAATAAATTAACAGCAAACACGTAGGCTACAGTTTCTCGGATAGCATACGAGATCTTTGATGTTCAGAGGCAGAGGTAAAGAGTTAAAATATTAGATTTTATATGAGAAATGGGCTCCAATGAAGATAAGGTATAATAATGGGTTCTGGTACAATTAAATCTTACAACCCACTTCACCCCATTTCATTAAAATGATTGAGAGTCACAAAAGGCACATGCAGCTTGTTTAGTAGCCTACCGTGTAAATATTTAATAATTACAAGGGTCACTATGTTGGAAAATATGCGAACCCGACAAATTGATCTCTTTCATGGACCGCCAGGGGTCCTCGGAGCAAGGTATGTGAAATAATATTCAATTATAGATGCTAAACGCGATGTAGGAAAACTGAACAGACCGGAGCTTCTACAAACTGTCAAATGTTCTAATATGGAAGCCGCATTTACACATTCAACACAACGTATATCCTAGTCTTTTTTTTTCGGAAGAAAATTAAAGTTTTTATTTGTATTGATATGAAACACAGTGAATGAAAGACAATCAATTAAAAGTATCGTCTTCCGAATGGAAAAAAAACCAAACAATTTGGCATAAATTGTAAAATGTGGCATTTTCACGCGAGAATGAGTCAAAATTGTATTTAAAACCAGTATCAACTAACAAAGCTGATTCTAGAGCAGGAACTACGTAATTTCGCATTAATGTATTGTTTCGCACTAATTGTTGCATTTCACATGGGGAAAATGAATAAAACTTAAGTGAAATATAAAACAAAAAGGTCGTATAGGCAACATTTTTGTTGTCTGAATTAAAATTCAGTCAGATGGTATCTGTACGAGGAAAGGGACGCATTGTCTTGAAGAAAGAAAGAGCCGAAAGTGTTTTTCCCCCTCAGGAAATTACTTTCCCTTTAGTCGTTGCCTATATATACAAATTCTAAGAATTCTAAGGTAAATTTTAATTCAGTAAATGCCAGTTAGCAAAACTGGTCTGTTTTTATTCTGGTAGCATATGGTGGTGGTGAAGTTCCGTCCAAAATATTGTGGTAAATTGCCGACCACACGTTTCGGGCAAGTGGGAAGAAAGTAATTATCGCCTTCTTAAGTAGGCTACCAACGGCCGCTATCATACAGCATATGTCGTTAATTGTAAGAAATAGCTTGTGCATAAGTGACGTGGCGATATCGACACGGTTCACAAATCAGATTTGTCAAATCTGATACATGTTCTCGATCATCTATAGGAACTAATCAACACATACATTCTCTGTAGTTTGGTTTTAGACTAAGACACTCCACAGAAATTGAAAATTGTGATTTCATTACAAAAATGTTAAGTGCCTGGTGGATGTAGGTAATGTTGTGGGGGCAGGGTTCTTTGAACTTTTTTCAAGGTTTTGGCGCGGCGAAGCACACTTTTTCTAAACTTTCTAAATTTATTTTTTATGAACAAGCGTCTGGTTGGTTTCTCACGTCAAGAAATTAGTGTGTGAGGATTTACACTGAAAAGTATTTTCTTCAAAATGAATAAGTAAATAAATAAATACGAACAAATAACTGAATCGGTCGCCCTGCTCTTCAGCCTATAAATTAATAAGGTACATGGAAGCTGGCCAGGAGCATGTATAGGCGCTTCAAGCCAAACTACAAATGAGGCTATTGAAATATTAATATACGTTTATCTGTTGATAATATTACATCTCATATGGCTAGGTTGGTGAAAGGTCTGTTATCAATTGCAAGAAAATGTTTATCAATGTCAATAACTGTGTTATAAAGCACTCTATTGTATTATCCTGCTGGAAAGACTAAGCTATTTGGAAAAAGAAAAATATGGGACCCACGTCTTAGTTATATGGGACCAACACGTACACAAATGTTTTAATTTGGTGATGGTTCACAGTCTATCCCCTGAAGTGTCTTTTTAGGTTGTAGACAAATACTATGTTTATACCAATAATCTGTATCAAGATGTAGCCTATACCAGCCTATCCTGCACCAGAATATGATTAGTATGACTGTCTGCCCTGTTAATCATATAGCCATAGTGATCTTGTAATGTTATAACAAAGACTGGAGTTAATAATATAGCAAGTAATAAATACATAAACATATAGAGGATCCTACTACCCTTTTGGTTGGCCTGAACAAGAATGTTGTTATGGCCTTAAAGTGTTTGGAGGAGAGGGCGGGGGGACTTGAATTGTGTGGCCCTGGGAACGTTATGGCCCTAAACGGCTACGGTGTTTAATGCTGCGGCCGGCTCTGTTTAACACCACATCCTTTGTGCACTTTCGGAACTAATCCAATCTGCTGAATTATTCCAGAGCTGCTGATAAAAGAAAAGCGCAGAATCTATGTGCTGGATTATCCCTAAAGAAAAACCGTCGAATTGTATTTCAGTCCCAAATCAATCGACGCAGTCCAACGAAGTCCAGCTAAAGCACTTACTGTGTAGCCTATTAGTGCTTGTATGATACTTAGGCTATTTGTGGTATAGTGTCTTAAACGTTTATTGGCTCAAAACTGCATTTGCAAGACAAACGTATAGCGAGGCTGTTTTCCATGTGTGTTTGTCAGACGTGAAGCTGTCAAGGTCACAAGTGCTTTATATTTACCAAATGTAAAGCAACGATACATATATATATTGAAGCAAATATTAAATTACTAATCACATATATTTATCTAATAGCATACTATTTGATATTTGAGTTATTTTGAGTCTTTGAGACCAATGTTGAATTGTATTGTCACCAAGAAATAAACAAGTTAATAAATAAAATCGAATTAATCAAGAAATTGGATGCAAGTCGCATAAAAATTAAGCTTAATGTTAATTGGCCTACGCCTTAAACGCACAAATCCACGCGAAACTCAGATATCAGGATTCAGGTCCAGGACAAATGCTTCGATGATCAAGCCAGAAGGGAGAGCATGCTCTCCCGTTTTTTTCCAAGTCAATTGAGATTTAATTTATATAGCACATTTCATACACAATGAAACTCAACGTGCTTTACATGAAAATCAATAGCACTGACATTGTGTATGACATTTTGTACATACATAGACACATCACGCACGCACGCACGCACGCACGCACGCACGCACACACACACACACACACACACACACACACAATAAAAGAGCAAAGCCTCACATACCGAGTCCCTGCCTGCCCCACCAGCGGCACACGAACACATATGCAAGTACACAGACACAAACATGAGCATTAACCAAAAGCTTTCGAGAAAAGGAATGTTTTAAGTCTCCTTTTAAATTGGGAGTTGGGCCACTTGTCTCCGTGTTTTTTATTTAAGATTACACTTTTTGTTGTCAATTTTATCAACAAGTCGCGAGTCTACGAGTCCGACATTGGAATTAGTTTTTATTGATAAAACCAATGGCGTCATATTGACTCCAGATGTTTGAGACGTTTTACATTCAGGGCATTTTTTCATTTGCACTCGTCTGAAACAGGAGTGAGATAAATAGCGACACACTATCGAAAGATATTTTCCCAGTTCCGTGGTTTGTATACACACTATGTAAACAAACAAACAACACGCTGTAGCATTCGCATTTACTCAAAAAATGTATTAATGTTTATTAATAATGTATCTTTAGCAATGCTCAACAACGAGCAGGCAGCATATTTTTAATGAGAGTGTCGTGGAAATTTCTGTGTTCAATAAAGAAATCAAAGTCTTCCACCAGGCAGCGATAAGTTTGTCAGGGTTTTATTCAGCTGAAGAGAGCATCCAGAATACACAGCAAAGTGATTCCATAGGATCGCTCTACTCCATCAGTGAAGGAGCACAGTTTATATACATTTTACTTTATTGCCCTGTAAATCATTGTCAACATGCAAGGACAAAAGCAAGCTGTTTACACAATCTAAAGATCTAACTTAACCTACTCGCAGGAATTTGGAGAGTATTTGGTCCCACAGGACGGATTCAATCTTCTTTCATAGATTATAGATTCATTACACACAAAGTGAAATATTTCTAGCCTTTATTTGTTTAATTTTTAATAATTTTGGCTTACAGCTCCAAAAAAACCCCCAAAACAGTATTTCAAGAAATTAGAATAGTGTGTCGAAAATCAGCATTTACTTCAGTTATTTCAGAGAATGAATGTTTTAGACTGAGTGTCACACTATCATCTAATTTACTCAAAACACCTGCAAAGTTTATCTCAGTTTGGTTCAGTATGGGGAAGACTGCAGACTTGACTATTGGCCAGAAGACCATCATTGACACCCTCCAGAAGATGGGTAAGCCACAAAAGGTCATCGCTATGGAGGCTGGCTGTTCACAGAGTGCAGTGTCCAAGCATATCAATAGAAAGTTTAGTGGAAGGGAAAAATGTGGCAGGAGAAGGTGCACAAGCAAAAGAGATGACTGTAGGCTTCAGTGGATTGTCAAGCAAAGACGATTCCAAAATTTGGCGGAGATGCAGAGGGAGTGGACTAAGTGATTTCAACTAACGTTTAAGGACGTAAGGTTAAAGGGATAGTTCGGAATTTAGGCCATAATGTCTCAATTACGACTTACCCATGATGTAGTTGATTGATGGAAACCATTTTCAGCTAATTCCATGCTGTCCCTTCTTTTGGACATACACACGTTGCTAATGCTACGGTAACCGGTAGCATCCACTACCAAACGCACTTAAACACTACACAGTGCACCCAAAGCAAATAAAATACGACAACAGTCTATCGGGGTTATTTTGAGTGTTTATACCATCATTTTTGAAGTCAAACTATTGTTGAATCCTTGACTTTGTGCTGACCTATATTCTCTGTGGAAGTACGGCGGCGGAGCGATACTTTACGTTACCTACGAATGTAGTGCCGGCACTGATCGACTACAACAACAAAGAAGAGCAACAAGTTGCAGTGGCCACGTTCGCTCCGCCGCCGTACTTCCACAGAGAATATTTTGCACACGTCTGATGCAACGTCATGTAACGGACGTAGCGTCATTTTATCTTAAAATATTAAATAGCCGACAGCATTACAGCAGATTAACCTAAGTGTAAAACGTGTGAAGACTGGAATAGTCTGGCTCCTTTTAACGCTCTTAACCTCTTATAAGCTAACATGAGATCATAAATCATGTATATTTTTGACATTTTATGTGTTTTCTTGTTCCTTTATTATAGTGCGTATAAATGTAGACCTACTTGTTCTGACACTAAGAAAAAAAAAAAAGATGTTTTATACATGACTCATGATGATAGTCAATAAGTTATTCAATAATTTATTTTTGTCAATTGTCTTCAAAAAGAGGGGGAAAAAATTGAAATACTTTAAAAATATTATTTTTATTTTGGTTTCAAATGTCACATTTCTGACAGAAATACATCAACATTTTTGCAAGTACTTTTTATGTAAAAAAGTAATATAAATAAATAAATAAATAAATAAATAAAAATGAATAAATGAACAAATAAATAAATAATACACTTTATCAGTTAATACATTGCGTAATATTTTGATCCAATCAGACGTAAACTCTTTCTCAGAAAAAGTAACGGGTGCAGAGCCATGCTTCAGTAGTTAATTCACTGATCTCTCCATTGCAGCCGAAATGAGGTCCAGCCTTTGAAGATGACGTCTTACTTCTTTTCTGATTAGTTCCCATGAATGGGAGTTGTACTTCTGAAAAATATAAAACAATATAAAATGACTTCATTGTTTCATGGTTACTATCATACATTGCAAGCTTTGTTAACGTGTAACTACATTTGAGGGCATGAACCACAATATGTTTTAATTTCAATAATTAATAACAATTATGTTTTGTCTTTAATTTACATTCCAATATCTATTAATTGTATTTACTGTTCTGTCCTTTTTTTGCAAGTGCAATATATGAGAAGTAGTGTATAAAATATGAAAAATAATAAAATGATTAGTATTATTATTATTGCAATGTTTCACGTATCCATGATGATAAATGACCTTGCAATAACTTACCCTCTGCTTTAAGACATTCTTTTTCAACTTCCTGAAGTATCGATTCAGTCTCCTCTCATATTTGCTTGCAGAAGAAACCTGTGACACATTAAGAAAATATTAGTCTATTTCCCACATATTTTGCAAGGATTTCAACAGAGCCATGTCTTTATTGTGCTAGAGCTACTTACACATTTCTGAAGTTCACGAGACTGCCGGTCAAGGACAGTCAAAAAATGGTCCAGTTTCAGCCTGTTCCATGTCGCAGAGTCCAGATTCCCATTCAACAGCTTAATGATCTGATCAATGGACTCGTGCAAGAATTTTACTTTCTCATCCGCCTAAATAGGAAGAAAAAGTCATTTAGAACAGTGAAGTGGTTGAGTGGGCAGTAGACAATCAACAGCTCTTAACTCATCAATAGGGGTCACACAAGGCTCAATGTTAGGCCCGCTTTCATTTAGTCCATACAGTAATGCTGACTTGCCCCCTTCATGTCCTACTGTAGATGTACATCTATGTGAAAGAACAAACCGCAAATTGAATATGGCCTAAAAGCAGTTATGGTGCATTTCCTGGTTAAACTACTGATATCTCCAGTGTGGAGATGCTGCTGTTTATGTCCATTGTCTCTTTTGGTAAATAAATAAATGAACAAACATTTTCTGTCAAACAGTGCTCTCTGAAACATAACACCCCTGTAGACAATTTTGTCGATTCGCTTCATAATTTCGAATCGCGCTGAAACTGAATGCCTGGCTACGGCACTAGGAAGGCATGAGACCACCCTCCCTAATTAGACAAGTCAGAAACAATCATTACATACCTGTGCTTTGTGGATGTTCCTGTAGAGGGTATTTGGGAAGGGTACGGGTACCGTAGCATCAGTAATATCTCCACCCTACAAAACGAAACAAGTTTAGTTTGACTATGGCATCTGACTGAGCCCCAATTCCCAAACAAGATGATCTGATCATTATAACATGAGGCATGCCACGCGCCGACAAGCAACGCTGGATGAAGGCGCAATTTTATGTCTTGATATGGATGCAACCAATGCGGTGTGGTATCTTTTTTCCCGAACCATTGTTATTTTTGTACTTTTGGTTCTGCACAGGCGTCTCGCATGCGCTGTGAATATTTTGAAAGAAATTGCCAAATTCATGTTTTAATTTGCTTCTGTCACAGGTAGTTCTTACGGTTGTACCACATAAAATAAAGAAAATGTTTTTTTTGTAAAAGTAACATTTTGCTACGGTACATAAATATTAGAAAGTAGGCTTGATATTGATGCAACCAATGCGGTGTGGTATCTTTTTTCCCGAGCCATTGTTATTTTTGTACTTTTGGTTCTGCATAGGCGTCGTGCATGCGCTGTGAATTTTTGGAAGACATTGCCAAATTCATGTTTTAATTCCCTCCTGTCTCAGATAGTAGTAATTCTTACGGTTGTACCACACATAACAAAGCAAAGTTGTTGTTTTTTTTAAAGTAACATTTTGCTTTTTTCATGATGGTTTACTCGGTTAATTAAATCCGATTTATAATTAAATATTTTAAAAAGACCGAACAGTAAAACAGTGAAGAAGCATCTTGAAAACTCACCATCTCACTGAGCAGCGACAGGGATTCGCCGCTCACCTGCCTGAATCCGTGTTGAATCCACTCGCAGCCTTTACAGAAGCTCTGCGCGCTGCAAAGAATAAACAGGTATAAGAAGTTTGTCGCGTCCATGGTTTAGAGAGTTGGATGTGCTTCTTCTTGTCTTGGTTTGAAATGTACGACATTGTGGCTGTGTGTGGAGCCTTATATTCACAATATGAAGTACAAAAAGCAAAAACGTTTAAAAAGAGAAAACGAAGAAAGTGAAATTTCCGGGATTACTTTCACTTTCCATCTACCACGGAGGGAAATACTGCCGTCGCAATCTGCAGTCTATGGGATTACGTTTTCTAGCACACACATACATTATGTTGTATGAATAACAGTTAACACAAAAATGATAAGCAAATATGTAGTGTGACTGAAATAGTTTGCCTATTTACATAACTTACTTTAAAGCCTGTCAGATCACAACGCGTAGGCGCTCCGGTACGATTTGTTCAGTAACCTGACTTCATGTCTCCCAGGCGACGCACGGCCTGCACGGGCTACAGCGTTTTGCATTTGCACACGTCTGATGTAGGCTTTCACAATTGGTTCGTTTGCTTCTGTTAGAATCCGAGTTCGATTGGAACCGTCCCCAGAACACCTTGTACGGGCGAACTCGGGCACGGTTCCGCCTTCCAAATGTTGAGGAGTTGGCTACCGTTCCCCAATTCGGACTAAACCGACAAAACAGTTTTTAATCACAATTTGTTTTTTAAATATGGTGACCCGTGGAAGAAACCGTTATTGATATTCCTTTATTGTGGCCTCCTATTCCTTCCTTTTTCACTGGGGTATAAAAATGAGAAGACACGCATGTAAAAGCTTTTTCGTCCATTTTGTTATTCTACCTGAATGGTAGAGGAAATTGATCGTTTGGGAGGCAAAGAAAGAGCCAAGGGCCACAGTGGCATACGTACAAAACTGCATCATGGGAAAAAGGCTCCAAGCATCGGATGCCACTACGATGTCGGTAGGCTTTTTTGGTGGGTTGCCAGAAAAAGCCTCTATTGAGGGAAATCAACAAAAAATAACCACTTGGAGTTTTCAAAATACCACTGAAACATTTTATTTATTTTTATTTTTTTTATCCAAAGCACACTTTCCAATGGACACCTGTGCTGAAATATGGTGGATCCTTGATTTGATGTTATGGGGTTGTCTTGCACCGACTGGTCCTGGGGATTTTATAAAGGTCAGTTGAACCACCAACAGGTTCCAAGACATTTTTGGCGAAAAGCATGGTTCCCTCTGCCAGGAAGTTCAAACTTGGCCACAATTGATGGAATTTCAATCACTTCAAGTGCTGTCATTAAAGATCTTCGTGTTACGTTTGATCCAGATCTCGTATTTGATACACACATTAAAGACATCTCTAGGGTTGCTTTCTATCACTTGAGGAATATCTCAAAAATCTGAAAAGTACTGTCCCTACATGATGCTGAAAAGCTAGTCCATGCTTTTGTTACTTCTAGATTAGATTACTGTAATGCTCTTTTGTCTGGATGTGCAAATTCCTCTCTGAAAGAGCTTCAGCTAATTCAAAATACAGCAGCTCGTATTCTCACGAGAACTAGGAGATTTGAACACATCAGCCCAGTGTTAGCTTCACTTAACTGGTTGCCAGTTAAATTTCGAATAGACTATAAGATTCTGTTACTTACCTTTAAAGCCTTACATGGGCTTGCCCCCTTATATTTAAGTGATTTACTTCTCCCTTATAATCCCTCACGAACGCTCCGTTCGCAGGGCGCACGCCTCCTTGTTATTCCTAGAATAGCTAAAAGTACAATAGGTGGTAGAGCCTTTTCCTATCGTGCTCCTCTCCTATGGAACAAATTGCCTGCTCATGTTCGGGGTGCAGACACTATCAGTTTATTTAAAGCTAGGCTTAAAACCCATCTTTTTAGTCTGTCCTATAGTTGAGGGGCAGGAGTGGGTGGCTGGCATAAGCTATAGAGTCTCCGGTGGACTGAGCGGTCAGTGCTGTCACTGGATCATTATTGGTAGTGCTGTGTTAAGCTGGACCGGTCACCGTCTCAAGCCTGCCCTCATGGCTGTATTGCCCCCTGCCTCTGTTGAGCCCTTAGCTATGCTGCCATAGCCTTATTCTGCCGGGGTTTCCTTATCGCACGCAGGCACCTCTGTCTCTCCTTCTCTGCTTGTTCTGCTACCATCTGAACCCCCTAACAATGCTTCCCTGCTCTGGGCACCTGCCCGGAGCTCTAGCCCAAGTTTCCCGAGTTTCCCGAGCCCTCCCCCCGCCCCACTCCTGGCCCGGAGCTCCAGCCCAAGACCAGCTAGGTGCCCCCCACCTGCCACTGCTGATCTCTACATGATGGAGTCATCAGAGAATACCTCCCTATTAAATAATCAGCCCATAGGCCAGTGGAGGATGGGCATCCCCCCAATAGCCGTCCTCTCGAGATTTCTTCCCATCGGGGAGTTTTTTCTCGCCATTGTATGAGGGTTTTCTCTCCCTATACTAGAGAGTTTTTACCTCTATCTGGGGGCTTAGAGCTGACTTAGAGCTGGCATTTCCTATTTCCCCTTTCTGTCCTGTAAAGCGTCTTTGTGACAGTCGTCTGTGAAAAGCGCTATATAAATAAAATTGAATTGAAATTGGAACTTTTAGCAAGACAATGAAGCCATACCCAATGGTATACCTTAGAATCAACCAAGACGTGATTACCTCACTGCATGATTTTTTATTTTTTTTTGCAATGGCCATCTCTGTTTCTAGACTTGAACCTGATGGAAAATTTTTGGTTTGAATTGGGGAGCAGTCTCCAAGCACAGACCAAAGGATATAACGGTTCTGCGTGGAGAAATGGTCAACTAATCCCCTCCAATATGTTCACCAGTCTCATGAAACACTGGAGATGACTTGGTAGTGTTATCCTTGCAAAGGGATTGTGCAAAATAGGAAGACACTGTTCCCCCTGCCACTTTAAATCTTCTTGCAGTTTTACTTTTTTTTTAAAGATCTTCATGAACCGGGTTAAGCACAGTCTACTTCTACCGTCAGAATACAGCCATTTCCGGTTTTATCCGCCATGTAGGCTGTGTAACAGGAAACCAAAAGAGAAATTGAAACTGAAATAGGAAATGTCAAACGCATGATGCTATGGGGCTTATTTGACTTCAAAACTAACATATTTGATGAGAAAACTCTGGATTCGTTGGGTAGACTACGTTTTCTTGAAATGCCCTGATGTAATATGTTGTCCTCTTGTAATGTCTTTTGTTAAAAGAAAAAAGTAAAGAAAATGCGCTCATGCTTTCCCTAAACATAGGCTATGTTTGGATGTCCCCACGTGCTGCTTTTTTTTGCGATATGCACATCAAATTCACCCAAATTAATCGAAACTTACTGAGCTGACTCCATCTACGCAATTAATTAGAATGGGCTGTGTGCGACAGCATCAATTTTAAGTCGTTATGGTTATCTTACTTCCGTAACGGATTCGTTTTGGAGAGGTCGACGTCCGAGTTTGCCAAGGTAAAGACGTGTTACTTTGAGTTGGTCTCGTGCAATAACGGGAATGATCTCAAACTAGCGGGTCCTTTTCATTTAACGTTAATTGTGACTATTTAACTATAAAACACTTATAGACACTATAGGCTACAAGCACGTATGTGACATCTTCAAAAACCAGCATTTTAGAGTCTTTTAGAGTAAATGAACCTATACGGGACTTAATCACACCAATGTTTATTGAAATCTCTTAATTGCAATTATATCATATCATATAATTTCAATGAAACTCTACCACTATTACAACAGGTATGACGTATGAGTTCAGATATTACCCCAATATCATTCTATGAATTTGAAATGACCCGTTGTTTTCTACAGGGGTTCACCCTAGCCATAACGATTTAACGTCAACCGGCAACTAAAAGTCGCTTTTCACCTGTGAACTTTTCATAGGCCTAGTGCCGAAACAGCACAAACTTTCCAACGTTATCTTATTTTATGCATCTCTTTTATAGCCAGCTGATTTTGAATTTGGCTTTAAGTATGTGCTTATGCTATTGCAATAAAACGAGGGACAATTTCATAATTTGCGGCCGCACCCAAAATAGCTTGCTGTCACACAAGCATGACCTTATTTATCCTCTATAGTCAACCGTACACTGTGACGATGATGAACAAGACAAGTTCTTTAAAATGAAAGATGCAATTTATTTCACTCAGGAGGTTTCAAGTGTTAGGCGAATAGGCCTACATGTAAAATATGTAACATTTCTATAAATAAGTAAATAAATAAATACATAAATATTGGTTTTACATTTCTTGTAAAAAAAAAACTAATAAATACATAAATAATCTGACTAATACTGTAGGGAACTTTCAGTGGCAAATAAGCGGAGCTCATATTCTTTTTGGCCAACGCAAGCTGTCTGAACCGTGTTCAATGATGAACTGCAGGGTGTAGACAAGTTCTTTTCGGACAATTTCCCAAGCGCAGAAAGAATTCTGAGGAGAGAAAGAGAGGAGACCGTTAACATTTTGTAAAAAGTGCAAAACATCACAGCAGCCATTGGAAATTAAGTCAAATAATTGCAGAATGTGTGATATTTTATGCTGATTTATGTTTCTTTCGACCATAGCCTACCTTCTTTTGCAAGACCGTTTCCAGTCTTTCAAAGTAATGTCTCAATGTCGCTGTTCTGGTAGTGGTATCAGAGCGGTCAGAATCGTCACTCTCTGGTCTGCTTCCTCCCGCCTGAAATTAGCATCCATAACCCACAGAACACAGTCAGTAAATATATTTTGAAAAATTATTCTTTCATAAAAAAGGGGTGGACAAAATATCGGAAACAACCCAGAAAAATGGCTTTAGCTTTGAAGCTTTTTGCAATTCAATGGCAATTTATTAAATGATCGAAAATGTGTGTAGCCTAGCGTTCAGCAGCAAAATGTAGCCTATAATATATAGCCTACTGCACATGAGTAATAAATGTCAGTGCGCAAGCTACTTACACATTTGCTTTTCCCAACCTGACGGTAGACGATAGCTTGGAAGTCCTCAATTAACTTAATTTCATCCCACTCCGTCGGTAAGTCGTTGTTTTCAAACAGACAGTTGATGCTGTGGAGAGTTTGATTAATGGCAGTCCGGACGCTGTCGCTGTCCGAGCTTCCATTGGACGCAAAAGCGGACCTCGGAAAAGTTATGAGAACATTCTCATTGATGCACTGTTGCGGGAAATCGCCCTACAATGAAACACGGGGAAAGGATGATCAATTAGTCTTTCTTCGCGTTAGCGTGCTTATAAGAGAGGACATGAGGATGCAATTGCAGGCCTACCATATGTTTTAGAAGATTGTAGATTGTCTGTATAACGTCTCCCTCCACCTGTATAGGCGCACTCAAAACCTGCGAAATGCAGAGCAGGGCGCACAACCAGGCGGTGTTCTCAGGTGCCATGTTCATAGTTTGATGAGTGACCTGCGCCAAAAGAACATCAACACATTCAAATATTTGTCCCATGGGTAAAAAAAAGAAGCAATGAATAGGAACCATATTAAACATTTTAAAATTCGTTACCTTTGTGGTAGGCTGTATAACTTGATCTTCCCGCAGTGTGGTTTGACTCCCGAATTCATATCCTACTGCGGTTTTTATACCATAATGATAATTGTGTATAAAAAGTGAAAGGATTCGACATCACAAATGTAATTAAAGTGAACGAAGCTGGGAAAGTTCAGCAGAGAAGAAACCGCAGGGATTCCATTTTCGAGTTGTGCGGTTCCCCTTCTAAGTCTTATAAGACTCAAGATGCATCTGAGGCAGTTTACGGTTTTTTGCTCCGTAGTTCCATGGAATATTGAATTGGTCAAATGTTATTGTGATTCACGTAGCGAAGCGACGCAATGCAGGGAAGCAGGTGCAGCAATGCGAGTTACTTGTTTAGGCTAAGTGACGACTCTTCATATAGGCTACGTCCATGTGTCCTATGCCTTCGAATGTTAATATGAACTAAATATTTAGCATTGTGTCCTTGTTTCTTGAAAATACCAGAAAAGTACCACAGTTACCATTTAAACCAGGGGTAAGGGATTCCGGCCCTGCGTGTTGGCTAGTCATCCCTACTTTCCTCAAACTTTGGAATACTTCACATATATTAAAATACACTATCATATATGTCTCTCTCTCTTACGTCCTCTATCACTCTCACGGCGAAACGGCAGCCGTCAACAGAGGCAAGCCCCCGGGCGTCTCAGGCATAAAATATATATAAAAAAAATTATAAATATATATATACATACTGTATATAAATGAAATGATGAATCAATTACAGTACCTTAGTTTCACATGTAAATCGAACATATCACAAAGAGACTGAAATGATGAAGTAATAAAGAATAAGTAAGATTCTATAATAATTTGATTTTTATCATTTTATTTTAAAAAATGCCCTGTGTGAGGTTGTGTAGAAATACAGGAAATTTGTTTTAAAAGGCTCAAATTTGTGCCCCACCAACATCTCTTCATGCCCCCCCAATCAAAGCAGTCTAGAAACAGCCCTGCATCAACGCCGGTTTCGTGATCCACCAGGGTACAATGTTTTGCATAGTGGCACAAGTTCAGGATCCAGATTCCATTCATGAGCTTATCAAGAAATGTAACGAATATATCAGATAATTTAAAATGAATTACATTAAAAATAAAATAATTAAGGGCAGAAATGGGCATTAAATCCAGAAATGGACACGGCCTTCCTTGCCAACCCCTGACTTAAGCCCTCAAATTTAAGCATGAGGGCTCTCCTTTTGAGCACTTGAGACTATCACCACAGTCGTTCCAGGTTTAGGAAATCTTTATTTCCCAAGTTACCCCTTATGAGGTCCCCTTGGGAAAGAAAAGTTTGCACTGGCCATTCAGTGTACTGCAGCCTTTAAGTAGGAAGAATTTGGTCCCTCTTGTGTAGAAGTTTTACCAGCGTTTATTTAATCCTCCTGGGAATATGGTTTTGAGTTTTTTAATCCAATGTCTTTCTGTCCTACGTCTGTCCTCCTGTGTCCAGTTAATGTTTGAATGGAGGCCCGATATTTCTACTGCTTCAAGTCCATGGTGTAGAAAATGAGCCACTATGTGTGTGTCTGTTTTCCTATGATTTCTTATGTTATATATGTGTTGTGCCAATCTGGTCTTGATTGTATTTCCTGTCTCTCCTACATATTTTATGTCGCAGTGTTTGCACTTTATGACATATATGCAGTTATATGTGTTAACTGTGAGTGTTTGTTTAATAAGGTATGTTGTGTTTGTAGTGTTGTTGCTTCAGGAGCGATAGGTTTAAAGACATATCAGTTTTATCAACGCCATAGCCTACTTGGGAGCACACTTTAGGGCGTTTTCACACTTGATTCGTTTACTTCAGTTCGAATCCGAGTACGATTAGAACCGTCCCCAGAACACCTCGTACGGGCGAACTCGGGCACGGTTCCGCCTTCCAAATGTTGAGGAGTTGGCTACCGTTCCCCAATTCGGATTAAACCGACAAAACACGGTTTTTAATTAGAATTTGTTTTTTAAATATGGTGACCCCTGGAAGAAACAGTTATTGATATACCTTTATTGTGGCCTCCTATTCCTTCCTTTTTCACTGGGGTATAAAAATGAGAAGACACGCATGTGAAAACTTTCTCGTCCATTTTGTTATTCTACCTGAATGTTAGAGGAAATTGATCGTTTGGGAGGCAAAGAAAGAGCCAAGGGCCACAGTGGCACACGCACAAAACTGCATCTTGGGAACAAAGTCTCCAAGCATCGGATGCCACTACGATGTCTGTAGGCTTTTTTGGTGGGTTGCCAGAAAAAGCCTCTATTGAGGGAAATCAACTAAAAATAACCACTTGGAGTTTTCGAAAAACCACTGAAACGTTTTTATTTTATTTTTTTTATCCAAAGCACACTTTCCAATGGACACCTTGGCCTACTAATTCATAATTGGCCTACTGAATAAAAAACCAACGTACTGAGTGGAGCTTCGAACAAACTCTAATATTGGAATCGATATGACACAATTAAATATGCGAAATTTCTAGGATACTGCTGGCGACTGTTCAACGTGTGTTAGGCTGGACATGGTTGGCTACCTTTTCTTTTAAAGGCGTATTTAGCCTTTCAAAGTAAGACTTCAGCCTCCCATTATCGTCTGAGGGAAGACTTCCGTCCCCGGAGAATGTCATCTCACCTCCAACCTTTGTAAAGCAAAGTAAATCATAAATTCATGCGTATAAGATATGTATATAATAAAGCAGAGGTTGTAACGCATACTTACGCATTGCTCCAAGTTTACAATTTGATGAGACAATATATTTTTAAAGAGCCCAAGCTTTTCAGTGTCCCAAGATGTGGAAGTCAGTTCATTGTTGAAGATCTTGACCAGGGCTGTGTCCGAATCAGAGCCCGATCTACTGTGCCCTGTCTCCTACGTAGTGCACTAGCAGGAGTGTGCTGTTTAATGTGCACTGTTTAGCCATACATTTTCCAACCGTACTGTGGAAGTGTCGTAAGCAGGTCATAAGACGTCCCACCAGTGTTGCCATGTCCGCGGTTTTACAGCTAAATTGGGATACTTGCAACGTGCAGTCACAGGTAAAAATGAAAAGTCGCAAAGCACGCACTTATTTTAAAAGTAAAAATATGATGATTTCTATTTAAAATACGTTGTTTTCGGATAAAAATATATTTTGGGCTAGTTCTGATTCGCCATTTGGCTGGAAAGTGTCTGGCAACCCTGCGTCCCACCCTTGCGCTGCCATGACGTGTTGTTTTTGTTGTATTTGAAGGAAAACGTCAGCTAAGCTGCGCCTCATTTTTTTTAAACGAAGCTTCACGTCACATTTTTGTGTCCAAAATGTTTGTGTACTTCTTGAAAAGTGTGCTCCCGAATGTACTCAGCGAAACCCCAGAAGTAAGTGTGTCATCCGGGTGTTTCAAGTATACTGCAATTTGAAAAATGTTCGCCTACTCAATGATCTTCTCGTCCTATCTACTCACCAAGGCTTCTCAATAGTGTGGAAGAGTGCTGATTCGGACACGGTCCAAGTCTCTCAGGGCACCGTATGCTACTGATGCAATATCATCATTCTAGTAAACAAAAGATGGATGTGTTTAAAACAAATAACAACCAATAAACAGTTTCGACAATTGTATAATTCTTCACTCTTTTTCAGAATGTACGCTCTTTATTTAAAAACAGCATTTGTCCTAACTGAAATACAGCTAAATGTACTTACTGGCAGTTTTCTTAAACAGCTTGGCGAATTGTGCCTTCACAACGTGCAACGCGCTAAACGGCGTGAAAAATAAACAGCAGCCTACTTGTGTTTATTTGTACGTCAAAGGTAAGGATGAATCAGAATATTCGAACAATCATATATCGCATGTATAGATATTTAGGTATTTACAGAGATTGCCAAATTACTTGAGATTCTCTTGTGATGTCGTAAGCACCATCTGGGAACACTATTAAACGCCTTCAAATCACTCTTGAAGGCATTTAATAGTGTGTGGGGGCATTATGATCTTCTGGGGAGATGATTAAGAAACAGTGTTTGCACCATAGGATCCACCTGGTCTTGTAAAATGGCTTTATTCCTTGTGCAGAGTAATTATGGACCCAGTGGCTTCCATTAGAGGGATGCCCACCTTTACAGATCCACCGCCATTTTAACAGTTGCCAACAGACGTTGTGTGTTGAAGGTTTTCTTTTACTTTTCTCCAAATATAAACCCATCCAGATGAAGGAAAAAGAGTAAAAAATAATGAGAACTCATCCGACATAATACTTTATTCCACCAGTCCATGTGTTATGCTCCTTATGCCAGCTTATGCGACATTTTTTGGCAGTGCATACCACCTTGCTAATTCGGCTATTTTACTTCATTGAACCGTCCGGAGGGAATTATGGGACGTCGAGTTTTTTAAACAGTGCCAGCACTGGTATATTCACAAAAAAATACTAAAACATGAAATATACTCGAAGCTGGCCCAGAAAAACGACATATTTTGCGAACGGGCGTTATATTGAACAATCCAGGAAATTGATGGTAAGACATAATCACTAGAAATAGTTTAAAAGTAAGTTTTAGTTAATGTCTATGGTCTAAATGAATGGGGAAGTCACTTCCGTAACCAGTGTGACGTAGTCACTTGAGTACTCTATTGAGGTGTTTCGCAACTATGCTGTCAAGTGCGTCTCTGTCCATGTCGGTGAGCGTCGGTTTGCCGCTTCTGTGCCTCTTTACCGATGCAGTTTGTTCGTTGCATATGATGTCATAATTTTCGACATTGTTCCCCCTGCCACTTTAAATCTTCTTGCAGTTTTTTATTTTTTATTTTTTATATAAAGATCTTCATGAACCCGGTTAAGCACAGTCTACTTCTACCGTTAGAATACAGCCATATCCGGTTTTATCCGCCTCCATGTAGGCTGTGGAACAGGAAACCAAAAGAGAAATTGAAACTGAAATAGGAAATGTCAAACGCGTGATGTTATGGGGCTTATTTGACTTCAAAACTAACATATTTGATGAGAAAACTCTGGATTCGTTGGGTAGACTAGGTTTTCTTGAAATGCCATGATGTAATATGAATATGTTGTCCTGTTGTAATGTCTTTTGTTAAAAGAAAAAAGTAAAGAAAATGCGCTCATGCTTTCCCTAAACATAGGCTATGTTTGGATGTCCCCACGTGCTGCTTTTTTTGCGATATGCACATCAAATTCACCCAAATGAATCGAAACTTACTCAGCTGACTCCATCTACGCAATTAATTAGAATGGGCTGTGTGCGACAGCATAAATTTTAAGTCGTTATGGTTATCTTACTTCCGTAATGGATTCGTTTTGGAGAGGTCGACGTCCGAGTTTGCCAGGGTAAAGACGTGTTACTTTGAGTTGGTGTCGTGCAATAACGGGAATGATCTCAAACTAGCGGGTCCTTTTCATTTAACGTTAATTGTGACAATTTAAGCATAAAACACTTATAGACCCTATAGGCTACAAGCACGTATGTGACATTTTCAAAAACCAGCATTTTAGAGTCTTTTAGAGTAAATTAACCTATACGGGACTTAATCACACCAATGTTTATTGAAATCTCTTAATTGCAATTATATCATATCATATAATTTCAATGAAACTCTACCAGTATTACAACAGGTATGACGTACGAGTTCAGATATTACCCCAATATTATTCTATGAATTTGAAATGACCCGGTGTTTTCTACAGGGGTTCACGCTAGCCATAACGATTTAACGTCAATCGGCAAATAAAAGTCGCTTTTCACCTGTGAATTTTTCATAGGCCTAGTGCCGAAACAGCACAAACTTTCCAACGTTACGTTATCTTATTTTATGCACCTATTTTATAGCCCGCTGATTTTGAATTTGGCTTTAAGTATGTGCTTATGCTATTGCAATAAAACGAGGGACAATTTCATAATTTGCGGCCGCACCCAAAATGGCTTGCTGTCACACAAGCATGACCTTATTTATCCTTTATAGTCAACCGTACACTGTAACGATGATGAACAGGACAAGTTCTTTAAAATGAAAGATGCAATTTATTTCACTCAGGAGGTTTCAAGTGTAAGGCGAATAGGCCTACATGTAAAATATGTAACATTTCAATAAATAAATAAATACATAAATATTGGTTTTACATTTCTTGTAAAAAAAAAACTAATAAATACATAAATAATCTGACTAATACTGTAGGGAACTTTCAGTGGCAAATAAGCGGAGCTCATATTCTTTTTGGCCAACGCAAGCTGTCTGAACCGTGTTCAATGATGAACTGCAGGGTGTAGACAAGTTCTTTTCGGACAATTTCCCAAGCGCAGAAATAATTCTGAGGAGAGAAAGAGAGGAGACCGTTAACATTTTGTAAAAAGTGCAAAACATCACAGCAGCCATTGGAAATTAAGTCAAATAATTGCAGAATGTGTGATATTTTATGCTGATTTATGTTTCTTTCGACCATAGCCTACCTTCTTTTGCAAGACCGTTTCCAGTCTTTCAAAGTAATGTCTCAATGTCGCTGTTCTGGTAGTGGTATCAGAGCGGTCAGAATCGTCACTCTCTGGTCTGCTTCCTCCCGCCTGAAATTAGCATCCATAACCCACAGAACACAGTTAGTAAATATATTTTGAAAAATTATTCTTTCATAAAAAAGGGGTGGACAAAATATCGGAAACAACCCAGAAAAATGGCTTTAGCTTTGAAGCTTTTTGCAATTCAATGGCAATTTATTAAATGATCGAAAATGTGTGTAGCCTAGCGTTCAGCAGCAAAATGTAGCCTATAATATATAGCCTACTGCACATGAGTAATAAATGTCAGTGCGCAAGCTACTTACACATTTGCTTTTCCCAACCTGACGGTAGACGATAGCTTGGAAGTCCTCAATTAACTTAATTTCATCCCACTCCGTCGGTAAGTCGTTGTTTTCAAACAGACAGTTGATGCTGTGGAGAGTTTGATTAATGGCAGTCCGGACGCTGTCGCTGTCCGAGCTTCCATTGGACGCAAAAGCGGACCTCGGAAAAGTTATGAGAACATTCTCATTGATGCACTGTTGCGGGAAATCGCCCTACAATGAAACACGGGGAAAGGATGATCAATTAGTCTTTCTTCGCGTTAGCGTGCTTATAAGAGAGGACATGAGGATGCAATTGCAGGCCTACCATATGTTTTAGAAGATTGTAGATTGTCTGTATAACGTCTCCCTCCACCTGTATAGGCGCACTCAAAACCTGCGAAATGCAGAGCAGGGCGCACAACCAGGCGGTGTTCTCAGGTGCCATGTTCATAGTTTGATGAGTGACCTGCGCCAAAAGAACATCAACACATTCAAATATTTGTCCCATGGGTAAAAAAAAGAAGCAATGAATAGGAACCATATTAAACATTTTAAAATTCGTTACCTTTGTGGTAGGCTGTATAACTTGATCTTCCCGCAGTGTTGTTTGACTCCCGAATTCATATCCTACTGCGGTTTTTATACCATAATGATACTTGTGTATAAAAAGTGAAAGAATTCGACATCCAAAATGTAATTAAAGTGAACGAAGCTGGGAAAGTTCACAGAGAAGAAACCGCAGGGATTCCATTTTCGAGTTGTGCGGTTCCACTTCTAAGTCTTATAAGACTCAAGATGCATCTGAGGCGGTTTACGGTTTATTGCTCCGTATTTCCATGGAATACTTAATTGATCAAATTTTCTTGTGTTTCACGAAGTGAAGCGACGCAATGCAGGGAAGCAGGTGCAGCAATGTGAGTTACTTGTTTTGGCTAAGTGACGACTCTTCATATAGGCTACGTCCATGTGTCCTATGCCCTCGAATGTTAATATGAAATAAATATTTAGCATTGTGTCCTTGTTTCTGGAAAATTACAGAAAAGTTCCATAGTTACCATTTAAACCAGGGGTAAGGGATTCCGGTCTTGGATGGCCGGTGTGTATACAGGTTTTTGTTTCCGTTAATTACCGAGCTCTGTCTGTGTCTCAGTCTCAATTGACTGTGAGTCCTACATCAACGCCGGTTTCGTGATCGACCAGGGTACAATGTTTTGCATAGTGGCCCAAGTTCAGGATCCAGCTTCCATTAATGAGCTTATCAAGAAATGTAACTAATATATCAGATCATATAAAATAATTAAGGGCAGAAATTGGCATTAAATCCAGAAACGGACACGGCCTTCCTTGCCAACCCCTGACTTGAGCCCTCATATTTAAGCAATCGGAGGGCTCTGCTTTTGAGCACTTGAGACTATCACCACAGTCGTTCCTCGACTAGAGGGGCTTCAGGATCGATAGGTTTAAAGACATATCAGTTTTATAAACGCCATAGCCTACTTGGGAACACACTTTAGAGCGTTTTCACACTTGGTTAATTTGCTTCAGTTCGAATCCGAGTTCGATTGGAACCGTCCCCAGAACACCTCGTACGGGCGAACTCGGGCACGGTTCCGCCTTCCAAATGTTGAGGAGTTGGCTACCGTTCCCCAATTCGGACTAAACCGAAAAAACAGTTTTTAATTAGAATTCGTTTTTTAAATATGGTGACCCGTGGAAGAAACCGTTATTGATATATCTTTATTGTGGCCTTCTATTTTTTCCTTTTTCACTGGGGTATAAAAATGAGAAGACACGCATGTAAAAGCTTTCTCGTCCATTTTGTTATTCTACCTGAATGGTAGAGGAAATTGATCGTTTGGGAGGCAAAGAAAGAGCCACGCACAGGCACAAAACTGCATCCTGGGAACAAAGTCTCCAAGCATCGGATGACACTACGATGTCGGTAGGCTTTTTTGGTGGGTTGCCCGAAAAAGCCTCTATTGACGGAAATCAACAAAAAATAACCACTTGGAGTTTTCGAAATACCACTGAAACGTTTTTATTTTTTATTTTATTTTTTTTATCCAAAGCACACTTTCCAATGGACACCTGCGCTGAAATATGGTGGATCCTTGATTTGATGTTATGGGGTTGTCTTGCACCGACGGGTCCTGGGGATCTTATAAAGGTCAGTTGAACCACCAACAGGTGCCAAGACATTTTTGGCGAACACCATGGTTCCCTCTGCCAGGAAGTTCAAACTTGGCCACATCTGGACCTTTTACCAAGACAATGAAGCCATACCCAATGGTATACCTTAGAATCAACCAAGACATGATTACCTGACTGCATAATTTTTCTTTTGCAATGGCCATCTCTGTTTCTAGACTTGAACCTGATGGAAAATTTGCGGTTTGAATTGGAGAGCAGTCTCCAAGCGCAGACCAAAGGATATAACGGTTCTGCATGGAGAAATGGTCAACTATATCCCCTCCAATATGTTCACCAATCTCAAGAAACACTGGAGATGACTTGCAACGGGATTGTGCGCAAAGTATTGAAAACATGGTTGTGAGTTTCTGTGATATTATTTGGTAATAAATTGATAAGATGATGTTCGTTGATTCCAGTGAATCATTAATAGAAATATATAGCTCAGTGCTTCGTTCTGTTTTATAGTCCTTTTTATCAAGGATGTGAATGATTTTGGAGGATACTGTATATACATAAAATGCATATTAGTTTAAAATATTCAACAGAAACCCAATGTATGACAAAATATTCATAATTTATTTGAAAAATAGACTCTTCAAGTTAACATACAGATTCAAATTCAGGCTGCAAGTTAAAAACTGAGAATGCAATAAATTAAATTACACTATAAATAAATATTCACACTGATATAAATAAAAAATAAATTAAAGGTTTCCAAAGACAGAATTTTGGTCATGTACACGGCCGTGTTATCAGTGGAGCAGTCAGCGGTTGTCCCGTCAGTTGCTTCGTTCACAGTTTTTTTCTTCCAAGAAACTCTTGGAGCTTCTCCAAGCTGTGAAGAACTTCTTTCCTCACAACCTCCCATGCGCAGGCGCTCTGCCCCTAGGAAACGTTGGATAAAAACACGCTGTTTAGTCCTGCCTTAACATTTAATATAATGAAAGTAATTTAATTAAAATAAAAGCTCTACACAGACATTAGTATAAATTATTATAAGGTGTGTGTGTGTGTGTGTGTGTGTGTGCGTGTGCGTTCGTGCGTGTGTGTCTTCATAATTGGCCTACCTGGAGCTTCGAACAAAGATTAAAACTCTAATATTGAATCGATATGAAACAATTAAACATGCGAAATTTGTAGGATACTGCTGGCGACTGTTCAATATGTGTATAGCTAGGCTGGACATGTTTGGCTACCTTTTCTCTTAAAAGCGTATTCAGGCTTTCAACGTATGACTTCAGCCACCCATTATCGTCTGAGGGAAGACTTCCATCCCCGGAGAATGTCATCTCACCTCCAACCTTCGTAAAGCAAAGAAAATCATAAATGCATGCGTATAAGATATTTATATAATAAAGCAGAGGTTGAAGTACCGCATACTTACGCATTGCTCCAAGTTTTCAATTTGACGAGACAATATATTTTTAAAGAACCCAAGCTTTTCAGTGTCCCAAGATGTGGAAGTCAGGTCATTGTTGAAGATCTTGACCAAGTCTCTCAGGGCACCGTATGCTACTGATGCAATATCATCATTCTAGAAAACAAAAGATGGATGTGTTTAAAACAAATAACTATGTTTATATGTAATAAACAGTTTCGACAATTGCATAATTATTCCCGCTTTTTCAGAATGTACGCTCTTGATTTAAAAACAGCATTTGTTCTCACTGAAATACAACTAAATGTAGGCTACTTACCGGCTGTTTTTTTAAAAAGCTTGGCAAGTTGTGCCTTCACAACGTTTAACGCGCTAAACAGCGTCAATAAAAAAACAGCCTACTTGTGTTTATTTGTACGTCAAAGGTAAGGATGAATGCTTATTGAATCAGGCTTATAACAGAATATTTGAACAGTCATATATCGCATGTATAGATATTTAGGTATTTACTGAGATTGCCAAATTACCTGAGATTCTCTCGTGATGTTGTAAGCACCATCTGGGAACATGAGTTTGACGTTTTCTTTCAGGCACTTGTGTGGAAAACTTCCGCCCTGTAAGCGAATTATGACAGTTATAGGCACAGAAAAGCTCAGGATAGGTAGACCATGAAGAGAAAGCGGTGTTATATTGTCCTCACCATGTCGGTCAGAAGCTGTATGCTCTCTTCATTCAGCTTCCTCAGTTTATACTGCGTCCATTTGCATTGCAGTGAGAAGGAGTGGTCCAAGAAGATCAAAACCGCGCAGATGGTCCAGAACTTCAGCATACCCATTTCAGTGATTTAATGAGCACTTGTCAGCAGTAAATCACGGAGAGCACTTAAATGCGATTGTTCGTCTTGCTGGAACTGATGCCTATAGTGCCGCTATAGTCACCATATTTATCTAGTAGCTCTTTCTTGCGGTTTTAACCACTTTCTGTGGAATCTAAACTTGCACCCACAGGTTGGACAACCCCTGGTTAAGTCGTGAAAGCACTTTTTATTTTGTTTTATGTATTTATTTTTGTATGTCTCTATTTATTTATTGCTTAATTATTGTCTTTTTTGTAGGCCTATGTTAAATTATTAGTAATGAGTTCTGGAGAGGGAATCCGGTTAGTGACGGTTCTTTAAAAAAGCATGACGATGATAATTGACTTACAACAATAACGACATAATGTCAGTAAATAAATTAACAGCAAACACGTAGGCTACAGTTTCTCGGATAGCATACGAGATCTTTGATGTTCAGAGGCAGAGGTAAAGAGTTAAAATATTAGATTTTATATGAGAAATGGGCTCCAATGAAGATAAGGTATAATAATGGGTTCTGGTACAATTAAATCTTACAACCCACTTCACCCCATTTCATTAAAATGATTGAGAGTCACAAAAGGCACATGCAGCTTGTTTAGTAGCCTACCGTGTAAATATTTAATAATTACAAGGGTCACTATGTTGGAAAATATGCGAACCCGACAAATTGATCTCTTTCATGGACCGCCAGGGGTCCTCGGAGCAAGGTATGTGAAATAATATTCAATTATAGATGCTAAACGCGATGTAGGAAAACTGAACAGACCGGAGCTTCTACAAACTGTCAAATGTTCTAATATGGAAGCCGCATTTACACATTCAACAAAACGTATATCCTAGTCTTTTTTTTTCGGAAGAAAATTAAAGTTTTTATTTGTATTGATATGAAACACAGTGAATGAAAGACAATCAATTAAAAGTATCGTCTTCCGAATGGAAAAAAAACCAAACAATTTGGCATAAATTTTAAAATGTGGCATTTTCACGCGAGAATGAGTCAAAATTGTATTTAAAACCAGTATCAACTAACAAAGCTGATTCTAGAGCAGGAACTACGCAATTTCGCATTAATGTATTGTTTCGCACTAATTGTTGCATTTCACATGGGGAAAATGAATAAAACTTAAGTGAAATATAAAACAAAAAGGTTGTATAGGCAACTTTTTTGTTGTCTGAATTAAAATTCAGTCAGATTGTATCTGTACGAGGAAAGGGACGCATTGTCTTGAAGAAAGAAAGAGCCGAAAGTGTTTTTCCCCCTCAAGAAATTACTTTCCCTTTTGTCGTTGCCTATATATACAAATTCTAAGAATTCTAAGGTAAATTTTAATTCAGTAAATGCCAGTTAGCAAAACTGGTCTGTTTTTATTCTGGTAGCATATGGTGGTGGTGAAGTTCCGTCCAAAATATTGTGGTAAATTGCCGACCACACGTTTCGGGCAAGTGGGAAGAAAGTAATTATCGCCTTCTTAAGTAGGCTACCAACGGCCGCTATCATACAGCATATGTCGTTAATTGTAAGAAATAGCTTGTGCATAAGTGACGTGGCGATATCGACACGGTTCACAAATCAGATTTGTCAAATCTGATACATGTTCTCGATCATCTATAGGAACTAATCAACACATACATTCTCTGTAGTTTGGTTTTAGACTAAGACACTCCACAGAAATTGAAAATTGTGATTTCATTACAAAAATGTTAAGTGCCTGGTGGATGTAGGTAATGTTGTGGGGGCAGGGTTCTTTGAACTTTTTTCAAGGTTTTGGCGCCGCGAAGCACACTTTTTCTAAACTTTCTAAATTTATTTTTTATGAACAAGCGTCTGGTTGGTTTCTCACGTCAAGAAATTAGTGTGTGAGGATTTACACTGAAAAGTATTTTCTTCAAAATGAATAAGTAAATAAATAAATACGAACAAATAACTGAATCGGTCGCCCTGCTCTTCAGCCTATAAATTAATAAGGTACATGGAAGCTGGCCAGGAGCATGTATAGGCGCTTCAAGCAAAACTACAAATGAGGCTATTGAAATATTAATACACGTTTATCTGTTGATAATATTAAATCTCATATGGCTAGGTTGGTGAAAGGTCTGTTATCAATTGCAAGAAAATGTCTATCAATGTCAATAACTGTGTTATAAAGCATTGTATTGTATTATCCTGCTGGAAAGGCTAAGCTATTTGGAAAAAGAAAAATATGGGACCCACGTCTTAGTTATATGGGACCAACACGTACACAAATGTTTTAAGTTGGTGATGGAGTGTAGTGTAGTGAAGTGTCTTTTTAGGTTGTAGACAAATACTATGTTTATACCAATAATCTGTATCAAGATGTAGCCTATACCAGCCTATCCTGTACCAGAATATGATTAGTATGACTGTCTGCCCTGTTAATCATATAGCCATTGTAGTGATCTTGTAATGTTATAACAAAGACTGGAGTTAATAATATAGCAAGTAATAAATACATAAACATATAGAGGATCCTACTACCCTTTTGGTTGGCCTGACCAAGAATGTTGTTATGGCCTTAAAGTGTTTGGAGGAGAGGGCGGGGGGACTTGAATTGTGTGGCCCAGGGAAGGTTTAACACGACATCCTTTGTGCACTTTCGGAACTAATCCAATCTGATGGATTATTCCAGAGCTGCTGATAAAAGAAAAGCGCAGAATCTATGTGCTGGATTATCCCTAAAGAAAAACCGTCAAATTGTATTTCAGTCCCAAATCAATCGACGCAGTCCAACGAAGTCCAGCTAAAGCACTTACTGTGTAGCCTATTAGTGCTTGTATGATACTTAGGCTATTTGTGGTATAGTGTCTTAAACGTTTATTGGCTCAAAACTGCATTTGCAAGACAAACGTATAGCGAGGCTGTTTTCCATGTGTGTTTGTCAGACGTGAAGCTGTCAAGGTCACAAATGACCGTCACAAATGCTTTATATTTACCAAATGTAAAGCAACCAGTAGGCTACAACACGTAACCATTGCCGCAAATTTCAAAATGTTCAAAATGTAAAACGACGATACATATTGCCAGTAGCCTATATTGATTAAATATTGAAGCAAATATTAAATTACTAATCGCATATATTTATCTAATAGCATACTATTTGATATTTGAGTTCTTTTGAGACTTTGAGACCAATGTTGAATTGTATTGTCGCCAAGAAATAAACAAGTTAATAAATAAAATCGAATTAATCAAGAAATTGGATGCAAGTCGCAGAAAAATTAAGCTTAATGTTAATTGGCCTACGCCTTAAACGCACAAATCCACGCGAAACTCAGATATCAGGATTCAGGTCCAGGACAAATGCTTCGATGATCAAGCCAGAAGGGAGAGCATGCTCTCCCGTTTTTTTCCAAGTCAATTGAGATTTAATTTATATAGCACATTTCATACACAATGAAACTCAACGTGCTTTACATGAAAATCAATAGCACTGACATTGTGTATGACATTTTGTACATACATAGACACATCACGCACGCACACACACACACACACACACACACACACACACACACACACACACACACACACACACACACACACACACACACACACACACACACACACACACACACACACACACACAATAAAAGAGCAAAGCCTCACATACCGAGTCCCTGCCTGCCCCACCAGCGGCACACGAACACATATGCAAGTACACAGACACAAACATGAGCATTAACCAAAAGCTTTCGAGAAAAGGAATGTTTTAAGTCTCCTTTTAAATTGGGAGTTGGGCCACTTGTCTCCGTGTTTTTTATTTAAGATTACACTTTTTGTTGTCAATTTTATCAACAAGTCGCGAGTCTACGAGTCCGACATTCTTATGGAATGAGTTTTTATTGATAAAACCGATGGCGTCATATTGACTCCAGATGTTTGAGACGTTTTACATTCAGGGCATTTTTTCATTTGCACTCGTCTGAAACAGGAGTGAGATAAATAGCGACACACTATCGAAAGATAGTTTCCCAGTTCCGTGGTTTGTATACACACTATGTAAACAAACAAACAACACGCTGTAGCATTCGCATTTACTCAAAAAATGTATTAATTAATGTTTATTAATAATGTATCTTTAGCAATGCTCAACAACGAGCAGGCAGCATATTTTTAATGAGAGTGTCGTGGAAATTTCTGTGTTCAATAAAGAAATCAAAGTCTTCCACCAGGCAGCGATAAGTTTGTCAGGGTTTTATTCAGCTGAAGAGAGCATCCAGAATACACAGCAAAGTGATTCCATAGGATCGCTCTACTCCATCAGTGAAGGAGCACAGTTTATATACATTTTACTTTATTGCCCTGTAAATCATTGTCAACATGCAAGGACAAAAGCAAGCTGTTTACACAATCTAAAGATCTAACTTAACCTACTCGCAGGAATTTGGAGAGTATTTGGTCCCACAGGACGGATTCAATCTTCTTTCATAGATTATAGATTCATTACACACAAAGTGAAATATTTCTAGCCTTTATTTGTTTAATTTTTCATAATTTTGGCTTACAGCTCCAGAAAACCCCCCAAAACAGTATTTCAAGAAATTAGAATAGTGTGTCGAAAATCAGCATTTACTTCAGTTATTTCAGCGAATGAATGTTTTAGACTGAGTGTCACACTATCATCTAATTTACTCAAAACACCTGCAAAGTTTATCTCAGTTTGGTTCAGTATGGGGAAGACTGCAGACTTGACTATTGGCCAGAAGACCATCATTGACACCCTCCAGAAGATGGGTAAGCCACAAAAGGTCATCGCTATGGAGGCTGGCTGTTCACAGAGTGCAGTGTCCAAGCATATCAATAGAAAGTTTAGTGGACGGGAAAAATGTGGCAGGAGAAGGTGCACAAGCAAAAGAGATGACTGTAGGCTTCAGCGGATTGTCAAGCAAAGACGATTCCAAAATTTGGCGGAGATGCAGAGGGAGTGGACTGAGTGATTTCAACTAACGTTTAAGGATGTAAGGTTAAAGGGATAATTTGGAATTTAGGCCATAATGTCTCAATTACGACTTACCCATGATGTAGTTGATTGATGGAAACCATTTTCAGCTAATTCCATGCTGTCCCTTCTTTTGGACATACACACGTTGCTAATGCTACGGTAACCGGTAGCATCCACTACCAAACGCACTTAAACACTACACAGTGCACCCAAAGCAAATAAAATATGACGACAGTCTATTGGGGTTATTTTGAGTGTTTATACCAGGGATGTCAAACTCATTCCATCGAGGGCCGAGTGTATGCAGGTTTTTGTTCCAACTGTCCACTACACCAGCTGATTTCACTAATTAGCTCAGCTCTTCAACCAAGGAGGTGAACTAATTAGTGGAATCAGCTGGTGCAGAGCATGGTTAGAACAAAAACTTGCATACACTCGGCCCTCGATGGAAGGAGTTTGACACCGCTGGTTTATACCATCATTTTTGAAGTCAAACTATTGTTGAATCCTTGACTTTGTGCTGACCTATATTCTCTGTGGAAGTACGGCGGCGGAGCGATACTTTACATTACCTACGAATGTAGTGCCGGCACTGATCGACTACAACAACAAAGAAGAGCAACAAGTTGCAGTGGCCACGTTCGCTCCGCCGCCGTACTTCCACAGAGAATATTTTGCACGTGTCTGATGCAACGTCATGTAACGGACGTAGCGTCATTTTATCTTAAAATATTAAATAGCCGACAGCATTACAGCAGATTAACCTAAGTATAAAAGGTGTGAAGACTGGAATAGTCTGGCTCCTTTTAACACTCTTAACCTCTTATAAGCTAACATGAGATCATCAATCATGTATATTTTTGACATTTTATGTGTTTTCTTGTTCCTTTATTATAGTGTGTATAAATGTAGACCTACTTGTTCTGACACTAAGAAAAAAAATCATGTTTTATACATGACTCATGATAGTCAATAAGTTATTCAATAATTTATTTTTGTCAATTGTCTTCAAAAAGATGGGGAAAAAATTTAAATACTTTAAAAATATTATTTTTATTTTGGTTTCAAATGTCACATTTCTGACAGAAATACATCAACATTTTTGCAAGTACTTTTTATGTAAAAAATTTATATAAATAAATAAATAGAAATAAATAAATAAACAAATAAATAAATAAATAAATAAATAAATAAATAAATAAATAAATAAATAAATAAATAAATAAATAAATAAATAAATAAATAAATAAATAAATAAATAAATAAATAAATAAACAAATAAATAAATAATACACTTTATCAGTTAATACATTGCGTAATATTTTGATCCAATCAGACGTAAACTCTTTCTCAGAAAAAGTAACGGGTGCAGAGCCATGCTTCAGTAGTTAATTCACTGATCTCTCCATTGCAGCCGAAATGAGGTCCAGCCTTTGAAGATGACGTCTTACTTCTTTTCTGATTAGTTCCCATGAATGGGAGTCGTACTTCTGAAAAATATAAAACAATATAAAATGACTTCATTGTTTCATGGTTACTATCATACATTGCAAGCTTTGTTAACGTGTAACTACATTTGAGGGCATGAACCACAATATGTTTTAATTTCAATAATTAATAACAATTATGTTTTGTCTTTAATTTACATTCCAATATCTATTAATTGTATTTACTGTTCTGTCCTTTTTTTGCAAGTGCAATATATGAGAAGTAGTGTATAAAATATGAAAAATAATAAAATTATTAGTATTATTATTATTGCAATGTTTCACATATCCATGATGATAAATGACCTTGCAATAACTTACCCTCTTCTTTAAGACATTCTTTTTCAACTTCCTGAAGTATCGATTCAGTCTCCTCTCATATTTGCTTGCAGAAGAAACCTGTGACACATTAAGAAAAGATTAGTCTATTTCCCACATATTTTGCAAGGATTTCAACAGAGCCATGTCTTTATTGTGCTATACCTACTTACACATTTCTGAAGTTCACGAGACTGCCGGTCAAGGACAGTCAAAAAATGGTCCAGTTTCAGCCTGTTCCATGTCGCAGAGTCCAGATTCCCATTCAACAGCTCAATGATCTGATCAATGGACTCGTGCAAGAATTTTACTTTCTCATCCGCCTAAATAGGAAGAAAAAGTAATTTAGAACAGTGAAGTGGTTGAGTGGGCAGTAGACAATCAACAGCTCTTAACTCATCAATAGGGGTCACACAAGGCTCAATGTTAGGCCCGCTTTCATTTAGTCCATACAGTAATGCTGACTTGCCCCCCTTCATGTCCTACTGTAGATGTACATCTATGTGAAAGAACAAACCGCAAATTGAATATGGCCTAAAAGCAGTTATGGTGCATTTCCTGGTTAAACTACTGATATCTCCAGTGTGGAGATGCTGCTGTTTATGTCCATTGTCTCTTTTGGTAAATAAATAAATGAACAAACATTTCCTGTCAAACAGTGCTCTCTGAAACATAACACCCCTGTAGACAATTTTGTCGATTCGCTTCATAATTTCGAATCGCGCTGAAACTGAATGCCTGGCTACGCCACTAGGAAGGCATGAGACCACCCTCCCTAATTAGACAAGTCAGAAACAATGATTACATACCTGTGCTTTATGGATGTTCCTGTAGAGGGTATTTGGGAAGGGTACGGGTACCGTAGCATCAGTAATATCTCCACCCTACAAAACAAAACAAGTTTAGTTTGACTATGGCATCTGACTGAGCCCCAATTCCCAAACAAGATGATCTGATCATTATAACGCGAGGCATGCCACGTGCCAACAAGCAACGCTGGATGAAGGCGCGATTTTATGTCTTGATATTGATGCAACCAATGCGGTGTGGTATCTTTTTTCCCTAACCATTGTTATTTTTGTACTTTTGGTTCTGCACAGGCGTCGCGCATGCGCTGTGAATTTTTTTGAAAGAAATTGACAAATTCATGTTTTAATTTGCTTCTGTCACAGGTAGTTCTTACAGTTGTACCACATAAAATAAAGAAAATGTTTTTTTTTGTAAAAGTAACATTTTGCTACGGTACATAAATATTAGAAAGTAGGCTTGATATTGATGCAGCCAATGCGGTGTGGTATCTTTTTTCCCTAACCATTTATTTTTGTACTTTTAGTTCTCCACAGGCGTCGCGCTTGCACTGTGAATTGTTTGGAAGAAACATCCAAATTCATGTTTTAATGTGCTCCTGTCACAGGCATGCTTGTAGCAGTTCTTACGATTGAACCACACAAAATAAAGTAAAAAAGTAACATTTTGCTGTAGGCAAATGAAGTAGGAAAACATTAACACAAAGGATCAAACCCATTTGTCTTTAATAAGTACTGTTCTCGTGATGGTTTACTCTATTAATTAAATCCGATGTATAATTTAACATTTAAAAAAGACTGAACAGTAAAACAATCAAGAAGCATCTTGAAAACTCACCATCTCACTGAGCAGCGACAGGGATTCGCCGCTCGCCTGCCTGAATCCGTGTTGAATCCAGTCACAGCCTTTACAGAAGCTCTGCGCGCTGCAAAGAATAAACAGGCATAATAAATTTGTCGCGTCCATGGCTTAGAGAGTTGTATTTGCTTCTTCTTGTCTTGGTTTGAAATGTACGACATTGTGGCTGTGTGTGGAGCCTTATATTTACAATATGAAGTACAAAAGGCAAAAACATTTAAAAAGAGAAAACGAAGAAAGTGTGAAATTTCCGGGATTACTTTCACTTTCCACCTACCACGGAGGGAAATACTGCCGTCGTAATCTGCAGTCTATGGGATTACGTTTTCTAGCACACACATACATTATGTTGTATGAATAACAATTAACATAAAAATGATAAGAAAAGATGTAGTGTGACTGAAATAGTTTGCCTATTTACATAACTTACTTTAAAGCCTGTCAGATCACAACGCGTAGGCGCTCCAGCACGATTTGTTCAGTAGCCTAACTTCATGTCTCCCAGGCGACGCACGGCCTGTACGGGCTACAGCGTTTTGCATTTGCACACGTCTGATGCAACGTCACGTAACGGACGTAGTGTCATTTTATCTTAAAATATTAAATAGCCAACAGCATTACAGCAGATTAACCTAAGTGTAAAAGGTGTGAAGACTGGAATAGTCTGGCTCCTTTTAACGCTCTTAACCTCTTATAAGCTAACATGAGATCATAAATCATGTATATTTTTGACATTTTATGTGTTTTCTTGTTCCTTTATTATAGTGTGTATAAAAGTACTTGTTCAGACACCAAGAAAAATGAATCATGTTTTATACATGACTTATGATGAAGGCCAGTCAATCAGTCATTCACTAATTTATTTTTGTCTTCAAAAAGAGGGGGAAAAAATAGAAATACTTTAAAAATATTATTTTTATTTAGGTTTCAAATGTCACATTTCTGACAGAAATACATCAACATTTTTTCAAGTACATTTTATGTAAAAAATGAATAGAAATAAATAAATAGAAATAAATAAACAAATAAATAAATAAATAATACACTTTATCATTTTATACATTGCGTAATATTTTGATCCTATCAGATGTAAACTCTTTCTCAGACAAAGTAACGGGTGCAGAGCCATGCTTCGGTAGTTAATTCACTGGTCTCTTCATTGCTGCTGAAATGAGGTCCAGCCTTTGAAGATGGCGTCTTACTTCTTTTCTGATGAGTTCCCATGAATGGGAGTCATACTTCTGAAAAATATAAAACAATATAAAATGACTTCACTGCTTCATGGTTACTATCATATATTGCAAGCTTTGTTAACATGTAACTACATTTGAGGCCATGAACCACAATGTGTTTTAATTGCAATAATTAATAACAATTATGTTTTGTCTTTAATGTACACTCCAATATTTATTAATTGTATTTACTGGTCTGTCCTTTTTTGCAAAATATTCTGAGTGCAATATATGAGAAGTAGTGTACAAAATGTGAAAAATAATAATATTATTAGTATTATTATTATTATTGCAATGTTTCACATATCCAAGATGATAAATGACCTTGCAATAACTTACCCTCTGCATTAAGACATTCTTTTTCAACTTCCTGAAGTATCGATTCAGTCTCCTCTCATATTTGCTTGCAGAAGAAACCTGTGACACATTTTAAGAAAAGATTAGTATATGTCCCACGTGTTTTGCAAGGATTTCAACAGAGCCATGTCTTTATTGTGCTATAGCTACTTACACATTTCTGAAGTTCACGAGACTGGCGGTCAAGGACAGTCAGAAAATGCTCCAGTTTCAGCCTGTTCCATGTCGCAGCGTCCAGATTCCCATCGAACAGCTCAATGATCTGATCAATGGACTTGTGCAAGAATTTTACTTTCTCATCCACCTACGTAGGAAGAAAAAGTCGTTTACAACAGTGAAGTGGTTGAGTGGGCAGTAGACAATCAACAGCTCTGAACTCATCAATAGGGGTCACACAAGGCTCAATGTTAGGCCCGCTTTCATTTAGTCCATACAGTAATGCTGATTTGTCCCCTTCATGTCCGACTGTAGATGTACATCTATGCGAAAGAACAAAACGCAAATTGAATATGGCCTAAAAGCAGCTATGGTCCATTTCCTGGTTAAACTACTCATATCTCCAGTGTGGGAGTGTGAGTGGGGGGGGCAGTGTTTTCTGATTGTAAATGTCTATCTCTCATCTTAAACTCAAATATTTATTTTTAAAAAACCCATCAAAATGGTGGTTAATATTCAGGCTCCTCTTCACCTGCCAAGGACAGATGAAAATGACCAGTGTTGCTAAATCTGGTACGGTGTATTGATATAATTTTTGACCTGCTGCTGTTTATGTCCATTGTGTCTTTGGGTAAGTAAATAAATAAACAAACATTTTCTGTCAAACAGTGCTCTCTGAAACATAACACCCCTGCAGACAATTTTGTCGGTTTCCTTCAGAATTTCGAATCGCGCTGAAACTGAATGCCTGGCTACGGCACTAGGAAGGCATGAGACCACCCTCGCTAATTAGACAAGTCAGAAATAATGATTACATACCTGTGCTTTATGGATGTTCCTGTAGAGGGTATTTGGGAAGGGTACGGGTACCGTAGCATCAGTAATATCTCCACCCTACAAAACAAAACAAGTTTAGTTTGACTATGGCATCTGACTGAGCCCCAATTCCCAAACAAGATGATCTGATCATTATAACATGAGGCATGCCACGCGCCGACAAGCAACGCTGGATGAAGGCGCGATTTTATGTCTTGATATTGATGCAACCAATGCGGTGTGGTATCTTTTTTCCCTAACCATTGTTATTTTTGTACTTTTGGTTCTGCACAGGCGTCACGCATGCGCTGTGAATTTTTGGAAGAAATTGCCAAATTCATGTTTTAATTCGCTCCTGTCACAGGTAGTAGCAATTCTTATGTTTGTACCACACATAATAAAGGAAAGTTGTTGTTTTTTTTAAGTAACCTTTTGCTACAATAGAAAAATATCAGAAAGTAGGAAAAGTTAACACCGGATCAACCCCATTAGCCTTTTAATAAGTAGCCTAATCCGATTTTCATGATGGTTTACTCGGTTAATTAAATCCGATTTTTAATTAAATATTTTAAAAAGACCGAACAGTAAAACAGTGAAGAAGCATCTTCAAAACTCACCATCTCACTGAGCAGCGACAGGGATTCGCCGCTCGCCTGCCTGAATCCGTGTTGAATCCAGTCGCAGCCTTTACAGAAGCTCTGCGCGCTGCAAAGAATAAACAGGTATAAGAGGTTTGTCGCGTCCATGGCTTAGAGAGTTGTATTTGCTTCTTCTTGTCTTGGTTTGAAATGTACGACATTGTGGCTGTGTGTGGAGCCTTATATTTACAATATGAAGTACAAAAAGCAAAAACATTTAAAAAGAGAAAACGAAGAACGTGTGAAATTTCCGGGATTACTTTCACTTTCCATCTACCACGGAGGGAAATACTGCCGTCGCAATCTGCAGTCTATGGGATTACGTTTTCTAGCACACACATATATTATGTTGTATGAATAACAATTAACTTAAAAAGTATAAGCAAATATGTAGTGTGACTGAAATAGTTTGCCTATTTACATAACTTACGTTAAAGCCTGTCAGATCACAACGCGTAGGCGCTCCAGCACGATTTGTTCAGTAGCCTAACTTCATGTCTCCCAGGCGACGCACGGCCTGCACGGGCTACAGCGTTTTGCATTGCACACGTCATGCAACGTCATGTAACGGACGTAGCGTCATAAAATATTAATTAGCCAACAGCATTACTGCAGATTAACATAATTGTCAAAGGTGTGAAGACTGGAATAGTCTGGCACCTTTTAACACTCCTAACCTCTTATAAACTAACATAAGCTCATTAAATCATGTATATTTTTTGACATTTTATGTTTTCTTGTTCCTTTATTATAGTGTCTATAAATGTATTTGATCTGACACTAAGAAAAAAAATCATGTTTTGTACATGACTTCTGATGAAGGCCACTCAATCAGTTATTGAATTATTTATTTTTGCTTTGTCAATTGTCTTCCGAAAGAGGGGGAAACAATTAGATATAGTTTAAAAATATAATTTTTTATTTTGGTTTCAAATGTCACATTTCTGACAGGAGTACATCAACTTTTTTCAAGTACATTTTAGGTAAAAAATGAATATAAATACATAAATAGAAATAAATAAATAAATAAATAATGCATTTTATCAGTTAATACATTGCATAATGTTTTGATCCCATCAGACGTAAACTCTTTCTCAGACAAATTAACGGGTGCAGAGCCATGCTAATTCACTGGTCTCTTCATTGCAGCCGAAATGAGGTCCAGCCTTTGAAGATGACGTCTTACTTCTTTTCTGATGAGTTCCCATGAATGGGAGTCGTACTTCTGAAAAATATAAAACAATATAAAATGACTTCACTGCTTCATGGTTACTATCATAAATTGCAAGCTTTGTTAACGTGTAACTACATTTGAGGGCATGAACCACAATATGTTTTAATTGCAATAATTAATAACAATTATGTTTTTGTCTTTAATTCACATTCCAATATCTATTAATTGTATTTACTGTTCTGTCCTTTTTTTGCAAATGCAATATGTGAGAAGTAGTGTATAAAATATGAAAAATAATAATATTATTAGTATTATTATTATTTCAATGTTTCACATATCCATGATGATAAATGACCTTGCAATAACTTACCCTCTGCTTTAAAACATTCTTTTTCAACTTCCTGAAGTATCGATTCAGTCTCCTCTCATATTTTCTTGCAGAAGAAACCTGTGACACATTAAGAAAAGATTAGTCTATTTCCCACATATTTTGCAAGGATTTCAACAGAGCCATGTCTTTATTGTGCTATAGCTACTTACACATTTCTGAAGTTCACGAGACTGGCGGTCAAGGACAGTCAGAAAATTCTCCAGTTTCAGCCTGTTCCATTGTGGCAGCGTCCAGATTCCCATCGAACAGCTCAATGATCTGATCAATGGACTCGTGCAAGAATTTTACTTTCTCATCCACCTATGTAGGAAGAAAAAGTTGTTCAGAACAGTGAAGTGGTTGAGTGGGCAGTAGACAATCAACAGCTCTGAACTCATCAATAGGGGTCACACAAGGCTCAATGTTAGGCCCGCTTTCATTTAGTCCATACAGTAATGCTGATTTTCCCCCTTCATGTCCTACTGTAGATGTACATCTATGCGAAAGAACAAACCGCAAATTTAATATGGCCTAAAAGCAGCTATGGTCCATTTCCTGGTTAAACTACTCATATGTCCAGTATGGGAGTGTGAGTGGGGGGGGGGGGGCAGTGTTTTCTCATTGTAAATGTCTATCTCTCATCTTAAACTCAAATATTTATTTTTTTAAAACCATCAAAATGGTGGTTAATATTCAGGCTCCTCTTCACCTGCCAAGGACAGATGAAAATGACCAGTGTTGCTAAATCTGGTACGGTGTATTGATATAATTTTTGACCTACTGCTGTTTATGTCCATTGTCTCTTTCGGTAAGTAAATAAATAAACAAACATTTTCTGTCAAACAGTGCTCTCTGAAACATAACACCCCTGCAGACAATTTTGTCGGTTTCCTTCAGAATTTCGAATCACGCTCAAACTGAATGCCTGGCTACGGCACTAGGAAGGCATGAGACCACCCTCGCTAATTAGACAAGTCAGAAATAATGATTACATACCTGTGCTTTGTGGATGTTCCTGTAGAGGGTATTTGGGAAGGGTACGGGTACCGTAGCATCAGTAATATCTCCACCCTACAAAACAAAACAAGGTTAGTTTGATTATGGCATCTGACTGAGCCCCAATTCCCAAACAAGATGATCTGATCATTATAACGCGAGGCATGCCACGTGCCAACAAGCAACGCTGGATGAAGGCGCGATTTTATGTCTTGATATTGATGCAACCAATGCGGTGTGGTATCTTTTTTCCCTAACCATTGTTATTTTTGTACTTTTGGTTCTGCACAGGCGTCGCGCATGCGCTGTGAATTTTTTGAAAGAAATTGCCAAATTCATGTTTTAATTTGCTTCTGTCACAGGTAGTTCTTACAGTTGTACCACATAAAATAAAGAAAATGTTTTTTTTGTAAAAGTAACATTTTGCTACGGTACATAAATATTAGAAAGTAGGCTTGATATTGATGCAGCCAATGCGGTGTGGTATCTTTTTTCCCTAACCATTTATTTTTGTACTTTTAGTTCTCCACAGGCGTCGCGCTTGCACTGTGAATTGTTTGGAAGAAACATCCAAATTCATGTTTTAATGTGCTCCTGTCACAGGCATGCTTGTAGCAGTTCTTACGATTGAACCACACAAAATAAAGTAAGAAAGTAACATTTTGCTGTAGGCAAATGAAGTAGGAAAACATTAACACAAAGGATCAAACCCATTTGTCTTTAATAAGTACTGTTCTCGTGATGGTTTACTCTATTAATTAAATCCGATGTATAATTTAACATTTAAAAAAGACTGAACAGTAAAACAATCAAGAAGCATCTTGAAAACTCACCATCTCACTGAGCAGCGACAGGGATTCGCCGCTCGCCTGCCTGAATCCGTGTTGAATCCAGTCACAGCCTTTACAGAAGCTTTGCGCGCTGCAAAGAATAAACAGGCATAATAAATTTGTCGCGTCCATGGCTTAGAGAGTTGTATTTGCTTCTTCTTGTCTTGGTTTGAAATGTACGACATTGTGGCTGTGTGTGGAGCCTTATATTTACAATATGAAGTACAAAAGGCAAAAACATTTAAAAAGAGAAAACGAAGAAAGTGTGAAATTTCCGGGACTACTTTCACTTTCCACCTACCACGGAGGGAAATACTGCCGTCGTAATCTGCAGTCTATGGGATTACGTTTTCTAGCACACACATACATTATGTTGTATGAATAACAATTAACATAAAAATGATAAGAAAAGATGTAGTGTGACTGAAATAGTTTGCCTATTTACATAACTTACTTTAAAGCCTGTCAGATCACAACGCGTAGGCGCTCCAGCACGATTTGTTCAGTAGCCTAACTTCATGTCTCCCAGGCGACGCACGGCCTGTACGGGCTACAGCGTTTTGCATTTGCACACGTCTGATGCAACGTCACGTAACGGACGTAGCGTCATTTTATCTTAAAATATTAAATAGCCAACAGCATTACAGCAGATTAACCTAAGTGTAAAAGGTGTGAAGACTGGAATAGTCTGGCTCCTTTTAACGCTCTTAACCTCTTCTAACATGAGATCATAAATCATGTATATTTTTGACATTTTATGTGTTTTCTTGTTCGTTTATTATAGTGTGTATAAAAGTACTTGTTCTGACACCAAGAAAAATGAATCATGTTTTATACATGACTTATGATGAAGGCCAGTCAATCAGTCATTCAATAATTTATTTTTGTCTTCAAAAAGAGGGGGAAAAAATAGAAATACTTTAAAAATATTATTTTTATTTAGGTTTCAAATGTCACATTTCTGACAGAAATACATCAACATTTTTTCAAGTACATTTTATGTAAAAACTTAATATAAATAAATAAATAGAAATAAATAAACAAATAAATAAATAAATAATACACTTTATCATTTTATACATTGCGTAATATTTTGATCCTATCAGATGTAAACTCTTTCTCAGACAAAGTAACGGGTGCAGAGCCATGCTTCGGTAGTTAATTCACTGGTCTCTTCATTGCTGCTGAAATGAGGTCCAGCCTTTGAAGATGACGTCTTACTTCTTTTCTGATGAGTTCCCATGAATGGGAGTCATACTTCTGAAAAATATAAAACAATATAAAATGACTTCACTGCTTCATGGTTACTATCATATATTGCAAACTTTGTTAACATGTAACTACATTTGAGGCCATGAACCACAATGTGTTTTAATTGCAATAATTAATAACAATTATGTTTTGTCTTTAATGTACACTCCAATATTTATTAATTGTATTTACTGTTCTGTCCTTTTTTGCAAAATATTCTGAGTGCAATATATGAGAAGTAGTGTACAAAATGTGAAAAATAATAATATTATTAGTATTATTATTATTATTGCAATGTTTCACATATCCAAGATGATAAATGACCTTGCAATAACTTACCCTCTGCTTTAAGACATTCTTTTTCAACTTCCTGAAGTATCGATTCAGTCTCCTCTCATATTTGCTTGCAGAAGGAACCTGTGACACATTTTAAGAAAAGATTAGTATATGTCCCATGTGTTTTGCAAGGATTTTAACAGGTCCATGTCTTTATTGTGCTATAGCTACTTACACATTTCTGAAGTTCACGAGACTGGCGGTCAAGGACAGTCAGAAAATGCTCCAGTTTCAGCCTGTTCCATGTCGCAGCGTCCAGATTCCCATCGAACAGCTCAATGATCTGATCAATGGACTCGTGCAAGAATTTTACTTTCTCATCCACCTACGTAGGAAGAAAAAGTCGTTTACAACAGTGAAGTGGTTGAGTGGGCAGTAGACAATCAACAGCTCTGAACTCATCAATAGGGGTCACACAAGGCTCAATGTTAGGCCCGCTTTCATTTAGTCCATACAGTAATGCTGATTTGCCCCCTTCATGTCCGACTGTAGATGTACATCTATGCGAAAGAACAAAACGCAAATTGAATATGGCCTAAAAGCAGCTATGGTCCATTTCCTGGTTAAACTACTCATATCTCCAGTGTGGGAGTGTGAGTGGGGGGGGCAGTGTTTTCTGATTGTAAATGTCTATCTCTCATCTTAAACTCAAATATTTATTTTAAAAAACCCATCAAAATGGTGGTTAATATTCAGGCTCCTCTTCACCTGCCAAGGACAGATGAAAATGACCAGTGTTGCTAAATCTGGCACGGTGTATTGATATAATTTTTGACCTGCTGCTGTTTATGTCCATTGTGTCTTTGGGTAAGTAAATAAATAAACAAACATTTTCTGTCAAACAGTGCTCTCTGAAACATAACACCCCTGCAGACAATTTTGTCGGTTTCCTTCAGAATTTCGAATCGCGCTCAAACTGAATGCCTGGCTACGGCACTAGGAAGGCATGAGACCACCCTCCCTAATTAGACAAGTCAGAAATAATGATTACATACCTGTGCTTTATGGATGTTCCTGTAGAGGGTATTTGGGAAGGGTACGGGTACCGTAGCATCAGTAATATCTCCACCCTACAAAACAAAACAAGTTTAGTTTGACTATAGCATCTGACTGAGCCCCAATGCCCAAACAAGATGATCTGATCATTATAACATGAGGCATGCCACGCGCCGACAAGCAACGCTGGATGAAGGCGCGATTTTATGTCTTGATATTGATGCAAGCAATGCGATGTGGTATCTTTTTTCCCTAACCATTGTTATTTTTGTACTTTTGGTTCTGCACAGGCGTCGCACATGCGCTGTGAATTTTTTGAAAGAAATTGCCAAATTCATGTTTTAATTTGCTTCTGTCACAGGTAGTTCTTACAGTTGTACCACATAAAATAAAGAAAATGTTTTTTTTGTAAAAGTAACATTTTGCTACGGTACATAAATATTAGAAAGTAGGCTTGATATTGATGCAGCCAATGCGGTGTGGTATCTTTTTTCCCTAACCATTTATTTTTGTACTTTTAGTTCTCCACAGGCGTCGCGCTTGCACTGTGAATTGTTTGGAAGAAACATCCAAATTCATGTTTTAATGTGCTCCTGTCACAGGCATGCTTGTAGCAGTTCTTACGATTGAACCACACAAAATAAAGTAAAAAAGTAACATTTTGCTGTAGGCAAATAAAGTAGGAAAACATTAACACAAAGGATCAAACACATTTGCCTTTAATAAGTACTGTTCTCGTGATGGTTTACTCTATTAATTAAATCCGATTTATAATTTAACATTTAAAAAAGACTGAACAGTAAAACAATCAAGAAGCATCTTGAAAACTCACCATCTCACTGAGCAGCGACAGGGATTCGCCGCTCGCCTGCCTGAATCCGTGTTGAATCCAGTCGCAGCCTTTACAGAAGCTCTGCGCGCTGCAAAGAATAAACAGGTATAAGAGGTTTGTCGCGTCCATGGCTTAGAGAGTAGTATTTGCTTCTTCTTGTCTTGGTTTGAAATGTACGACATTGTGGCTGTGTGTGGAGCCTTATATTTACAATATGAAGTACAAAAAGCAAAAACATTTAAAAAGAGAAAACGAAGAACGTATGAAATTTCCGGGATTACTTTCACTTTCCATCTACCACGGAGGGAAATACTGCCGTCGCAATCTGCAGTCTATGGGATTACGTTTTCTAGCACACACATACATTATGTTGTATGAATAACAATTAACATAAAAAGTATAAGCAAATATGTAGTGTGACTGAAATAGTTTGCCTATTTACATAACTTACGTTAAAGCCTGTCAGATCACAACGCGTAGGCGCTCCAGCACGATTTGTTCAGTAACTTCATGTCTACCAGGCGACGCACGGCCTGCACGCCTCCTCCCACCGAATATCATCCATCTGCAGTGTGCAGGCGCTTACGGAACGCCCCTTCTTCGGGAACTCCTCTTCTATGGGAACTCCTTTTCATATGTCACGTCACTCAGAGGTAGTCCTCAGACAACTTTATTGTCTGGGTTACAGCTTAGTACACGCACACAAAAAAGTTCATAAACATAAAACAATAAAAACATTATAGATGTGCTGTTCATTATTGCGTTAGAGCAAATCAGTATAAAAGTGTTGTTTTAAGTAAACATTGTAGGAGTGCAGGGAAACAAAAACGGAGCAAGTCATTTTGTTTGTTGCAAAGCTATTTCGGAACTCCTTTGTAATACTGTTACAAACAGACCGTTAAAAGATTATTTCCATGGCTCCGTGTGTTAACGTTACAAACGATTGACAACTCGGGTGCAGCCGAGTTACGTCACACACACACGCGACTCTTAAAGGAGCCCTGTGTATTAAATAGACGTATTTCAACTAACGTTTAAGGATGTAAGGTTAAAGGGATAGTTCGGAATTTAGGCCATAATGTCTCAATTACGACTTACCCATGATGTAGTTGATTGATGGAAACCATTTTCAGCTAATTCCATGCTGTCCCTTCTTTTGGACATACACACGTTGCTAATGCTCGCGCAACTCTAAGGTAACCGGTAGCATCCACTACCAAACGCACTTAAACACTACACAGTGCACCCAAAGCAAATAAAATACGACGACAGTCTATCGGGGTTATTTTGAGTGTTTATACCATCATTTTTTAAGTCAAACTATTGTTGAATCCTTGACTTTGTGCCGACCTATATTCTCTGTGGAAGTACGGCGGCGGAGCGATACTTTACGTTACCTACAAATGTAGTGCCGGCACTGATCGACTACAACAAAAAAGAAGAGCACCAAGTTGCAGTGGCCACGTTCGCTCCGCTGCCGTACTTCCACAGAGAATATTTTGCACACGTCTGATGCAACGTCATGTAACGGACGTAGTGTCATTTTATCTTAAAATATTAAATAGCCGACAGCATTACAGCAGATTAACCTAAGTGTAGAAGGTGTGAAGACTGGAATAGTCTGGCTCCTTTTAACACTCTTAACCTCTTATAAGCTAACATGAGATCATCAATCATGTATATTTTTGACATTTTATGTGTTTTCTTGTTCCTTTATTATAGTGTGTATAAATGTAGACCTACTTGTTCTGACACTAAGAAAAAAAATCATCTTTTGTACATGACTCATGATAGTCAATGAGTTATTCAATCATTTATTTTTGTCAATTGTCTTCAAAAAGATGGGGAAAAAATTGAAATACTTTAAAAATATTATTTTTATTTTGGTTTCAAATGTCACATTTCTGACAGAAATACATCAACATTTTTGCAAGTACTTTTTATGTAAAAAATTTATAGAAATAAATAAATAGAAATAAATAAATAGAAATAAATAAATAAATAAATAATACACTTTATCAGTTAATACATTGCGTAATATTTTGATACAATCAGACGTAAACTCTTTCTCAGAAAAAGTAACGGGTGCAGAGCCATGCTTTAGTAGTTAATTCACTGGTCTCTTCATTGCTGCTGAAATGAGGTCCAGCCTTTGAAGATGACGTCTTACTTCTTTTCTGATGAGTTCCCATGAATGGGAGTCGTACTTCTGAAAAATATAAAACAATATAAAATGACTTCACTGCTTCATGGTTACTATCATACATTGCAAGCTTTGTTAACGTGTAACTACATTTGAGGGCATGAACCACAATATGTTTTAATTGCAATAATTAATAACAATTATGTTTTGTCTTCAATTCACATTCCAATATCCATTAATTGTATTTACTGTTCTGTCCTTTTTTTGCAAGTGCAATATATGAGAAGTAGTGTATAAAATATGAAAAATAATAATATTATTAGTATTATTATTATTGCAATGTTTCACATATCCATGATGATAAATGACCTTGCAATAACTTACCCTCTGCTTTAAGACATTCTTTTTCAACTTCCTGAAGTATCGATTCAGTCTCCTCTCATATTTTCTTGCAGAAGAAACCTGTGACACATTAAGAAAAGATTAGTCTATTTCCCACATATTTTGCAAGGATTTCAACAGAGCCATGTCTTTATTGTGCTATAGCTACTTACACATTTCTGAAGTTCACGAGACTGGCGGTCAAGGACAGTCAGAAAATTCTCCAGTTTCAGCCTGTTCCATGTCACTGCATCCAGATTCCCATCAAACAGCTCAATGATCTGATCAATGGACTCGTGCAAGAATTTTACTTTCTCATCCACCTATGTAGGGAGAAAAAGTTGTTCAGAACAGTGAAGTAGTTGGGTGGGCAGTAGACAATCAACAGCTCTGAACTCATCCATAGGGGTCACACAAGGCTCAATGTTAGGCCCGCTTTCATTTAGTCGATACAGTAATGCTGATTTGCCCCCTTCATGTCCTACTGTAGATGTACATCTATGCAAAAGAACAAACCGCAAATTGAATATGGCCTAAAAGCAGCTAAGGTCCATTTCCTGGTTAAACTACTCATATCTCCAGTGTGGGAGTGTGAGTGGGGGGGGGGGACAGTGTTTTCTGATTGTAAATGTCTATCTCTCATCTTAAACTCAAATATTTATTTTAAAAAACCCATCAAAATGGTGGTTAATATTCAGGCTCCTCTTCACCTGCCAAGGACAGATGAAAATGACCAGTGTTGCTAAATCTGGCACGGTGTATTGATATAATTTTTGACCTGCTGCTGTTTATGTCCATTTTCTCTTTGGGTAAGTAAATAAATAAACAAACATTTTCTGTCAAACAGTGCTCTCTGAAACATAACACCCCTGCAGACAATTTTGTCGGTTTGCTTCAGAATTTCGAATCACGCTCAAACTGAATGCCTGGCTAAGGCACTAGGAAGGCATGAGACCACCCTCGCTAATTAGACAAGTCAGAAACAATGATTACATACCTGTGCTTTATGGATGTTCCTGTAGAGGGTTTTTGGGAAGGGTACAGGTACCGTAGCATCAGTAATATCTCCACCCTACAAAACAAAACAAGTTTAGTATGACTATGGCATCTAACTGAGCCCTAATTCCCAAATAAACAAGATGATCTGTTCATTATAACGCAACGCTGAATGAAGGCGCGATTTTATGTCTTGATATTGATGCAACCAATGCGGTGTGGTATCTTTTTTCCCTAACCATTGTTATTTTTGTACTTTTCGTTCTGCACAGGCGTCGCGCATGCGCTGTGAATTTTTGGAAGAAATTGCCAAATTCATGTTTTAATTCACTCCTGTCACAGGTAGTAGCAATTCTTACGTTTGTACCACACATAATAAAGGAAAGTTGTTGTTTTTTTTAAGTAACCTTTTGCTACAATAGAAAAATATCAGAAAGTAGGAAAAGTTAACACCGGATCAACCCCATTAGCCTTTTAATAGGTAGCCTAATCCGATTTTCATGATGGTTTACTCGGTTAATTAAATCCGATTTATAATTAAATATTTTAAAAACACCGAACAGTAAAACAGTGAAGAAGCATCTTCAAAACTCACCATCTCACTGAGCAGCGACAGGGATTCGCCGCTCGCCTGCCTGAATCCGTGTTGAATCCAGTCGCAGCCTTTACAGAAGCTCTGCGCGCTGCAAAGAATAAACAGGTATAAGAGGTTTGTCGCGTCCATGGCTTAGAGAGTTGTATTTGTTTCTTCTTGTCTTGGTTTGAAATGTACGACATTGTGGCTGTGTGTGGAGCCTTATATTTACAATATGAAGTACAAAAAGCAAAAACATTTAAAAAGAGAAAACGAAGAACGTGTGAAATTTCCGGGATTACTTTCACTTTCCATCTACCACGGAGGGAAATACTGCCGTCGCAATCTGCAGTCTATGGGATTACGTTTTCTAGCACACACATACATTATGTTGTATGAATAACAATTAACTTAAAAAGTATAAGCAAATATGTAGTGTGACTGAAATAGTTTGCCTATTTACATAACTTACGTTAAAGCCTGTCAGATCACAACGCGTAGGCGCTCCAGCACGATTTGTTCAGTAGCCTAACTTCATGTCTCCCAGGCGACGCACGGCCTGCACGGGCTACGGCGTTTTGCATTTGCACACGTCATGCAACGTCATGTAACGGACGTAGCGTCATTTTATCTTAAAATATTAATTAGCCAACAGCATTACTGCAGATTAACATAATTGTCAAAGGTGTGAAGACTGGAATAGTCTGGCACCTTTTAACACTCTTAACCTCTTATAAACTAACATAAGATCATAAATCATGTATATTTTTTGACATTTTATCTTTTCTTGTTCCTTTATTATAGTGTCTATAAATGTATTTGATCTGACACTAAGAAAAAAATCATGTTTTGTACATGACTTCTGATGAAGGCCACTCAATCAGTTATTGAATTATTTCTTTTTGCTTTGTCAATTGTCTTCCGAAAGAGGGGGAAACAATTAGATATACTTTAAAAATATAATTTTTTATTTTGGTTTCAAATGTCACATTTCTGACAGGAGTACATCAACTTTGTTCAAGTACATTTTATGTAAAAAATGAATAGAAATAAATAAATAGAAATAAATAAATAGAAATAAATAAATAGAAATAAATAAATAGAAATAAATAAATAGAAATAAATAAACAAATAAATAAATAAATAAATAAATAATACATTTTATCAGTTAATACATTGCATAATGTTTTGATCCCATCAGACGTAAACTCTTTCTCAGACAAATTAACGGGTGCAGAGCCATGTTAATTCACTGGTCTCTTCATTGCAGCCGAAATGAGGTCCAGCCTTTGAAGATGACGTCTTACTTCTTTTCTGATGAGTTCCCATGAATGGGAGTCATACTTCTGAAAAATATAAAACAATATAAAATGACTTCACTGCTTCATGGTTACTATCATATATTGCAAGCTTTGTTAACATGTAACTACATTTGAGGCCATGAACCACAATGTGTTTTAATTGCAATAATTAATAACAATTATGTTTTGTCTTTAATGTACACTCCAATATTTATTAATTGTATTTACTGTTCTGTCCTTTTTTGCAAAATATTCTGAGTGCAATATATGAGAAGTAGTGTACAAAATGTGAAAAATAATAATATTATTAGTATTATTATTATTATTGCAATGTTTCACATATCCAAGATGATAAATGACCTTGCAATAACTTACCCTCTGCTTTAAGACATTCTTTTTCAACTTCCTGAAGTATCGATTCAGTCTCCTCTCATATTTGCTTGCAGAAGAAACCTGTGACACATTAAGAAAAGATTAGTATATGTCCCATGTGTTTTGCAAGGATTTTAACAGGTCCATGTCTTTATTGTGCTATAGCTACTTACACATTTCTGAAGTTCACGAGACTGGCGGTCAAGGACAGTCAGAAAATGCTCCAGTTTCAGCCTGTTCCATGTCGCAGCATCCAGATTCCCATCAAACAGCTCAATGATCTGATCAATGGACTCGTCCAAGAATTTTACTTTCTCATCCACCTATGTAGGGAGAAAAAGTTGTTTAGAACAGTGAAGTGGTTGGGTGGGCAGTAGACAATCAACAGCTCTGAACTCATCCATAGGGGTCACACAAGGCTCAATGTTAGGCCCGCTTTCATTTAGTCCATACAGTAATGCTGATTTGCCCCCTTAATGTCCTACTGTAGATGTACATCTATGCAAAAGAACAAACCGCAAATTGAATATGGCCTAAAAGCAGCTAAGGTCCATTTCCTGGTTAAACTACTCATATCTCCAGTGTGGGAGTGTGAGTGGGGGGGGGGGACAGTGTTTTCTGATTGTAAATGTCTATCTCTCATCTTAAACTCAAATATTTATTTTAAAAAACCCATCAAAATGGTGGTTAATATTCAGGCTCCTCTTCACCTGCCAAGGACAGATGAAAATGACCAGTGTTGCTAAATCTGGCACGGTGTATTGATATAATTTTTGACCTGCTGCTGTTTATGTCCATTGTCTCTTTGGGTAAGTAAATAAATAAACAAACATTTTCTGTCAAACAGTGCTCTCTGAAACATAACACCCCTGCAGACAATTTTGTCGGTTTGCTTCAGAATTTCGAATCACGCTCAAACTGAATGCCTGGCTACGGCACTAGGAAGGCATGAGACCACCCTCGCTAATTAGACAAGTCAGAAACAATGATTACATACCTGTGCTTTATGGATGTTCCTGTAGAGGGTTTTTGGGAAGGGTACGGGTACCGTAGCATCAGTAATGTCTCCACCCTACAAAACAAAACAAGTTTAGTATGACTATGGCATCTAACTGAGCCCTAATTCCCAAATAAACAAGATGATCTGTTCATTATAACGCAACGCTGAATGAAGGCGCGATTTTATGTCTTGATATTGATGCAACCAATGCGGTGTGGTATCTTTTTTCCCTAACCATTGTTATTTTTGTACTTTTGGTTCTGCACAGGCGTCGCGCATGCGCTGTGAATTTTTGGAAGAAATTGCCAAATTCATGTTTTAATTCGCTCCTGTCACAGGTAGTAGCAATTCTTATGTTTGTACCACACATAATAAAGGAAAGTTGTTGTTTTTTTAAGTAACCTTTTGCTACAATAGAAAAATATCAGAAAGTAGGAAAAGTTAACACCGGATCAACCCCATTAGCCTTTTAATAAGTAGCCTAATCCGATTTTCATGATGGTTTACTCGGTTAATTAAATCCGATTTATAATTAAATATTTTAAAAAGACCGAACAGTAAAACAGTGAAGAAGCATCTTCAAAACTCACCATCTCACTGAGCAGCGACAGGTATTCGCCGCTCGCCTGCCTGAATCCGTGTTGAATCCAGTCGCAGCCTTTACAGAAGCTCTGCGCGCTGCAAAGAATAAACAGGTATAAGAGGTTTGTCGCGTCCATGGCTTAGAGAGTTGTATTTGTTTCTTCTTGTCTTGGTTTGAAATGTACGACATTGTGGCTGTGTGTGGAGCCTTATATTTACAATATGAAGTACAAAAAGAAAAAACATTTAAAAAGAGAAAACGAAGAACGTGTGAAATTTCCGGGATTACTTTCACTTTCCATCTACCACGGAGGGAAATACTGCCGTCGCAATCTGCAGTCTATGGGATTACGTTTTCTAGCACACACATACATTATGTTGTATGAATAACAATTAACTTAAAAAGTATAAGCAAATATGTAGTGTGACTGAAATAGTTTGCCTATTTACATAACTTACGTTAAAGCCTGTCAGATCACAACGCGTAGGCGCTCCAGCACGATTTGTTCAGTAGCCTAACTTCATGTCTCCCAGGCGACGCACGGCCTGCACGGGCTACAGCGTTTTGCATTTGCACACGTCATGCAACGTCATGTAACGGACGTAGCGTCATTTTATCTTAAAATATTAATTAGCCAACAGCATTACTGCAGATTAACATAATTGTCAAAGGTGTGAAGACTGGAATAGTCTGGCACCTTTTAACACTCTTAACCTCTTATAAACTAACATAAGATCATAAATCATGTATATTTTTTGACATTTTATGTTTTCTTGTTCCTTTATTATAGTGTCTATAAATGTATTTGATCTGACACTAAGAAAAAAATCATGTTTTGTACATGACTTATGATGAAGGCCACTCAATCAGTTATTGAATTATTTCTTTTTGCTTTGTCAATTGTCTTCCGAAAGAGGGGGAAACAATTAGATATACTTTAAAAATATAATTTTTTATTTTGGTTTCAAATGTCACATTTCTGACAGGAGTACATCAACTTTGTTCAAGTACATTTTATGTAAAAAATGAATAGAAATAAATAAATAGAAATAAATGAATAGAAATAAATAAATAGAAATAAATAAACAAATAAATAAATAAATAAATAAATAATACATTTTATCAGTTAATACATTGCATAATGTTTTGATCCCATCAGACGTAAACTCTTTCTCAGACAAATTAACGGGTGCAGAGCCATGTTAATTCACTGGTCTCTTCATTGCAGCCGAAATGAGGTCCAGCCTTTGAAGATGACGTCTTACTTCTTTTCTGATGAGTTCCCATGAATGGGAGTCATACTTCTGAAAAATATAAAACAATATAAAATGACTTCACTGCTTCATGGTTACTATCATATATTGCAAGCTTTGTTAACATGTAACTACATTTGAGGCCATGAACCACAATGTGTTTTAATTGCAATAATTAATAACAATTATGTTTTGTCTTTAATGTACACTCCAATATTTATTAATTGTATTTACTGTTCTGTCCTTTTTTGCAAAATATTCTGAGTGCAATATATGAGAAGTAGTGTACAAAATGTGAAAAATAATAATATTATTAGTATTATTATTATTATTGCAATGTTTCACATATCCAAGATGATAAATGACCTTGCAATAACTTACCCTCTGCTTTAAGACATTCTTTTTCAACTTCCTGAAGTATCGATTCAGTCTCCTCTCATATTTGCTTGCAGAAGAAACCTGTGACACATTAAGAAAAGATTAGTATATGTCCCATGTGTTTTGCAAGGATTTTAACAGGTCCATGTCTTTATTGTGCTATAGCTACTTACACATTTCTGAAGTTCACGAGACTGGCGGTCAAGGACAGTCAGAAAATGCTCCAGTTTCAGCCTGTTCCATGTCGCAGCATCCAGATTCCCATCGAACAGCTCAATGATCTGATCAATGGACTCGTGCAAGAATTTTACTTTCTCATCCACCTACGTAGGAAGAAAAAGTCGTTTACAACAGTGAAGTGGTTGAGTGGGCGGAAGACAATCAACAGCTCTGAACTCATCAATAGGGGTCACGCAAGGCTCAATGTTAGGCCCGCTTTCATTTAGTCCATACAGTAATGCTGATTTGCCCCCTTCATGTCCTACTGTAGATGTACATCTATGCGAAAGAACAAAACGCAAATTGAATATGGCCTAAAAGCAGCTATGGTCCATTTCCTGGTTAAACTACTCATATCTCCAGTGTGGGAGTGTGAGTGGGGGGGGGGGGGGGGGGCAGTGTTTTCTGATTGTAAATGTCTATCTCTCATCTTAAACTCAAATATTTATTTTACAAAACCCATCAAAATGGTGGTTAATATTCAGGCTCCTCTTCACCTGCCAAGGACAGATGAAAATGACCAGTGTTGCTAAATCTGGCACGGTGTATTGATATAGTTTTTGACCTGCTGCTGTTTATGTCCATTGTCTCTTTGGGTAAGTAAATAAATAAACAAACATTTTCTGTCAAACAGTGCTCTCTGAAACATAACACCCCTGCAGACAATTTTGTCGGTTTGCTTCAGAATTTTGAATCACGCTCAAACTGAATGCCTGGCTACGGCACTAGGAAGGCATGAGACCACCCTTGCTAATTAGACAAGTCAGAAACAATGATTACATACCTGTGCTTTATGGATGTTCCTGTAGAGGGTATTTGGGAAGGGTACGGGTACCGTAGCATCAGTAATATCTCCACCCTACAAAACAAAACAAGTTTAGTTTGACTATGGCATCTGACTGAGCCCCAATGCCCAAACAAGATGATCTGATCATTATAACATGAGGCATGCCACGCGCCGACAAGCAACACTGGATGAAGGCGCGATTTTATGTCTTGATATTGATGCAACCAATGCGATGTGGTATCTTTTTTCCCTAACCATTGTTATTTTTGTACTTTTGGTTCTGCACAGGCGTCGCACATGTGCTGTGAATTTTTTGAAAGAAATTGCCAAATTCATGTTTTAATTTGCTTCTGTCACAGGTAGTTCTTACAGTTGTACCACATAAAATAAAGAAAATGTTTTTTTTGTAAAAGTAACATTTTGCTACGGTACATAAATATTAGAAAGTAGGCTTGATATTGATGCAGCCAATGCGGTGTGGTATCTTTTTTCCCTAACCATTTATTTTTGTACTTTTAGTTCTCCACAGGCGTCGCGCTTGCACTGTGAATTGTTTGGAAGAAACATCCAAATTCATGTTTTAATGTGCTCCTGTCACAGGCATGCTTGTAGCAGTTCTTACGATTGAACCACACAAAATAAAGTAAAAAAGTAACATTTTGCTGTAGGCAAATAAAGTAGGAAAACATTAACACAAAGGATCAAACCCATTTGCCTTTAATAAGTACTGTTCTCGTGATGGTTTACTCTATTAATTAAATCCGATGTATAATTTAACATTTAAAAAAGACTGAACAGTAAAACAATCAAGAAGCATCTTGAAAACTCACCATCTCACTGAGCAGCGACAGGGATTCGCCGCTCGCCTGCCTGAATCCGTGTTGAATCCAGTCGCAGCCTTTACAGAAGCTCTGCGCGCTGCAAAGTATAAACAGGTATAAGAGGTTTGTCGCGTCCATGGCTTAGAGAGTAGTATTTGCTTCTTCTTGTCTTGGTTTGAAATGTACGACATTGTGGCTGTGTGTGGAGCCTTATATTTACAATATGAAGTACAAAAAGCAAAAACATTTAAAAAGAGAAAACGAAGAACGTATGAAATTTCCGGGATTACTTTCACTTTCCATCTACCACGGAGGGAAATACTGCCGTCGCAATCTGCAGTCTATGGGATTACGTTTTCTAGCACACACATACATTATGTTGTATGAATAACAATTAACATAAAAAGTATAAGCAAATATGTAGTGTGACTGAAATAGTTTGCCTATTTACATAACTTACGTTAAAGCCTGTCAGATCACAACGCGTAGGCGCTCCAGCACGATTTGTTCAGTAACTTCATGTCTACCAGGCGACGCACGGCCTGCACGCCTCCTCCCACCGAATATCATCCATCTGCAGTGTGCAGGCGCTTACGGAACGCCCCTTCTTCGGGAACTCCTCTTCTATGGGAACTCCTTTTCATATGTCACGTCACTCAGAGGTAGTCCTCAGACAACTTTATTGTCTTGGTTACAGCTTAGTACACGCACACAAAAAAGTTCATAAACATAAAACAATAAAAACATTATAGATGTGCTGTTCATTATTGCGTTAGAGCAAATCAGTATAAAAGTGTTGTTTTAATGTTCAAGTAAACATTGTAGGAGTGCAGGGAAACAAAAATGGAGCAAGTCATTTTGTTTGTTGCAAAGCTATTTCGGAACTCCTTTGTAATACTGTTACAAACAGACCGTTAAAAGATTATTTCCATGGCTCCGTGTGTTAACGTTACAAACGATTGACAACTCGGGTGCAGCCGAGTTACGTCACACACACACGCGACTCTTAAAGGAGCCCTGTGTATTAAATAGACGTATTTCAACTAACGTTTAAGGATGTAAGGTTAAAGGGATAGTTCGGAATTTAGGCAATAATGTCTCAATTACGACTTACCCATGATGTAGTTGATTGATGGAAACCATTTTCAGCTAATTCCATGCTTTCCCTTCTTTTGGACATACACACGTTGCTAATGCTCGCGCAACTGTAAGGTAACCGGTAGCATCCACTACCAAACGCACTTAAACACTACACAGTGCACCCAAAGCAAATAAAATACGACGACAGTCTATCGGGGTTATTTTGAGTGTTTATACCATCATTTTTTAAGTCAAACTATTGTTGAATCCTTGACTTTGTGCCGACCTATATTCTCTGTGGAAGTACGGCGGCGGAGCGATACTTTACGTTACCTACAAATGTAGTGCCGGCACTGATCGACTACAACAAAAAAGAAGAGCACCAAGTTGCAGTGGCCACGTTCGCTCCGCGGCCGTACTTCCACAGAGAATACTTTGCACACGTCTGATGCAACGTCATGTAACGGACGTAGTGTCATTTTATTTTAAAATATTAAATAGCCGACAGCATTACAGCAGATTAACCTAAGTGTAGAAGGTGTGAAGACTGGAATAGTCTGGCTCCTTTTAACACTCTTAACCTCTTATAAGCTAACATGAGATCATCAATCATGTATATTTTTGACATTTTATGTGTTTTCTTGTTCCTTTATTATAGTGTGTATAAATGTAGACCTACTTGTTCTGACACTAAGAAAAAAAATCATGTTTTGTACATGACTCATGATAGTCAATGAGTTATTCAATAATTTATTTTTGTCAATTGTCTTCAAAAAGATGGGGAAAAAATTGAAATACTTTAAAAATATTATTTTTATTTTGGTTTCAAATGTCACATTTCTGACAGAAATACATCAACATTTTTGCAAGTACTTTTTATGTAAAAAATTTATAGAAATAAATAAATATAAATAAATAAATATGAATAAATAAATAAATAAATAAATAAATAAATAAATAAATAAATAAATAAATAAATAAATAAATAAATAAATAATACACTTTATCAGTTAATACATTGCGTAATATTTTGATACAATCAGACGTAAACTCTTTCTCAGAAAAAGTAATGGGTGCAGAGCCATGCTTTGGTAGTTAATTCACTGGTCTCTTCATTGCTGCTGAAATGAGGTCCAGCCTTTGAAGATGACGTCTTACTTCTTTTCTGATGAGTTCCCATGAATGGGAGTCGTACTTCTGAAAAATATAAAACAATATAAAATGACTTCACTGCTTCATGGTTACTATCATACATTGCAAGCTTTGTTAACGTGTAACTACATTTGAGGGCATGAACCACAATATGTTTTAATTGCAATAATTAATAACAATTATGTTTTGTCTTTAATTCACATTCCAATATCCATTAATTGTATTTACTGTTCTGTCCTTTTTTTGCAAGTGCAATATATGAGAACTAGTGTATAAAATATGAAAAATAATAATATTATTAGTATTATTATTATTGCAATGTTTCACATATCCATGATGATAAATGACCTTGCAATAACTTACCCTCTGCTTTAAGACATTCTTTTTCAACTTCCTGAAGTATCGATTCAGTCTCCTCTCATATTTTCTTGCAGAAGAAACCTGTGACACATTAAGAAAAGATTAGTCTATTTCCCACATATTTTGCAAGGATTTCAACAGAGCCATGTCTTTATTGTGCTATAGCTACTTACACATTTCTGAAGTTCACGAGACTGGCGGTCAAGGACAGTCAGAAAATTCTCCAGTTTCAGCCTGTTCCATGTCACTGCATCCAGATTCCCATCAAACAGCTCAATGATCTGATCAATGGACTCGTGCAAGAATTTTACTTTCTCATCCACCTATGTAGGGAGAAAAAGTTGTTTAGAACAGTGAAGTGGTTGAGTGGGCAGTAGACAATCAACAGCTCTGAACTCATCCATAGGGGTCACACAAGGCTCAATGTTAGGCCCGCTTTCATTTAGTCCATACAGTAATGCTGATTTGCCCCCTTCATGTCCTACTGTAGATGTACATCTATGCAAAAGAACAAACCGCAAATTGAATATGGCCTAAAAGCAGCTAAGGTCCATTTCCTGGTTAAACTACTCATATCTCCAGTGTGGGAGTGTGAGTGTGGGGGGGGGGCAGTGTTTTCTGATTGTAAATGTCTATCTCTCATCTTAAACTCAAATATTTATTTTAAAAAAACCCATCAAAATGGTGGTTAATATTCAGGCTCCTCTTCACCTGCCAAGGACAGATGAAAATGACCAGTGTTGCTAAATCTGGCACGGTGTATTGATATCATTTTTGACCTGCTGCTGTTTATGTCCATTGTCTCTTTGGGTAAGTAAATAAATAAACAAACATTTTCTGTCAAACAGTGCTCTCTGAAACATAACACCCCTGCAGACAATTTTGTCGGTTTGCTTCAGAATTTCGAATCACGCTCAAACTGAATGCCTGGCTACGGCACTAGGAAGGCATGAGACCACCCTCGCTAATTAGACAAGTCAGAAACAATGATTACATACCTGTGCTTTATGGATGTTCCTGTAGAGGGTTTTTGGGAAGGGTACGGGTACCGTAGCATCAGTAATATCTCCACCCTACAAAACAAAACAAGTTTAGTATGACTATGGCATTTAACTGAGCCCTAATTCCCAAATAAACAAGATGATCTGTTCATTATAACGCAACGCTGAATGAAGGCGCGATTTTATGTCTTGATATTGATGCAACCAATGCGGTGTGGTATCTTTTTTCCCTAACCATTGTTATTTTTGTACTTTTGGTTCTGCACAGGCGTCGCGCATGCGCTGTGAATTTTTGGAAGAAATTGCCAAATTCATGTTTTAATTCACTCCTGTCACAGGTAGTAGCAATTCTTACGTTTGTACCACACATAATAAAGGAAAGTTGTTGTTTTTTTTAAGTAACCTTTTGCTACGATAGAAAAATATCAGAAAGTAGGAAAAGTTAACACCGGATCAACCCCATCAGCCTTTTAATAAGTAGCCTAATCCGATTTTCATGATGGTTTACTCGGTTAATTAAATCCGATTTATAATTAAATATTTTAAAAAGACCGAACAGTAAAACAGTGAAGAAGCATCTTCAAAACTCACCATCTCACTGAGCAGCGACAGGGATTCGCCGCTCGCCTGCCTGAATCCGTGTTGAATCCAGTCGCAGCCTTTACAGAAGCTCTGCGCGCTGCAAAGAATAAACAGGTATAAGAGGTTTGTCGCGTCCATGGCTTAGAGAGTTGTATTTGCTTCTTCTTGTCTTGGTTTGAAATGTACGACATTGTGGCTGTGTGTGGAGCCTTATATTTACAATATGAAGTACAAAAAGCAAAAACATTTAAAAAGAGAAAACGAAGAACGTGTGAAATTTCCGGGATTACTTTCACTTTCCATCTACCACGGAGGGAAATACTGCCGTCGCAATCTGCAGTCTATGGGATTACGTTTTTTAGCACACACATACATTATGTTGTATGAATAACAATTAACATAAAAAGTATAAGCAAATATGTAGTGTGACTGAAATAGTTTGCCTATTTACATAACTTACGTTAAAGCCTGTCAGATCACAACGCGTAGGCGCTCCACCACGATTTGTTCAGTAGCCTAACTTCATGTCTCCCAGGCGACGCACAGCCTGCACGGGCTACAGCGTTTTGCATTTGCACACGTCATGCAACGTCATGTAACGGACGTAGCGTCATTTTATCTTAAAATATTAATTAGCCAACAGCATTACTGCAGATTAACATAATTGTCAAAGGTGTGAAGACTGGAATAGTCTGGCACCTCTTAACACTCTTAACCTCTTATAAACTAACATAAGATCATAAATCATGTATATTTTTTGACATTTTATGTTTTCTTGTTCCTTTATTATAGTGTCTATAAATGTATTTGATCTGACACTAAGAAAAAAATCATGTTTTGTACATGACTTCTGATGAAGGCCACTCAATCAGTTATTGAATTATTTATTTTTGCTTTGTCAATTGTCTTCCGAAAGAGGGGGAAACAATTAGATATACTTTAAAAATATAATCTTTTATTTTGGTTTCAAATGTCACATTTCTGACAGGAGTACATCAACTTTGTTCAAGTACATTTTATGTAAAAAATGAATAGAAATAAATAAATAGAAATAAATAAATAGAAATAAATAAACAAATAAATAAATAAATAAATAAATAATACATTTTATCAGTTAATACATTGCATAATGTTTTGATCCCATCAGACGTAAACTCTTTCTCAGACAAATTAACGGGTGCAGAGCCATGTTAATTCACTGGTCTCTTCATTGCAGCCGAAATGAGGTCCAGCCTTTGAAGATGACGTCTTACTTCTTTTCTGATGAGTTCCCATGAATGGGAGTCATACTTCTGAAAAATATAAAACAATATAAAATGACTTCACTGCTTCATGGTTACTATCATATATTGCAAGCTTTGTTAACATGTAACTACATTTGAGGCCATGAACCACAATGTGTTTTAATTGCAATAATTAATAACAATTATGTTTTGTCTTTAATGTACACTCCAATATTTATTAATTGTATTTACTGTTCTGTCCTTTTTTGCAAAATATTCTGAGTGCAATATATGAGAAGTAGTGTACAAAATGTGAAAAATAATAATATTATTAGTATTATTATTATTATTGCAATGTTTCACATATCCAAGATGATAAATGACCTTGCAATAACTTACCCTCTGCTTTAAGACATTCTTTTTCAACTTCCTGAAGTATCGATTCAGTCTCCTCTCATATTTGCTTGCAGAAGAAACCTGTGACACATTAAGAAAAGATTAGTCTATTTCCCACATATTTTGCAAGGATTTCAACAGAGCCATGTCTTTATTGTGCTATAGCTACTTACACATTTCTGAAGTTCACGAGACTGGCGGTCAAGGACAGTCAGAAAATTCTCCAGTTTCAGCCTGTTCCATGTCGCAGCGTCCAGATTCCCATCGAACAGTTCAATGATCTGATCAATGGACTCGTGCAAGAAATTTACTTTCTCATCCACCTATGTAGGAAGAAAAAGTTGTTTAGAACAATGAAGTGGTTGAGTGGGCAGTAGACAATCAACAGCTCTGAACTCATCAATAGGGGTCACACAAGGCTCAATATTAGGCCCACTTTCATTTAGTCCATACAGTAATGCTGATTTGCCCCCTTCATGTCCTACTGTAGATGTACATCTATGCGAAAGAACAAACCGCAAATTGAATATGGCCTAAAAGCAGCTATGGTCCATTTCCTGGTTAAACTACTCATATCTCCAGTGTGGGAGTGTGAGTGGGGGGGGGCAGTGTTTTCTGATTGTAAATGTCTATCTCTCATCTTAAACTCAGATATTTATTTTTAAAAACCCATCAAAATGGTGGTTAATATTCAGGCTCCTCTTCACCTGCCAAGGACAGATGAAAATGACCAGTGTTGCTAAATCTGGCACGGTGTATTGATATAATTTTTGACCTGCTGCTGTTTATGTCCATTGTCTCTTTGGGTAAGTAAATAAATAAACAAACATTTTCTGTCAAACAGTGCTCTCTGAAACATAACACCCCTGCAGACAATTTTGTCGGTTTGCTTCAGAATTTCAAATCACGCTCAAACTGAATGCCTGGCTACAGCACTGGGAAAGCATGAGACCACCCTCCCTAATTAGACAAGTCAGAAACAATGATTACATACCTGTCCTTTATGGATGTTCCTGTAGAGGGTTTTTGGGAAGGGTACGGGTACCGTAGCATCAGTAATATCTCCACCCTACAAAACAAAACAAGTTTAGTATGACTATGGCATCTAACTGAGCCCTAATTCCCAAATAAACAAGATGATCTGATTATTATAACGCAACGCTGAATGAAGGCGCGATTTTATGTCTTGATATTGATGCACCCAATGCAATGTGGTATTTTTTTTCCCTAACCATTGTTATTTTTGTACTTTTGGTTCTGCACAGGTGTCGCGCATGCGCTGTGAATTTTTGGAAGAAATTGCCAAATTCATGTTTTAATTCGCTCCTGTCACAGGTAGTAGCAATTCTTATGTTTGTACCACACATAATAAAGGAAAGTTGTTTTTTTTTTTAAGTAACCTTTTGCTACAATAGAAAAATATCAGAAAGTAGGAAAAGTTAACACCGGATCAACCCCATTAGCCTTTTAATAAGTAGCCTAATCCGATTTTCATGATGGTTTACTCGGTTAATTAAATCCGATTTATAATTAAATATTTTAAAAAGAACGAACAGTAAAACAGTGAAGAAGCATCTTGAAAACTCACCATCTCACTGAGCAGCGACAGGGATTCGCCGCTCGCCTGCCTGAATCCGTGTTGAATCCAGTCGCAGCCTTTACAGAAGCTCTGCGCGCTGCAAAGAATAAACAGGTATAAGAGGTTTGTCGCGTCCATGGCTTAGAGAGTTGTATTTGCTTCTTCTTGTCTTGGTTTGAAATGTACGACATTGTGGCTGTGTGTGCAGCCTTATATTTACAACATGAAGTACAAAAAGCAAAAACATTTGAAAAGAGAAAACGAAGAACGTGTGAAAATTCCGGGATTACTTTCACTTTCCATCTACCACGGAGGGAAATACTGCCGTCGCAATCTGCAGTCTATGGGATTACGTTTTCTAGCACACACATATATTATGTTGTATGAATAACAATTAACATAAAAAGTATAAGCAAATATGTAGTGTGACTGAAATAGTTTGCCTATTTACATAACTTACGTTAAAGCCTGTTCGATCACAACCCGTAGGCGCTCCAGCACGACTTTTTCAGTAACTTCATGTCTCCCAGGCGACGCACGGCCTGCGCGCCTCCTCCCACCGAATATCATCCATCTGCAGTGTGCAGACTCTTACGGAACGCCCCTTCTTCGGGTACTCCTGTTCTATGGGAACGCCTTTTTATACGTCACGTCACTCAGAGGTAGTCCTCAGACAACTTTATTGTCTTGGTTACAGCTTAGTACACGCACACAAAAAAGATCATAAACATAAAACAATAAAAACATTATAGATGTGCTGTTCATTATTGCGTTAGAGCAAATCAGTATAAAAGTGTTGTTTTAATGTTCAAGTAAACATTGTAGGAGTGCAGGGAAACAAAAATGGAGCAAGTCATTTTGTTTGTTGCAAAGCTATTTCGGAACTCCTTTGTAATACTGTTACAAACAGACCGTTAAAAGATTATTTCCATGGCTCCGTGTGTTAACGTTACAAACGATTGACAACTCGGGTGCAGCCGAGTTACGTCACACACACACGCGACTCTTAAAGGAGCCCTGTGTATTAAATAGACGTATTTCAACTAACGTTTAAGGATGTAAGGTTAAAGGGATAGTTCGGAATTTAGGCCATAATGTCTCAATTACGACTTACCCATGATGTAGTTGATTGATGGAAACCATTTTCAGCTAATTCCATGCTGTCCCTTCTTTTGGACATACACACGTTGCTAATGCTAGCGCAACTCTAAGGTAACCGGTAGCATCCACTACCAAACGCACTTAAACACTCCACAGTGCACCCAAAGCAAATAAAATACGACTATCTGGGTTATTTTGAGTGTTTATACCATCATTTTTGAAGTCAAACTATTGTTGAATCCTTGACTTTGTGCTGACCTATATTCTCTGTGGAAGTACGGCGGCGGAGCGATACTTTACGTTACCTACGAATGTAGTGCCGGCAATGATCGACTACAACAACAAAGAAGAGCAACAAGTTGCAGTGGCCACGTTCGCTCCGCGGCCGTACTTCCACAGAGAATACTTTGCACACGTCTGATGCAACGTCATGTAACGGACGTAGCGTCATTTTATCTTAAAATATTAAATAGCCGACAGCATTACAGCAGATTAACATAAGTGTAAAAGGTGTGAAGACTGGAATAGTCTGGCTCCTTTTAACGCTCTTAACCTCTTATAAGCTTACATGAGATCATCAATCATGTATATTTTTGACATTTTATGTGTTTTCTTGTTCCTTTATTATAGTGTGTATAAATGTAGACCTACTTGTTCTGACACTAAGAAAAAAAAAAAGATGTTTTATACATGACTCATGATGATAGTCAATAAGTTATTCAATAATTTATTTTTGTCAATTGTCTTCAAAAAGAGGGGGAACAAATTGAAATACTTTAAAAATATTGTTTTTATTTTGGTTTCAAATGTCACATTTCTGACAGATATACATCAACATTTTTGCAAGTACTTTTTATGTAAAAAATTAATATAAATAAATAAATAAATAAATAAATAAATAAAAATAAATAAATAAACAAATAAATAAATAATACACTTTATCAGTTAATACATTGCGTAATATTTTGATCCAATCAGACGTAAACTCTTTCTCAGAAAGAGTAGTGCTTCAGTAGTTAATTCACTGATCTCTCCATTGCAGCCGAAATGAGGTCCAGCCTTTGAAGATGACGTCTTACTTCTTTTCTGATTAGTTCCCATGAATGGGAGTCGTACTTCTGAAAAATATAAAACAATATAAAATTACTTCATTGCTTCATGGTTACTATCTTACATTGCAAGCTTTGTTAACGTGTAACTACATTTGAGGGCATGAACCACAATATGTTTTAATTGCAATAATTAATAACAATTATGTTTTGTCTTTAATTTACATTCCAATATCTATTAATTGTATTTACTGTTCTGCCCTTTTTTGCTAAATATTATGAGTGCAATATATGAGAAGTAGTCTATAAAATATGAAAAATAATAATTTTATTAGTATTATTATAATTGCAATGTTTCACATAACCATGATGATAAATGACCTTGCAATAACTTACCCTCTGCTTTAAGACATTCTTTTTCAACTTCCTGAAGTATCGATTCAGTCTCCTCTCATATTTGCTTGCAGAAGAAACCTGTGACACATTAAGAAAAGATTAGTCTATTTCCCACATATTTTGCAAGGATTTCAACAGAGCCATGTCTTTATTGTGCTATAGCTACTTACACATTTCTGAAGTTCACGAGACTGGCGGTCAAGGACAGTCAAAAAATGGTCCAGTTTCAGCCTGTTCCATGTCACAGAGTCCAGATTCCCATTCAACAGCTCAATGATCTGATCAATGGACTCGTGCAAGAATTTTACTTTCTCATCCGCCTACGTAGGAAGAAAAAGTCATTTAGAACAGTGAAGTGGTTGAGTGGGCAGTAGACAATCAACAGCTCTTAACTCATCAATAGGGGTCACACAAGGCTCAATGTTAGGCCCGCTTTCATTTAGTCCATACAGTAATGCTGATTTGCCCCCTTCATGTCCTACTGTAGATGTACATCTATGTGAAAAAACAAACCGCAAATTGAATATGGCCTAAAAGCAGTTATGGTGCATTTCCTGGTTAAACTACTGATATCTCCAGTGTGGAGATGCTGCTGTTTATGTCCATTGTCTCTTTTGGTAAATAAATAAATGAACAAACATTTCCTGTCAAACAGTGCTCTCTGAAACATAACACCCCTGTAGACAATTTTGTCGATTCGCTTCAGAATTTCGAATCACGCTCAAACTGAATGCCTGGCTACGGCATTACATTACATTACATTATAGGCATTTAGCAGACGCTCTTATCCAGAGTGACTTACACAACTTTTTAGCATTTTTTACATATTATCCATGTATACAGCTGGATATATACTGAAGCGATTCAGGTTAGGTACCTTGCTCAAGGGTACAACGGCAGTGTCCTACCTGGGAATCGAACCTGCAACCTTGCAGTTACAAGGCCAGTTCCTTAACCATTATACTACACTGCCGCCACTAGGAAGGCATGAGACAACAATCATTACATACCTGTGCTTTGTGGATGTTCCTGTAGAGGGTATTTGGGAAGGGTACGGGTACCGTAGCATCAGTAATATCTCCACCCTACAAAACAAAACAAGGTTAGTTTGATTATGGCATCTGACTGAGCCCCAATTCCCAAACAAGATGATCTGATCATTATAACATGAGGCATGCCACGCGCCGACAAGCAACGCTGGATGAAGGCGCGATTTTATGTCTTGATATTGATGCAACCAATGCAGTGTGGTATCTTTTTTCCCTAACCATTGTTATTTTTGTACTTTTGGTTCTGCACAGGCGTCGCGCATGCGCTGTGAATTTTGTGAAAGAAATTGCCAAATTCATGTTTTAATTCGCTTCTGTCACAGGTAGTTCTTACGGTTGTACCACATAAAATAAAGAAAATGTTATTTTTGTAGAAGTAACATTTTGCTACGGTAGAAAAATATTAGAAAGTAGGCTTGATATTGATGCAGCCAATGCGGTGTGGTATCTTTTTTCCCTAACCATTTATTTTTGTACTTTTAGTTCTCCACAGGCGTCGCGCTTGCACTGTGAATTGTTTGGAAGAAACAGCCAAATTCATGTTTTAATGTGCTCCTGTCACAGGCATGCTTGGAGCAGTTCTTACGATTGAACCACACAAAATAAAGTAAAAAAAGTACCATTTTGCTGTATAGGCAAATAAAGTAGGAAAACGTTAACACAAAGGATCAAACCCATTTGCCTTTAATAAGTACTGTTCTCGTGATGGTTTACTCTATTAATTAAATCCGATGTATAATTTAACATTTAAAAAAGACTGAACAGTAAAACAATCAAGAAGCATCGCCAGTACCGACCAGCCTCAACTGGCGCATCTTGAAAACTCACCATGTCACTGAGCAGCGACAGGGATTCGCCGCTCGCCTGCCTGAATCCGTGTTGAATCCAGTCGCAGCCTTTACAGAAGCTCTGCGCGCTGCAAAGAATAAACAGGTATAAGAGGTTTGTCGCGTCCATGGCTTAGAGAGTTGTATTTGCTTCTTCTTGTCTTGGTTTGAAATGTTCGACATTTTGACTGTGTGTGGTGGCTTATATGTAGCTACAGTATGAAGTATAAAAAGCAAAAACCAATTTAAAAAGGGAAAACGAAGAGTGAAATGTGTGAAATTTCCAGGACTACTTTCGCTTTCCATCTAGGAAATACTGCATTCCGGGGACGCCCCTGCGTGCTCTCGCACACACAAATTATGTTGTAAAAATGACAATAAACGGTATAAAAAGGTATTTTGACTTAAATTGTTTACCTATTTCCATAACTTACTTTAAATCCCGTCAGATCACAACGCGTACAGGACGGTTGTTCAGTAAATTGTCTTCCAGGCGATGTACGGCCAGCACGCTGAGCAGCATTTACACACGTCGGAGGCAACATCGTGTAAACAGACGTTGTGTCATATTGATTATTAAATAGCAAACAGTATCACAGCAGATTAAGCTAATTGTAACAGGTTCGAAGACTGGAATAAATAACCCGGCACAATTAAGTGTATGCCTATGCGCCTACGCTATAAATTTTTTTATGTTCTTGGGAAGTGTAGCAGACCATTATATTTTGGTGAGAGTTGTGAATTTGAAAATAACCTAACTGTTATCAAGCCTCAACTTAAAAGGAATTTATACATATTGGATTTACAGTTTGACTTTCTACAGTGTTGGGTATTTATTTATACTCGGACAAAGAATATACAAACTGTATGTAGGCCTATATTGCCTCGTCCTTGCACTATTGCCTCATCCTGTTGCCTCGAGATGTTACCGTCGGGGATCCTCCACGCTTGAATCGCTTAATGACGAAACCTTTTGCTTTCATTTTCATTGTATGAGGCAACTCCAGAAACGAGGGAAGCCCCTCTTCCTCTTACGGTTCAGTGATGCAACCGCAGCTCTAAGATTATCAACTGCGCTCGGTGTAGGTGGTTTCCAGTGTAGATCTGCTCTCGCGCCCAACAGCGTAGCCTATTATCACTGTCGATAACGATGATGCAAAGCGTTTTCAGCCTCCGCGTTAACAGCACGTGTGTGTGTGTGTGTGTGTGTGTGTGTGTGTGTGTGTGTGTGTGTGTGTGTGTGTGTGTGTGTGTGTGTGTGTGTGTGTGTGTGTGTGTGTGTGCGTGTGCGTGCGTGCGTGCGTCCACTTCATTACCCCAAAAGGACAGGGGGTGTCGGGGTGACCGTCGGTATACAAAATGTTTTTATTAAAATATCTCCTCCGTTGTAGCGAGTCTCATAAAGCAGGGTCAGTTTCCCCGACAGGTTTCATAATAAAAGCGCGTTTGGGTTCTGCTGTCACGAGTCTCCGTGTTTACACATACTTCCGCGTATCATACGAGAACAAACAGAATTACTCCAAGAATTACTCCACGTTAACTGTGATTTTCAGGTCCAAAAAAATAAGTTTCACATTTCAATTTACAAATAAAACAAAACATTTTTGTTATATTGAGCCTTTTTTTAATGGTTAGGTCTGCTCAGAACACAAGCTCCATAATATTACTGTTTCATTCTCACTGAACTTATATTACATATGATTTTTTTATTTTATTACATATTTATTTTTGAAATCGCAATTTTTATTTGCAACTTTCACTAATTACCGCAACTTCATCGCAACAAACACACACAAAACATCGCGCTTTCAAAATCAAGCATTTTAGGCCGCAACAATCACAAAAAAAGATCCTGGTGGGACTGTTTTATAGCTCGTAGATTACAATAATTTAGCCGAGGTCGGTTTTTAGATTACGAATATGTGATTGGAGCGTTCTTAACTGAACATTCTAATGCTGATGTACCAATAACCACTGGTGGGAAAGCAATGGAGTTCTAGAACACTTGACTTCGAATTTTGGGGGGGGGGAAAAAACATTCCAAACCTATTCTTCAAATGGTCAATCAATCAATCAATCAATCAATCAATCAATCAATCAATCAATCAATCAATCAATCAATCAATCCATTGTCCCACTAGGGGAAATTAGATTTGCAGCAAAGGTGAACCAAGCTGTCCACAACACAACCACAACAACAACAACACCAACCACAGCAACAACATGCATAGAAGATTTGCACAGAAATAACTTCCCACCAGTCCCTTTGAACCAAAAGTGGTTGAAAAGGTCTTAACGCTACCAAGACAATTCGACGAGCACAGATACAAAAAAAACGAGCACCCTTGACTCTTTCACAGAGATAAACAGACGAGAGGCGCTTTGCGCCCTTCACATATAGGTAAAACGAGACCAATCAATCACGCAAATGTATTTGATGTAAATGTGAGCCAATAAGATTTTGGAATATAACACGTTGCTGTTGTATTTACAGTAGGCCACTTTTAACCAGTATGAGTAGCTACGACACGAGGCTGCGCCGAACGCCGAACAGCTGTGTGTATGCACACATACACACACCCACCCTTCAACGTCACCATTCATCATCCAAATTCTGAGCTGTGTGCAGTGGCATAAGGCCTACTGGAACATTCTACGGGAAGAGAAGCCTTCACTTCTTTGAGGGATGATGTTTGTAGAAGTCTACTTTGCACTCTGTACTCCAGAAACTTCCCATAAAGGTTAGGATCATGTTTAGATCTGCAATTGCGGAGGCTGCGGAAAGTGTTTGACTTCATCCTGGCTTTCGAGAAACCACACTTTAAATTTGTTTAGCATTGTGTATGGGGGCCATTGTAATCTTGGAATATGTGGACGTCATAAGGCAACAGTGTTTGCACCATAGAGTTTACCTGGTCTTGCAATATGGCTTCATATTCCTTGGCAGTTGATTGTGCAGAGCAATCATCGGGTCCAGTGACTCCCATAATATCACAGATCCTCCGCCATTGTAACAGTTCGCAACAGATATTGTGGGTTGGCGACTTCATTTGGTTATCCCCAATCAACCAAACACACCTTGTGTCAACATGAAGGCACTTCCCTTTCTGACAGAATAAAGACTCGACTTCACTCTGAGCACGACGAGACGTTGCAGAGTGGGATCACAGAGAAAGTAGCGGAGGACATTTTGTGACATTATGTACAAACGGTAATGTGGGTTTCGAACAGTTTATACATAAACATATTTTAACGTGTGTTGAGCCCAGATTTTTTTTTGTGGTTTTATTTTATGACAAAGCAGGAATAAAGTACTATCCACTCCCCGCTCTGCTGTGGCTACTTTTGGATCAAGCCACTGAAAGACGCACAGTTGCAATCCCTGCCTCGTCTCAGTTTTCCGATTCTTCTCATCATTTCTCTTTCCTTTTTTTTTTAAAGCGGTTCAGAGCACCAAAAAAGGATCTTTTGTATTTTTGTTGTTGTTTGATGTTTTTTTGTCGTCTGCCCAAACAAATGAACTGCGAAATGGCAGGTCTCTGGAAGTGGCCTGAAGACTGGGTTGGCAAGGGTCAAAGGGCAGCTTCCTACTGCTGGTGTGACTTCACTTTATTGAGGGTAGCTACATGTAATCTGTTTTGGATTATTTTTATGACGCAGACATTTGTTGGACTGTTCTATTTTGGCTGGCAGACCATTACGACACCCGCCCATTTGGGTCGCCACTGAGCCATAAAGGGTAAAGTTATTACCAATGATGCAACAAACCCACTTCATAATCAATACCACCTAATGCCATCAGGAGTCAGGATGACGGAACAAGCTACCGATATTAAGAACCAACCGGGCTCGTAGATCATTTGTCCCGTCACGCATTGCACTTTTGAACAAAAAACTGTGGCAACTTATGAGTCCTGTGTATGAATGTTGTCTGGCCTGTACCAGTCTAATCTGATGTGTAAGCTATAGCTACTAGGTGTGCTATATAGTTTATATGCCCTTTAGATCTAAATGAATGTACTGTCGTGCTGTTTATGTGTTCTCTGATGGCTGTATGATGCAAGAAGAATTTTCTAAAAAAGGGACTAATCGAGGAGTCTATCTATATATCTATAAAGGGGTGAATACAGGATCTCAACCATAGATATAGAACCATAGATATGACATATAATTTAATGTAATAGTAATTTGGAATTCTGGAATGGAACAATTTGGCAGCCATCTTACCTGGGTACAGCTATAATAAGAACCTATGGAAAAGTGTCATGGACTTTTAAACCCACTGTGATGTCATAATTGGGTCTCAGAAGCCAGATAGCTGATGACTGGCTCATAGACATAAAACCATGGTTACTGGCCACCATCTTACCGTATGGTCTAAAAAATTGTGCCACTAACTATGACATACAGATCCTTTCCAAAAAATGTGAATATCATGGAAAAGTATTTTTTTTTCCATAATTCCATTCAAAAAGTGAAACTTTCATAGATTATAGATTCATTACACACAAAGTGAAATATTTCTAGCTTTTATTTGTTTCATTTTTCATAATTTTGGCTTACAGCTCCAGAAAACCCCCAAAACAGTATTTAAAGAAATTAGAATAGTGTGTCAAAAATCAGCATTTACTTCAGTTATTTCAGAGAATGAATGTTTTAGACTGAGTGTCACACTATCATCTAATTTACTCAAAACACCTGCAAAGTTTATCTCAGTTTGGTTCAGTATGGGGAAGACTGCAGACTTGACAATTGGCCAGTAGACCATCATTGACACCCTCCAGAAGATGGGTAAGCCACAAAAGGTCATTGCTAATGAGGCTGGCTGTTCACAGAGTGCAGTGTCCAAGCATATCAATAGAAAGTTTAGTGGAAGGGAAAAATGTGGCAGGAGAAGGTGCACAAGCAAAATAGATGACCGTAGGCTTCAGCGGATTGTCAAGCAAAGACGATTCCAAAATTTGGCGGAGATGCAGAGGGAGTGGACTGAGGCTGGAGTCAGTGCTTCAAAAACCACCACGTACAGACGTATCCGGGACATGGGCTACAACTGTCGGATTCCTCGAGTCAAGCCACTCCACTCATTCTCTGAAATAACTGAAGTAAATGCTGATTTTCGACACACTATTCTAATTTCTTGAAATACTGTTTTGGGGGTTTTCTGGAGCTGTAAGCCAAAATTATGAAAAATTAAACAAATAAAGGCTAGAAATGTTTCACTTTGTGTGTAATGAATCTATAATCTATGAAAGTTTCACTTTTTGAATAGAATTATGGAAAAAAAAAAACTTTTCCATGATATTCAAATTTTTTGGAAAGGATCTGTATGTCACATCTATAGGTCTATATCTATGGCCTCAACAGTATCCCTGCTATGTCAACATCAGTGACATCATCTGTGACATCACTGCACCGAGAAAAAGAGACTCGACTGGATACACAACTTGGGACCCGCCGATAACCATACCCCGGAAGTACGCGCACATAGCAACATGTTCACAAATAACATCTCAAACGGTCAGAAGTCTCATAACAGAAACAGTTTATTGTATTGCAAACACATTTCATATGTCGTCTCCTTTGTTGTGTAACAGTAGGCCACTTTTTTGTTCTTTTTAAACATTTCATTTACATTGTAAAACTTTGCATTTTCTGTAACTTTGAGTACCATTAAAAAACCAGGTGCACATATAAATTAAATCGTTTACATAAATAAGTCCACATTTATAAATACGTATACTTTTTTAATTTAATAAATAAATAAATTACACACAGAAACATAGGATGTTATTTCGTTTAACAATGACATATAACAATTATATATGGTCATCTACACACACACACACACACACACATACATACACACACGCACACACAACAGCAGTCACCATCTTTTCGTATTGCTGCCATATTGCAGTTGTATAAGCGTCCATAGGTACTTTTCCTCTTCAGTGAAATGTATCACGCATTCCGTAAATCTGTAAATTAACATCGTATTTGTCACCAGGGCTATTGTTCCACGCTGCCGATGATATCCAGTCTTCGTAAATGTATGAGGACTTCAGCTCTGACTGCCTCCCAGTCGCTGGTGCTGTAGTTCTGCAAACACAATAACACGTTTAATTAATGCTAATATATTTAATAATAATTTATAATATTTAATAATTACATGTCATGGTTTCTAGCAGCCTCTGCTGTTTCTGCCTTCGGTTTTCCTTTTGGCGTCGTCAGGACGCTATATCGGATTTTTTCCGCCTCCGTTCCTGTGTTTGTAGCTTACCCGACAGTTATTCCCGACACCTGTTTTGGGTTTCCTGTCGGCTATATATAGCCCAGGACTTCCGCATTTCGGACATTTCGATATTGTCTTTGCTACGTTGACGAACGAAGTCGGTAAAGGTATAGGAATTTCGGTCGCTGCATTTCTGGTTCGTACGAATAGAAAACGCAGCAAGTCCGCTTAGAAGATTTAGGATTATATTGTTTTTTTCTTTAGTTTCCAATCTTTCTTTATCCTTTTTTCTTTTCACCTGTTGCCAGTTGTGTTCAGGTCTTTTGCCACAAGAGCTCTGGCTTACAGGTCTTTACTATTCTTTTCCCTCACTCGTTTTATCGAGTTTTGTTTTGTTTCATCACCTCCTATTACACCTAATATTTTAGTGTGTGAGGTTCTTTTGTGAGTTATTCTCGCTGTTTATCGAGATTGCCTCAGTTTTTGGAGGTTGCTTTGTTTTGTGCTCGGGAAGTTTTGTTCCCGATCCTGTGTTTCTCAGTCCTGGTGCGGCTATTTCCGCATTTTGTGGCGTATCTCTTTAGATACGTTTTTAGAAATCCGTATCGGTCGCGTTTGGTTCTCCGAACATTAGCCTACACTCCCCCTTAAATGACACATGTGATCCAGGGGTGAGCAGCATCTGTATCTGATGAACCCACAACACTATCTACCTGCGTCTGCGTTTGGATATGAACCTGTTAGTGGCTCTGTGGAGCGACGTAAACTATAAGTTGTGTATAGGAAATGGCCGTTTTCTAGCCTAAATGCACATGTTTATTCAGGGGACTGGCTGTGTGTGGATAAATAAATAAATAAAAACCCCAGGAAACACTGACTGAAAAAACATGGTTTGATATTGTTGAAAACATCTGTCTTACCTTGCTTTCCAGAAGCAATCTCTTGAAATACGTTTTTATCTTCTTATACGAACTTGGGTGAGATGCCCGAGACTTCAGTTTCCTGATCTGTGAAAAAAACCCAGAAGCCACTGACTGTCATTTGAATGTTTCATATAGTGTCAAACAATTAACAGTGAAACAGTGACGATTAATAAGTATAGCACACATCACACACAGGACGACGTTCTCGCAATACGTCACTGATGCAATAGTATAGCCTACGTCATTTACGCTGAATATCGGCGGTACTCTTTAGCGTGTCCTGGATATTCTGAAAAGGGGAGACATGAAGCTTTGTCTTACGCATTGCTGCAGCTCGGACGCCTGACGATCGAGGTTGACCTGGAACTTCTGAAGCTTTTTCGGGTTCCAAGTGACGCCGTCATGTTTGCCATTGATGTACAGCTCCTGGATGCTGTTTACGGCTTCGTGTATGAAGATGATGCGTTCCCCAGCCTTCAGAGGAGAAACCATGTTGGTATTTATTTAGTTCATTGTGGGATTCTGGAATAAAGGTATTAGCTTTCCAGATCAAAGTTTCTGACGGTGCTGGGCAGATGTTCTATTGATAAAGCACCTCTTAAGAAATGCTCACAAGATTCAGAATAGTTTAATGAAAATATACAGACTGGCTTTAAAAATGTCCATATAGTCATATAATCTTGAGGTAATACCTGCAGGTTTGTAGTATGTTCGTAGAGCCTGTTTAGGGTTTGTGGGTTGGATATTCGCTGTGTAACTGCATCACCCTTTTGAAGAAAATATGTACAATTTCAGATATTGCAATGAGACATTATAATTAAAGATGACAGAATAATATGTCGACATTTTAACACGGTCACTAAAAAATGGTGCATGCACACTTTATAATATTCCAAAATTATTGGGTTTTTTTGTCTCTGTCATAAGGTTGTAAATTTCTAAAAGAGTCATTTTTAATCGATACTTACCATTTGTTCGAGCAATTGTATGCAATGATAGCTGACTTCTTTGAATTTACTTTGAGCGCCTTCATCGCGAGGATGCATCCACTTGCACCCTGACCCTCGAGCGAAGTTCCCGATCATGAGCATTAGAATGCAGTACATCCATACGGCGTTCAGGTTCATTGTTTTTCTTTCGCTTTGGGAAACCGGCGCCGAGCAATGTGGAGTTGTTCTGTCTCCGAGCGAGAATCCGATCCGAAGCGGGAAAATAATAATGCAGGTAAATGATTTGTGTCTCGCTTGGTTCTTCGCCTTAATGTTTTCCATCTCCCACATCGCTCCGGTATATAAAGGGAATCCATGATGTCCAAAAAGTGAAATTTCGGGAAGTAGGTGAGAACTTCCAATGCTCTTTCGCGTTTTCCGCACGTTGTTTTCGCTTTGAATGTAGCACTGGAATGTGATCACCTTTAGAGAGCCGGAAGAAAGATACGACGTCGGGAAAACGATTTGTCTTGACTAAAGCGTTATTATTATTATGTTGATGTTTATTGTCATTTTAGTAATAACAATTAAACTACTGTAATAGTAGGCCTAACAGCAGAAATAGCTTATTAAATCAGGCGTTTTTTCTTAGATTTAACTGACACACAAAATATACATTTGAATTCATATTTTTGACTATTCTAAATATTATAGGCTATATAAGTGCATAAAAAAGGATTTCAAAAATACATATTTAGCAAAACTGCATGCATAACTTTTATTTTTGTTTCAGAAATAACAATAGCCTAATTAGTGTTAAAACACTCATTCAATTCTTGATTTCACAAATAAATACCTGGTAAATATTTGTTTATCACAAATATGGGTTTAAATGTTAATTTCAGGAACAAATTATATAATACATAATTTTCATTAATTGTCTTCAGTAGACCTACGGTGGGAACGGAAAGTATTTGGGCAATGACACAATTGTTGTTGTTTTGGCTCTGTACTCCAGAACATTGGATTTAAAATGGAACAGTGGGGTTAAAGTGCAGACTTTCAGCTTTAATTGGAGGGTTTTTACATCCATATCGGGTGAACCTTGTAGCAATTGTAGCCTTTTTTTAAACACAGCTCCCTCCCACATTATAGAACCTTTCATACATAGCCCCCCCATAGGGGACGCAGAGTAATTGGACAAATTAACATAAACTTAAATAAAGTCATCATATTTAATATTTGGTTGCATGACATATGTCATGACATAGGCTATATAACACTCTTAACTTGGCAGATGTTCACGTTCCTGGCAATGGCCAGAAAGATATAAAACGTTCATTCATGATGATTAACTAACGTTAGCTCTCTGAATGTAACATTTAAATCTCCAGTAAGTTATCAAGTTAAACTACCTTCATTTGGCTGTTAACTTTTGCTAGATAGCTAACGTTACCTCACGGTTGAAGGGTGACATTAGACGTCAAATAAATAAAAAGTTAATAACGTTAGCTAACAAAACAAACAAGAAGCGACAGCAAGATACAGCAAGTAGGCTAGCTAACGTTAGCTAAGTTTGCTACATCTAAAACAGTGTTAATAATTTACTTATTATTATTATTATTATTATTATAATACCTTTCATGGCCTAATAATAATAATAATAATAATAATAATAATAATAATAAACAAGAATTTCCAACACAATTAACTCCCATCTCGCTTAAAAAAATAAAATAAATCCTGGCTGCTCAGAGAGCAAAATACCTTTCACAATTAGATGATCCCATAACCATTTTGTATTTATCAAAGCAGTTATTCGTAAATTCGCCAGTCATGCTTTAAAATTCCTTGACAATAAACCTTAATTGCGGTTGGCATGCAAAGATATTGTGCTTTACACGCCTATGACATCTTAACACTATAGCCTACGCTACCTTTCTCATGAGCTGCGTATGCATTTTTGTTCAAAATATGTCGGATAATTTGGCACATGTGTCCGCTTCTTCTTCCATTGCCTTTTTTTTATCCTAGCCTTTTCTGCTCCTCCTTTTCTCATTTTATTCTCCATTTTAGCATCTTCATCTGGCACAAACTCGTAAACTAAGCTAATTACTTAATGAAAGTAATCGGGAAATTTCACACTTCGTTTTCTCTTTTTAAATATTTTTGCTTTTTGTATATAAGGCGCCACACACAGCCATAATGTCTTACATTTCAAACCAAGACAAGAAGAAGCAAAGACAACTCTCTAAGCCATGGACGCGACAAACTTCTTATACCTGTTTATTCTTTGCAGCACGCAGATCTTCTGTAAAGGCTGCGACTGGATTCAGCGCGGATTCAGGCAGGTGAGCGGCGAATCCCTGTCGCTGCTCAGTGAGATGATGAGTTTTCAAGATGCTGCTTGGCTGTTTTACGGTTCAGTCGTTTTTTGAACTGCTACTACTTGTGACAGGAACAAATTAAAAATAATAATTTGGTTAGTTCTTCCAAAAAATTCACAGTGCATGCGCGACGCCTGTGGAGAAAGAAAAGTAGTAAAAAAAAATACGTTTTGGAAAAAGATACCACACCGGCATTGTTTCTGCATCAATATCAATACATAAAATCGCGCCTTCATTCAGCGTTGCTTCTTGGCGCGTGGCATGCCTCATGTTATAATGATCAGATCCTCTTGTCTACTTGAGAATTGGGGCTCAGTCAGATGCCAGCCATACTAAAATTGTTTTGCTTTGTAGGATGGAGATATTACTGATGCTACAGTACCTGTACCCTTTCCAAAAACCCTCTACAGGAACATCCACAAATCACAGGTATGTATTCATCGTTCCTGACTCTAAATAGTCAGGGTGGTCTCATGCCTTCCCAGTGGTGTAGCCAGGAATTCAGTTTGAGGGCAATTTGAAATTCTGAAGAAAACATACAAAATTGTCTACAGGGGTGTTACGTTTCACATAGTACTGTTCCAAAGTTAATGTTTTTAATGAATTTACCCAAAGAGACCATGTACATAATCAGCAGCAGGTCAGAAATTGTGCCAAAAAAACATGCCTGATTTAACAACACTGCTCATTTTCATCTGTAATTCCTTGGCAGGTGAAGATGAGCCTGAATTTTAACCGCCTTCTTGAATAATATTTGATTTTAAGATGAGAGATAGACATTTACAATCAGTGCTTCATCTGCTTGCAAGTAGGGCATGAAGAGGGCAAATTAGCATTACCGTATGGACTGAATGAAAGCGGGCCTAACATTGAGCCTTGTGGGATCCCTACTGATCAGTTAAGAGCTGTTGATTATCAACTATCAAGTCAACCACTTCATTATTGTAAACAACTTTTTCTTCCTGCGTAGGTGGATGACAAAGTCAAATTCTTGCATGAGTCCATTGATCAAATCATTGAGCTGTTCGATGGGAATCTGGACACTGTGACATGGAACAGGCTGAAACTGGAGCATTTTCTGACTGCCCTTGACCGCCAGTCTCGTGAACTTCAGAAATGTGTAAGTAGTTATAGCACAATAAAGAGATGGCTCTGTTCAAATCCTTGTAAAACATATGGGAAATAGAATAATCTTTTCTTAATGTGTCACAGGTTTCTTCTGCAAGCAAATATGAGAGGAGACTGAATCGATACTTCAGGAAGTTGAAAAAGAATGTCTTAAAGCAGAGGGTAAGTTATTGCAAGGTCATTTATCATCATGGATATGTGAAACATTGCAATAATAATAATATTAATAATATTATTATTTTTCATATTTTATACACTACTTCTCATATATTGCACTCATAATATTTAGCAAAAAAGCACAGAACAGTAAATACAATTAATAGATATTGGAATGTAAATTAAAGATAAAACATAATTGTTATTAATTATTGCAATGAAAAGATATTGTGGTTCATGGCCTCAAATGTAGTTACACGTTAACAAAGCTTGCAATGTATGATAGTAACCATGAAGCAGTGAAGTCATTTTATATCGTTTTCTATTTCTCAGAAGTACGACTCCCATTCATGGGAACTAATCAGAAAAGAAGTAAGACGTCATCTTCAAAGGCTGGACCTCATTTCGGCTGCAATGGAGAGATCAGTGAATTAACTACTGAAGCATGGCTCTGCACCCGTTACTTTTTCTGAGAAAGAGTTTACGTCTGATTGGATCAAAGAGGGGGGGGGGGGGGTGTTCCACAATGAAAAATAGATCATTTTATCTCTTTTGATGACCTTTTTATGATACATTTTTTAAAATATAGAACAATTATAAGATACGTATATACAAGAGATAACTAGTAAAATAGGTGTGTATAGTGGTGATATTAGAACTAATTGTCTGGACTTTTTTGATTTTGCACACACTGTGGTACAGCTCTACCTGTGCTGTCCACAGCTGGGATTTTTCTGGGCTCATGGCTTGGTCCTGGCACTGCCTCATCAATGACTTGGCCTAACAGCAGACTCTGCTTTGTCACTTAAAACATAATAATAATAATAATAATAATAATAATAATAATAATAATAATAATAATAATAATTAAGAATAATACCTTTCATCGACTAATACTAATGTACAACTTCAATAAGAAGGCTAATGCTGTGCAAATAAAGCATATTGTCCTAACGTTAGGCATTTAATGTCTGGGAAAGTAATAAAGCCATATTTTTCAGGTGGACTCAATATGAAATCGTTATTGAATCACATCCAATTTATATGACTCACTGGAATAATGTTAACACTGACTATTAATAAAAACTGCTGCAACTATTGTTTTTGAACGTTAAGAAGTGACCGTTATCATAAGGCCTTTAATTGCTGTTTTAATTGTCATTGTTTTTCAAATTTAGTAGGCTATGTCAATTCTATGGTTCTATATATATATATATATATATATATATATATATGGCGTTATGTGGCACTGTCATGGCAACATGTAGTCCAGCTGTCTCTCGTGTTTGCGTTTGTTAATTTGAATGTATTTTGTTGTGTCGGGCTTTTGTCTTTTGTTTTTTTCATGCGCTGTGTGTCTATTGTGGGACGGGGAAGCGGGCTGGAGATTGTTCAGGGCACTCATGCTGCTCGTTTTCATAATATTGATGAATTGTATATTCGGAATAATTTTGTTTGTGGTCGTCACCATGGATACACATTCACAAACATATGCTCGGGAATGTCCGTTGGATCTCGAGACACAAAGTTTACCATTGTTCTTCACCGGAGTTGAAGATGTCGGGACTCTACGACTGCAGGCTATCTTCGAAAGGCCACCAGGGAAGAGAAAGGAGAAGATAATGCGGGGGAGGAGTGAGGCGACGACTGGGAAGGCTGACGTAGTTCGGTGCTCCGTTTCGACAGTGTACAGAGACACACTTTACGCAACACTGCGTTTACGCAACACTGCGTCTATGGAGGAAAGTCCTTGTGTGTTGGACTGCTTAATAATGACACTGGACATCTCGGGACAGCGGGGGCTATTTTTCATTATGGCTGTATTCCACTTTTATTCACTTAATTAGTTTGATTAATGCAATGATTATATTGAATGTCTTTGTTTGATATGTTTGTGTGTTGTGGCTCTGCCCCACTGTCTATGTCTTTTTTGTTGTTGCTGGGGCTACAACTGAAGTTTCTTAGCGGGAAAATAAAAGACTCGACTGGATACACAACTTGGGAGCCGCCGAAAACCATACCCCGGAAATACGCGCACACAGCAACATGTACACAAATAAAATCTCAAACAATCAGAAGTCTCATAACAGAAACCAGCGTCCATAGGCACTTTTCCTCTTCAGTGAAATTTATCACGCATGCCGTAAATCTGTAAATCGTATTTGCCACCAGGGCTATTGTTCCACGCTGCCGAGGATATCCAATCTTCGTAAATGTATGAGGACTTCAGCTCTGACTGCCTCCCAGTCACTGGTGCTGTAGTTCTGCAAACAAATCAGCATTTACTTCAGTTATTTCAGAGAATGAATGTTTTAGACGGAGTGTCACACTATCATCTAATTTACTCAAAACACCTGCAAAGTTTATCTCAGTTTGGTTCAGCATGGGGAAGACTGCAGACTTGACAATTGGCCAGAAGACCATCATTGACACCCTCCAGAAGATGGGTAAGCCACAAAAGGTCATCGCTAAGGAGGCTGGCTGTTCACAGAGTGCAGTGTCCAAGCATATCAATAGAAAGTTTAGTGGAAGGGAAAAATGTGGCAGGAGAAGGTGCACAAGCAAAAGAGATGACCGTAGGCTTCAGCGGATTGTCAAGCAAAGACGATTCCAAAATTTGGCGGAGATGCAGAGGGAGTGGACTGATGCTGGAGTCAGTGCTTCAAAAACCACCACGTACAGACGTATCCGGGACATGGGCTACAACTGTCGGATTCCTCGAGTCAAGCCACTCCACTCATTCTCTGAAATAACTGAAGTAAATGCTGATTTTCGACACACTATTCTAATTTCTTGAAATACTGTTTTGGGGGTTTTCTGGAGCTGTAAGCCAAAATTATGAAAAATGAAACAAATAAAGGCTAGAGATATTTCACTTTGTGTGTAATGAATCTATAATCTATGAAAGTTTCACTTTTTGAATGGAATTATGGGAAAAAAACAACTTTTCCATGATATTCTAATTTTTTGGAAAGGATCTGTATATATATATGACGTTACGTGGCACTGTCATGGCGACATGTAGTCTGGCTGTCTCTCCTGTCCGTGTTTGTTCATTTGAATGTATTTTGTTGTGTCTGGCTTTTGTCTTTTGTTTTTTTCATGCGTTGTGTGTCTATTGTGGGACGGGGAAGTGGGCTGGATATTTTTCAGGGCACTCATGCTGCTCGTATTGATAATATTGACGAATTGTATATTCGGGATAATTCTGTTTGTGGTCGTCACCATGGATACGCATTCATAAACATATGCTTGGGAATGTCCTTGGATCTCCAGGCACAAAGTTTACCATCGTTCTTCACCGGAGTTGAAGATGTCGGGACTCGGGACTGATCTAGGACGGACTGCAGGCAATCTTCGAAAGGCCACCAGGGAAGAGAAAGGAGAAGATAATGCGGGGGAGGAGTGAGGCGACGACTGGGAAGGCTGACCTCCGTTTCGACAGTGTACAGAGACCGCAACACTGCGTGTATGGAGGAAAGTTGTGGAGGCGGAGTTTGTGTGTTGGACTGCTTAATAATGACACTGGACATCTCGGGACAGCGGGGGCTATTTTTCATTATGGCTGTATTCCACTTTTATTCACTTAATTAGTTTGATTAATGCAATGATTATATTGAATGTCTTTGTTTGATATGTTTGTGTGTTGTGGCTCTGCCCCACTGTCTATGTCTTTTTTGTTGTTGCTGGGGCTACAACTGAAGTTTCTTAGCGGGAAAATAAAAGTTATTCTATTGTATTCTATTTATGGCCTCAACAGTATCCATGCTATGTCAACATCAGTGACATCATCTGTGACATCACTGCACCAAGAGAAAGAGACTCGACTGGATACACAACTTGGGAGCCGCCGAAAACCATACCCCGGAAATACGCGCACACAGCAACATGTACACAAATAAAATCTCAAACAATCAGAAGTCTCATAACAGAAAGAGTTTATTGAATTGCAATCACATTTCATATGTCGTCTTCTTTGTTGTGTAACAGTAGGCCACTTTGTTGTTCTTTTTAAACATTTCATTTACATTGTAAAACTTTGCATTTTTTCTGTAACTTTGAGTATCTTTAAAAAACCAGGTGCACATATAAATTAAAACGTTTACATAAATAAGTCCACATTTATAAATACATAGAAATTTCTAATTTAATAAATAAATAAATTACACACAGAAACATAGGATGTTATTTCATTTAACAATGACTTATAACAATTATATGGTCATCCACACACATACACACACACACAACAGCAGTCACCATCTTTTCGTATTGCTGCCATATTGCAGTTGTATAAGCGTCCATAGGCACTTTTCCTCTTCAGTGAAATTTATCACGCATGCCGTAAATCTGTAAATCGTATTTGCCACCAGGGCTATTGTTCCACGCTGCCGAGGATATCCAGTCTTCGTAAATGTATGAGGACTTCAGCTCTGACTGCCTCCCAGTCACTGGTGCTGTAGTTCTGCAAACACAATAACACGTTTAATTAATGCTAACATATTTAATAATAATTTATAATATTTAATAATTACATATGTGACACAGGGGTGAGCAGCATCTGTATCTGATCAACCCACAACACTATCTACCTGCGTCTGCGTTTGGATAGAAACCTGTTCGTGGCACTGTGGAGCGGCGTAAACTATAAGTTGTGTATAGAAAAAGGGCGTTTTTTAGCCTAATGCACATGTTTATTCAGGATACTGGCTGTGTGTGGGGAAATAAATAAATCCCCCAGGAAACACTGGCGGAAAAAACATGGTTTTGTTGAAAACATCCGTCTTACCTTGCTTTCCAGAAGCAATCTCTTGAAATAGGTTTTTATCTTCTTATACGAACTTGGGTGAGATGCCCGGGACTTCAGTTTCCTGATCTGTAGAAAAGCGCAGAAGCCACTGACTGTCATTTGAATGTTTCAACGAGAAGTATGCAATACAATAAAATAAATCTTTATTGCCAAACGACCAGGGCTGGTGGTAATTGTTTTCGGTATATGCATGTCAAGACACTGCTTTTTACATACAAACCACATCACATTGTGCAACATCATATAGTGTCAAACAATGAACAGTGAAACAATGACGATTAATAAGTACAGGACGCCTCACACACTGGATGACGTTCTCGAAATACGTCACGGATGCAGTAGTATAGCCTACGTCATTTACGCTGAATATCGGCGGTATTCTACTCTTTAGCGTGTCCTGGATATTCAGAAAAGGGGAGACGTGAAGCTTTGTCTTACGCATTGCTGCAGCTCGGACGCCTGACGATGGAGTTTGACCTGGAACTCCTGAAGCTTTTTCGGGTCCCAAGTGACGCCGTCATGTTTGACGTAATTGATGTACAGCTCCTGGATGCTGTTAACGGCTTCGTGTATGAAGATGATGCGTTCCCCAGCCTTCAGAGGAGAAACCATGTTGGCATTTATTTAGTTCATTGTGGGATTCTGGAATAAAGGTATTGGTTTTCCAGATCAAAGTTTCTGACGGTGCTGGGCAAATGTGCTTTTGATAAAGCCCCTCTTAAGAAATGCTCACAAGATTCAGAATAGTTTGATGAAAATATACAGAATGGCTTTAAAAATGTTCATATAGTCATATAACCTTGAGATAATACCTGCAGGTTTGTAGTATGTTCGTAGAGTCTGTTTAGGGTTTGTGGGTTGGATATTCGCTGTGTAACTGCATCACCCTTTTGAAGAAAATATGTACAATTTCAGATATTGCAATGAGACATTATAATTAAAGATGACAGAATAATATGTCGACATTTTAACACGGTCACTAAACAATGGTGCATGCACACATTATAATATTCCAAAATTATTTATTTTTTTATCTGTCATAAGGTTGTAAATTTCAGAAAGAGTCATTTTTAATCGATACTTACCATTTGTTCGAGCAATTGTATGCAATGATAGCTGACTTCTTTGAATTTACTTTGAGCGCCTTCATGGCGAGGATGCATCCACTTGCACCCTGACCCTCGAGCGAAGTTCCCGATCATGAGCATTAGAATGCAATACATCCATACGGCGTTCAGGTTCATTGTTTTTCTTTCGCTTTGGGAAACCGACAGCGGCGTCGAGCAATGTGGAGTTGTTCTGTCTCCGAGCGAGAATCCGATCCGATCCGAAGCGGGAAAATATTAATGCAGGTAAGTGATTTGTGTCTCGCTTGGTCCTTAGCCTTAATGTTTTCCATGTCCCACATCGCTCCGGTTTATAAAGTGAATCCATGATGTCCAAAAAGTGAAATTTCGGCAAGTAGGTGAGAACTTCCCAGGCGCTTTCGCGTTTTCAGCACCTTGTTTTCGCTTTGAAGGTAGCACTGGAATTTGATCACCTTTAGAGCCGGAAGAAAGATACGACGTCTGGAAAACGATTTATCTTGACTAAATCATTATTATTATTATGTTGATGTTTATTGTCATTTTAGTAATAACAATTAAACTACTGTAATAGTAGGCCTAACAGCAGAAATACCTTATTAAATCAGGCTTTTTTTCTTAGATTTAACCGACACACAAAATATAGGCTACATTTGAATTCATATTTTTGAGTATTCTAAATATTATAGGCTATATAAGTGCTTAAAAAAGGATTTAAAAAATACATATTTAGCAAAACTGCATGCATAACTTTTATTTTTGTTTCAGAAATAACAATAGCCAAATTAGTGTTAAAACACTTTCATTAAATCCTAAGTCTTGATTTCACAAATAAATACCTGGTAAATATTTGTTTATCCCAAATATGGGTTTAAATGTTAATTTCAGGAACAAATTATATAATACATCATTTTCATTAATTGTCTTCAGTAGACCTACAGTGGGAATGGAAAGTATTTGGGCAATGACACAATCTTTGTTGTTTTGGCTCTGTACTCCAGAACCTTGGATTTAAAATGGAACAGTGGGGTTAAAGTGCAGACTTTCAGCTTTAATTTGAGGGTTTTTACATCCATATCGGATGAACCTTGTAGCAATTGTAGCTTTTTTTATACACAGCTCCCTCCCACATTATAGAACCTTTTATACCTACATAGCCCCCTCCCACATTATAGAACCTTTTATACCTACATAGCCCCCTCCCACATTATAGAACCTTTTATACCTACATAGCCCCCCCATAGGGGACGCAGAGTAATTGGAGAAATTAACATGAACTTAAATAAAGTCATCATATTTAATATTTGGTTGCATGACATATGTCATGAAATATGTCACATCTATGGTTCTATATATATATATACAGATCCTTTCCAAAAAATTAGAATATCATGGAAAAGTTGTTTTTTTTTCCATAATTCCATTCAAAAAGTGAAACTTTCATAGATTATAGATTCATTACACACAAAGTGAAATATTTCTAGCCTTTATTTGTTTCATTTTTCATAGTTTTGGCTTACAGCTCCAGAAAACCCCCAAAACAGTATTTCAAGAAATTAGAATAGTGTGTCGAAAATCAGCATTTACTTCAGTTATTTCAGAGAATGAATGTTTTAGACGGAGTGTCACACTATCATCTAATTTACTCAAAACACCTGCAAAGTTTATCTCAGTTTGGTTCAGCATGGGGAAGACTGCAGACTTGACAATTGGCCAGAAGACCATCATTGACACCCTCCAGAAGATGGGTAAGCCACAAAAGGTCATTGCTAAGGAGGCTGGCTGTTCACAGAGTGCAGTGTCCAAGCATATCAATAGAAAGTTTAGTGGAAGGGAAAAATGTGGCAGGAGAAGGTGCACAAGCAAAAGAGATGACCGTAGGCTTCAGCGGATTGTCAAGCAAAGACGATTCCAAAATTTGGCGGAGATGCAGAGGGAGTGGACTGATGCTGGAGTCAGTGCTTCAAAAACCACCACGTACAGACGTATCCGGGACATGGGCTACAACTGTCGGATTCCTCGAGTCAAGCCACTCCACTCATTCTCTGAAATAACTGAAGTAAATGCTGATTTTCGACACACTATTCTAATTTCTTGAAATACTGTTTTGGGGGTTTTCTGGAGCTGTAAGCCAAAATTATGAAAAATGAAACAAATAAAGGCTAGAGATATTTCACTTTGTGTGTAATGAATCTATAATCTATGAAAGTTTCACTTTTTGAATGGAATTATGGGAAAAAAAACTACTTTTCCATGATATTCTAATTTTTTGGAAAGGATCTGTATATATATATGACGTTACGTGGCACTGTCATGGCGACATGTAGTCTGGCTGTCTCTCCTGTCCGTGTTTGTTCATTTGAATGTATTTTGTTGTGTCTGGCTTTTGTCTTTTGTTTTTTTCATGCGTTGTGTGTCTATTGTGGGACGGGGAAGTGGGCTGGATATTTTTCAGGGCACTCATGCTGCTCGTATTGATAATATTGACGAATTGTATATTCGGGATAATTCTGTTTGTGGTCGTCACCATGGATACGCATTCATAAACATATGCTTGGGAATGTCCGTTGGATCTCCAGGCACAAAGTTTACCATCGTTCTTCACCGGAGTTGAAGATGTCGGGACTCGGGACTGATCTAGGACGGACTGCAGGCAATCTTCGAAAGGCCACCAGGGAAGAGAAAGGAGAAGATAATGCGGGGGAGGAGTGAGGCGACGACTGGGAAGGCTGACCTCCGTTTCGACAGTGTACAGAGACCGCAACACTGCGTGTATGGAGGAAAGTTGTGGAGGCGGAGTTTGTGTGTTGGACTGCTTAATAATGACACTGGCATCTCGGGACAGCGGGGGCTATTTTTAATCATGGCTGTATTCCACTTTGATTCACTTAATTAGTTTGATTAATGTAATGATTATATTGAATGTCTTTGTTTGATATGTTTGTGTGTTATGGGTCTGCCCTACTGTCTATGTCTTTTTTGTTGTTGCTGGGGCTACAACTGAAGTTCCCTAACGGGAAAGTAAAAGTTATTCTATTCTATTGTATTCTATTTATGGCCTCAACAGTATCCATGCGATGTCAACATCAGTGACATCATCTGTGACATCACTGCACCGAGAGAAAGAGACTCGACTGGATACACAACTTGGGAGCCGCCGAAAACCATACCCCGGAAATACGCGCACACAACAACATGTTCACAAATAAAATCTCAAACAGTCAGAAGTCTCATAACAGAAACAGTTTATTGAATTGCAAACACATTTCATTTGTCGTCTCCTTTGTTGTGTAACAGTAGGCCACTCTTTTGTTCTTTTTAAACATTTCATTTACATTGTAAAACTTTGCATTTTTTCTGTAACTTTGAGTATCTTTAAAAAACCAGGTGCACATATAAATTAAAACGTTTACATAAATAAGTCCACATTTATAAATACATAGAAATTTTTAATTTAATAAATAAATAAATTACGCACAGAAACATAGGATGTTATTTCATTTAACAATGACATATAACAATTATATGGTCATCCACACACATACACACACACACAACAGCAGTCACCATCTTTTCGTATTGCTGCCATATTGCAGTTGTATAAGCGTCCATAGGTACTTTTCCTCTTCAGTGAAATTTATCACGCATTCCGTAAATCTGTAAATCAACATCGTATTTTGCCACCAGGCCTATTGTTCCACGCTACCGAGGATATCCAGTCTTCGTAAATGTATGAGGACTTCAGCTCTGACTGCCTCCCAGTCACTGGTGCTGTAGTTCTGCAAACACAATAACACGTTTAATTAATGCTAACATATTTAATAGTAATTTATAATATTTAATAATTACATAGGCTATGTGACACAGGGGTGAGCAGCATCTGTATCTGATCAACCCACAACACTATCTACCTGCGTCTGCGTTTGGATAGAAACCTGTTCGTGGCACTGTGGAGCATCGTAAACTTGTGTATAGAAAAAGTTGTGTATAGAAAAAGGGCGTTTTTTAGCCTAGTGCACATGTTTATTCAGGATACTGGCTGTGTGTGGGGAAATAAATAAATACCCCAGGAAACACTGACTGAAAAAACATGGTTTTGTTGAAAACATCCGTCTTACCTTGCTTTCCAGAAGCAATCTCTTGAAATAGGTTTTTATCTTCTTATACGAACTTGGGTGAGATGCCCGGGACTTCAGTTTCCTGATCTGTGAAAAAACCCAGAAGCCACTGACTGTCATTTGAATGTTTCAACGACAAGTATGCAATACAATAAAATAAATCGTTATTGCCAAACGACCAGGGCTGGTGGTAATTGTTTTCGGTACATGCATGTCAAGACACTGCTTTTTACATACAAACCACATCACATTGTGCAACATCATATAGTGTCAAACCGTGAACAGTGAAACAATGACGATTAATAAGTACAGGACGCATCACACACAGGACGACGTTCTCGCAATACGTCACGGATGCAGTAGTATAGCCTACGTCATTTACGCTGAATATCGGCGGTAGTCTACTCTTTAGCGTGTCCTGGATATTCTGAAAAGGGGAGACGTGAAGCTTTGTCTTACGCATTGCTGCAGCTCGGACGCCTGACGATGGAGTTTGACCTGGAACTCCTGAAGCTTTTTCGGGTCCCAAGTGACGCCGTCATGTTTGGCGTAATTGATGTACAGCTCGTGGATGCTGTTAACGGCTTCGTGTATGAAGATGATGCGTTCCACAGCCTTCAGAGGAGAAACCATGTTGGTATTTATTTAGTTCATTGTGGGATTCTGGAATAAAGGTATTGGCTTTCCAGATCAAAGTTTCTGACGGTGCTGGGCAAATGTGCTTTTGATAAAGCCCCTCTTAAGAAATGCTCACAAGATTCAGAATAGTTTGATGAAAATATACAGAATGGCTTTAAAAATGTTCATATAGTCATATAACCTTGAGATAATACCTGCAGGTTTGTAGTATGTTCGTAGAGCCTGTTTAGGGTTTGTGGGTTGGATATTCGCTGTGTAACTGCATCACCCTTTTGAAGAAAATATGTACAATTTCAGATATTGCAATGAGACATTATAATTAAAGATGACAGAATAATATGTCGACATTTTAACACGGTCACTAAACAATGGTGCATGCACACATTATAATATTCCAAAATTTCTTTTTTTTTGTAATAAGGTTGTACATTTTAAAAAATAGTCATTTTTAATCGATACTTACCATTTGTTCGAGCAATTGTATGCAATGATAGCTGACTTCTTTGAATTTACTTTGAGTGCCTTCATGGCGAGGATGCATCCACTTGCACCCTGACCCTCGAGCGAAGTTCCCGTTCATGAGCATTAGAATGCAGTACATCCATACGGCGTTCAGGTTCATTGTTTTTCTTTCGCTTTGGGAAACCGACAGCGGCGCCGAGCAATGTGGAGTTCTTCTGTCTCCGAGCGAGGATCCGATCCGATCCGAAGCGGGAAAATAATAATGCAGGTAAATGATTTGTGTCTCGTTTGGTCCTTAGCCTTAATGTTTTCCATGTCCCACATCGCTCCGGTTTATAGAGGGAATCCATGATGTCCAAAAAGTGAAATTGCGGCAGGTAGGCGAGAACTTCCCAGGCGCTTTCGCGTCTGCCGCACCTTGTTTTCGCTTTGAAGGTAGCACTGGAATGTGATCACCTTTAGAGCCGGAAGAAAGATGCGACGTCTGGAAAACGATTTATCTTGACTAAAACGTTATTATTATTATGTTGTTTATTGTCATTTTAGTAATAACAATTAAACTACTGTAATAGTAACAGCAGAAATAGCTTATTAAATCAGGCGTTTTTTCTTAGATTTAACTGACACACAAAATATAGGCTACATTTGAATTCATATTTTTGAGTATTCTAAATATTATAGGCTATATAAGTGCTTATAAAAGGATTTCAAAAATACATATTTAGCAAAACTGCATGCATAACTTTTATTTGTGGTTCAGAAATAGCAATAGCCTAATTAGTGTTAAAACACTTTCATTAAATCCTAAGTCTTGATTTCACGTATTTACTTGATGTCAAGTAGATACTTGGTTTTTAAATACTTAAACTTAAATATTTGTTTATCACAAATATGGGTTCAAATGTTAATTTTAGGAACAAATTATATAATACATAATTTTCATTAATTGTCTACAGTAGACCTACAGTGGGAACGGAAAGTATTTGGGCAATGACACAATTTTTGTTGTTTTGGCTCTGTACTCCAGAAGCTTGGATTTAAAATGGAACAGTGGGGTTAAAGTGCAGACTTTCCGCTTTAATTACATTACATTCATTTAGCAGACACTTTTATCCAAAGCGACGTACAGTAAGTGCATACAGAGACATCATCAAGATCACTACAGAACAGACAAGACAAAGCACATCCTTCCCATAATTTAGCAGCTATCCCTAGTAATGAACGTTGACTGTAGTTCACAGTAAGCTGTGGGTAAATCAGCAATACTACACTTCTATTCTAAATACTATTATAAACTATAATAAACAGACAGGAAAACACAGGGAACTAGTAAACACAGGGAACTGATATTCCTAGGTTAGAATATCAGTCAAGGTGGAGTCTGAAGAGGTGTGTCTTCAGGCCTCGACGGAATGCAGGCAGGGTTGGAGTAGAACGTAGGGGAATGGGAAGTTCATTCCACCACTGAGGAGCTAAGGTGGAAAAACTCCGCAGTCGGGACGAGTGAGAGCCTTTGACACGGAGGGGGGGAAGTGCCAGTCGCCCTGCTGTAGAAGAGCGAAGTGGTCGAGCAGGAACATAGTTCTGGATTAAGTCCTGCAGGTAGGCGGGGCCTGTCCTATTGGCTGCAGTGTAGGCCAGGGTCAGAACTTTGAACCTGATCCTGGCTGCAACTGGCAGCCAGTGGAGTGACCTCAGCAGGGGGGGGGGGGGGGGGTTACATGGGAAATCATGTCATTAATTAAAGTCATCATATTTAATATTTCGTTGCATATCCTTTGCATGCCATGACTTCCTGATGTCTGTGACCCAAGCACATCAAAAGGCTTATTATTAATATCAAAAGGCAAAAGATATCTTATATTCTGGTGCTCTTACGAAAGATACTGTAACCTCTCTGCATTTGAATGGATCTCTATGGGAATTGGTGGGAGGGGCTAGATTAAGCTGTAAATTACACTGCAATAGTATGGATCACATTGTTGGCTAAATGGATATAAGTCCTCATGGGTTTGAGGTAGCAAACGAGCCTCAAACCATCACTTTGCTGCCAGATATGCAGTAGATATGGATGGATCACTTTAAGGGCAGATATGCAGTAGATATGGATGGATCACTTTAAGGGCAGATATGCAGTAGATATGGATGGATCACTTTAAGGGTAGATATGCAGTAGATATGGATGGATCACTTTAAGGGCAGATATGCAGTAGATATGGATGGATCACTTTAAGGGCAGATATGCAGTAGATATGGATGGATCACTTTAAGGGCAGATATGCAGTAGATATGGATGGATCACTTTAAGGGTTGTTTCTCCTGACTCATTTTTCCATCGAGTTCAATAGGAGTTCTGGAGTACAGAGCCAAAACAACAAAAACTGCGTCACTGCCTGTGTAATATCTGTGTCACTGCCCAAATACTTTCTGTTCCCATTGTATATTGTATTTAGACTCTTGGCTATTTCTCTAATGTTGCTTTCGCCATAGGCTAATCTCAAGATAATGCATTTTATAATTTTTCTACTTCTAAATCATAGTGAATAGTCTACAATGCCACCTTAATTTAACTCATCACTGAATATACTGCTTGTAATTTTGTGTCATTCTACTTAACATGGGTTCTTGTCCTCATCGAATAGCGTAAATATTGTGTAAATAAAGTGTAAATATTATTGACACTGAAAGGTCAAACTGCCTTATTTCAGCCATTCATTTCTAATCTGAAATAATGAAAACAACTTTCACAAAAAATATCTACACAATCTTTCCACTAAAAATACAGATGTTAATGTTTTGCCCAGTGAAAATGACACGGGATCAAGTTTCCCTGAAGCCAAGAGTCTTAAGAATGAGTATTTCGCATTAAATTAAGGTCTTGAAGCGCAACTGAACTTTGGTAGAACTTTGGGTTGTGTAGTTACCTGGCCATGATACCCAATTCGGGATTATCACCCCAGGGGAGCACAGAGCAACTGACGAACATATTTCGCCACCATTTGGACTCATATCATGGCCAGGTAACTACACAACCCAAAGTTCTACCAAAGTTCAGTTGTGCTTTAAAGCAGTGGTTCCCAACGTCGGTCCTCTGGGACCACTGTGTATGCTGGTTTTCGTTCCAACCACAATTGCAATCCCGGAATTTTAACAAGCTGTCAATTGTTCTTAATTAGGTGTTTGTCATATTTAGAGGGATTATTTACCTTCTTAAGCCACATTATGTTAGCAATAGCTATGCATGTCATGAATAATAAAAGTCCAATATTCTCATTGTTTATTGTGCTATATTGCAAATAATTACAAAAAGAGGGGCAAAAAAACCCATTTTTTAACTGATTAAAATGAAAGACTGAGGTGAATCAATATGCTCCTAATTGGTGAAATTGTGGACACGGCCACTAAAACGAACCATTTGATAAATAATGAAGAAAAGACAAAGAGAATGATAATGAGCCAAACCTGCATTGTGTTAATACATTTAAGAAACAAATGATGAGGGAACTTAAACACACATGTGTTCAACTACCTAATTAGGAGCCAATTGATTCACCCCAGTCTTTAATTTGATCATTTTAAAAAATGTTACCTATTTGCAATATAGCCCAATAAGCACATTAGGAACACAGGAATTTTATTCTTCGTGGCATGCTTAGCTATTTCTGACACGATGTGGCTTAAGAGGGTAAATAGGCTAATCCCTCTAAACATGAAAAGCAACTAATTAAGAAAAATTAACAGCTTGTTAGAATTTTGGAATTGCAATTGTGGTTGAAACGAAAACCAGCATACACAGTGATCCCGGAGGACCGACGTTGGGAACCACTGCTTTAAAGAACAAGTTTGCCATGCGTTAAAATGGCCACCAGGGGGCAGCCGCTTCAAGCAATGGACTTGACTGGTGGAAATAAAGCAACATTTGTTGATGCGGGAAAAGCGCCACCTATAAAGGGGGAAAAAACTGATGGCAGTTGTGTAGGCTATTCTCGGTGTTATGCGCGTTTGACATTAATTTCCCCTTTAATACATAATTTATTAAAATCTTTTACAGTACTTTTTTTCAGTAGCTGAGTACTTGCCACTGAATATTTCTCAGTCGTTGGGAATTAAATGATGGGTGTTATGATTTTTATTGGGAATCAGTGTAGTGTGCTTATATGGGCGTGGCTTACACGAGCCTCAGTTTACGTCCTTCTGAAGCCAATCATCGTTCAGGTTCTCACAGGCTTGAACCCCCGTGTAGCCTATATTTCTCTACCTTTGAACAACGTAAAACGAATTTCTCCACACAATTTTCAGTTGTTTTTTAAAGACCAAATAGAGTTGTTGTGATAATACAAAAGTAGCTTTCATTTCAAGTTGTAGCTCAAGATCCAATAGGTTACCTTAAATGTAATTAACTTTATCCTAAAACTGCAACTATCCACATTTTACAGTGGAAATATAGACAGTGTAATATTCAGTACAGTGTATTTAATAAAAATGTAATTACTCTAATTTAAAATAAATTCTTAAATTTGGTTATAAATATACAGATTGAATATAGATTGATTGAATATAGATATAGTTGAATCCAGGCCTTAAGTTGGGTATGAATTAATATATTTTTTTTAAGTTGTAATATTGTAGCTCACAAATGATACATAAGGATATATGTGTTCTGTTGGGTATAATCTGACATGTTTCTTGAGTTAATGATGACAGATATAAAATTTACTGTTTTCTTATTTCAACACTTTACCTTCTGATGATTTATCTTTTTTTATCAAACTGCCGACTGAATTTTTTTTGTCGTTGTGAATTGATATATGTATAAATAATTAATTTAGCTTTAGCAGCTGAAATATTGCACAGGCCCAGTTTGCAGGAGTAACACTTTTATTTAACCATTGGCAAAGCCAAAGAGAGATTCTTTAGTCTATTTATCAGGATATCGCTCCATAAATACCCCTCCTATCAGGATGTACCACACAAAAGGCACTCAAGAAGGTCATGGCTACCAAATGCCCAGACTTTTGCTACACATGCAAACTTTTATATATATTTTTTACAATCTGCTGCTTGTTTCTGTTGGTAGATTTGTTTTCATTGTGATTCGTGTTTTATCTTATTCCAAATGCCATGTGTACTCGTGTCAATGAGGCAATCCAGGCGATGGATTAAAACAGATTCTGATTGGGTACTTATTAAATAGTGGAAATGCTGCATAATAAAACTGCCAAAAGGTAAAATGTGTCAGTCAAACTTATGAGCTGCAAGATGTAGATCTGCGTAATCCACTGCTAGTAGTAGTGTAGTTGTCTACTCATTTAAATATATGCACTGCAGTTTCACATGTCCGGTTGCTACACGTGAACATACACGTGTAGTGACTGGCACACGCATGCAGGTTCAATGTGTTCAATCACACGGAGAGGGAAACATGCAAGCACACGCTGGGAAATTTCTGAAAGTCCAGAGCCGGCAGAACTGTAGGCAGGCTTGTTCTACGTCCTGTCAAAGACCACAAGTTCAGCACGAACATTGCAAATAAGGAAGAGAAATAGTCTTTCCACAGGAAACGAAAGTTTCTCTCTCTCTCGTACATTTACATATAGGCATTTAGCTGACGCTCTTATCCAGAGCGATTTTTACATTTCTAGACACTGTCCATTTATACAGCTGGATATTTACTGAAGCAATTTGGGTTAAGTACCTTTAGCTCAAGGGTACAACAGCAGTGCCCTTCCTGGGAATTGAACCCACCACCTGTGAGTTGGAAGCCCAGCTCTCTAACCACTATACTACACTTCTGCCCATACACATTTTTTGTCCTGTCTCTCATCACTCCAGCTTGAATTCTAGATCCAGTGTCCCACAAAATGGCCGACATCTAGAAGAGAGATCTTCGTTTAAAAAGTTAACCGTCTTCCCAGCCAAGTGGTGGCATCTGTCACTCGACCACATGACCTCACAACAAAAGGTGTCGGCAGGAAGTCTTGTGAGGGAAAGACTCAGGAACATTTTTGCAAATATACAAACAATTAAAAGGTCACATTTTTTCCATAATGGTACAGAATCACATTCTACTTTGTGTAATCTGGAGGTGTGCTGAAAATTATGTCAATATCTCTGCTGCATTTAAAATGGGGTTTAAAATCAGGACCAAGGCCTGTCTTAGCAGTGGAGACGTGTGTGAGCGGGTGGGGGGCGGGGGGGGGGGTTCACTCGACCGTCCGCCCGTCCGGCGGGAACACAGCCGGGAACACAGGCATGTTTTTCTTCTTCTGTTCTTTTCACGGGAAGCCGTGACCGGTGCGAGGATGTGTGTGCGATTCCTCTCCCGGCCGGGAAATGAGATAGTCAGCGCACAGGAAGACTCCTGCAGCTGCCTGTTTGGAGGAAAGGCAGCGTTTCCTCCTCTGGAGCAGGGGCAGGAGAGACGGAGACCTGCACTGCGGGCGAGTCGCGTAGCCCGTCAGATATACACTCTCAGAAGAACGGGTTCCAAAAGGCTCTTCTGTGTCTCCATAGAGGAACCCTATCTACACTATCAGAAGAAAGGGTTCCAAAAGGCTCCTCTGTGTCTCCATAGAGGAACCCTATCTACACTCTCAGAAGAAGGGGTTCCAAAAGGCTCCTCTGTGTCTCCATAGAGGAACCCTATCTACACTCTCAGAAGAAAGGGTTCCAAAAGGCTCCTCTGTGTCTCCATAGAGGAACCCTATCTACACTCTCAGAAGAAAGGGTTCCAAAAGGCTCCTCTGTGTCTCCATAGAGGAACCCTATCTACACTCTCAGAAGAAAGGGTTCCAAAAGGCTCTTCTGTGTCTCCATAGAGGAACCCTATCTACACTATCAGAAGAAAGGGTTCCAAAAGGCTCCTCTGTGTCTCCATAGAGGAACCCTATCTACACTCTCAGAAGAAGGGGTTCCAAAAGGCTCCTCTGTGTCTCCATAGAGGAACCCTATCTACACTCTCAGAAGAAGGGGTTCCAAAAGGCTCCTCTGTGTCTCCATAGAGGAACCCTATCTACACTCTCAGAAGAAGGGGTTCCAAAAGGCTCTTCTGTGTCTCTGTACAGGAACTCTATCTAGTTCAACGGTTTGTTGTCGGGCAAAATCAAAATGGTTCAATGTGCTCCAGTCCTCCTTATCTCGGGTTAGTCCTAGCGAAGTAGTCCGGGTTCGGTATTCTTTCTATTTACTGGTCCTTCTGTTGAGCACCTATAGTTCCTTGTTTATATAGCCGGCTTGTAGCGCGTTTGGGTTCACCCCCTTTTTACTTCAAAATGGTTCAATCTCGGAGCTTTCACACTTTTCACACCTACCATAGTGGGTTTCATAAAGATCTAAAAATGGTTCCCCTATGGAGACAAGCTAAAGAACCCTTTGAGAACTCTTTTTTCCTAGAGTGTACAGCACCAAGGCCCTGTTTGCTGTGCACCCAAACCACATTTCCTTGAGCATGTCAATGCCAGGATAGAGTTTATTTCGCAAGCCGAGTTTTTAATTCAGCAATTAATAAAATAGGCTTTTTTTCTGTGCTTGATGATGGCAAAACTGCGAATGACTCATCTAGAGAGACAGTGCATTCTATATTGTTATCATCGTATATCATATATCATTTTCTGTATTAACCAACTCTGGACGATATACAGTAGACCCATATTATGATTTGAAATGAGAAAGGAACTTTATGTACACTGCCAGTGTTATAAGTAGTAGCATGTTTGACAAAAGAAGAAAGGCTTCCCGTTCCATAATGGGTGGAACTACAATGACTTGTTTTTAACCAATCAAAAACCATGAGCTTTTCCACATTATTTCACAACATAATGGTTCAAATCAGTGAGTCACTGATAACATACGGTTGCTAAGCCCATTTATTTATTTATTCATTTTTCTCAGTTTGTTCCACAGAGGCCCCAATTCTTCCATCAGTAAGCCATGGCTGTGGGGCTGACACTGCTGGGCCTTGAATGTTTGAGTGCAGGGTTGGAGGTATAAACTGCCCCGCGCAAGGTTGGATGGAGGTATAAACTGCCCCTCGCAGGGTTGGGTGGAGGTATAAACTGCCCTACACAGGGTTGGGTGGAGATATAAACTACCCCATGCAGGGTCGGGTGGAGTCATAAACTACCCCATGCAGGGTTGGGTGGAGGTATAAACGGCCCCACACTCATCCCCTGTTTCAGGGATCTCCCTGCACGGCCAGCTCCCAGTCAGTGTCATGGGATGTCATGCTGTCAGCTGAGCCCTGTGCAAGACTAGGGGAAAAAAGCTCAATGCAGAAGGGTGTGGATCAGTCACTAAAGCTCAGCGCAGGAGGGTGTGGATCAGTCACCAGGGTTATTAATAGTGCTTGGATCATCGCCCCTGGCAACTGTTAATATTTAGTCCCAGTTTCCCAGTGGTGTGGATCGCCATTCTTCAGTAATGGGCAAACTGACTGAGCGAGTGGGATTATTTAGCCTGGAACGTCCAGTTATCCTGTGAGCACCATGGAACGCCGGACACAACAACAGTGAGGCAGGGAATGCTGAAGTGGCATTCCTCTATGGTAAGTTTGGGAATTCACTTTTGTTGCGCGGATAAACATGGTAGCTGGTGTTTCCAAGCGAGCGTTCCATTTCCTGTGGAAGGGAATTACGTTTACTTGATTCCCAGTGCCACACTGGGAATTTCTGGACAGTGTGACTAATCTTCTCCGCAGGCGGCAGGCGTGACATTTTGATCGAGGTTGAAAACGCTTGAAAACAACTTTTGACGATTACCACTTCGTATGACCTCAGGAAACAAAAGGAAAGTGTGTGTGTGTGTGTGTGTGTGTGTGTGTGTTTATGAGAGTACACACACCTTTTAATCCAGTCAACCTTCTGCTCATTTGTTTAGAGTTTTATTTAATTCTTTTCATTTTTTTAAAGGCATTGTAGTAGTCAAGGATTGAGACCAACCCTCCAGGACACAGAAGACAGAAACAAGGAATCCAGACAAAGCAGGACGTCGGACAAAAAAAAAACTTCAAAAGAAAATGTTCCAACTTTGTAAACTTTGTGTCAGTAAGTTGAGAGTGAGAATCTCGGCCCAGCGTCCTCTTGTCCCTCCTGCGCCCCCCCCCCCCCCCCCCACCCCCCACCCCCCCACCGTGTTCCTGTCCCAGAGTTCCCCCCTCTGAAGCTGTCGTACGCGTGGTAGAACAGGAAATGAGTGCAGACGAAAGCAAGGCAAGTTGAAACTGGTGCGCACACAAGACGCAAAGGCACATTCCCACACACACACACACACACACACACACATATTCTCACACACAGACGCACGCACTCGCACACACACACACACACACACGGCAGCTCGGAGCTTCTCAGAGCAGCTCTGGCAGTCTTGTGCTTCAGGTGGAGAGAGCGCGAGGGCGAGGGTTTTTTTCGCGAGGGGAGACGTTTGGAGAAGGAACACCGGAAAAGGATTAAAGGAGCAGAATGACCTGTTGCTGAGATTTTGCGGTTTACTTTTTTTTTTTTTGTTTGTTGCAGAAGCAGTAAAAACAGGATGATCTCATCGTCCTCTAACTCCAGGTAATCTCTCTTTATTCCTCGCATATTTTTAGTTGCCATCTCCCAGGTAGTGGAACATCTTTGTTTACCTAACAAGACAGATCTTTTAGATCTGTCTAAAAGTTTTGTTTTGCTTCAAAACAGGTCTCCTGGCCTGTATATTTATTACAGCCCATCGCTTTTCTTTAATGTATTTGCGCCTGTATTTGTCTGCTGCGTCTCACACAGGATTTGATGAGAACTGTTCTTTCCTGGGCTCTGATTTCTGTTTTCTGGGTGGAGAGAGATCCAGAAGATCTTCTTCTTCCAAAAAACCGTGTGAGAGCGGTTATTTGCCAGCAAATCTTCCAGAAAACAATTCTAAACAGCACTGTGTCTCTGCTCGCGGTGGATTGACACTGAACAGTTTACCGTGTATATAAGACGCGTACAGAAAAAATATAATGTCATATATATGCACATATAGTATATATATGTATATGCATATGGAAGGGGGAATGTCCGATGAAGCTTACAAGAAATTAAATAAATAATTCACATGAGTTACATCAAGAAATAAAACAACTGAAATTGCATTTAGAGATTCCTAAATGACATTACTATTATTACAAATGAGAATTTTACGATTCCTTTTTAAATATATATGCGTATTTAAAAGGAGTAGTATTCGCCACCAAAAAGGTGTGTTTTTAAAGGCTGCAGCTGCATTGTGATCCCATTACGCTTACACTGTTCCCGTTCAGGTCATTTTCACATTGCTTTGCCTGTGATAAATAACCATAATGCCTCCTGGCGTTCTGGCCTGGTTCGGCCTGGTTCGGCCCGGCCCAGTCTGCTTTCCATCACCCTTCCCATGGCGGCACGGGAGGTTTACCGCCATCATGCGTCACCCAATGCCTCTCTCTCTCTCTCTCTCTCTCTCTCTCTCTCTCTCTCACTTGCCCTCATTTTTTCCCCTGAATCAAAGACATTGTATTTTTCTCACTCTCTGTTTTTTTAAAAATCTACCTGTGGTTCAAACTGAGTGTATTGTGAAGCCCCAGCATTCCTTAGACTCTCTTTTTTGGGGCGGGGCAGGGCAGGGCGGGGCGGTGGGGGGAGATAGTCTCCTGTCCCGTCACGCACACAGGCGCACATTCCTGCAGGTCTCTGACATGCCCACAGAGGCACGTCTCCCCGTGAGGGATTCACATCTCATTACATCCCAGCCTAGCAGCAGGAGTACGGCCAGGACCCAGGATTTTCACCGCTTATTTTACTCCCAATGCTTTCCGCTCAGCCAAACAGAACTGAGAGTGTTCCGTTCTAACTCCATGTACACTAACTATTCTAATGCATTGGTGTTTACCTCAGTTTATAAGTGAAGTGGAGGTATTTAAAAAGCAACTTGTCAGTGTTAAATTTGGAAACTGGGGGGCATTAGTTCAGAGACGGGCGGCGTTTGGCAGGGTTAGGGTGTAGTCACGGCCCTCTTCCAAAATGGATATCCCGCCAGGGCCACAGACAGTTTGGTTAGAGGGAAAAAAGAAAAGCTTCCGTATTTAAACACTGGCTGAATGGGTATGGCCTCCTTCAATTGTTCTTTGGACTGCGCCATTTTCAGCTTGGAAGGGGGGGGGAGTGGGGTGAGGGGTCTGACTGCACACAGCCACGGGCCCTTTCTTCCCCAACGCACACTGACACGAGCAAGGCCGAGTGAGGCGGAGCCAAACCTTTCGAGTCTTTTTTTTATTATTTTTTAAATCTACAGCTTTTTTGTTTGTTTGGTTGTTGTGTGTGTGTGTGTGTGTGTGTGGGTGGGGGGGGGGGGTCAGAATGAGTTATTCCATCATTCATATTTTGGAACAATTTTTATCCCTTTTCAAGATGTAAGGTCGTAAATATGTAATTTAGAATGTTCTTAACTGGATATTCTAATGCTGATGTCACAGTGACTCCTGGTAATTGAAAAATCTTTTTATATCCCGTTTTTTTTTTGGGGAGTGGTGTCTGCCACTGACATATCATATCAGCATTACAAATCTTTCCGTACTTCCGTGCAGCAACACAACCAAATATTACCTCTGTCTATATATAGAGGAGGGGAGTGTCTGAAGATTAAGGTGGCGAGATAGCTAGTCGTATACATTATGGCATTATCTAGTAGAAACCGCAGAAAGAGAGAAAGGATGATTGTGAGAGTGTCACGCTGCGTATAGCGCAGGTTTTTTCCGTTTGTCGGCTGCTCCGGCACTCCCTCAGAGTTTAAACGCTCCTTTCGGAAAACCGCAGCGGCTGATCGGCTGTTCTCGGCCGCGGGGAGTGGCTGTCTGCTCACACAGGTCAGGCAGGTTGGAGCAGGGATTGCCAGATGCGCTGACATTTCCTTCACACTTAGCACGGCTACAAGCTGAGAGCGCCGTGGTCTCCCACGAGGTGAAAGCCGGCCCGATTTGGCAGCCATTAGCAGTCACTCTTGATGCCATTATTATTTTATAATTAAATCTTGTCTCGTTTAACTAAGGAACGCTGACTCGTAAGAGGTGTTGGTGTAGAGTATTCTGGGGGCAATTGTAACAGGGGGAAATTGCAACACCATAAAATTGCGTCAATCTGAAACAAGCTAGAGCTGAGATTCTATCCAGCAAGCTAGCTAGTTTCATGTGTTCAGGGTTGGGGGCAATTGTAACTTTTTGGCCCCTGTTACAATTGCCCCCAGAAGTTAGCAGCCCTCTGCTGAATGTGAGGCAGTTGTGGAGCTGTTTCCTGTTGTTATAATAGTCCTCACCCAGCGCTCACAATGAGCTGAAGGACTGTCTGTTTTGGTTCCTTTGTTTGACTGTTTGAAACAGCACATTGACAGAATGGATGTTCTCTGGCTTTTTTTTGCTTTCATTCTTTAAAAGTTGATTACATTGCCGCCCTGATCAGATTTCAGGTTATACCTGTAGAACAGGTGTGACGCTGTGGCACCGGGCTGCTCTTCCCTGCTCTGATGTGCAAAGCCAAATTGCTCAACATATAATGGCTCACAATTACATTTGGCATTAGAGAAAAGACTCCTTTTATGCTAAATGCACGTCAAGATTTGCAAAAATGACTTATAGTTATTTTATATTGCAGCATATATACATACCACAAAGTGAAAATTAATTGTATCACTTTCATGCATGAATTATTACAAAACAGAGCAATATTTTTTTCACATCAAACTCCGCATGTGTTTCACCCGCCTAGGTCACAGAAATGTGCCCCAAATTGCCCTTTGAAAACATAGACCACACATGCAGATTACAACTCTTAATGCATGATGTCCACTTCAGTGGACAGAAGGTTTTTCGTATACAAGAACTATGGTGATTTTTTGTTACAAATATAACAAATTCTGCTCCTTGCATCTTCCCTAATAAGAATATATATTTTTAACATGCTCTGTTCTCTAGGAATAAAAGGTTTTCACAGCTACCCCAGAGGGAGTTTCTATGTTTCCTCCACCTGCCATTTTCTCCTTCAATGTATCAAAACTAGAAAAGCCAATAAAATGTAACAAGATGGAACATATCAAAATTTAGGCAAAGGTGCAAGGAATCTGCTCTGATATTTTTTGGAGATCACAAATGTTTTTGACTTCCGGTATGTTAAAATAGACTTTTAAAAGCCTGTCCACTGTAGTGGACTCCTCCAAGGGTTAAGATAAGAGCAACATTACACTCAGATTTCATGTGGGGTTGGAAGTGATCGGGTACTGATGTGCTCGGCTCATCAATATATCCGGATTCTCAAAACCAAGGCAGAGTCAGAAGAATGGAAAGTTCTAGAAACACAGTCACAGCGATGTGAGCAAAGCCTGCCCGGCTCGGTCCATAATGTGAACACATTCTCCGGACACGGTTCACAATAAAATTATGAAGACTGCCAGTAATTCCTTTCTTTCTTGTGGCAGGTCCACTACAAGCACAAGGATGCATATCTAATCCTATAGAACATATAGCGGGGGCTATATTTAATCATGGCTGTTTTACACTTTAATTCACTTAATTAGTTTTGATTAATGCAATGATTCTATTTAATGTCTTTATTTGATATGTTTGTTTGTGTGTTGTGGGTCTGCCCCACTGTCTATGTCTTTTTTGTTGTTGCTGGGGCTACAACTGCAGTTCCCTAACAGGAAAATAAAAGTTATTCTATTCTATACAATACTTCATATTCTGTTAGGTTAGTCAAGGTGATCTTCAGGGTAGCTGATCCTGCTCATGGTGCTTCTTATTAAACTGCTGCTGGTTCTACGAGTGTTAATGGTGTGCGTCAACATTCACAAAGAGACCAAACCTCGTGATACGACTGACAGATCTGCCTCCGACGTGTGTTGATCATATAAGCAGGTCTTTGATGTTAGATCAAAACGGTGCTGAATGCTTTACTTCTGTCCGGTTTCACATTTCTTTAACAGTTGGCATGATTATTTAGCATGCCATTTTATAAACTGATATATATTTGTACCTTCAACGTCATTTTGGACCCAAGAAATGCATGAGGTTCGTTAGCTGTGTAATCAACTGCTATGTTTAGTCCATTTAATGCTGAGGGGGGAAAAAACTCAGCTGAGCATGTGACTCTCCAGGAGTAGGATTGGTCAGTACTGTTTATACCCTTAATGTTTATGTGTATGGTTCAGTAGTGAAGCATTACATTACATTACATTTATTTAGCAGACGCTTTTATCCAAAGCGACGTACAGTAAGTGCGTACAGAGACATCATCATCATTACAGAAGCCACGTTGTCTTTTGAAAAAGACTTATCCTCCATAGTGCTACCACAAAACCTCTTACTGAATCTTTTTTTTTTTTTTTTTTTGAAGAGCTGACATTTATGGGAAAGCCAATGCACAGCATTTCACGCCTAACTTGAAGGAGAACATTTTACGAAGCTGTGACTCTGACAAACGTGGAATGCGGATCTGTGGCAGTGGGGCGGTCTCTTAAACGGCATCCGACTGTTTAACCTGCTCCAGAGTTAAATATTACCTCAAGAGAATGGGTGTGGAGAACGGCGATCGCCAGACCGGTGGTGTGTAAAGAAAAGTATGCTCAAGGCGTGGGGAGAGCTGGGTGTCGGCGTCGCTGCCGTTGGCGACCAGGTTTTCCGGCGCGACTTTAACGGCGTGTTGTTTGTGCTTCGTTCCCAGCTCCTCGATGGTCGACCGCCAGCCTTGACCAGTCGGTAGGAAGGTGCCCTCCCCACCGCCTGGGGGAAGCTGGTCAAGATGATGGCTGCATCGGGCAAGGCCCTGGTGCTGGTGGAGTTTGAGTACGAGTACAAGAGCAGGGATGGCGACCTGGTGTCCATCAAGCCCAACGAGAGGTACACCCTGCTGGCGAAAAGCAACGACCACTGGTGGCATGTGCGCAAGGACGTACGAGCCAAGCCCTTCTACATCCCGGCCAAGTACGTCAAGGAGCTGCCGTCGGACCTCCCGTCCCCGCTGGACTTCGTCCGCCCCGCCGACCCCGCGACCCCGGAGCCGTCGGCCAATAAGAGGCAGCCGGAGAGCCCGGAGGAGGAGCCGTGCGAGGTGACCATCCGCGTGCGCTCGCCCCGACACCGCAAGAAGAAGGAGAACCGCATGTCGACGTTCGGGGTGCCGCTCGACGTCCACGACCCCGTCCAGAAACGAGGCGGGGTCCCCGACCTGCCGCACCCGCGGGAACTCTCCAAACACGCCAAGAGATCCAGCGCGGCCGCCGCGGAGCTGCTGGTCCCGCAGTCGCCCCTGGAGGACCCGCTCAAGTCCAGGGTGCCCAGCTTCAGCCCCGCCGACCCCGTCATCAGGCCCACCCAGGCCAAGCCGGTGGAAACGCCCACCGTCAAGGACCTCGAGGCCCCAGAGCCGACGGCGCACCCCAAACCGCCGGCGGGGTTCGACGATCCGGCTGTGCACCCCAAACCGCCCGCGGGGTTCGACGATCCCGAGTCGGATCCCGACCCATCGCACGACTCTGAGAATATTTATGAATCCATTTCGGACATCCAGGGCTTGAGGCTGCATGATTCGCCCATCACGGAGACGGCTCCGCCCCTTACCCCGCCTCTGTCTCCAGTGCCAGTGCCGGTTCCAGTTCCGGCTCCGCCCCCTCCACCTCCTCCGACATCACAGGTAAAGCCATCGCCATTGGTTACAGCAGTCTCACACAAAACAGTCCTACAGTAAATGTAAATATTATGGCTAGAACTGACTAAAGTTTATTTATAATAACAGGCAATAATGCTTTATTGCTGTTCAGGTGTGCTTCCAAAAATAGATCAATAAATTAACACATAAATAAATTTGTTAAGAATACCTTTACAGATTTTATATATTATGTATGGCGCACAAACATTATTGACTATGCGATTTTGGACAAACTTTTTTTTTAAAAGGAAAGATAAGGGATACTAGTGTGACCACAAGGAGGTGCTGTTTGCTTTCTCATGATTATTAGTCAATGAATCTAATACGCATAAATGTGTAGCAGTTTTAGACATGACTTTGAAAACTTTTACACGAATGAATCATTTCAATCTTTATCTTGGGTGTAGTTGAAACAATTGGAACAGTGTTGGAATAAGGAACACTGTCAGGTTATGAAGTAAATGACTGAAGCCAAGATCCAAACATTACAAGACTTCATACTCGTGTTGTAAGAATTCCTCTGTTAAATAGCTTTGTAGCCACATCAAACCGATATTAGTGAGATTTCCTCACCCCTCACAGTAAGCTCAAGGCACACTTTCCTGAAACAATAATTCTGCTCTAATGTCTTGCGACAATTTCCTCTTCAGTGGCTGTCCTCGAAATGAAGGTTTGGGAATTCGCTCATGCTAGACAAGTTCTGTGGCTAAATAAACAAACAAAGTCCTAAGCTGACAAAGAATGTGTTTATGGTATACGAGAGCGCAGCGGACATACAGGAGTGACAAGCAAGAAGCCCAGTACTCTTTCCTGCTCTCGCTTGAGTTGAACTGGAGTCTAAAGTTGTTGTGAAACCCAATAGCATAGTGGGGCGAGGGGGGGGGAGACAAATACTTCCATTTCCAACAGAAATAATTTACAATAAAAGGGAAAATGGTTCAGGTGTGCTGGGGAAATTACATCTGCAGAAGAAATTATATATTTTGGTGTGGGGGCAGGAAACAGGAAACAGGAGAAAACAAATGGAGTTCAAAGCGTTTCCTTTGGAGTCTCGGGGTACACACGGTTAATTTTGGCCACGGCGGAAGGTTCCGGAAAGCTACCTGGAATCTGATCTTGAGTTCTCAGGGTTTCAGTGAGCGAAAAGCAGTCCGATGGCTGTCTGTCTCTTAATGAAAGCAAATAAAAAACGGCTGGCGCTTCCTTTGGGCAATAAGGGCATGACTCAACAAAGGAAATGTACGTTCCCAGCACTACCTGCTGCAGTTACAAAGGGCCACTTGTAACAGGCAGCCAAAATGAAAAACTCCAGTTGTCTTATTATTTGGCCTATTCATTGGTATCAGTCAGGGTCCCTCCAGTGAAGTTTGTCAACAGCTTCCCTCACAAGAGGCTGTTTGCCCACGAAACGGTTTTTCTCCGCACAGACTCAAAATGGGACATGGCAAAGGTTAAATAATGTAACGTAGTAATGTGGACTACTCCATGCTGTAGTCAGGTGTATGTTCCGATTTTTGACAGTTTTTAAAAAAATGTCTGTGGGGTTCTTATAAAGGGTACCGATCGGAGGGATTGAGGCTCATTCACACACAGGAGGAAGGAACCACTTAATCAGAGTGTTTAAAGGCAGGTTTCTGGTTTTCCAAGGCAAGGGTCCAATCCCTGTGACGACTCAGAATGGTCGCTCTTTGCCAGTATCTATCCAAGGCTCCACCAGGACGATGCCTGTTGTGTTAAAGTCGACTAACGCAGTGAATGGAATTCAGCCGTGTGACACCGGAACACATTCCTGGTGTGTTTTTTTAATCATAAACATTAGTCTGGAGTCATAGTCCATGTGAATGATTGATCATGGGTAAGTCTTGAGAACGTGGGCTGCATGTCCTAGATTAGCTGGCTGCACTCGAATGGTGCTGCGTGAGTACAGATAATGTGTGGATAATGGCTTGAAGTTATTGCAGTCAGTGAATAAGCGTTGCCTTTGACTTTCCACAGGGTACATTTGCCTGCGTCAATCTGCCAGAATACATTTAACCTGTTTGACAGGTAAAGGAGAATCAAAATGCAGCGCTATAAACTTTAAAAAGTTTGAACCGCCTTGAGCTTTGATTGAATCATGCCTTCCCCAACTCAAGCAGCAGGCAGCAACATTTTGTTTAGCCTGGCTGTGAAGCTGTTTCTCAATTTAAAAGGCCAACTTATGTGGTGTCTCGGTGGTGTAGCCTATAGCGTACCATCCGCATGCTCATTGCGATTACGCAACATCGGCGGTTCGAATCCGTCCGTGCGACCTTCGTTGCATGTTCTCCAAGATGCTTGGAACAACCTACCACCTGACTTTCTCATAAACCTGTACGACGGTGTACTTAAGAGAATTAATGCAGTTTTAAAGGCAAAGGGTAGTCCAAACAAATATTGATATTAGTTTGTTTACTGCTCTTTGTAGTCAATTGTTTGATATTTAGAAACTTGTCATTTCATTATTTTTGAAAGCATCTTCGCTTTACAGAATTTTTGTTGCATGTGACTAAGATTTCTGCATAGTCATTGCCTTGATTGTGTGAGCAGCTACACTGCACTCAGTCATTCACAATGTTTCTTCTAACATACAAATAGGCTTTAGAATAGATAGATATTTTGTGCTTGAACTTTTGGCTCTGGGGTTTCCGAGTGTTGTTTGGCCGGGGTGAGGTTTATGAAACCTTTGTGAATGTGGGGTCGGGAGCTAAGGCTGACGTGCAGCACAATTCAAACAACACTGACTCATACAAAAAGCCACTGGCATTGTGCTAGGATGACCGTAATGTATATTGTCTTGAATGCAAGACCCCATTATTTTTGCTTTCTTGTCCTGTTTTTATACGACTCTGTGCAAACTAACTCTGAATTTGACTAAGCAAACCTCGTCATCAGTCTGCTTGCACTGCAAAAACCAAAATCTTAACAAGCATTTTAATCTTATATTTAGAGACTTTAGAATCTTATTTCTGCTACTTTTTTTTGCTAAATAAGACAAAAAGATTGCCAGTAGGGTGAGATAATTTCACCTATAAAACAAAAGGTAACTTAAAACAAGCTAATATTTTCCACTTCAAAGTAAAAAATAAGATTTTAAGCCTCATTACAAGACTAAAACACTTGCTAAGAGACCTTTTTTATTTGCAGTGTGCTCCTAACAGGCGTTGTGTCTTGAATATGCTGCTCTATCACAAGTCATCAAGTAAAGCGTCATTCGGTTTGTGTATTTTTAAATGGTCTCGCACGCTGGATGACTTAAGACCGCTCGTGCTTATTTGGGGACCTCACAAAAGCAGTGCTTTATATAAAGTCTTCCCCCTTGTGACGGAGTGACCTTTCGCCTTCGTCGCGTTGAGGCTTGAGGTGCTGTGTGGAACGAATTCTGAACTTCCTCCGATGGTGATGCTGTGCTATTTCGGAGGGCTTGCAGCCACAGAAAACCACAGGCCGTTCCCTCTAGTCTTGTTATGTACTCAACCACAACTAAGGCGCAAAAGACCAAGGTTGCATTCGGATCCAACTTTAACACATTCCATTCTCTTGCTCTCTTCCCTCGTGTGAACCATTTTGTGATGAAATTTGTGATTTGCAACATGTGAACTTAACAGGTGCCCGCTCTGCAAGGCAGGATAGACGAGGAACAAGCCCAAAACGTTACTGAATGGTCCTGACAATCTATTCTACCCCATAGAAACCTCTCCTCCGTTTGACAGCACACAGTCTCTCTTCTTCATGTGGAGAATTGCATTGTGGAATTAAGGAGGATAAACGAGGGATCAAGGGAATGTGATCGCTCCCTCTCCTTTCTTAAACAGAATCGAATCGCACTTGGTGTGGCTGCCATATTTTAACCCACCATTTTGGGGATTCCCCCCTTGAAGCAAGGGATAGGAACGTCAGGAAGAAGGCATAAAACTCTGATCCAAACACAGGCTATGTCCGAATCAAAGCCCTAAACTATTCTATTATTATACTATTCTACTATTCTAAACTATTGAGTATGCTAGTTAAGTACACTGGATGAGAAAGATGTTAAGTAGTCATGTAATGTTCTATAATTGTAGTGTACATAAAATCCCCGGATGATATACTTATTTCCGGGTTTTCGCTGGTAATGATATGGAGGATATTTTTTCGCCTACTGCATGTTACTAAACAGTATACAGTGAGATAGGGCTATAATTCAGACACTGCCCAAGTTCCCCCGTAATTTCAGAAGAATGTCCTTGCCCTGTGCTTTCCTAATGTGCACAGTGTTACTCTTAGGGACTGGATTGGGGCTGGGTTTATTTTTTGATGAAGGGGGCCCCCTTCCTTCCTTCCTCCTCCATAAACTGTCAGTGTGCAGTTCCACACTACCACCCCAACCTACACACTGTTTACAAATAAAAGGAGGAGCTACTTCCTGTTGGCTCCGAACCTCTCCCCAGGGCAATAGTCCAAACAGGTTTGCACCCCCTCCCCCTTAACATACACAGTTATCATCACAACGGAATTTTCTTCATCGAGTTAGACAAAAAAAAAAACGCATTTTCGTCACAGTTCCCGCGACTAATATGTGTGGAGGGTGGGGGCATGGTGGAACAGAAGATAATCGCGTGTTTATGGAAACACTCTTCCCAGCAGCCGGTTAATGTAGGGCAGGCCTACCGACTAAAGAGAGTTTGCATTTCAAATGATCTCATTTTTCTTGCGGTTAGTTGGCTGAAACGCAAGTTTTTCTGGAGTTGGATTTGCGTCAACATAAGCTGTTGATTTGCTAAATATATGTTGCCTTGTTTTGGATAAATTGAAAACAAGTCAAGTTACAAACGGCGTTAAGTTCTAAAATAAGTAAATACACGGATTTGATTGCCTCTAAATAAACTGAAACGTGTTGTCTGGTTTTTTCCAACACTGTCATGGAATCCGGCCTGTCTGAAGTTGGGAAGGAAAGAGTTAACGCGAAATGAAACCTTTACAACCACCACTCCCTAAAGGTTGCTTTCAAGCCACTACCTGGCTGCCGGTACCAAACGGCAATTCGCGAGCGTGCCGAACTGTGGCTTATAGATTTATTTTATTTTTTTAGAAACTTAATATTATTTTTGAGTTATTCTATAGATTTGACCCAACACATACTGGAAGAACGCTTTTGGAAAGCGGCCAGCGTACCTGCGTATAAAGGTATGGTTTAGACGCCACCTCGTCGACTGTAAATCCGTGCACGGAAGAATAATATTGTGGGTGGAGACGGGGAATACGGTACTTCTGTTCTTGTTTGGTTAATTTATTTAACGGGAATTCAGAACATAATTCTGGGCATTCCGAACAGAATACTTATTTTACATATGTATTATTCGTTGTTGTGTTCAAAAGACTTTTCCTAGATTTTGGTTTAGAGCAGTTACTAGGCTACCACACTTTTTCATCCTTAGCACCGACGCTTTTTATGGTCCTAAATCTAGTTTCGAAAGACAACTTAATGATCCGTGCAAAAGTGGTTGTTGTGTTCCGAGTAGGCTAGTCAACGTGGTTTCTAATAGATCAGCAGGAAAAATCATACATGCATTCACTTGTGACAGATTAAACCAGCTATAACTTTTCGTCTAATGGTTTGTTTATTTATTTTGGTTACTGGGATTGAACACTGCGATAGCCTAGCCTACTCCCAAGAACTTTCAGTAGAGGGAGTATTTGGTCTTCATTTTAAAAAATCTTACGAAGTATTGTGAACTTTGCACTGAAATCTGTGCAGGCACGTGAATTGTCGTCTCGCTCTGCGTTTGAAGCCAGGTCTCCTTGGTGACCTGGAGAAAAGCGCAGTAACTGCGGTGACCCCCGTGTGCTCAAATATTTGGGTCCTTCACTCTCGTGGCATTTTCTTCAAAGTGGAGGTAAGTCTCCAGGTGTTATCTCCCGTAGTTATCTGGTATTTCTGAATGAGTGGCACGTGCGTCTGTCACAGGTGTGACTTCGGAGAGGGCATTTTTGGGTTTATTGTGTTGTGTGTGCGAGCCGGGTTTCAGTAAACACGTTTTGATTGGAACAATCTGTCATGTCCCTCGTCGTTGATTTAGATCCGTCTTTATTGTGTAGTAGTGGAAAATGTGGCGGGTGCAGGGGAGTTAAATATAATTTCAGTTTTAGTGTTTTTTTTGTTTTTTTTTGTTTGTCCTGTCAGTTTCTGTGTGTGATCAATACATATTTTCAATATTTAGAGAAGTTTCTGACAACCTGCCGGCTGTAACATGGCAGATGGCCTATAGGGGCAGTCGGTGGTTTGTGGGCTGAAGCAAAAAAAAAAATGCCTCCAGTATCTCCCTAGCAGCTTGTTCGGCAACATTATGGTTCCTGGGGCATGTGAACAGATGCATTTTTGTGGTGTTTGTTCGCAATTATAGACATAAAATATGAGTTTTTATATTATATTGTTTACATTTTTGTCTAATAATTAAGTAATAAGCCAATGTGTACGTCCAATCCCGCAAGCGTAATGCTACTGTCGCCATGGAAATCTCGTCACGGCAACCCGGTCTGGGTTGGTAGCCATCAGAGTGAGCTCATATCCTCAACAGCTGCTCTGTAGTAAATATAATGACCCAAAGTTATGACGTCACAATTAAGGGTCTCACTATTCGTACTTTAAGAAGAGTCCAACGACCAATGAACACCACGGCTGCGTTCAGCCCCGACAAAACGTAGCAAAACGTTTATTTAAATGGAAACGGTGGTGCGTTGAACACCCTGTTGTGTTACGCAAGCGTTGTCTTTTTAATACGGCGGGGTTTATCGGTGTATTCAAATGAACTCGGAAGCCCGAATATTTCCGACTTCCGAGAAGAAAAAACAATTTGAACATGACAATAGTCACGTTCAAATCGTTTTTTCTTCTTGTAAATCGGAAATGTTCCGACTTACGGAGATCATTTGAATACACCATATATACACGTCGCTGCTGATTGGGTAACACCTCTGACACACCCACCAAACGAGAGAAAACGTACCACAAAGCCCGTTGCACACCGTTTCACACGGTTTCGAGGAAACATGTCGTTCAACCCGGAAACCGTAGCAAAACGGTGCACACCGTTTTCAGATTGAACGTGGCCCAGGACAAGAGGAGGTGGTTTGAACGGTGGTATGGGGAGTGACTCCATCGTGACTCTACCAAACGTGGTACAATCATTGGCTGACACCAGTTAGTCCTGTCAGCACCCTGTTTGTGTCCTTGTCTGTAAAACAGGGGGGTCTTTCAAGATATAATGGACAACTGATTATCCTTAGAAATGTGCATAACGGGTCTAAGTGGACTTCCATTCAAAATGGAACGGTTCTAGATTCCATTCTTGTATTAGCTTATTCTCATTAAACATAGTTTTTAATGATTTTTCTGCCTCAGTCAGGCTGCTAATTGTTTGAAGGATGAAATGTTTCCTTCTAAACTGTTCTGTTCATCCGTGGGTGGGGTTCCAAGCCAATGATCTCTGACATAAACTGTATTTTCAGCCGGTCTACAACAGCTCCAGTCGGCAGTCAAATGTTTGAAAACCCACCCCATATCATAATGGCTGTCTTATAGAGTAAAACAGCAACTCTGGAGTGTGTAGTGGGAGGGCAAAGGGCTGTGTGATTAGAAAACAAGGGAACATAAAACATACTTCTCAGGCCATTTTGCCCTCTGGTTGTAGAATGTTTATTTCTTTTCACTGCCAAGAGAGCCACTTACTCAGGTTCCTACACAAACCATTGCATTTGACATGATATGGCGAGACATTTAAAATGTCAGTTAAAATATGTTGTCAATGCTAACTGACAGCCATGTCCCTAATTCCCGTCATAGATAAGAGTGAGTGAATCCCAGTGGCAATATTAAGCCTGAATGCAGTTCTAATGATTTAGTGCAGGAGTGTTCAACCTTTTCTGATCCAAGCACCCCCACCCAGGCCCAAAGGCTTCCAGAGGACCTCCATCATAAGGTTATATTTAGAAAACAGTTTTATATTTTGAAATATGTAACCAAATCTCTAGATAGTCAGTGCACCCCTATGGAAAAAGAATATGTTGCAGTATATTGTAAATATATCAAAATTATCTTCACAATATATTTTAAATATACTGCAGTATATTACATTTCCATATGGGCATATCAAGTCTGGCCAGGGACCTCTTCCACTACATTCACAGACCCCCAGGGGTCTAGGGACTTATGGGCACACTAAGTACCGCAGTTTATCTGTTTATAAATTTACACTAAGTACCGCAGTTTATCTGTTAATATATTTACACTAAGTACCAGTTTATCTGTTAATATCATTACACTAAGTACTGCAGTTCATCAGTTAATATATTTACACTAAGTACTGCAGTTCTGTTAATATATTTACACTAAGTATTACAGTTCATCTGATAATATATTTACACTAAGTACTGCAGTTCATCTGTTAATACATTTACAATAAGTAATGCAGTTTATATGTTAATATATTTGCACTAAGTACTGCAGTTCTGTTAATGTATTTGCACTAAGTACTGCAGTTCATCTGTTAATATATTTCCACTAAGTACTGCAGTTCATCTTTTAATATATTTACACTAAGTACTACAGGTCATCTGTTAATATATTTACACTAAGTACTGTAGTTTGTATGTTAATATATTTACACTAATGCAGTTTATATGTTAATATATTTACACTAAGTATTTTAGTTTATACGTTAATATATTTACACTAAGTACTGCAGTTCATCTGTTAATATATTTACACTAAGTACTACAGTTCATCTGTTAATATATTTACACTAAGTACTGCAGTTCATCTGTTAATATATTTACATTAAGTACTGCAGTTTATCTGTTAATATATTTGCACTAAGTACTAGTTCATCTGTTAATATATTTACACTAAGTACTGCAGTTCATCTGTTAATATATTTACAAAAAGTACTACAGTTCATCTGTTAATATATTTACACTAAGTACTACAGTTCATCTGTTAATATATTTACACTAAGTACTACAGTTCATCTGTTAATATATTTATACTATCTCCTGGCTTTAGATTTGTGGTGTTGGATGTCGCTTAGGACTACTTACTTTCACTTTGTGTTTAACTCTTTCAATGCTGCATAAGGTAAAGAGCTTTTTAGTCCAGGCGCATTTGAAACCTCACCTGCAGATAGAATATTGTTCTCCATGACAGTTCACTCATGTTGAAAATATAGCCTTATCAGATTAGGAAAACTACCCTGGTTTCAGTTCTGCTTGGCGGCCCACCATTTAAGGAAACAACACACAGAGTGCAGGCCAAAAAAAGACCGCGTAAGAGCTGGTCGGAGCGATATTAGGTTTCATTGTTTTGACTAAGATAAGGCAGAGGGAGGTGCGCGGGATTGCGTAAGCAGAGAGGAAACGGGGAATCGAAAAACGGGTCCCATTTGTGAAGCCCGGAGGCAGGGCGGCAGGGACCTGTGGGCCATGCCAATTATGCAAGCGCAGCGTTCCCCAGACACCTGTGGCACCACCCCTCACACCTGGTACTAGCAGGCAGGGCTGAGCTAGCAGCTGGTGCTGTTGACGCTTAGCATTCCATGAGCTAATCCAGGATTCTGGGCCCATAGTGATGATGTCACAGGAGGTGGAGCTCAGGGCCAATCAAATGTGTTCCTGCCGACTCCAAGGCACCATTTTGGCTCTAGCCAGTTTCGTCTTCATTTGGTTGACTGGTTTGCGAATGCAGTTATGCGTCTGCTCCAAAAGATCTGAGATGGGGGTGCAAGGCCCTTTCCCCGTTTCTGGTTTGGGTTCTTTCCCCTGTCGCCTGTAGACGTAAAAGGCTTGACAAGTTTTGCAAAGCTACCTCTCACGCATGCAGCGAAGCCTCACACTCTTGTTTGCTTACTTGTGTGTGTGTGTGTGTGTGTGTGTGTGTGTGTGTGTGTGTGTGTGTGTGTGTGTGTGTGTGTCTCAAGCACTCTTGTTCTTAATCAGATTAAGGTTGTTTGTGTCAAATATGAAAAGAAGAAACTTTGTATACTCATGTTCAGTGAAAGGTGATTTCAAAAATTCATTTTATGCAGTTGTTTTCAGTTTCAGCTGTGGGGAGAATCCAGATTCACACAGCAGACCTGAACTGCCCTTGAAAGCAGGTGCAAACTGAAACATGGAAGTTTTCTTCCCATTTTTGAATCAGTTTGGTTTCATGTACTGGTTTTGAATTTTAATTGCACATGTGAATAAAAAGTGTGGGAATTGTTTCGTTATAAGTTGTGTTAGTTGTGTTTCTCTCAACATCCTGTCTAAAACAAGATCCAGCTTCAGGTTGACAAGGGCTCAGATTGACTTCATTTATTGTAACAGAGAGATACTATGTGACTTTGCTGTGAAACTTTACTAAGAATTAGCGAGCACCATTTGTCAACGTTGTGTTTTTTTTTTGCCATTCTCAGGGAGTTGTGACTCAAGCTATCGCCATTCTGGGCTAATTTCAATAACAAACAAGCTGCTTTGGAGGCTACACATAGAGACTTTGTCCCTGTTACATATTTGGGAACTCTACCAAGCCTAGAGTTTAATCGATTGCTGCTATATAGCACGTTTTAGTCCAGCTTTAAAGGGGAAGGGGGTGAAACTCATCAGAGTTACCACGAATGTGTAGGATTTAGTTCATGCATGCATGCATGGCAGCCATTTTGTGCCAAACCATTCATTGCACATCACTTCTGTATGACCTCAATAAACTACAGTGGAGTAGAATGATTTAGTGCTTTAACCTGGGCAAGTCGCTTCTTTGTGGAAGTGGCATTATTACAGTAGATCAGCAGTCAGTACATGCATGCGTTTGCTGTAGGTTTGTGGTGGTGGATGCCGCGTAGGGCTAGTTATATTCACATGTGCAATTATTCTGGGTGTGATTTTCACAATGCAAGAGACAGCTTTCCGTCCGCCGTCTATGTGGAGTTCTGGTTGGTGGATTGCAGTGCCTGAGGAGAAATCATTAAGCAAAATTAATCTGTGGGGGGTAATTTTCCCATCGTTTTATTGCAGAAGGGGGAACGTTTTGCAGGTGTGAGACCCTTATAAAGGGGAACTCGTTCTGTTGGTCACGGTAGTGTGTGGAAGGACAACTTCCCCTGGCGTGCGCGTGCGCGTGCGCGTGCGTGTACGTGTGTGTGTGTGTGTGTGCGCATCACTGTCTCACTTGTACTCAGCCACAGACCACCACACACACACGCACACGCGCAGACACGCAGACACACACGCAGGCCGTTCGCTGTTCTCCATTCATACAGTGCAGAGTCCCTCGTTGCAATTGGTCAGATCTAGAGGATTGTGAGTGTAAGAAGGGGGCGTGGCTTCTGGCTAAACCTGAGCTATGTGCAGCGTGAGAGTGGAGCTACAGCTCCGTCGCTACGCTAACCATGGCTGACGTGGTCCCCCCAGCTCAACAGACCTTCAGACCCAGAGCCCTGAGTCTCCCTGCAAATTCTCAGGTAAGACATTACCTGTAGTCCTGAGTCTCCCTGCAGGTTCTCAGGTAGGTCATTACCTGTATATCTTCCTGGGCTTGGTCTGGGCACATCTATATTGCATTACACTACATTGCAGTGCATTACATTAAATTAAACTACATAACATTACATTACACTACGCTACATTATATTGCAGTGCATTACACTAAATTAAACTACATAACATTACACTGCACTACACTATATTGCAGTGCATTACACTAAATTAAACTACATTAAATTACATTACACTATATTACATTACATTACTGGAATTTGGCTGATGCTTTTATTCAGAGTGACTTGCGACAAGATAATAAATCAGGGTTTAAGCGTAACGGCAGCCCTAGAGCTGGGAGGTGCATCACCTCTATAGGCTGTACCAGGTAGAGTAGAATAGAATAGAAGAACTTTATTTTTTTCCAGGGGGAATTTCAGGTGAAGTAGCCGGCATGCAAGAAATGACATAACATAAACAATTTACAGAAATTACATCAAGAGATGTGATTAGAAAAGTGACTAAAAATGCATTTAGAGATTCCTAAATTATATTACTATTATTAGAAATTAAGAATTCTGTTAAGGGAATTATAGAACTTGCATATATAAATTAAATGAAACAGTAAAGTTAAGGTGTCATTGATGATGCTCCGCATTGTGATAAAGGACAGAAAGGTGTCCCGGCATCTGTCTGTCTGCAGTGTGCATGCACAGATACTTCACTCTGACTGTGAATATATTCTCAGTCTATGCATATGCGTATGTGTAACGTATGTACAGTATATGTGTATGCATATGTGCAATGTATGTACAATATATGTGTATGCATATGTGCAATGTATGTACAATATATGTGTATGTGCAATGCATGTACAATATATGTGTATGCATATATGCATATGTGCAATGTATGTACAATATATGTGTATGCATATGTGCAATGTATGTACAATATGTGTATGTGCAATGTATGTACAATATATGTATGCATATGTGCAATGTATGTACAATATATGTGTATGCATATGTGCAATGTATGTACAATATATGTGTATGTGCAATGTACATACAATATATTTGTATGCATATGTGCAATGTATGTACAATATATGTGTATGTGCAATGTATGGCTCTGCTATGACACCAAGTTTTTTCACAGATTGTTTTATTTATTTGTTGACCCAAGAGGAGTTGGGAGCCTCTAATCTAGGTTTAAGACAGATTTAGCAAACGCTCCAGTCATTAGTACTGTTTTCAAGCTTAAATTGGAACATATCTTCATAACCTTAATATGATTGCAATTATTTAATCTGTATTCATTTATTTTTATTAGTTGTGTGCAGAACCGATATGTATAAGTACAGATGGTCCTCTGGGGAATATATAATTAAACACATTTCAGCTATCAAATGAGTGAGGAATAATATTTAACCAGCTCAAAGTTTTTAACCTTGATGGAGGAACCGAAAAACTTCGCTTTTTGTCCAGAGCCTCAGTATGAAGAAGTGATTCACTTACTTTCTATATGAGTGACTTAGGGTGACCAGAGGTACTATAGGTCCCTGTACAAGCAGTCATTTAGAGTCGTCACAGTTTCACTTCAAAATGCATTTCTCCTCTCCTCTGTTCTCACTAAAAACATAAGGACATGAGAAAAGCGGTGACGACAACAGGCCATTCGGCCCAACTTGGCTTGTCATTTTATTTTTATTTTTTTAGTTTTGTATTTGTTGAGTGCACACAATCAATAATGAAATAATTAAACCAATAATATAATAAAATCAATAAATTCAACAAAAGAATCCACCAATGATAAAATAAATAAATCACTAATAAAATATAACAATAAAAACTGCTGTCTGGGATAATTGTGCTCCCCTCAAAATGAGCTCCAACCATCACTGAAGTAGAAATGGGAGTAGAAACAAAAAAAGATGGGTGAGGAAATGGGCCGAAGTCTCCTCCATCCTAACTTACAGTAACGGCTCTCAGTCTCCTCCATCCTAACTTACAGTAACGGCTCTCAGTCTCCTCCATCCTAACTTACGGTAACGGCTCTCAGTCTCCTCCATCCTAACTTACGGTAACGGCTCTCAGTCTCCTCCATCCTAACTTACGGTAACGGCTCTCAGTCTCCTCCATCCTAACTTACGGTAACGGCTCTCAGTCTCCTCCATCCTAACTTACGGTAACGGCTCTCAGTCTCCTCCATCCTAACTTACGGTAACGGCTCTCAGTCTCCTCCATCCTAACTTACGGTAACGGCTCTCAGTCTCCTCCATCCTAACTTACGGTAACAGCTCTCAGTCTCCTCCATCCTAACTTACGGTAACGGCTCTCAGTCTCCTCCATCCTAACTTACGGTAACGGCTCTCAGTCTCCTCCATCCTAACTTACGGTAACGGCTCTCAGTCTCCTCCATCCTAACTTACGGTAACGGCTCTCAGTCTCCTCCATCCTAACTTACGGTAACGGCTCTCAGTCTCCTCCATCCTAACTTACGGTAACGGCTCTCAGTCTCCTCCATCCTAACTTACGGTAACGGCTCTCAGTCTCCTCCATCCTAACTTACGGTAACAGCTCTCAGTCTCCTCCATCCTAACTTACGGTAACGGCTCTCAGTCTCCTCCATCCTAACTTACGGTAACGGCTCTCAGTCTCCACAACCTGGTTGGTTACCGGCCAAAGTGGCTGCTAGAGTAAAGATTTTGGCAACCTCAATCAAACTTTTACCAGCATTCAGCTGGTGGCTGGTGTTAATCTCACACACTGAAGAGGGTTCCGCCATTTACTCTTTAAAGCTGGCTGCGTATTGCCAGGTAATCACCATGAACAATGTTATTGATTTGCGGTGTGAAGGCAATCTTTCCAGGGATAAAGGTCAGCCTGGCTCCACCCAAACCTCTGCTCACATCACCGTGACAACAGACAGTCAGATAGAGAAGGGACCCCCCATGGAAAAGTGGCCGGTTGGTAATTTTTCTATTATAGAAAAGTGACCCCCCCACCCATTGATAAATTGCGAGTATTTATTCAATTTCATAACCTACAATGGTTTGTTATGCTATGGCAAATTGACCCCAATCCCAAAAACATACATTACTCTAATTTTCCATAAGAGGGGTCAGTTTTCTATACTATAAAAAATGAGCCGAGGGGGGGTTGTTTTGTTTATAGGAACGTGACCCTCAGGTCAGTTTTCCATGGGGACAGATTTCTACATGACACCGGGATGTTGTCAGGATCTGCCACTCTGTTGCAATAGTCTTAAAAATATTGCGGTAATGTCGTTACAAAAGATGAAGCAACGTTGTGGGAACGTTTCGAGTTGGCCGGGAGGAAGAGCAAGAAATAGAACGGGATAATGTCACGCTGGTATTTCCTGGCAGTGTTGGCTTCAGAGAAATGAGTTGGCATGAATGTGTGGGGGAGACCTTCGCTTTGATCCTGTGGGAGTGGACTCTGCCCTCACGTGTCTTGGATTACGTAGGAACATAAATTCAGTCATGTTCCATCCATCCATCCAGTATCGAACCCGCTTATTCCTGGTCAGGGTCGTGGGGGGTGCTGGAGCCTATCCCAGCGTGCATTGGGCGAGAGGCAGGAATACACCCTGGACAGGCCGCCAATCCATAACTCTGGTCCAATACATCAAATGTTATCTTTTATGTTAAGCCTTGTAGATATTCCCCCACATATAAATACAGTGAAGTGTGAACACTGTCGACTGAGAATGTGTCAGACCGGATGGAGGGTATTGGTAAGGCTGTTTGGTGTTTAATTCACAGCAACCTTCAACACAAAGGTTATTGGTGCTGTTACTGCATTGCTTGTAAGTAAAAGCTATTCCTGTGTTCAGACTGTATTTCTAGTCTATGGTTCCAGCACAGAGTGTGGTTGGGCTAGATGTACTACTGCAAGATCATTATGGCTAGGCTAAATAAAACACCTGCCTTTTTTTGACTTCACGTCTTTTTAAAAGCTTGTACTGGTATCTAAAAGCAACATGTGAATTGTAGGTTTCGAGGTGATGTGTTATGGTCTCACCTCAGACATATACACGTCGTCAGTGTTGCACAAGCTGGAATTCTCAGGAACGAAGGTGTTTTATTTAAAAGGTTCTAAAGAGGTTCTGAACCAAATTAATCCGTTATTGAGCTGCCGTTTGCAGTACATAGTACTGGATGAGAACATTCAGTGTGCAGTGAGTGGCCGTGAGTGAGTGAGTGAGAGAGAGAGAGAGAGAGAGCTGCTGTCCTTCATTGTCGGGTGGATGAAGCCGGGGGGGGGCTCTTATATTTTTTAACAATGACATTCTCAAGCACCGCAGTGGCTCTTTGAGTCGGTGTAGTTGCACACTGAGGATCGGGGGTTCACGCCCCTGGTCCTGCCAGATCAGAGTATGGCCGTTACCTTGAGAGAGCGGCACTTGGCGGGCCGCTCCCAGGGTGGGGGGAGGGACTCGGCGGGGGAGAATCCAGAGAATTTCCAAGTTGGCCCCCGAGCGAGTTACAATCACGGTCAGGAGGTCGGAGGAAGAGGACGCGGCGCCCTCCTTCCTACTACCAGCTGACGGGTTGTCGTGGGAATTTAATAACATAGGGGGACAATTGCCCACTAAATTGGCAGAAAAACAGGGGGAAAAAACAATGACGTTCTCACTTCTGTGCAACATTATAGTATTAGCGCGGGCGTCATGGAAACCCTCTCCTCGCTGGCGTGGGTGACCCGCCATTTGATGCGTTATTGTCATAATCAGCGGTGGCTGACACACCCTGGGACGGAATTATTTCTTATTTCCCCGAGCATCGTGTTGAACGTACTGATATTGGCTGTTTTGACCATGCTGGTCTTTAAGCCCTAGACCCTGAGCTGACCAGAGGAGGATGGGTTCCCCCCTTGAGTCTGGTTCCTCCCAAGGTTTCTTCCTAGTTACACCAGGGAGTTTTTCCTTCAGAAAGTAAAAGTCCTGCCATGTGTTTCTTCTACCCGTGAAGTCAGCCAGCTGATTTCACTAATTACTGCTACCTCCTGGCTGAGGAATTGTGCGAATTAGCAAATCCAGGTGATTGGAACAAAATACTGGAGAAGACGTTTACTTTCTGAACATCTGCTAAAAAAAAAGCCATGTATGTACGTATATATAATCCATCACTACGTCTCATATTCTCTTGTGAATAAGCTGTAAAGATATGTTTATTCAGTTGATTTTGGAAATGCAGGGTTTTATACATGGCACTGACGATACAGAGGGTTTATGTCCATGGCTGTAACTTGTAACAAGGGCTACAGAAGCAGTTTGAACAGTGGAATCTGATCCCGTGTGTCTTTGTGGCTCTCCAGGCAGGCTGTTGAGGTTCTGTACAATGATACTCCCTGTTCCCATTCTCTCCCTTTCTCTCTCGTAAAATCATGTGAAGGTGTGGTTTGTCTGTATCGGCTGCAAGCTGAGAAGGGACGGGGCGCGGCGGGGCGCAGGGGTGGGGTGTCGCTTGGGCGTCGTGTTTTGGCGTAGAATTCCTCTGCAAACGTGAGAAGGGAACTGATGGGATTGCTTCGGTCTCTAAATTCAACTGTTGGTGGTTGATCCAGTGTTGGGCTGTTGTGGGTATTCATTTTGCATTTAAATTGGAATTGGATGTTTTAAGGCATGGACCTCAAATGTCAAATCCAGTGTCTGCTGGTACGTGTTTTATTTACATCATTGATTGGCTAAAGAGTCGCTACACCTTATTTTAAAGGCCTACATTTTCTACTGATTGAAAGGAAACCGCAAAGACCAGCAGACACCGCAGTCCTCCAGGACTGGAGTGTGACATCCCGGTCTTTTATCGTATGTTTATGGTGCCCATCCATAAAAAATAAAGTGTGTATATGCACAGACATTTAATTTGTTTCTAATCGCATTCATGAACATGCCAGGGATTGTGAATTAGTCTAATCAACCAAGTTAACGACTGAATGTCTGTGGGTCCTTATTTTGTGTTGAAATGTATAACTGTAAGATTAAGCTTTAAACCAAGGCTTCAGGTTTAGTCACAGTTTCAGTGTGGCTGATCAAATGTATCCATTGATTGACATTAGCTGGCTACTCATCAGAAGCCTGTGATTTGAATAAGAAACATGAAAACATGGACGACTCGTGCAGATAATAATCCCAGAAATATTACCTGTGAATAGCCGTGATGTGTGTGGCCATAGTATGTGGCATAGTCCTTTGTTCATATGTTTTTTAGATATGCCTAACCTCTTCTCCCATTTCTCTGTAGACAGCGAAGAGCGACCCCAGCACCGCGCTGTACGTCAATATATCAGAGCTGAGGAAGAGCAGCCCGCGGCTGACTCCTTACTCATCGTGCGCCCCCGGTGCGCCCCGCCACCTCTCTGCAGATTCGGAGGAATGGGAGGTGCACACTGATCGAGAGAGCGGGAAGGAGTACTACTATAACCCCGCCTCAGGACAGAGCACCTGGGACAACCCCCTCAGCCCCCTCATGCAGCCCGAGTCTCCCCTGGTGGTGCTGTCCTCCCCCCTCGCCCAACCCCAGCCCGCCCCTGACTGACCCCGCCCCCGGTCCCGCCCCCGGTCACGCCCCTGCCGCGGAGCCCCTGGGCTCTGACTGGGAGAAGCTCCTGGACGGGGCCAGCGGGAGGCCCTACTTCTACAACCACGTCTCCAGGGAGACGTCCTGGGTTCCCCCTGGGCTGGAGACCCCCACAACCGGGGCCCCGGAGCCCCCGGGCCTGGCGAAGACCCCACAGGATGGCCCGGTAAGGGGCGCCTTGCTAATTTCACCCTGGAGGGAGGTTTGGCTGTGTGTAAAGGGCTCTGGAAGACTTTTCCCACAGCATGGATCGTACACAACCAAGCTAACAAGAGATTGATACCAACAAATCGGGGTGTTCAAAAAGATCTTGGTCGTTACACAGTGCTCAATACTCTATAGGCCAGGGGGTTATACTATGAAGCTGGATTACCAAATTAGCTGGAGTAAAACCCAGACCAGCTCTTTTTACGTGAGTCCATGTTCCAGATTTTGGAGGGTTCTGCGTTTTACTCGGTGCAGTTATCCAGCTAACTTAGTAATCCTGCTTCGTAGTATACCCCCCAGGAATGGATACTCAGCAGTTTGTTTACCAATTAAAACCCTCACCTCATCTGATTTATTAGCTTGAAATTGGTTGCTGTTCAAAAAGCAAAAAGTCCACTGGCCCTCCAGGACTAGGGTTGACCTGGAGTGCGTTTCCCAAAAGCATCGTTTGGCTAAGACGTCGTAAAACCCTTCGTACGAAGCTTCTTGAACTTTTGGTGCGTTTCCCAAAAGCATCTTAATTTAAGACACTCTTAGAAACGCTCGTAGATTAACGATTACTCCAGACCAGTCGTAGACGGTTAAGTGCGTTTTTGAAGCCCATAAATCACATACTTTATTTGATTTTTCGTGTTAGTGTTCATTTCATTTTACGGTTACCATAACCACTGATTGTTTTTTTTTAAGTGATGTTAGTTAGTTAGACCCCTGTTCTGTAGGGATGTATAAAGTAACATAAGTACTGTGCTGAACGGTGTTTTACTCTATACATTGCGTTGTGTGGAAGGTCTTGCTCTCCAAACGGTTAAATATGTTTTATGGCTCATCCCTGATTTCTGTCCTCCACAGCCCCCCCCTCCCTGATGAGGACTACCCCATGGACGATGAGGAAGAATCAAAACCAGCCCTGACCCACCCCAAAGACTATACCTTCCCCCAGCTGAAACGGGCAGTCATACCACGGGTCAGTCTGGATACCACGCCCCCCGCAGGCTGGACGCGCTCCGCGGATCCAGAGGGGAAGATTGTATTCACCAGCGAGCACACACAGGAACAGGTAAGGAGGTCACACGACTGGGAAGGTGTTGCCCCTTTCAAATCAAAGAAGAGCCCATCACATTTTTTTAAGTTAAAGTACCTGCGGTCCACTTGAAGAGCAAATGTTTCCTGTGGTTTTGATCTTAAAATTCTTCCTAAAATCTGTTTTTTTAAACGCATGTCATAACAGCTGCATTGTACACTAGAGCAGTGTGTAATTTCACTGGTGTGAATGTCTATGAAAGGTACATGCTTTCCAGAAAGATATTTTTTCACGTGCCTCCAGAAACAATTTGCAAAAATCTAGTCATTTCCACACAGCTGATAAGAGTAAAAACTCCATTATGAGTTTTTTCCCCCCATTGTCTTGTTATCTTTAGGCTTTTGGACGTTAGCCTCTCAGTGTGATTTGGTGGGAACGGCGTCGTTGCCGTTCACACGCATCTAACGTACCCTTTCATTAGCTCAGACACATACGTTTCATATTTAACAGCAGTTTTACCAATCCCACCATTCCAGTCCCGCTAGTATGTCTCTTTTGTGCTTTTGTTTCTGTCGGTTATTCCCATGGGAAAGTTTTCCGGAGGGAGCAGGCTGGGCTCATGAATGAGGCCTTTTTAAAGGAATCGGATTTGTTTGTGTTTTAGATACACACGGCCTGGTTTGTCGGGTACTAGAGATTTTCTCCGATTAGCACGTTAGCAAGTATCCACGGTTTTCGTACATTTCTGTCTGCCCCGTCCAATCATGCAAGTACAAGATCTGTTGCAAGGGCAACAACCTGTAAATGGTCCCTTTTGCAATGAAGACAACGTTTTTCTACAACCTTTCCTCTTCTAACTCGGAGTCCTCTGTTTCTTGCAGTGGATCAGGTCGGTGGACAAGAGAGGGCAGACCTACTACTACCAGAGAGATGGATCCAAGTCTCAGTGGAACTTGCCTGAGGTAGTGTGGAGTGAGAACATGGGAGAGCAAGTCTTTAAATATTTGTTTGCATTGGGCTCTTTTCAAATTTTACTTAATGTATAATAAATAAGTATTAAAGTTATAATGCTTTTAGCGATGCTCACTGCACTGTCATGTCGAGTCTTCTGTACAAATCTGCAAATGCTTCCTCGCATTTGAACAGAATCAATGGATTTTTAATCGTCCTTTTGGGGGGGGAAAAAGAAGTGAATCCCTGTCCTTGTTTGGAGACAGGAGGACCTGTTTCTTATTAAAACTAAGTTGCAGTTTTTGTTTTTAATGGGGTTGTTACTTTCTCTCCCCCCCCCCCCAAGATTTCGGGGACTGCCAACTTGCCGAAAGTGGGGAATGGGGTCGACCAGGAGAACGTGTCTGTTTTGAAGAACTGGAGGCAGACCATGGGCCCCACTGTTTATAGCCCCACCCCTCTCAGCTCTGCCAAGGATGACTTGGTGAGTCACCGTGAGAGACGACGTGCCCTGTCAGGAACACCTGTCCCATTCTGATTGGCTCGCCAACACCCCCCGTTCCTTTCAAGCAGCGTAGGGCACGCCCAGGCTATTTGTGCTAAAAAGGTCATGTGATCGCGATCAAAATCACTGTAGAGAGGACCGGGCTGTACAAATGTGTGTACAAATGTGCGTACATAAGCCCTAGCTTTCTCGGTTAAATTGAAAAAAAATGTAATTTTCTCCAAAAATTAAAAGGTTGAAAAGTTTCCTTACTTTACAAGCTGTTGTCGTTTGTTTTTGTAACACAGTGCAGGAATGTGGCAATGCTGCATGGGTGTTAAAGTAATTGCCGTGTTTATCTTGAGCTGTTGCTTTCGACACGACTTGACACTACATTGTAGACAGGCAATAGCACGTTTTTCAAAATAAACCGCTTTCCTTGAATTTGTAACATTTAAGTTCTCCCTTTTTTTTTTTTTTTTCATTCAGACTGAACCCAGATCAATTTGAGGCTTAAAAATGCTGGGTCCTTCTGCATCGCATTTAACGCACTCAATATTATTTACTAAGGATACTAACTCCCTTCCGTCTCTCCCCCTGGGTAGAAGTTCTTCCCTAGCCACATGAGGAATGTCTCGGACTGCAACAGCGATGCTTCCAGCTCGGGCAATTCCCCGGAATTACCTCATCAGGTACGTCTTTTCACCACTATGGGGCATTGACTGCAGATTTTAACTGTGCCACAGAATTTACCTGGTGTCGCTCCTGTTATGACAAAACTCTGTCCCCTCCCCCCCCCCCAACAACAGTGTCTTGTTTCTCTCCCCAAGGTCGATAGGTTCAAACACCAGAGGAACCTGTCCAATCAGAGCTCAGACTCTCAACAGCATGTGGGTTCTAACGCCTCATCTGGGCCCGGAAAACACTGGGTGCGCAGGGGAAGTGGGGGCTTGGTGGCTGTTTCTAATATTACTGCTCTTTTAACACCATAAATGTGCATTAAGTGCTTCATTACGTTATTTTTTAAGTAATAACTGCTCTTGTAATGCCACATGCACATTAAGTGCTTTATAAATGAAGTTATTTTTTAAATAATAACTGGTATGGGTAGATCGGAGGAGGCATGCTTACTAACTAAATGCTTACTAAAATGTTCTGTTACTCATTTTCTTGGTGGAATTTGTCCTTTTTTTACTGTTGAAAATACGATGCGTGTTTGTGCTTTGAGTCTCAACACAGATGTTTTCTCAACATGTGAATCTCTGACACCTCAACCTATAGCACTTAATCTTGGTGCAAATTAGACCCAATACATTAAGATATTTACACTAAATAGTGTCTTGCATGAAGTGTACTAGTGTACTTATACTAAACATGACATTTAGTGTAGCGACCATTTGAACTGAAACTCAAATATTGTGTATACTCAAAAATTTTATATTGTGCAGTAATGTTTTTTTCTGAAATACCATCTTAATTGTTTATGAAAATCAATTTACAGTCAGCAGAGACTGAGTGAATTTTTACATCTAAAATTAATCTTGGCTTTAATTTTAAGTGCTAATAAACTTAATACTGGACTGGCAGCAGAATTTGATGAGAGATTTATAGTGGGGCATGGCATGGCATGTAAGCTAACTGTCTAAACAGAATGTGCTCTAAACCGCATAAGCTTCAAACAACATCTCAACATTCCAACGTTGCCAGTTGTATTTAGAATGTTGGGGAAAATAACTGTCAATAACTGCACACTGCCCAGACAAACCCAGACAAACTAACAGGATTCCTATTAGTAGCCTAGCTTATAGATGGAGGAATAAATTATGCTTCAGGCTTAATGCATGTGTGTACAAACGCTGGAGATTGCTTGTACGGTGCTCAGAACATAAAACAAACTTTGGCTTTTACCTGAACCTCAACACGTTTCAATTTTGGCCTTCTTCTGGTCGCGTTGAAGGATTGTAACAGTCCAAATTTCCCAATGTCCTTCTGACTAAATGGTCAACCATTGGTCTTGGGGATGGGGGATCTGAAGAAAACCGTGTTACCTGTAAGAACCAGGGATATGCTCAACTATTGAAACATACAGTAGTATTCTGCCCTCTAGTGTTTAGTTACAACAGAAGTCGTGAATAAATGTCGGATGGCAGAAATGTAAACATTGGGCGTGGTATGGGCTTTTTAGATTGCCAAATTCTACAAAATCATGTGATCATTTTTGATATATAGTGTTCTCCTAATAACAACACTGTAGTTAATTGTAAAATTATCACTTGATCTGAGTTTTTTTTGTGAATTTAGTTTTTCCCTTCTATTCATTAAAGAAATAATACCGGGGCTGTTGGGTGGCTCACTCGGTTAAGACATCACACTGTGTTGCATGGGTGAGCCTCACAGCCTCGGATCGAATCCGGACCGTGCCTGTGCTGACTGGCTGGTAGCTCCACAGGGCGACGTGTAATTGGCTGATTGCGTCACCCAGGGAATGGGAGGTTCAGTCGGATAAGTTCTGCGTGCATTGCTATCTAGCGACCCCTGCTGGTCAATCGGGCGCCCGCAGGTTGCTGTCAAAGCCGCATATGAAAGGTCCTCCTCTGACTCCACTCCATGTGACCTCAGCTGTAGTCTGCGGTGTGAAAAGAAGCAGCTGGTGACACTACATGTTTCGGAGGAGAGCCGCGGATGTCTACACTCCCGCAGTGGGGTTCACGCAATGTGCGCAGCGGCAGTTGCAGACGGTTGGCCATTCCAAATTGGGGTGGGAATTCGATATGCTCAGCCCCTCATTGGCCACCAAATTCATATAAAAATAAATGAACACCGTTGGGCACTGCAGGAGGGCTCATCCTTTTAAGGCACTGTTCTAGTGCATGGAAGAGTCCCACAGTCTGATTCAAAAATTATCAGAGGTTCTTATAGCCCCGTTCCTTACGTGTGTGTGTGTGTGTGTGTGTGTGTGTGTGTGTGTGTGTGTGTGTGTGTGTGTGGGTGGGTGGGTGGTGTTTTTTAAAATCACTGATGACATGCTTTGCAGATTTTAAACATCCTCTTTCTCATGTCTCTTTGGTAGGGCCAGACTTTGGAAAAGGCAGGAATTCTCAACAAAACCAAGATATCCGAGAATGGGAAAAGGCTCAGGTAATCCAAGCTCTCTGCTCAGTTTTTCCACCATCGATGTAAACAGGTCATTATCGGGCCTGAAATGGACCCAGAGCAGGACATAATGTTATTATTATTATTATTATTTAGCATGACCAATCAAATCGGTAATGTGATGTGCAGTGTGGAAGTCTGGCTCTTAATCCCATCGCTTTCTCTCCGGCAGGAAAAACTGGGCACACTCCTGGACGGTGCTCCATGGCGGAATTCTGACCTTTCACAAAGACCCGAAGTTTGCCCCTGCCGGAAATGCGGTAAGACTCTTCCACCGGACCAGGGGTTTCTCTAACCCCCCCCCCCCCCCCCCCCCCCCCCCACAAGCAGCAACCTGGGGGTCATGTTTCAGAGAAATACCTTTCAGGAAAAGTCCTGAGAGGCATCCTGACCTGGGCCCTGTTTCCCAAAAGGATCTTGGGTATAGATCATCTTAGGCTGTTTTGTTTTTATATTGCTTTTTTTTCTCATTTGTTTTTTGTCTTTCTCCCTCTATTTTTATTATCTTTTTCATGCAATGTCAGTAAATTTGAATCATTTTACTCATAAAATTAATAAAGCACAAATGGAAAACACTCTAAGATGATCTTAACTGTAAGATGCTTTTGGGAAATGGGGCCCTGACTGGTTAAATAAAGGTTTAAAAACAACTGTGAAATATTTCCCCTGAGAAGTTATGGGGGACAGATTCAAGATGGACATGAATTGGTCACAGGTCAACCTTTTGGTGTGTGTTAATGATGGATCTTAAGCTTGAGCAGTTGCCAGTTCCGCTAGCTGTATCTGGCTACCGTGTCTCTGTCTAAAATAAGCCGTTGAAGCAGCATAGTGTGATAGTTGTCCCTGAGAAGTTGTAACTGTCTGCTGTTTGAATGACGGTGTTCCGTCTCCGCAGCACAAAACCAATCAGATCGTCCCAGAGTTCACAGTGGAGCTACGAGGGGCAACTGTTCATTGGGCCACTAAGGACAAATCAAGCAAGAAGAACGTTCTGGAGGTATGGAGATCTATGAAATGTACAGAATAATACGTAAGCTACATGGTGTTCACAAAGAACACAACCTCTAACCTTTGATCGCTAATATTTAAGACATGTAATGATCCAATTGGTTGGGAAAGAAATACTATTAATGAAAACATTAAAGGACTAACATTACAATAATGTTCTGGAGCTGATTTCTGATGGAGTTTGCTCTGATATCCACTGCAAATGTAGCGCTCTGATATCCGGCTCTAATTTAGCGCCCCAATAGCCACCTCCAATGTAGCGCTCTGATTATTGCCTCCATCTTCCGGCAGTTGAAGACGCGGCATGGGTCGGAGTATCTGGTGCAGTATGACACGGAGAGCATCATCACCGACTGGCACAAAGTGATCGTGGAAACCATCCGGCAGCTGGTGAGTGCAGGGCAGGGGTACAGCCCGCAAGGTTCTAGCGTGCTGTAGTGCTTACTGAGAGGTTGTAGGTTCAAATCCCGGAGCTTGCCATTGAGCAGGGGACTTGAACTGAATTGACTTTGTAAATATCCAGGGGCCGTATTACAGAAACATTGTATCTTAAGCCCAAGTTAAGATGCGACAGGTCTAAGATAGGCTTTTTCACAAATTCGTATTACAGAAACAAATCTTAACTAACGTTAGGAATCCTATCTTATCTTACTCCATCCTATCTTATCTCAGGTTAGGAAATCCTAAATACTCAGTCGGAAGTCGTTGATCAACTTTCATGTCTGTTACCTGACAACCACCGCCACTTTTTCATATCGCGCACAGCTGGTCGGTGCGCGCTATGAAACAAACTGACATTCGTTTGTTAACGTTCTAGCAGAGACGTCAACAAGCGCTGCGAGTCCGTGACTATCCTAAAAATGGAGCAAAAATGACAAGCTTTTAAGATAGGATTCCAGAGTTACGATGTTTCTGTAATACGGCCCCAGATGTATAAAATGGTAAGCTGTGTAATTTGCACTGGATAATGTAGTGTGCTATGAAATGTATAACAATGGGCCTCATTCACCAACCAGTCAAAACAAATTAGTTCTTAAGACTTTATTTACAACGTTTTTATGAACATTGTGACATTCACCAATGTTTTCTTACTTGGGTTTTTTTCTTGGGTAGAACAGAAGCTCAGAACGCAAAATCAGAACAAATTTGTTTGTAGAGTGATTAGTGAATGAGGCCCAATAATAATGATGATGATGATGGCCGGGGCTTTATGTTAATGGAATTTTTTTCTCCCCAGGATGTGGAACATCACTCTGAGGAAGAGGAAGATGAGGAAGACAAGTCTCCCGGTCTCACAGACGACAGGGACAAGAGGAAAGTCTGTACGTGTGACTGACTGGGGTGGACATACACAACATTTTCATATCCTTCTGCCCAATTCAGTTCTTCTTTTTTTCACTCTGGAGTTCACTATGAAGGTCACATTGATAGCAGAGAAATGTCCCTTTGCCTAGACATTGGGGTGCCTGCATTGACTTTCTGTTACCTAGTTACCAAGGCCATGACCCCTCATCAGTATTTTTTAAATGCATTAAATTTAAACCTTTCAGCTTTAGTGGAGGCAGAGGGAGAACTTTCAACATTCAGCATTATCTAGTTGACTGTCTGGTTAGGCCATGGAATCCGTAGTGACCTCACATGAGGTGTGGAGGTGTGGACCTCACATGAGGTCACATGATCAGGGCACAGTTTGCAACTCTATCCCCCGTCATGTGACCAGGGCACAGTGTGCAACTGTCCCACGTCATGTGACCAGGGCACAGTGTGTGACTTTCCCCCTTCATGTGGCCAGTGCAGTGTGCTACTCTGTCCCCTGTCATGTGACCAGGGCACAGTGTGTGACTTTCCCCCTTCATGTGGCCAGTGCAGTGTGCTACTCTGTCCCCTGTCATGTGACCAGGGCACAGTGTGTGGCTCTGTCCCCCGTCGTGTGACTATGTCCCAGGGGTGGGCAGTAATGGTGTTCCTCTGTCCCACAGCCACCCGGCAGAGCACATCCAGCCACAGTGGGGACACCGACCAGGGGAGGGTGCGAACCAAACTCCGCAAGTTCCTCCAGAGGAGACCAACGCTGCAGTCCGTCAAGGAGAAAGGCTATATCCGGGGTGGGGACACTGTGGCGACTCAAACATTCTTCCCTGACTGAGTTTGACTTGACCACTAGAGAAATATCACGTTACATTCCACAGATATTGCTTGTTCCATATGCTAAGCCTGGGTTATTCAACTTTTTCTTCTTTGGGACAAAAGAAATTGACGAACCGGGGCTAAATGTTGTCCATGTACTATTTATCACATATAAGTGGAGTTCTGCACAATGTTTCCCTTAGAAATAAATTTATTTCATTATACATACAACATTTCAGTCATCTTGACCTTCATCAGGAGATAGCCGAGGTGTTCCTCAGTGAGTCATTGTGCAGGACTCCACTTGTATGTGCTAGTTTCTCTTTTCTGACGCACCTATCACAGTAGGTGTACAGAATAATTTTTTTTACCAGGTACAATTTAGGAAATAATGAATTTACAAATATGTATTTTCTATTTTACGTGTGTGTAAACAAAGTAGATGCCTTCTCAATGCATAGCTAGTACTTATTATTCTGTCAGGTATGCTAGGTATGCCGACACTCACACTGTCAAAAGGCAAAATTCTAAATAATAATTTCTAAATTCTGTCTAAATAGTTTTCATTTTTTATATTTTTCCCTTCTCAGAGTTGAAAGGGCCAAGAGTATGTCTCTGGCAGGCCAGATTTGGTCCCATGGCGGCCATTTTAATCACCCTGCTCTTAACCTTAATTTTATGCTTAGTTGTATAATTCTTTGATGACACCTACATTACATTACATTGCCTACCATCAATTTAGCAGACGATCCAAAGCTAATGGCAAAACAAATTCCGTAAGCGTATTTAAATAGGTTAATAAGGGCAGCAGTACAACAGAGAGGGATGTTTAGCACAGAGAGCAGAGAAGTACTAGTACTAGAATCAGCTGTACAATTAGCATAACCCCCAGTCTGTATGCTGTGTTGAATTAAGGAATAAACATTGTCCTATGGTTATTCTCCAGACAATGTGTTTGGCTGCAATCTGGACGTTTTGTGTTATCGGGAGAACACCACAGTCCCGTGCTTTGTTGAGAAGTGCATCAGGACCGTGGAGAGACGAGGTGGGCTGCTTCTACACGCTTTCTTTGTCGTGACGTTTATATGTTTATGAAATGGTATGACTGAGGACAAAAAAAAGTGCCTTTTGTGATTTAGATTATTTAAACCATGTACATTTGTAACTAGAGAGTTAAAATTGATCTGTTTTTCCTTTCCTTTTTCCCTACATATTTCAGCATTAATATGAGACTGCTTTGCTAACGTTTGCTAACGCTGCACGCTAACGTTAACATGAGTTGCTAAAAAAAAAGCACTCTTTGGTGTCCAAGTCATCCATACTGTTTCCGTAAGCTGCCCTCATAGGCTTCGATAGGGACTGACTCATTTAACTGTCTCTCCCGCATGCAACAAACAGGCTTGGATATCGATGGGATCTACAGAGTGAGCGGAAACCTGGCAGTTATACAGAAGCTCCGTCACAAAGCTGATCACGGTAAGAGTCTCTCATCCTAATCCTAACCCACTCGTTCACTTAGAGGAACTTTTTTTTGAGGGAATGGTGAGCTGTAGCCGGGCCAGTTTAATGTAATTAATGCACTTAGGAGAGGGGTCCTAAATCTTATCCAGAAAGGGCTGGCGTGGGTGCGGGCTTTTGTTTCAACCAAGCAGTTACACACCTGATTCTACTCATCAAGGTCCTTAGCAAAGACTCTAGTGGTTGTAGACTCAGGGGTGTAACTGCATGTTTGGAACAAAAATCTGCACTCACACCAGCCCTTTCTGGATAAGATTGAGGACTCCTGACTTAGAAGAACCTTACGGGAGTCTCAAGTTGTCACTACTTTCACCATTTCATTCAACAATGTTTTTGTTTTTCCTTGGTACATTAAATCACTGTAACCTGTTGCAGCAACGGCCAATGCAGAACACGCCATTTTTCCTGAACATCACTTAGCTTTCCTGGTTCAGATTTTTTAAAACTTTCCTTTGTTTTTTCTTGATCTTGGCTGTTAATCCTTCATTCACTGTCCATTGGGTTCAAACAGTGCTGTGTTGTGTTTCTACACTCTTCAGTAATTAATTATTTGGCTACATTTTTGGGTTTAGGAAAACCTTAGTCTTCCGTCGCTTCTTCTGAAGCAATAACTTTATTGTTTTGTTGTTGTTGCACTGCTTCTGTGTACTCTTTAGAGCTTTGACCTTTGACCCTTGACCCTTGACCCATGAGCTAGGAAATGAGCTTTGTGAACAGAAGTCACAGAGAGCAGGCGGTTAGACTCGGTGAATGTCCCTCACCGTTCTTCTGCCCCCAACCCCCTCACCCCCCCCCGCCCGCCCGCTCGGTCCCACAGAAGAGAACCTGGACCTGGACGATGGACAGTGGGAGGAGATCCACGTGATAACGGGAGCCCTGAAGCTGTTCCTCCGAGAGCTTCCTGAGCCACTCTTCCCCTTCAGCTCCTTCGAACGCTTCATCGCTGCCATCCGTAAGCGGCTCGCCAATTTACTGCTAGCATCACGCTCAACTTTTACAATGAGTTCCACTGCTGATAGCATTATTTTCAGCTTATTACAGCACATTTCAGTCTATACTCTAGTCTGAATAAGAAGACAGTGTAATGTCCTGCATGTACCATAAACTTCATTACTTTTAGAATCATGTTTCACCTGTATAATAAGCTCAAATGCGGTTAGCATTATGGTACTTGAATTCGTATTTACCTTTTAGGGTCGTTTTAACGCACTTGTTCCTAGTTTGAAAATGCACTATGTACGTCGCTCTGGATAAGAGCGTCTGCCAAATGACTACAACGTAATGTAATGTAATGTTCTACCTGTACTATATGCTCCAATAATGTGAGCATAATGCCCCATTACTGGTACCATCCTGTTCCACGTATATATATGCAAATTAATTAAATTGAATTGAGTTAACGGTCTCTTGATTTTCTCCCACTTTTGGTTGTCTGTTTTCTTGAGTAGAAGTCACCGATAAAAGACAGAGCGCGTCTTTCATTCATGACCTGGTTAAGATTCTCCCACTGCCCAATCTGGAGACCATGAAGGCCCTTTTCAAACACTTGCGCAAGTGAGTACGTCCTCCGTGCCTACAGAGGAGGCCCATCGCAAGATCGCAAAAGAAATATGTGATCGGAATGTTGTTGACTGAACGTTCTAATGCTGATGTAACAATCACTACTTGTAATTGAAAGCAACGGAGTTCTAGAACACTGACTTCCAACATTCCAGAAAAACCTACTCTTCACAGGGTTTAAAGGTTGTATCAGCGATTTTGGGTGACGTCATTTCTGAAGCGAAATCCCAAACAAACAGAGCCAGCTCCAGCTCAGAGCCAATTATGTTATGTTTTAAAAAATAGTGTTCAAGCATCCAGAATTATAACCACGTTAATAACGTTTGTAAGAAACCAAACCGTTTGTAAATCCGTCAAGATTTGAGCGAGATAAGAGTATTAGCGTATTAGTATCACCCACCCCTTGTCGGTGATTGGTTGGAATACTGTTTATTTTGGTTTTGAGTGGTTGGTAGTACCATTTGTTTTTGTGTACGATCTCGGAGCATAGGCTGCCTACAGAGACGCGGTTTTTTGACGGCCTGCTTATGGGGCGGGCAGCTAGCGGATCGTGAGGAAAAATCAGATGAATGTGATCATTTATGTTTCGACCCAAAATCGCTGATACAACCTTTAAGTGCTCTTAATAGAAATGTCCAGAAGGGGGGATGGGGGACTATTACATAATCTCATGAATCCATGCCCGTCCCCTGCAGGGTGGTGGAGCACGGCGAGGAGAACCGTATGTCGGTGCAGAGTGTGGCGATCGTCTTCGGCCCGACGCTGCTTCGGCCCGAGACCGAAACGGGCAACATGACCATGCACATGATCTTCCAGAGCCAAATCGTGGAGCTCATCCTCAACGAATATGATCAGATCTTCCCCCTGGACTGAGTCTCTGGCCTTGGATAGGGGACAAGGGACAGGGGGCAAGGGGACACAGGCCAAATCAAGGGACAGTGTGCCTGGGTGGGGTCTCCACAGAGGGTTTCCTGGACATCCTCAGTGAGGTCACACCAGTCTATTTTTTTTCCCGATTTTATTTTCAAACCTGTTTATTTTAGATTGGTGGGATTTTTTTTGTGTGTCTGACGTGTGAATTTCCATCTGAGTCTCCAGGCCTTCTATCCCCTCTCAAATCCCACCCTTATTCCACATTTCATATCTGTATCTGTCGGTTTTTGGTACTCCTAATCTTCTCGCTTCTTGTTAAGAGATTAGGGTAAAGGAGTTTGTTAGCACGGGTAGAGCTGTCTGGACCAAACTGAGATCTCTCTCTTATTATCGCCATTTCAGGCTGCACAGCATAAGGTTGCGTCAACCAACTGTCTTGATGTTATTGGCTGCATGAATGGATAAGCCTGGGATAACCTGCTCGTTTGATGGTGTTTGATCCTTGCTGCTTTCGTGGCATACACATGCTGTTCTGTGCAATGCCATTGTCTGGATTTCACTGGGATTCCTTTGTAGACCACATTGAACCATGGGAGGGTTTATGAAATATGGATTTCTGCCATAGGGTTGCTGTATTTTACAAAACGTTGTAATGATGGTGTAATGTTTAAAATGCCTTCAAAGGTATGTTACCTTGATATAAAAAGGGAAATGCTGTACAGTAGAATTGCCACTGTCATTGCCTGAATGTGAATGGGGCGGTTGATTGCTTAACGTTTATTGTATAATTTTTCTTGATATAGTTTATAATTAATATAGCTACTTTGTATTCAAAAGGCACAGTACATTTAGAAAATTATGTATGTTATAAATGGTGGTCCATACTTTAAACAGCATATGGTTATGGTTAACAAACTCTGTTTGTTAGCATCATTGCTGCATGGAAACTGGATGAGTCTTTTCGGAAAATGTGATGGACATTGTACATATATAAGAGCAGATTTACCCTATAAATGTACTTTTAATAAAAAATAACTTAATTTGTGTCAGAGTTGCACTGGAATTATTTTAAAGGGTCATTGGGAAAAGCAGTTCATTTGTTTAAAGTCTGGTGGTAAGCCAAAGTGTAGGTATGAAGCAAACTTAAACAAATTAAAACGCAGAACAAAACATGTTTAGTCTGTTAACAAAATAAACACGAGTGTTCTGTGTACATATCCTTGTGTATGCTGTCCTTCAGGGTCCAAAAGAGACATGTTCACCCTATCCCAAAACATGTTAAAAGAATATCTGTTTTCGGAGGGAGGTGGAATAACTCGTTCTGTATCAGTTTCCGAAGAGGACATTGGATATAGGCTACAGTAAAACGGTAAAAACCGAAATGAAAGAAAACTGCTTATTTTCTACCCTCCCTTTACCGATTTGCCCTAAAAGGCCATTTGATTGATGTTTTGAGACAGGTTTTGTAGCCGAAATGCTGTTTGTATAATTTCAGCGGAAACAAAGCATAGTTCACCTTCAGGGGTTTTTGATATTATTTCAGTTTTTTTGTTTTCAACTGGTCCTGACAGTTTTTGTGGGTGAAGAAGGATATTTTACGTATTTACAAACGTTATTGTTTTGTTTGTCTGTTTTAGTAGCCTATTTACAGAAAGTTTATGTCTACCTGGCCCTCATGATCATATATATATATAAACATGATGATGTAATACCTAAACTGCACATGCGCCCACGTGCTTTTAAAATCTTAATTTCATATCACTGTCGATTGCAGTTAATCCCACCCATAATTCTGTGCTCCAACGCTACAAAACATTTTTGAAAACTGCTTTAAAATCAGTTATTTAAATTGCAACTTGTAGGTTTGTCACGCCCGTGAAATTATGTCTGGGAAAGTGATCATGTCGGCATTAGATTTCCCGCATTTCTTTTTGTCTGAAAAAAAAAAAGACAGCTTTGAGCTGGTGTTTGCCAAGCTCAACTCAACAACTTGATTGAAGTGAAAAATCGTGAAGGGTAGAGTGAGACGAAGCATAAACCGAGTTAGCATAGAAAGAGGTTGAATATACAATGAATAATGAACACTAAGGACCACATGGACCGGATACAGACGACGAGGAGGAGGAGATTGGGAGAATAATTAACGGCGATCGGCAAGAGATTGAGCTGTGGTCTGACCGGGTCTGCTGTGGGTCTGACTGAAGTAAAACTGAGAAGGGTCCATCTGCAGACTGCAGGCGCTTCGGGAACGCCTCTTCTTCGGGAACGCCTCTTCTTCGGGAACGCCTCTTCTTTGGGAACGCCTCTTCTTTGGGAACGCCCCTTATATGAGAATGCCTAACTCGTCACGAGGACGTCACTCAGAAAAATAAAAAATGGTGCAGCGTGAAACGGTAAGCGACTTGGTGTACAAAAGTTTTACAAAACCGTCAGTTTGATGTTATTGATTTTTGCTAACTGACCGTGTACATTGGTCTTGTTAACTAGCTGTTAGCCTAGATAATGGCGAACAGCTCGTTAGCCTAACGTTAACGTTAGTTAATGGCGGAGAATCCGTTTGATACTTCGTGTTTGATGTAACAACTTATTGACATGGGACAGAGTTTTGTAGGATTATGTTATATGTATAACTAGCTAATGTAACATGTCATTGATTTGATAACGTTATTATGCTATTGCTACTTTTGCTCCGTAGCCCCATGTCACTGCATGTCAACTGCTGAAGACGGATCATGGCTACAAATGCCCTTTTTGTCCAAGGGTGGGGGAATACCCCAATATGGTGGCCCACCTACAGACACACAAGTCTTCAGTCAAACATGGAGGTAACCTTAATATTTTGTGTATTAACAGTATTAAATAAATAAGAGTGTTGAATATCTAATTAGATTTCTAATATTATAATAAAGTCAACAAATCACTGCATTTGATGGGCTACTTGTTGAAGTGTTGAGGAGGAAATGGCTTATTGTCAGTTTAACCATAGCATTCATTTATAGAAGTGATATTTTACACTCTAGGACACACGTTCTCTGAGTAGTTCATGGGAGGAACAGATACCCCCCCCCCCCCCCCCCCCCCCTCCTTCATAGACTGGGTTAAGGATGTGCTTTTATTATTGCCATTAGAAGAGCTTAAACATAACAATATCAGGTCTCGGAAAAAGTTTATAATTAGTTGGTCCCCTTTTATATATTGTGTAGAAACCTTGTCGTTACCATAGGAATGTGTAATTGTTTTTGCTACAACTATTACTATGATATCACACAATCACTTAACAGCTCATAGACATTATTTGTGTGCAACAATGTCCCTATATCTAGGTGAATGTGCTATGCAAACCAATGCCAATATGCATATTTTATTTTCTTCAATATTGCTGAATTGGCACTTCTTGTGCCTATTTGATTTAGTTTTGTTTATTTTATTTATCTTCTAATATTCATGCATTCTTCATGTATATGTGATATGTATATGTATTCTGTTCATGTATATGTGATATTTTGTTTTTGTTTTTGTTTTTAAGGCTATTCCATATAGAAGTGCAGTCTAAGCTGTGTGGGCAGCAGCCACTACCACTGCTGTTATTGCCCCAAAATAATTATCACCAAGAAAGGTTTCATTGCACATCTTGCTAAATGCCTCTCCAGCCCTCCTACAGTCACCAGCCCTTCTACAACCCCCAGCCTCTCTTCAACCATCAACCTGCCTGCAACCCTAAGCCCCTCTACAGTAACCTTGCCTCCAACCTCCTGCCGTCCGGCAACCCCAAGCCCCTCTACAGTAACCTTGCCTCCAACCATCAACCTGCCTGCAACCCCAAGCCCCTCAACAGTAACCTTGTCTCCAACTTCCAGCTGTCCTGCAAACCCAAGCTTCTCTACAACCACCAACCTCCCTGCAGCCCCCAGCCATTCTTCTACTTTAAAGGTGCTCCGATCAAGGCAAACCCAAGCCACCTGCTGTTTTTGCAATTTGCGTTTGAATAAAAAAAACCTTAAAACGCACATAAAGCGAAAACATTCATCTTCAAATCCGGTGCAAAAAAAAAAAAAGCATGGTTTTGTCTTAGGGATCTTAGTATTTCTAATAGCAACAACAGCACCGTGGTCACTTTAATCATTACAGAAGACACCAGTAGCAGAGTATATATAAGGAACATTAGTCAAAATCAAATCAATTAGTGTAGATCTCTCTGTATGTTTAAGATTAGGGCGAGTAGGCGAATTTATCAACTGAATTAGATTAATAGAGTTACAGTATGTTTTAAAATCATCAGATATGGGCTGTAACCAGTCCCAGTTGAGTTTAAAGCCTTTAATTAAGAATTGACACTAGTATTTTTGTGCATCCCTTTGTTTTATGTCCGACTTGTAGGATATTTCGGTGACGGAAGAAGAGGGATTTGCCAGGGGTTCTACTCTGAGCCAAAATATGCAGGGCTGTGCTCACAGTCCTGCATGGAGGAGTGGGCTACATAAAGCTCCAAGAAGGCAAGGTTTTCTACTATTTGCTTACTTGATATTGTCTTCACTCACACATTTCTCTATTTCCTAGTTCACTGTGCTATCAATAGCAGTGCTGTCCACTACTTTACTGTGCATTTGTTGGACCCAAACTGTTTGCTCACCCATTATTAACTGTTTTTATTCTCTTCTGTTCCTTTTGGCTCCCCCCCCCCCCCCCCCCCCCCAAGACTGTGGCAAGTGGCAAGTGACGTCGTGCCTCTCCACCAACACCAGGACAACCTGCTTTGTTGTCAAAAAAAATTTAATAAAATCTTTTAAAAAAACAAAAAAAACATCCTGTTTATATTTTTTCTGTTATTACAATCTTTATAATAATAATAACTTACTATGTTCTGATTCTTTTTATGTTGTATATTGTTATCCATTCACTAAATAAATCTTATATATATAGTATCACGTTGTGCTATAGTACTTGAAAAGAGATCCACTCTCTATTTTTTAAATTTTGTTTTGTAATCTGTTATTACAATTTTTATATTATAGTAATAATAACTTGCTATGTTTTGTATATTGTTATCCATTCACTGTAAATAATTCTGTTTTGTTTGTTTGCTGAAGCACTTTGTTTTCTTGTTATGATACTCTGTGTGTGTGTGTATTATATATATATATATATATATATATATATATATATATATATATATATATATATATATATATATAATCTATTTGTTACGACCCCTGGTCCAGCTAATCGCTTCCACATGAGAGTGGCTGATTAAAATATGAAAAATCTGCCTTGCGAGTGAAAGATCACTTCGCCACCCTAACCAGCCGTGCCTCGCCATGGTGGTTCCTCCCTGCCTCTAGCCTCAGCTTCCTGTTTTTTTTTCTCTCTCCCATTTTGGTGCCCAGTTATACCCTACTCAAGGTTGAGTCAATCTCTTCCCTTATTGAAATGATGAACCATTAAAGTACTGTATTGTTCAGTTTAGCTCATGCTGTAATATTTAGAAATCATTAATTAATGGGTAACTTGAATCTACAAGCAATTAATAACAGCTGCATTATTTAATGCCAATATAAGAACACAAAAAAATACTTAACTAAGTTTAATCCCTGTTTTGATAATTTTATTAGCCTGCTATTTGTTAGGTCGTGTATTTGGTATTAGCCTGTTGGATAAAATACATTAAGAATAGATTTGTTACTACTACTGGTAACTAATGAAAGGTTAATTGGATACTTTGTTAACGTTGACAACTAACATTAACCATACATCCTTAAACCTTAGTTGAAGTACGTCTATTTAATACACTTACACTTTAAATTCTATTTAAAAAGAGTCGCGTGTGTGACGTAACTCGGCTGCACCCGAGTTGTCAATCGTTTGTAACGTTAACACACGGAGCCATGGAAATAATATTTTAACGGTCTGTTTGTAAAAGTATTACAAAGGAGTTCCGAAATAGCTTTGCAACAAACAAAATGACTTGCTCCGTTTTTGTTTCCCTGCACTCCTACAAGGTTTACTTGAACATTAAAACAACACTTTTATACTGATTTGCTCTAACGCAATCATGAACAGCACATCTAGACAATAAAGTTGTCTGAGGACGACTTCTGAGTGACGTGACGTATGAAAAGGCGTTCCCATAGAAGAGGCGTTCCGTGAGAAGAGGCGTTCCGTGAGAAGGGGCGTTCCGTGAGCGCCTGCAGTCTGCAGATGGATATACTTGGAGAAAAACTTGCGAGTTGGACAGATGTCTCGGGTGAGCGCCATAAGTGAAGTGAAGCTACATACGAAGTTTTTTGTTAAAATTATTATTTCACATTGCATCTATTTTTATTTCACTGCCATCATCTCCACCTTCGTGCCTGTCTCGTAGCCTAGTGGTAGGAAGTCTACGCCCTATTGATTTTTATCTCCATCTGTTCAACATTGCAAACCCTCAAAATGAAACCCCCCTAAGCTGAAACTTCCACTTTTAGGTTTTCAAGTTAGGCTACCCTTGAACCATGTGAAGCTACGGTTTGCGTTAGCCTACAGTGTTTGTGGAGGATATTTAGCTAACACCAAGAGTAGCTATAGCGTTAGACTTAGCCTAGACCTATTTCCTTAGTCCTATCTCATATGACACGTTCAAATAGCATTTAGCTTCAAAAGTCCCCTGCTAGTTATTTTGGAAAGGTAACATTGGGGAAAGGTGATTGTATTTTATAAATAAATAATATTTACGTTAAAATGTAATTTTCGCTTCAAAAGTGGCGTAGCCTATTATAGGCCTGTTTATTTTGAAAACTAGACATCCGGACATCGTTTTCCTGTTTAGTTTCAGATGTAACAATACAGCAAAGTGATAACGGATAATGACCTCTTGAACATTAGGTTGCACAATTTGAGCTGGTTTGTCAGAACACCGGCAGTGGGACATGAGGGCAGGGCGTTTGTTGTGGTAAAGCACGAAAATACACGTGTGTGTCCATTGTGATTTTAACCTATCCCTTTACTCCACTGGCTGACAGAGGTCGCTGTGGAATGGATAGTTCAAATGAAAGATGGCAGACAAGGAGGGGAACCGTGTAGCACAGTTCGCTGTGATGAATTCCGTTGAACCGAAGAAGCCTCTGTCTGCAGCACAAAAAGAGTTCGTTCGGCGAATGGAACTCGAACGGCTGAGGAAGCACTCGCACATATCCGTGGTCGTAATATCGCAACAGGGCTACTCATTGGGGCTTTTGTGATTGGCATATGTATCCTTTGCTGTAACTTACAAATGTATGACTGGGGAGTTGTTTTAGCTCTGTACTCGCTACACTATAACGAACAGAGCATTCGTGACAACTATGACGAGTGAATGTCCCTTGACAGTGGGCTCCAGATTGTATTGTAATCATAGACCGTAAAATATCTGTATATAAATTTGCGGCGTGTTGTGGTCGCGTGATATCGCGTTGGTAACTGTTTGGCATAGTTTAGTTCGCATGGCTGACTATTCAACTCTAGATCCCGACGTGTTGTCAATGGGCGATTAACCGGTGAGGAATCGCTAAAGTTGGCTAATTGAAGTGCTGAAATCAAGAGTCGGGTTTATTAGCTGTGTGGGTTGGCTAATATTAGCTTGCTAGGAAGTTCGGGGCTTTCAAGTGAGCTAACTGGCCAAAGCTTTGCATTTTCGTTTTT